>MU279373.1:0-631857 GCA_022385695.1 Xylaria arbuscula
CCTAACCCTAACCCTAACCCTAACCCTAACCCTAACCCTAACCCTAACCCTAACCCTAACCCTAACCCTAACCCTAACCCAAATACCAGCAATTAACTTAGCTTAGCTATTAAAATTATTGCTAAAAAACATTATTATAGCAAAATTATAATAAATTAAAAACCGGTAAAATTAATACTAAAAAATAAAAAACATAAATAAATTTTATAAATATATTATATAACACATTAATATATAATTTATTTATAAAAAAAATTATAATATATATAATTTTTAAAACAATTAAACAAAAAACTTATAATATAACCTTTATATAAAGTAAATAAAAAAAAAATAACATTAATATATTAAAACCTTTAAAAATTTATAATATTTATAAAAAACTTATAATAGCTTATAAAATGTTTATAGCAAATTTTATAACTAAAGGATTATATAAATAACAAATATAAAATTTATATATAATAAAAAGCAACAAAATTATATAAAACAATAAAATAAACATAGCAAATTAACTAAAAATAATTAATGTTTAAAAAAACCATTTAAAAGTTAAAAAAAATTTTAATTAAATAAAAACCAATTTTAGTGGCAATAAAACAAATAAATTTTATTAAAAAACTTTTTAAAAATATAATAAACTTTTATAAAAATAAAAAACCTTTTATTACTCGAGAAATAAAAAATAAAAAAATAAGGTACTATTTAAATAAACATATACTAATATGCTTTAAAAAGTTTTAAATAGCAATAAACGCAATTAAATAATTTAACAATATATTAATATAAGCAATAACTAGCTAAGATTAATTAAAAAATAATAACAAGCAATTATAATAAATTAACAATTATTTTTAAAAAAACTTAAAAAGCTTTATGCTATAACAGCTAAAAAAAGTAAACATATTTAAATTAATTTAATATATTAAAAACATAAGCTATAAGCGCTTATAAATATAAAAGCTTAAGCAAGCTTTATTTTTTTATAAGTTATTAAGCAATTAAATATATTAACAAGGCTTAAAAACAACCTTTATTTATTTTTAATTATTAATAAAAGTTTTATTACATATAAAAATAAAATAGTTTTAAAAAAAACTGCAAAACTTTTTTTTAACATTTTTAAATATAAAAAATAACTTATGCTTAATATCACGGAAATATTTAAACATAATGTTATTTTAAAAATACCTTGGTTGCAGGAAAACAATTTTAAAATAAACTAAAAAACAAGCTAACTTTAGTAAAATATACCAAAAAAAAAATTAGCTAATAAAAAACTTAAAACATAGGTATTAAGCAGTTTTATTAAACTATTATTGCAAATTTGCATAATGATTAAAAAGTCCAAGCCTATACTTAATAATAAAATACCATTAAAATATCGAGATTACAGCGACGTGTTTAGCAAAACATACGATTATTTACTAAAGCACAAAGTATAAAATCATTGGATTTCACTTAAAAAAAAAGCGGTATTAAAATCATTTCCGCTATATTATATAAATTAAAAATAATTAAAAAAACTCGACAATTATATTAAAACAAACCTAGCAAAGGGGTTTATATAGCATTTAACATTATTAGCATAATCGCCAGTATTATAAGTGCTTAAAAAAGTCGAAAAAAACAATAAACAAAAATAAAAACTTTGTATAAACTTTAAAAACGTAAACTTTAAAACAATTAAATTTATAAAACCATTGCTTAAAATTAATAATTTATAAAATAAATTAACATATATAAAATAGTTTATAATATTTAACTTATTAAATGTATATAATTAAACAAAAATAATGCTAAGTAATAAATAAAAAATAGCATTTAAAACGTTATACGGGTTGTTTAAATATTTAATAATGCTATTTAGGCTTACTAATGCACTAGCTATATTTTAAACATAAATTACAAATGCATTGCAAAAATTTATTAATATATTTGTAATAATATATTTAAACAATATATTAATATATTTTAAAACACTTAAAAAATACCGAAAACATATTAAAAAAGTGCTTATAGCACTACAAAATGCAAAATTTAAAATAAACCCTAAAAAAAGCAAATTTTATACAAAAAAAGTTAATTTTCTTAAATTTACGATAACTTTAAAAAAAGTACGAATTTAAAAATCCAAGATTTTAGCAGTAAAAAATTAGCCGGTACCCAAATCGGTGAATGATATGAGAGCGTTTGTTAGGTTTACAAATTATATCCAAAGCTTTATCAAAGGATTTAGTAAACACGCAGATCTTTTTACAAACTTAATAAAAAAAGATTTAACTTTTCACTGAAAAAACAAAAAACAAAAATCTTTTAACAAAATTAAGTCCCTGGTCATAAGTAACCCGGTCTTAAGACTGCCTAATCCTAATAAAAAATTCGAAGTAAAAGTTAACGCCTATAATACGGCAATAAGCGGTTAATTAGGCTAACAAGACAAAAACGGAAAACTACATCCGGTAGCTTTCTTTTTAAAGAAATTTTCAGGGCCAGCAGCACAATATATGCTGCCAAACAAAGAGCTAATAGCTATTGTCCAAGCATTTAAAAAATAGGAACACTACTTTTATAAACTAAAAAAACCGGTAATAGTATATTCCGATCATAAAAACTTTACAACATTTATAACATTAAAAGTGTTAAACAAATAATAAATAAAATGGTTAAAATTTTTATCATAGTTTAACTTTATTATTATTTACATTAAAAGAAAAAAAAACGTTAAAGCAAAAATTTTAAGTTAATAAAGTGACTACTAAAATAAAAAAAATAAAAAAATCAAATACTTTTTAAAAAAACAAAGCAAAAATTAACACTATTAGTAATAACGCGCATAAACTATAAAAAATTTACGTAAAAAATACTAATAATCACAATATTAAAATATTATTATAATAATATAAACCAGTTTAATAAAAAAGGTTTAAAACACAACGGTTTATTAAACCTTATTTATTACAAAAATTAAACTTAAATACCTTTCGAGTTAAAGGAAAAGCTCATTAAAATGGCACACAAACCTTTACTCGCAAAACATCAAGGAATATTTAAAACTACCTAAAAAATCAAAAATTAGGCATTTTACTAAAAAGAAATAAAAAGTACTATTAAGAAAATGCTACAAAAATGCAACTTATGCAAAAAAAGCAAAACGCCACGGCATAAACCATATAGGTTATTGCAACCAAAACAAATACCAAACAAAGCTTAAAAGTTAATTACATTTAATTTTATAATCAAATTACCCAAGTTAAAAAAACCAATAACAAAAGTTAAATATAACTTAATCCTGGTTATTATAAAAAAACTCACAAAGTATGGATATTTTATACTATATTTAAAATTAAATATAGCAAAAGATTTAGCTTATATAATAATTAAACATGTTTTTAATAAACATAAAGTTTTAAAAAAAGCAATTATTAATAAAAAAACAATAATAGCTTTTAAATTTTATTAATCGTTAATAAAAGCATTAAGAGTTAAATATTATATGTTTACGGCTTACTATTTATAAACAAATAAACAAATAAAACAATTAAATTAAACTTTAAAGCAGTATTTTTGTTGCTATTTTAATAAACAGCAAAACAACTAGGTTAAACTATTGCCTATAGCAAAGTATGCTTATAATAGTTTTAACAACAAGTTAATAAAAATGTCATTATTTAAAGCAAATTATAAATTTAACCTAAAAATTAATTAAACTGCTATTAAAAAAGCAACGGTATTTAACGCAAAAGCACGGGCAAAAAAAATCATAGGTTTATAATAAAAGTTATAAAATAAACTAACATTTATACAAAACCGTATAAAAACGTATTATAACACAAGCAGGTTATTAAAACCAACCATAGAGAAAAGAAATAAAGTATATCTTTTAAAGCGTAATATTAAAATAAAAAAACTAAGTAATAAACTTAACTTTAAACAAATTAAACCATTTAAAATTAAAAAAGTTATTTTAAAAACTAATTATTAACTTAAACTTTTAAAAAAAGCTAGGATACATTTAATATTTTACGTTTTATTTTTTAAAAAAGCACTAAAAAATACCAAACTTTAAATAAAACTAAAAGTTAAACCAAATAAAAACGTATACAATGTTGAAAAAATACTAAATTTACGTTAAAACAATAAAACCTATAAATATTTGGTTAAGTAAAAAGGATACTCACACGCAAAAACCACATAAAAACCTATAAAAAAATTTAAAAAATGTGAGGTAAATAGTTAACCAGTTTCACTAGCAACATCTTAACCAACCAATGCCCAAAAAAAAAGGTTAACCTTAAAAAAAAGGTTTAGTGCGTTTTAATTTAACCTTAAAAAGCACGCTAAAAAAGATTTAGCGGCTAAACGCCTTTGTTTTTTTTTTAAACGTTTTTGCTTTTTTAATTTATTTAAATTTTAAAAACCACGCTAAATAAATTTTACACCTTTTTTATAAAGAAATTTAAACTAACGGTTTAAATAACTTATGTGGGCAAATAACTTTTAAAATTATTTAATGGCTTTTTAAAAGCACTGCAATGTTTCCCGTTTTTTCTTGTTTATTTAAGTTTTTTTAGCGCAGATTTAGCAAAAAAAGTAAAAAAAAACATAATTACTATCGCAAGTTTAAAAGTTAACATTATTACAATTTTTGCATTAATTATAATTTTTTAACATTTTGCAAATAAAACCTTTATTAAAATAATAAAAACAAAGCATGACTTTAAAACCAAACTGCTTAATAAAATTAAAAAGCTTGCAACGATTTTTAATAAACAACTTTTTGCGCGATTTTAAAATATAACCGGCCATGTTTTAAAAAACAAACAAACACAAAAAAAAAAAACAACATTACTCACTAAAAAAAAAAACGCACTAATATTTATTGCAAATAATAAACCTAGAAAAAAAGGGATAATATTATAAACTAATAAAAAAACGGCCTATTAGTAAACCAAGGTGATTAAATAGCCTAATAAAAAGTATTTAGCTAAATTAAAAAACAAGCCATAGCTAAAAAAGCAAAATCACATAACCATAGTTTTTATAAAAACAATAAAAAATAGTAAAAAGGTTTTTAATCTTTAAGCAAAAACAAGAGATAAGTTTTTAACGTCTTTTAAAAAACAACAAAAACAAACGAGAAATAGTAAAAAAAGGACTATTTATATAATAGACTAACGTTTTCTATGTATTTAGTTGTAGTTCTTACTTCACAATTCAATCTAAGCATACAGCAACTTCTTGGAATAGCTGTATGAGAGTAATCTCTTAACGACCACTTAGTTACGACCCGACTGTACAACGTTTGCACCCTAGCACGATCCGACACGCGGAGCTTCGAGTACTAACGCCCCTACAGACTAACGGTTTGTTACACCACACAGCTTATTCCAAGAAGTCACTGTATGCTTAAATTGAATTGTGAAATAAAAACTATACTAATTACAAAAAAAACGTTTTGTCATTATATAAACCGTTTTTTCCTTCACTATTCCCGTTTGTCTTTGTTGTCTCCTAAAAGATACCAGAGACTTGTCTCTTGTCTTTGTCCAAAGACCAGAGACACCTTTTATTGCCCTCTGTTGTCTCCACAGAGACCATGGTCACGTGATCTCACTCCCCTGGCTGTGGCTTGTCTCCTGGTCCAGTCAGGTACCCCTCATTGGGCCGTTCGGTCACCTTGGTCTACCAACAGGCCGTTCTTCTGTTGGTCTGTAACAAATAAACCTTACCTTTGAGAAGTGGTAGCTAATTCGGAGTGGGCATTAATCTCCGCCGTTACATCGCTTATAAAGTGCACACAATTTAACGCAATGACATTTAACATCCTCTAACCCTCTTACTCCAATGAGAGTGCAGGAAACCCGATAGCCGATATTCTCCTCACGGGACCCCTTGTCTTCAACGCCCCCATCTCCGTCTCCGCCATTTTGCATGTCGAGACCTCCCAGGACCCGCACAAAAACACCATCTCCGGTCCCATCCCGAACCTCTACAAGGCAGGAATTCCCATCGCCGTAACAGGGGCAAGGAAAAGGAAGAAGGCAAGTATCGATGCAAGGGCAATCATCACGCTTGAAAATAACACATGCGTATTTAAATGTATCTCGTGAACGTCAAAGTGATGTTCGGCTATTAAATAGTAAATATTAGAACAAAATGCAACTCTGGGCCGTTGACGAATATCTTGATGGTAGTGAGTCGAAAACGGGACAGCTGGGAGCTATTAAGGTGCTCAATATACAAAAAGGCACGCCATACCCATAACCTTACTAAAGAATCGTGAAAAGTGATCTTTTTTGTTGCTATGGTGTCACTTTGCCTTGCCTTCATACCCCTCATATTTTGGTATGCAGGTAATAAAAGGTTGGTATAAATGGCTCTAAGACCAGAAGTTTTGAAATCCGAAAACATCCCTGTTGCGACCCACATGAAGGAATTCCTTAGCATCGCTGCTCCCACCAATTCGAGGTTATCATTCGTTTAAAGCGACTGACGACAAATCTCCTTATTTTGCGTGACTGGCTACCCATCGCCTGCCTAATTCGATGCGATCAATACAAGATAACGTCCAATTTTACGTGCTGTCGCGGTTTGCTGGCGATTGGCAATGGCATTATGAAGTCGAATGCTTCGAACTAACGTTGATGCTAATGCAGACCTACCGCTAAAGAGGAGAAATGGGTGATCAATATGACCAGTACATAACGATGATAAATTCCCATTACATTCTTCGTTTTCGGGGCTGGGATAATGGATCATATCGCTCTACTTACTGATCAGTATTTCTCGTTCGCTTCTCCCGTCCATTACAAGATGCCCCTTTCCATGACGAGGCTGTCACTCTTGGCCCTCGTGGCTGCATCCCGATGCCTGGCGGCGACGGCTCCGAATGTTGTCTTCATTTTTACTGACGACCAAGATCTTCGCCATGGCTCTCTGGATTACATGCCTATCCTGCAGAAAGAACTTGTCGCGAAGGGCACGTCGTTCACAAATCACTATGCGACGCTTGCTCAGTGCTGTCCAAGCAGGTCGTCTCTGTTTCGGGGCCAGGCCGGTCACAATACGAACATTACCAATGTTCAAGCCCCCGGGTAAGATTGTCAAAAATAGACGTACATAGTTGCCGTTGTCTTCATAACTGACTTGGCTCAGGGGTAACTACGACAAATGGGTCGCCTCGGGACAGGACAAAGACTATTTGCCTCATTGGCTCGTGAACGCTGGATACAACGCAGAATGTATGTCTCGTTCACTCATCGAGAGGCGGTCTGTCTTATCAAGGACGAAAAGATTGACAGTTTTTTCTTCAGATATTGGCAAGTTTCTGAACGGATATAACATCGCGAACTATGCTACCAAGCCCAAGGGATGGACGCACGTCGATGCGACGGTACGCAGCCGCAAGGAATCCCCTAAAACCTAATTTCCAGCGTTGAGGCAATACTGACATATGAAAATACAAGACCGATCCCTATACCTATTCTTATAATAATGTGGTTATGAGTTCTGACGGAGAAACGCCTGTATCATATCATGGATACCACCAAACTGACGTGCTACGAGCAAAGGCGTAAGTTGTTCAGCCCATGTGAGGGGGGTTTGCAGGCTAACTATTGCCTTGTTCGGTTCTATCGTCGTAGGCTTGATAGGATCAAATATTTGAGTGGTGAATCCAAGCCGTTCTATCTGACTATCGCGCCAACTACGCCTCACTTGCCAGCCGTACCCCTCGAGAGGCACAGCAAATTGTTTCTTGACAAGAACGCGCCACGGCCTGCCAACTTCAATCCAGTCGATAAAATACAGGCAAACGCTGTCTCTTGGGTCGCTGACGTTCCACGCATGACTGCGAGCCAGATTAATGCGACCGACGAACTCTTTAGGAATCGCATCCAAGGTCTTCAGGGGGTCGACGAGATCATCGAGGACGTTGTCACGCTCCTGGGCAATCTAGGCATCCTAGACAACACTTACATCGTCTATTCATCAGATAATGGCTACCATCTTGGCAACCATCGACTTCCACATGGTAAGACTTTACCATTTGTCGAGGACACTAACCTGCCCTTCATCGTCCGCGGGCCCGGTGTCCCCGCGAACAAGATATCAAAGCTTCCTAGTGCACATCTCGACCTAGCACCGACATTCCTGGAAATCGCCGGCGTGGCCAAGAAGAACTGGCCTACTTTCCTCGATGGTCGAAGCCTACTCACTAACTGGAAGAACCCCAACGCTGCTCAGGTGGGTTCTTGGTCTTCGTTTTCTTCCCTTTCCCGGCAAAACCTTTACTCGTATACAACGTCCCGTGAAGTATGAGTTTTACGAGAAATAGCATTGACTAACTCCCGATTTGTGAGTAGCCGGCCCAGTGCGCCGCGGCTGCCAATGTCGACGCACCTGAGATCCTCAATGTAGAGTTCTGGGGCAACTCTGGTAGCGAAGCGCCAGTGCAGGATACGCGCAACACATACAAGTCATTGCGCATCGTGAGTGCTACGGGCAGCAATGGGGCCACTGTGAGCTACCTGTATTCGCGCTGGTGCACCAACCAGACAGAGCTGTACGACACAGTAGCGGACCCATACGAAATCAACAACCTATCGCTCAACCCTGACGCGGCGACAGTGCGTCTGCTCTCACGCCTTAATGCCTTGCTGTTGGCCACCAAGTCGTGCGCCGAAGTTACCTGCCGCAATCCGTGGCGCTTGCTACAGCCGGAACCTGAGAAGCGTGCCATCGTCGCGGACGGGACACTGACCATCTCATGTCTGGGTGACGCGCTGAAACCTGAGTACGACGACTTCTTCGCCAGCATCCCTAACGTCGCCTTCCAGGAGTGCAAAGAGGTCCAGCTCATCGCCAATGAGCGGCCGTACTGGCCGGCCGACCTGGGAGGTGGTTTGGGTCTGGACTATCGTGACTCGCCCGACACATTCGTCACACACAAGCCGAATGCAAAACAAAATGTGCAGGGGAATGCCGTGCATCAGGGAACTCAGGCTCAGAGGAATGCTACGTTAGCAGAAATTGAGAAAAAAGCCGTAGTGTTGACCGCAGACCAGTTGGGCTAAGCTTTGACTCATCGCCCTCGTGCCAGGAAATCAGCCATTGGGGAAGGTGAGGCAGAACGATGACAGATAAAGGAGGCTCCTTTTGAGTTCCCATAGTCATAATCTCTAGTAGAAATATCTAAAGTGGTTTTAGGTTCTCCCTAGACTAGAAGGGTGAAGTACATGTGATATGCTTAGTGCACCTGGTATAACAAGGGTCTCAGTGAGTGTTAGTGAATTACTCTGACTAGTAACAATCTACTCATAAGTCACTTGGTCCGCACGGTCTCTCAGTTGGAAGTGTTCTGTGTCTCCTCAGAATTTATATGGTTATATACTAGTAATAATCTATCAGAACGTTTATATTTCGACTCTTTGAATCCCCATAAAATGTCAGTGCCGCCTTGAGACTGTCAGAGCAGACTAATCGTCTACCTCAAGAAGTCCTTTACGGTCGAATCCAACTCGTGGAGCCGTCGCACGGCCAAGGTAAGTTACTCGACCCGTCCGTGCTGAGTGCTTGATGTTACATAAGGTATATATCGAAATCTGTCACGATATACAAGAACCAGAAATATCTAAGCATATAGCCAGAGGATAGCCGATATGGAAGATTAGGATTCTTCGTGTCACAACAGAAAATGACAAATAACCGGAAACGGAACTCTGACAAGATCTAAGTAACCATTATATAACCCTCCACTCCTATGAACGCCTCTTCTAGATCAAATATTCTATATAATATAATGGATTAACCTAGTCGTGAAAAAGAGACTTGACAAATATTTGTTATACATATATATACATAAGTAAACACAATCCTTTCTTTATGTTACGAACCAACAGGAGCGAAGGCCTGTTGACAGACCAAGGTGGCCACGGCCCAAAGAACAGGCATGGTTGAACCAGGAGACAAGCCACAACCATGAGGGGCAGGTCACGTGACGGATCACTGGATCACCAGGGGTAAGCTAGAAAGCCACTAGATCACAGGCTCAACGAGGGTGAGCCGGTGAGCCATGACAAGGACTCAACAGGATCACTAGGGTGATCCCATAAAAGCAACAGAAATTAAAAAGGAAAAAACAGTTTATATAATAACAAAACGTTTTTTTTGTAATTAATATAGTTTTTACTTTATAATTTAATTTAAGCATATAACAACTTTTTAAAATAGCTATGTAAAAGTAATTTTTTAATAACTACTTAATTATAACTTAATTATATAACGTTTATACCTTAAATACGATTTAATATATAAAGCTTTAAGTATTAACGCTTTTATAACATTAATGGTATATTATATTTTAAATTGTTAAATTTATTTAGTATTTAAAAAATAACTATATACGGTTATAATGTTTTTGCAGCAGCTTAAACTAATACCCGCAATGGTGTAAAGTTTTTTAATGCATTTATAAAATAAAATCAAACAATTAAAACAGCAAAATTAACAGTTAAAAGCATAAGTTATAAACTTACTTAAACTTAAGCCTTTTAAACTAGTTAAGCTAACTAAGTTTAATGGCAATTAAAAGCAATTAAAAGGATTTTTAACTTAAGCAAAAGCTTATTTACGACATTACAATAATAGTTTCTCATCGGACGGAAACAAAGTAATAACGGCTGCAAAATTCTTTATTAACAACGCACTAAAATGGTTTTAATTTATAATAAACGATTATATAAAAAACAATAACCTTGATAATATTAAAAAAAAAACTAAAGCGGCATTTAAATTTTTCGACAAGTTTAAAACAACGTTAACCGATATATATAAAAATTTAAAGGAAAAAAAACAAGCAAAAAAAAAGCTGCTTTTAATATTTTAAACAGGAGCTACATATAAGTATGCAGTGAAATTCCGAAAAACAGCAGCAAAAACAACGTGGATTAATAGTGACGCTTTAATAACGGCTTTTTATTAAGGGTTAAAAAACGAGGTAAAAAACAAGTTATATAAAGACAAACAATTAAGCGATTTTAAAACTTATATTATTAACGCAATAAAAATTAACAACTGGTTGTACAAACAATGTTTATAAAAACAACAACAAACTTAACAAATACCTAACTTAAAAAAAAAACAAACTATAAAGTTAATAGCATTAAGTACCTATGCGGGACCTATAAAACTCGATGCAACAAAAAAAAAGCAAAACTTAAGCAAAGTTAAATATTACAATTGCAATCAAAAAAAACACTACGCCCGGGCTTGCAATAAGCTTAAAAAAAAACAACAGCTTAAAAAAGCAAAAAAGGCTTTATTTATAACAATTGCGATGTTAAAAATTAGCAACCAGTAAAGTTAACTATAATAGCAACACGTAAAAAAAGTGCCACATTGCAACATGTGTAAAAAAAAAAAACAAGTGTGTTTAAAACACCCTTTTATAAAACAATTAAAACAAGCAAAACAAAACGGATATATTTACAACTTTATTAACTGCTAAATATATAATATAAGCATTAATAACAAAACCAAGCAAAATATAGCTACTTGGGAAAATTTTATTTAAATTAATAACAATAAAAATAATTAAGAAAATATTAAACTAAAAAAAAATCCTGCATAAAACAAGGTTAAAAATTTAATACATAAATATTAAAAATAGCTTAAAAAAAAATTTTGTTTAAAAAAACATATATGCAGCTATAACAAATGCAACTACTAATTTAAATAAAAATAGTTAAAAAACTTAGTAGCAAAATTTATTTAACGGAAAAAATGCTTAAGCGAAATATTAAACGTACAAAAATCTCGAATAAAAAAAGCTAAAACAGCAATAATTAATACGCTAAAAGCCAAAAATAACATGAGAATATGGTTATTTTTAAACAATGTATAGCAATATAACCTAGCATTTATAATAAAAGCTAAAACAGATACCAGCAATTAACTTAGCTTAATTACCGAGCTTATTGCTAAAGGACATTATTATAGCAAGGTTATAATAAGTTAAAAACCGGCAAAAATAATACCAAAAAACAAAAAACATGAATAAATCTTATAGATGTGCTATATAATACATTAATGCATTTACTATCTGCAAGAAAAGCTACAACACATGTGGTTCCTAAAACGACTAAATGAGAGACCTATAACGCAACCTTTGTACGAGGCAGATGAAAGGAAGGTAACACCAGTGTACCAAGACCCACGAGGATTTGCAGTATTTGACGAAGACCTATAGTGGCCTATGGAATGCATGCAACAAATCCTACAACCAAAGGACTGCACCAACAACAGATGCAAGATCTATGCTTAATAAAAAGCAATAAAGTTGCACAAAATAATGAGACAAACGCAACAAATTAATTAAAACCAATTAACGTTTAAAGAAAAAAAGCTTAAAAAAGTAATAAGTAAACCAACTGCAATGGTAATAAAACAAATAAACTTTAGCAAAAAATCTTTAAAAAACACAATAAACCTTTATAAATATAAAAAACCTAACATAATCTAGGATATAAAAAATAAAAAAATAAAATATTATTTAAACGGAAATATAATAGTACGCTTTAAGGAGTTTTAAGCAGCTATTAACGCAATTAAATAACTCGACAATATGCTAACACAAGCAATAACTAACTAAGATTAGTTAAAAAACAACAATAAATAGTTGTAACAAATCAACAACTATTTTTAAGAAAACCTAAAAAGCTTTGTGCTACAACAGCTAAAAAAGGCAAACATATTAAAATTAATTTAATATATTAAAAACATAAACTATAAGCGTTTATAAATATAAAAGCTTAGGCAAACTTTATTTCTCCATAAGTTATTAAGCAATTAAATATACTAACAAAGCTTAAAAACAACTTTTACTTACTTTTAACCGTTAATAAAAGTTTTATTACGTATAAAAATAAAATAGTTTTAAAAAAAACTGCAAAACTTTTTTTTAACATCTTTAAACACAAAAAACAACTAATGCTCGATATTACGAAAACATTTAAATATAATGTTATTTTAAAAATACCTTGGTTATAAAAAAGCAATCCTAGAGTAAACTAAAAAACTAGCCAACTTTAGTAAAATATACTAAAAAAAAAATTAGCTAATAAAAAACCTAAAACATAGGTATTAAGCAATTTTATTAAACTACTATTGCAAATTTACATAATAATCAAAGAGTTTAAGCTTATACTTGATAATAAAATACTAATAAAATATCGAAACTACGGCGACATGTTTAGTAAAACACACAATAAGTTACCAAAGCATGGTTTATAAAACTATAAAATTCCGCTTAAAAAAAAAGCTAAATTATAATCATTTCTATTATATCATATAAATAAGGAACAACTAGAAAAATTACGAAAATTTCTCAGAAAAAATCTAAAAAAAAATTTATTCGATTTTTAAAATTACTAGCAAGATCACCGGTATTATAGGTACTACGCAAAACTAGTAAAAACAAAAAACAACGTTAAAGATTGGTAGTAAACTACTAAGACGTAAACTTTAAAACAATCAAATTTGTGGGACTGATACCCAAAATTAATAATTTACAAAACAAATTAGTGCACGTAAAATGGTTTACGGCATTTGATTTACCAAACGCATACAATTAAACAAAAATAACATTAAGTAATAAATGAAAAACGGCATTTCGCATACGTTATAAATTATACAAATCCTTAGTCATGCTTTTTAAACTTACTAATGCTTTAACAACATTTTAAGCGCAAATAACGCACGCATTACGCAAATTTATTAACATATTTATAATAGTATATCTTAACAACATTTTAATATATTTAAAAAACCTTAAAAAATACCGAAAACACGTTAAAAAAGTATTAAACGCGCTATAAATTGCCAAGTTAAAGGTGAACCCCAAGAAAAGCAAATTTCATACCCAAAAAGTTAATTTTCTTGGTTTTACAATAACTCCAGAAAAAATAAAAATCTAAAAATTCAAGATTTTAGCAGTAAAAGATTAGCCGGTGCCTAAATCGGTGAGCAACGTAAAGGCGTTTATAGGATTCACAAATTAGGTCCGAAGCCTTATCAAATGGTTTAGTGGGCACGCCGGACCTTTTTTAAACCTGATAAAAAAAGACAATTCTTTTAAGTGAGAAAAGAAAAAACGAAAATCTTTTAAGAAAATTAAGGCACTTATATTAAAAAAGCCTGTTTAAAAGCTTCTTAATCTAAACAAGGAATTCGAAGTAATAGTCGACGCTAGCGAGAGGGCTATAGGCGGACAACTAAGTCAACGAAACAAAAATGGAAAATTGCACCCAGTGGCATATTTCTCAAAGAGATTTTCAAAACTAGCAAAGCGATACATACTACCAAACAAAGAGCTTATGGCTATTGTCCAAGCATTTAAAAAATGGGAACATTACCTTTATAAACCCAAAACACTAGTTAAGGTATACACCAACCACAAAAACTTAATTACGTTTATAACAACAAAAGTATTAAACAAACAACAAATCAAATAAGCAAAGTTTTTATTTTAGTTTAACTTTATTATTTTTTACATTAAAGAAAAAGAAAATATAACAGCAAACATTTTAAGTTAACAAAGCAACCATAAAAAATTAAAAACAAAAAGTTAAGCATTGTTAAAAAAAACCTAACAAAAAATCACATTTGCAACTATAATTTCATTTAATTACAATAAATAAATTAAATAATTATAAAGAAACTATGAAATAATCTTATAAGCATAACCATAATTAATAAATATACCACTAATTTTTAAGCAAAGCAAAAATAAAAATAAAAAGGTTTATTTAAATCTTAAACAACAACTTACAATTAAAAAACTAATAAAGGCAATGCATAAACATCCGCTAGCAAAACATTAGGGAGTATACAAAACACTATCCCAAATATAAAAAAACTACAAATGCAGAGAACTTAAAAGCATAGTAAAAAAAGTAGTTTAAAAATGTGTTTTATGCAAAAAAAGCAAAGCACCACAACATAAACCATATGGATTGCTATAACCGAAGCAAATACCAAACAGGGCTTAGAAATTTATCGCGTTTAACTTTATTGTTAAACTACCCAAGTTAAAAAAACCAATAACCGGAGTATTATATAATTCAATATTAATCATTGTAGAAAAACTCACAAAGTATAAATATTTTATACCATACATAAAATTAAATACAGCAAAAAATCTAGCTTATATAATAATTAAACATATTTTTAATAAACATAAAATTTTAAAAAAAGCAGTTACAAATAAAAAAACAACTATAGCTTTTAAGTTTTATTAATTATTAATAAAAGCATTAGGCATTAAGCATTAATTATTTACGGCTTATCACTTATAAACAAATAAACAAACAAAAAAACTTAATTAAACTTTAAAACAGTATTTTCGCTGCTATTTTAACAAGCAACAAAACAATTAAGTTAAGCTTTTGCTTATAGCGGAGTATATTTACAATAGTTTTAACAACAAATCAATAGAAATGTTTTCATTTATAGCAAACTATAGATTTAACCTAAAAATAAATCGAATTGCAATTAATGGCGTAACGGCGCTTAAAGTAGAGATACGGGCAAAGAAAATCATAGGTTTACAGCAAAAACTACAAAATAAACTAATATTTTTATAAAACCGTATAAAAGCTTATAGCAATAAGCATAAGTTATTAAAGCTAACTTTAAAAAAAAAAAACAAAGTATATTTTTTAAGGCGTAACATTAAAATTAAACGATTAAGCAATAAACTTAACTTTAAACAAATTAAATTATTTAAAATTAAAAAAGTTATTTTAAAAATTAATTATTAACTTAAGCTATTTAAAAAAGCGAAAATATAGTTAAAGTTTTATATTTTTTTTTTTAAACTAGCACTAAAAAACGCTAAACTTTAAACATAACTAAAAGTTAAACCAGATAAAAATTTATATAAAGTTAAAAAAATATTAAATTTACGTTAAAATAAAAAAACCCATAAATATTTAATTAAATAAAAAAAATACTTATATGCAAAAACCACTTAAAAACTTATGAAAAATTTAAAAAATATAAAGTAAATAGTTAATTAGTTTTACCGCTAGCACTTTAACTAACTAAAGCTAAAAAAGCAAAGTTAACCAAAAAAAAAAAATTAAAAGCATTTTAATTAATAACTTTAATAGCATTAGCAGTTTAAGCTAAAGTTATTACTTTTAACTTTTTCCGTTTTAATTTTTTTAAATCGTTTAAAAAACGCAAACTATTATTAACTAAAATAGCATTTTTTTTTCGATAAAAGGCCTGCTGTCGGCAAATCTCTTTAAGACAAAATAACGCATTTAAAAGTTGTTGCTTAGCCTGTTGCTTTTTTTAAGCAAAGCAATCGGACTTTTTTAAAAAATTGTTTACCACAGCAATAAAAACGCCGGAACTATCGCAGGAGCGCCTACAACATACGCACTTTTTACAACAAAAAACCCCATTTATTATCTTGCACTTTTACCTACAACTCTTGCACAAAAAGCAGGCCATAACTTTATAACCCTCTTTGTCGATAAAAAATACAAGCGCAATATATTGCTTAGTTTTAGTAAAACAGGCGCGCTTTTCGATACGATTAGCTATTTTTACAAAAAAAAAAATGAAAAAACAGCACACACATAAAAGGTAACTTACCAAAGAAATACTCACTAATTATCAAAAACAATAAATACAAGGAGTAAAGGAATAATGTTACGAACTAACAGGAGCGAAGGCCTATTAACAGACCAAGGTGGCCACGGCCCAAAGAACAGGCATAGTTAGACCAGGAGACAAGCCACAACCATAAGAGGCAAGTCACGTAACGGATCACTAAATCACCAGAGGTAAGCCAGAAAGCCACTAGATCACAGGCTCAACAAAAGTAAGCCGGTAAGCCATAACGAAGACTCAACAGAATCACTAGGGTGATCCTATAGAGGCAACAAAAATTAAAAAGGAAAAAACGGTCTATATAATAACAAGACGTTTCCTTTGTAATTAGTATAGTTTTTACTTCACAATTCAATCTAAGCATACAGCGACTTCTTGGAATAGCTGTGTGAGAGTAATCTCTTGACGACCACTTAGTTACGACCCGACCGTACAACGTTCGCACCCTAAGCACGATCCAATACGTGGAGCTTCGAGTACTAACGCCCTTACAACACTAACGGTGTGTTACACTTTACACGCGCTTAATATTAATTTATACTTCTCTCTATCCATGACACTATATCCTTCATGAAGGAATCGGGATATACTCTTTCGAATAGCCCAATTGAGATGTAACGAGACTGCGAGTATGTTTATAAATAATCCGGAAAATCACATAGTATCCTATCGCACATGGGATTCCTAGAAGTGCGAGGTAAAGGGGTCGGGTTTCTGAAACCACAGCCATCTTTGAAATTTCGCTTCCATCTGTTTTGACGGGGTCACCAACCAGAGTTCCGATCGGGTCGACTGAATCCCCAGTACTCTCCACGGGCTTCATAGAGGGAATTGGAGAATAGGCTATGCTGGAACTGTATCCGGACACCGGAATATCTGGCTTCAAAACCTCGATAGAATTTGTGGGGTTTTCTGATGGTTCCGGGGTGTCTGTTAACTCAACATCATCGGCAAATACTGGTGTATCTAAATACGTAGACCCCGTAGTTCCTGTGGGACTTATTGGCGGTATTGGAACATTTGGTTTCTCAACTTCTTCAAAGGGAGCAGGGTGGTCAACTTTCGGGGGGTTATTATCGATGGGAGATGCAGTAATAGGCCCGAGGTCTATAGGAGGTTGCATCGCCTCCATATTTAGAGGATCTATCGGTGGCATCCATCCGTTGGGATATTCAATTGGAATATCTTCCGATTTTCCAAGGTAGTTCCCATTAGCATCGAATGCCGCTGCACGAACGGTGTTAACAAAGACATCAGTCACAAACACTGTCTCAAATCCTGTTCTTTTGGTTTGGCCGAGAAGCTTGTCCCCGGAAAAGAATTTCCAGGTCCTGTGTTCCGTGGCACCATTCCATGAAACATAGATGGCCGTCATACTCTTCGTTCCACTACCGTAACCAAGAGCTTTGATATCTGGAGGTTGTTGCGGGCGACCCACCCAGTTGGTGGATTTGTAGACTCGGTAGGTGCCAAGCCGGGTTTCGTTTAAGAAGCGAGCTTCCATTAGAACCTGGTCATCGTGTGTGTGCTCGGATAAATAGCCAGCGTCTGTCCACGACATTAACACGTTGCCATTCGTAAGGCGTTGCAGAGCTCCTCGTCTATCAGCAAGCCCCCTATCTGGCCGCTTGTACTCCTGGAGGATTCGAGCTCTCTGGGGCTGGCCTTTCGGGCGGAGTAACTCAACAATCAGACCACGACTATAGTTGTTGGTGGGCAGCTGGAAATCTATTCTCTGTTCACCAGAAGAGTTATCCAGGAAACTGATGACATCGCGCTCCGGACTGTGACTGACGTATCGCGCATGATGTTGGCGTGAGAATTTCAGTCCATCTTCGAAAATATAGTCGCTGCGCTTGCCACCCAACCTCCAAAGCACTCTTCCGTCATCCCCAGCAACAAGCATGATAGTATCCATATGGCGGAAGGAGACCAAGTAATTCCCGTCGCTGTTCTCGTCCACAGAGTTGATGTGCCATGGATCCCAAAGATAATTGCGAGTGAAGTTGGTAAACGGCACTCGTTCTTTATTATAGTCGGGACCTATTGAATAAGCAGGGGCCATCGTGCTTTCTGCCAGGCTCACATGATATTCCGCATGCCATTGGAACGTGATGTTGCCAGTCGTCATGTCGTATGCTCGGAACCCATTGGAATCGATCCATACCAGGTCTTCCATGAGACCAAGTGCGTTACCCGACCACTGTCGGGGCCGTCGTGTAGTCACCAATGTCGTGTTTCGGCGCTGGATGTAGTTGAACTCGTGAATATTAACGTGTGAATTCTCTCTGTCGACAAAGAAGTTGTGAACCATCTCATAGTTCTGGTTGATGAATACACCGGCACCACAATCAGAGACTGGGAATTCCGAGCGCATCACCATGGCCTTCAGGACAGTCTGGTTACCAAATTCTATTGGGAAAAGGTCGTACATTATCCGTTGATTGAACTGGCATGCTCCGCTCCATACAAGCTCACCATCGCTGTCGTAAATCATGGGACCCATCTGGCATGGAACCCATTCGACATCGTCCATCCAGTGACCTATGAACTTGAATGGAGTTACGAACCAATAGCCAGGAGCTATCTGTTCTCTGTGGTAATATGTAATATTCCATTTGGGGCTCATTAAGTCAGGGCGCTAGAATCGTGTAAGTCAATTATGTCAACAGCAGTGAATCGCATTCAGGAAACTAACTGTCACGAACTTGAAAAGATCATCGGCGCCATCGAGACCAACATTGCCATAAGCAGTGCGCACCCAGAACAACTGAAACAGCACAGCAACCAGTGGCAACAACATGGCAGTCATTGAGAAAAGAGTTCTGGTAGTTCCACGACCTCAGCAACACATGGCACCACCTCTGAATATTTAGGAGCTAGCCCTAGTTTCTTGGATATCAGTGAATTATGGAATGAATTGGAGAAAGATGAGTGAAGAATACAATTGAATACATACAATGAATCACCAAGGCCGGTAAGTGGGCCAAAGTGAGGATAGGAGATGAATTCTTAGCTGAAGACCGATCCGCTGGCACACTAGACACGTCCTCTCTCCTAGATCGCGCCGATCTCATACTAATAGCTAGTTTACATTTTAGAGGGAATCTCACTTTCAGCTTCTAATTATTCTTCGCGCTGAGCTACCTGCAGCTAGACCTGAAACAACTTAGTTCGCTACCCGAAGTTAACTCGCAATGCGAATCCATCTTTGCAACCCCTGTTTTAGTGCCTCTAATCGTGTAATCACTGATTCGAACTTCTCACACTAGCCATGATTGTCTACTAAAGGTGAGCGGGCAAGGAGAGAGTACTTGATTTAAGGAGTTAATTTGGCTTATCCCGTGTTCCCACGTTGAGAAAGATCTTTGTTTCATTATTTTTAGATTGCGGCCACAAGCAACGTAGTAAAGGAAAGTAGTGAAAAATTGCAACACTTACTTCAGCGGTTGCAACTTTCAGCCATTTAACGTTGACTTAAGCGAACCCTGCACCTGGAGCCTAACACCAACTAGTCTTGTTAGATCATTTAATAAACCAGTAACAACTGTTGTTTTAGAAGCATTTAGCGCCAATGTACTCCACTAAAGAAATATTTTTCACCACTGTTGATGTGCATGTAAGCATCTCGACCTTGCGTGCATATGGCATCTGGATTCAGTCGGGATGCGCCAAGTTGTAGCGAGCATCAAACAATCCAAATCTTATAGGAGTCACAGAAAATTAACATAGTAACAGGTGACTGCACAGATACCCAATTATTGAACCCAACGCCTGCCGTTTGTTGTAGCTAAATAAAAGAGGTGCCTTATTTTCAATTCCACCTCGTCACAATTTGCCTACTGCGAACATATCCAGTATTGACTGTTGTTATTGCACAAAAAGAGAAAGTCTATCTGCGCCAGCGAGTCTATCTCAGTACTATATATAGCCCGGTGTGACGCCCATGCCATGCCTGGTATTTGGTCTTATGTAGTTCCGCGACACATCTCGTACCTTTGCAGATGACTTCCTCCCGAAACGGGCGTTCTCACTAGCAAAAGAGACAAGTATGAATATTACCTGTCCCATGGATTATGTTCATGCTATCGTGGTCACAGATTGGTGTGTATCCCTCCTTTTACTGGTCTATCTGATGGTGCATTTCCATGTCCACCGAATTTCAAGCAGACTAAATGCAATTAGAATGAAACAATAAGTTATTCATTATAAGCACCTGTCCAGTCGGTCATTTCAAGTAGTGAATGGTCGGCTTGTACCCAAGTTTGGTACTGTTCGTCAAATACAACATACTCTGTATCATAAACTGGAAAAGTGAAAAACCAATCCGAGGCCCAACTATCAGTATGTTGTGGATCAGATTTCATTATCGCTGTTCGATCAGCGCGAAGGGCCGTTACAGCGTTGGTGATACCCGTCAGAAACTGCGCAGGTAAAACGCAGCCAGTAATTCTCATCGCTTCGAAAATCCCCTGAATCCGGTCGAGGTAGTCCATTTGCGTAAACTCGTCCTTGCGTACGCCCTCCAGATCGAAAAATTCGCTGGGTCCATATAATGTATCATATTCATCAGCCTCTACTCTCATGTATAGATTCAGATCGCGACCATGGGCTAGAGCGTCGCGGCTAGACTTAAACAGTGTTGTACCGGTATTTTTGCGTACTAAAAACCTAAATTGATCCCTTTTTAAGAGAGGTAGTGAAGCCATCATAAGAAGTGCTAGCAGTTCTGAGGTTAGCAAATGAATGCTTTGAAGAACTGCGATCTCTGTGCCACGCTTTCAGGTGACAAGACTACCTACCGATAGATTGCCAGATCATAGAAAAAGGCGTCAGACTTAAACTACGCAGCTCAACGCTCTCCCTTATGAGATTGTAGCCAGGGTTCCAGACCCCAAAAACTCTTCTAGCGATTTGCATACACCTTCCTGGATTACTCTTCCAAAACGCGTCGAGAAATTCTTGATACAGCATGCGAAATGATATGTCACGCCACTTTAAAGAGGCCCTCTTCTTGATTAGTTTTCTAGATCCATAGTTGATAAAGTAACTCGGGTTTGCTTACAGGGCTTTGTTTCCACTAGTAATACCATCTGGATTAGCATTGTGGCTATTTTAAGGTACCGCCCGGTAAGATGCTGTAATGCCACCCCTGGAGAAGAAAGCTTTGAAAAATTGGAGGACCCTTCAAAAGATGAATCACATACCAAATCTACAGCCGTGTGATCCCATAAAGATCGATTCATCTGCAGCTGCCTTTGTTGCTCCTCCCAAGCTTCCATCACTACCCTGTCCTCAGGGTTGGGTTCCGACGGTAAATCTCGGAGCCTGTATCTTCGCCTCTCTGTCATTTCAAACAACGTTCTCCGATGGAAAAAGCGATCGCTTTTTCTCGGACAGGCTGGGTCTTGCCAGAAGAACTCTGACAGGATTTTCGACATCCACATTGAAGATACAAGGTTCGTTGAATGGAGTGCTCTCCTCTGCTCGATTACAGCTGGCCCCTCCAGGTTCCATTCCATGATTAAGAATGATATAGGGGGTAGTATAGCTTTTGAGTCAAACTCATTAAAAGCCATGGCTATAATAAAGTCAGGAAAATCTCAATGATATAGCGAAATCTTTTGAAAGCTAAAACCTTGTTTGCGACTTACGCGGGAGCTGTAAACTTCCTCCAAAGAAATGCTGATCCATATAGTGTCCAGCTTCTCGATATCCTCTAGCATTCAAAAGCTACATATAGAAATTTTCCAAAGCCAAGTTGTCAGTCAAAGAACAGGAGATTCATCTAGTTTCATAGCCAACATACCGGTTCGGTGAAGTTACCACCACTGACGGATTTCATGCGTGGGTCCACTCTCGTGCGTTGTCTTACCATTGCATGCTGGAGCTCATGCATCAACTAATATGTCAGGTATTAATCAACCCAAAACCTTGTCTGAAATGGCACGTTAACCTACTATAATGGCAAGATAAGTTTGAAAAGCACATAGCTCGGCTAGAGTTAATTTGGTGCTCAATATGATCTCCAATATCTTAACTCCCAGACAAAATAACGGAACTGGCCCGCCCCAGTCCGGCTCAGTAAACGCAGTTGCGGTCACAGCGCTGGCAGGATAAACGTCCGCAAAAGACCACACTGCATTAGAGAGAATTCTTTCGAGTTCCGTTTCCCACTCATCACTGGAGAGAGTAGTGACTGTGTATAAAATTTAATATCTTTGAATAACGGTTAGGATCTTTGTTAACTTACTGTAGTCGAATGGACAGGATTCCATGTTTCTCCTCACACTGATTATCTGCTCAGTGGGATAGCTTAATAAAATGAGATCGGTGTCGGAGAACGGGGAAGGGCCAAATATGTCTTCGAAGCCTTTCCAGTACTCTATTCGACCAAAGAGCATCGTTTGGAGCTAGAAACGATCAGCGATTCTATATTTTTCATTTTGCCAAGATACGTTTAAAACTTAGATGAGCGTCTTACTATATGTATGTATTAGTATGAATATAACTAGTGAGGCTTTCGCATAAGAATAAGTGGTAAATACCTCCTTGGTGTCGATCTTTAATGAGCGATTTTAACATCCGGTTTGACAGTTCAATGCTCACGCGTAGAAACTCCCATATTTTTGGGTTTTCTACGCTCCAGTTTCTTGCCTTCTCTGTCACAGTGGGGTTTTCGGTTCCAACCCAATCCATCCACCTATCTTTACGAAAGAAGTGGAACCATTGCGTCTCGTCGACCTTAATTCTCTCGCGTTCATAAATCAAAAAGGCTTTATCTTCGTTGGTCTGTAAGGGTTCTGGCCTTGCTTCAAAAGGATCGTGTTGTAGAGTGGATTGTGAAAATGGAAGTCCAGATGCATAGTACTTGTCACATGGATTGTGCCCACCAGACAAAAGACCACTATTCGGAGAGAACTGAACGTAACGGCTCAATGTAGTGGCTTCCCATGTCGATACTTGGTATAAGTTGTTAAGTTGGAGACCTTCGGAGAATAAAGCCTTATCTATCTCTGCGCCGGTTCGGGGAATAGGCGCCAGCCTTATATCTTGGTCGTAGTATATTGGGTCGGAGACTTTTGGAACAGGGGCCAATACGGAATGGTTTGTATTTCCTGATACGAACCCTAGCTCGCTGGCTGGGAATCGTAGTGCCCACGGGGAGGCGGGAAGGCCATGCTTGAATCCTGTTTGTTCAATATGGTCCATGGTAAAATCGTAGGTGATATAGTAGGCTAAAGTATATCACTTAAAGAATGTTCAGCCTGGGGGAACATGAAATGTCTTGTGTATTTCCTGCTATCAATCATAAGGGAGCGGTTATAGCGTAGGATAAAGGACGATATCACCGGAAACGTACTAAAAGAGATTAACTAAAGTAAATGTTGCAGTAAATAAACCATTTAAAGATAACAGCTTAGGATAGATTGAAATAATAGTTGTATATGGTGTTATTTCATAATATAAGTGATGTATAAATTGCTTTTTATTTATACAATCCTTTTACCTACTTTTAAATCCCTTTATGCAGCCTTGTTACTTAGGGACTCGGTATTTTTTTAGTGAGTTCTTTGTTTCATGCAAAGCTGTTTCCGTAAACTTGGTCTATAAAATCTAAGATCATCGGTTGTACAAAGAGATTGGGGTACATATAAAATTAATAATTTACTTTACCATTTCTGCCTTGATGACGTGAATAAGCTGCGTGAAGTCCCTTAGAGAGGATCCCTATTTAGCCATTGCGGCTTCCTCGAGAGCACGGGGACGCTATTCATAGCAGTTAGTGCTCTCGTATTATTAATAATTGCAGTGCATATAGTACTCGTTAAAGCTGCTAAAGGAAAGCTAGCAATAACGTAGGGCTATACCCCGTATAAATTCAAAAGACTCCTAGATTAACTAGGAAATATGCAATTTTAATAATATAAGTAAATTAATTATCTTTAAAATAAAATAAACTACAAGGCATGTAACTAAACTTTTTAAATAACAAATGTATTACAAATGTTATATCATTAAACACCCTATGATCATAATAAAATGTTTCAAATAATATAGCAGTTAAATGCCAGCACATATAGTCAAAGAATCAAAATAATATCGTCGGAAATACGTCAAGCAAGGTAGAAATAGCGCTTTTAAATTTGACTATGATGCAGTAATTGCAACAGACCAGCTTCTGGTGATGACTTACAGTTATACACTCTGTGATTTTAACCTTGAGAAGGAATTTTGTAGATGGCTGCTAACCTAGGCTCTGGTCGAAAAAGGTTGTGATCATTTGGGAGAGTCCACTGGCGAACGAAGATCTTCGCGTGGAGAAAGACCCGCAAGTTCATTCAGCTACCCTAGTCAATTAACTTAATCTATAGCCCGCGGCTTGTGCGATCTCTTCCTGTGGAGGTAGCTGGACAATTATAAGGTAGAGGATATCCTGCACTCTAGTCAGCAAGACTTCCACATGCAATAGCCGCACTGAGAATTAGGAATTACATACCTTGTCGAATATCTTCTGTACAGCCCCGGCTACAACTCCGGCGCCGCCCAGCACCCATTCGACAGGTTGGTTCACTCCATGTGGGAAAATGCCTCTGGACCGCCCGCCAATAAAGCTTTGCAAATGCCCTCCGGTCAACAGAGCCAATGGGTCGCCGCTGCTCGCCGGGTGGTTGGGGTCAGAGTACCGGGAGTGAAACTGCTCCCTGAGATCGGCGTTGGCCATTTTGCTGTCCAGATTCTGTCCCGCCCATTGAGCCCGACTTCTCGAATCCATGTACTCTCCAACAAAGGCCCCCGCATGCTTTAGGATATTCTTCTTCTTCCGTGTATCTGCATCTGACAGATTGTCTAGCACGGGAAAGACGAGGGGTGCGGTCTCAGGCCATTCGAATTTCATCGCTCCATTAGACTGAGCGAACTTATTTTTCATCTTCTTCAGCGAGCCTTGTTCATCTTGCTTCGTTGCCGAGGCAATGGCAGGGTCCATGTCAAGATTAACATCGGTCATCATCTGACCCGGCTCACTTGGCTTCCAGGTCATGACAAGTGCAATGAGTCCTCTCGGCATGAAGAACGAGTTATTGATCTGGTGAAGGAAATGATTTGTCTTGTAACGGCTATGGGCCGCATTTGCAACATTAGTCGCCTGCTAGACGGCAAGCGATATCAGGATCGCGAATGGCTGTGGAGCGGCTAGTCCTGCTAAAGCAGCCAAATTCAATGCTTGGATCCATGGACTTGACATCACTGCTTTGTTCAGGTCATCCATGAACTCGAGAAAGGTTGCTTCGGTGGTTCCCACATCGTTAAGTATAGGTGCGTATGTCCGTACGAACCCCCTTGCTCGCTTACCTGGTCGCCGTTGGGTTATGACAACAGGTAAGCTTAGTTGACTAGTTCTTGATTCTGGAGGAGGGAATGGATGGCTTTGCAAGAATGTGTCTGCGAGCTGCGGGGACTGATATTGATTGTTGCTATCAGGGCATGATAGAGGCTATTCCTGCATAAGTTGTTGCTGGGCGTCGTCTAACTGCCATGCCGCTTCGTCGACTTGTTGAGACAGGGTCCTCAGCTGAGTATCCGACCGTTCAGATATGCTTGACTCCAAGGCGGGTGAAGGCTGTCTGACCCCCCTTCAGCTTTCTGTGCATTCTTCTCCTTGCGATGATGAATTGCCTCGGAAGCAAGTCCGATTCTTGAGGCAACTCCACGGACGATGATCCCTCCAGGGGTTTTCCGTCGCTGTACTCCGTCAGAACCTTGGTGATCCTGACTCTTGCTGCCCCTAAATACCGCTGAGAGAATCATTCTGAAACACCAAGAGAAAGAGAGGAAAAGGGAGAATATCTTAAGCTTTAAATTTTTGAATTGGTAAAGACGATACAAAGAAAGAACATACACAACAATGAAGACGTTGTTGATTAGAAGTCGCTCGCGAGCATGTATTATATGTGCCACGAGCAGGAAGATATTCGGACACCCTGTTCCGGTTATCCGGGCACCCTCTGCCCCGAAATCCCGACCGAAGAAGCCTGGCACTGCCAGGCCCCATCCCAAGGAACTCCGTTTACTGCCCATTATTGAAACGGATGTGCAAAGTGGACTCAGAACTGGATTCACGCCCTTAGGTAGGTGACAAAGCATTCTACTAATACAGATAAACATCAATCCTGTTATAGACCAAGACCAGCACTCAAAATTGTGACGGTATCTGACATTATGTCTACTCTCTTTCGTTATCGGTCTCGCGCTCGTTCTCGTGTACTATCATGCACCCAATTTAAGTAACCGAGCAGTGGTCGGTCGCCCAAAGAGCCTCCCGTGATCGGCAGTTATGGTTTCATTTATTAATATGTATGTGTGTACATAGCCCGATTCTTCGCAATTTCTCGGTATATTTGGTTTGGTAAGAAAAGTATTCACGGGCGATGAAGATCAATGGAATGAATAAAGCGGAAATAAGAAGGTATATTACCGCTACCGAAACGTGGGAGGTTAGGTGTCATATCGAGACCAAGTCACCTAACTCAATCAGAACTACTACCCAATTTACACTAAGCTAAAGCCCAATTAGCATCCGTACGCGCTGTTATCTGACCTACGGTATTTACACTGCTACATACCTAGGTAGGTATGCTAAGCTTAAGCTCAAGATGATCAGTCAGTCATGCTTGAGTGATAGGTAATTAATACCGCAGACACACAATATAAGCGATGTGAAAAGAAAGCGACTCAAAGCGAAAGCAAAACTGAGTACCCGGGGGCAACTAACAAGTACTTGTTATGAAAAGGGGACAACGACGCTGTACATATCAGTATGTTACCATATGCAGCAACCGATATCGTCTCACTCTCAATGGGCCACTAGACAGCATACATACCTAACATCTTATCACCACCACGCCCTGGCAAGCTCAACCAGCGCATCATATATCCTCCTCGCATCCTCCTCATCCCCAAACCCCTCCTCATCCAATTTCCCTACTACACCTTCATCATCTTCTCCGGGGAAATAAGCATAAGCCTCATCAACCTCACATCTGACATGTGCCTCGGGAACAGTCCCATCTTCCAAGAAAGCGCGTACATGTCTCGCAAGACAAAGCGAAGGGACAGCAGTAGAGCAATGCCCATACCCCAACACCTCCACAATCTGACTGTCCTTAAACGCTCTCTGCGCCGAGCGCGCTGATATAAGCGGACATACAGGGTCAAAGCTCGTGGTGAGGATCAGGAGGGGATGAGCTGTGTGTACAATATGTGGTGGTGGTGTGAAGGAGTGGGTTTTGGGGATTAGCCATTGTTGTTTTGCGTAGTATATGCCGTGTTCGGTTGGGGCGAATACTAGATCAATATCAATATCAATCTCACTAAGGGGAATCGACATAAAGAAACAAGCGTAAGCACCACATCAACCAGCAGTAAGAAAGAAAGAAAGAGATAAACTCACTACTCCTATTCATGAACGGAACAAGCCACTCAAGCATCGTCTTCCGATCCCGTGGCCAATGCTTCGCACCGGAAGCCCCATCGTTAAGCATGACAAAGCGCTCGGCGTCGCCAGCCGTCGGCCACGGTTTCTTGTCCAGGGCGTAAGCAAGAAACGCCCCGGTGGCATTCCCACTAAGCAATCCGGCCAGATTATGCGCTAGTACGGGCCACGTAGCCGGTTTGCGGAGAGCCGTGGGTATAGCCTCATATAGCAGTGTCCGATCATCCAGTACACCATACCGGTGACTATCAACATAAACACTCACCGGCTCAGATCTCAGTGTCTCCGTCAATCCCAAAATCTGTTCCCTAAGCACCTCTTTCGACTTCCCAAAACGAGTCAAGGGACAATTCCTCCCAGCCTTAACACACTCGTCTAGAAACCCAACAAAGACGGTTTCGGAATCAACCAGGTCCTCCTCGTCGAGAAGGCCAGAATACCAATCAAAGACATTATTAACTCCATCAATAATAACACGCCGAGAGCGCTCAGGGTACAGTGTCGCATACGTCTGCCCAAGTATCGTCCCATAGCTAAAGCCCCAATACACCATATGCTCCTGTCCAAGGGCGGTGAGGATACTATTCATATCAGCCGCCGTCTGCGGGGTATCAAGGTACCGTCCATGCACACCCATCGTATCCGCGCACGCACGCACGTAATTCGCAGACCAAGCGTAGAGCTCAGCGCTATCTTCGATTACACGCTTATCTCGCACAGGGCCAAGCGCACGGCGTGTTTCCGCGTCGGGATAGCAGGTGGCTAGCGGTGTGCTGCCGTTCACGCCGCGCGGATCGAAGGCCACGAGGTGGAAGTCTTCGCCGACGATGGTGTGGAGCTGCTCGCCTAGACGGTGCATGAACCAGATCCCGGAACCGCCGGGCCCGCCGGGGTTGAGGAGGAGATTCTGCGTTGCGTTGTGTCCGCGCAGACGGATGAGTGGAATTGTGAAGGTGTTGTTTGTAGAGGGGGTTTGACTGAACTGGTCTATTGGTACGGTGATTGCACTGCACTGCTCGGTTATATCCGGAGTTAATACTTGTCACCAGCTAGATTTAGGAACGATGGAATGGATAAAGTGACTTGAGACGCTCAGGAGAGACAGCAGCCTATGCTTCGACGAAAGTCTCGAACAGCGTATGAACAAGGGGTTAGCAGTATGAAAAGCTAACCTCAACTCGGCGGCCGCTCTTCAAATGACCACATCTCTCCCACGCAATACTCTCGCCGGGATATCGATATGTCGTGAGATTGTCCAGTAGCTCTGGGGTGCCCGGTGTTTCTGACGCGAAAAGGCGGAAAACAAGGAAGCAGGCCAGCACGGCACCAGTGATCATGAACGACCAACGTTCACGAAGCCTCCAGCTCCGTCTATTCGGGGCTTGGATGTTTTCGACTTTTTCATTCATAGCTCTGATTCAGCTGCGATGTACTGCTTTTACGTATATTCTCGCCGAGTGGGATCTCATTGGTGGACTGCAGTCAATGAGGAACAGAGTAGGAGATTGCTCTCAGTGTCGCTTTCGCAGCAATCTCAAACCCAACTCACAGCTATATTGATGATGTCAATTCACACTGTCGTTTCAATTGTAACTCTGTAAAGTTGTATTCAAAGTATTTCTGTTTCTCCTTTTCTTTTTTTTCAAACGATACAGGGATTCAGTGAATTCATAGGGCGTTAGCACCGACAACCAGCCCAAGTAGGCAGTATGCCGAAAGTGTATCAGTGGGGTTAACGCAATGCAATCCAGGCAACCACCATCAACCCTTAGGCTATCATGTCGCCATCCATCTTCACCTAAAACTAGGTAGTTACTTACAAACTGTATGAGCTATTTCGTCTGAATTGCGCCTTGCAACCGGGACTTGGTATTCATAGAAGCTGGAGTAGAGCCAAACTGTCGGCTCCAACGCTGTCACCTCACGACGTCTCAGCTACGATCGTGTTCGTCACAGACCCAACACCATCAATCTCCAGCTTCACTACATCGCCTACTTCTAATTGGAACGCCGCATCTGTAATGTGTTAGTATCTCATCTCTGCATTCCGTTAGTAGCAAGGTGCAGTGATGCATCCATATGGGGTGGGTGAGAGTGCAGGGAGAAAGTTTTATGTTCTCAAGACAATTCACGTACTAGGACCAGTCAGCTAAATTCACAATGTGGTTGTTTCTGGCGGAGCGATAAAGACAAGAGGATAACTCACCGTTCAATGCCAGCGCCCTCTGGAAAGGTGCCACTGCCGAAAAACTCGCCTGGGTACAAGCGGGTGCTCTTTGAAACGTGTGCAAGAGCCTAGTAAAGTTGTCGGTCAGCATAGAAGACCAGCAATAGGGAAAAACGACCAACCTCTCCTATGTGGAACTTCCAATTCTCCACCACTGGCTCCTTGACGACGACACCGTTGATGATGATGCGGCCGCAGAGGTGATTGAGATGAATAAGGACCTCATCCGCGGAGACTACTGTGGATGAAATGCTGTTGGCGAAGGCCTTGCTGTGCTGAGGACCAAACCCGCTGTAAACCAACTGTCAGAGCCAAAGATGACGAAAAGGACATGAACATGGCTTGAAACATTGGAGGAGAAAAAGGATATAAAAAGAAAAAAGAGAAAGGGAAAAAAAGGAAAGTCATACCTTTCCATCTCCGCCATCTGCACATTGCGGGCAGAAAAGTCATTGAAGACGCAGAACCCAGCAATAGCATCAGTGGCTTCCTCGGGGGTAGCATTGTACAGCGGCTTGCCGAGAACAACACCAAGCTCAAGCTCGACATCGAGGTAGTCGCAGTAAGAGGGGTAAGTGATTTGTGCACCGTCGGCGTAGAAGGCGAGGTGATTGGACTGGTAGAAGATGGGCTGGGCGTACCAGAGGGCGTGGGGGCGGAGCAAGGGGAAGTCGGCGCCGCCGGTGAGGGCCGAGTAAAGACGAGTCAGGCGGTTAACCAGCGGCGAGTACAGGCTCGTCATGCCGACGGCGGCTCGGTAGTAGTGCGTGTAGAAGAGCATGAAGTCGCGGTACGAGCGCGGCTGGAACGGCAGGTTGCGCTTGTCGGCGTCGCCCGCGTCGGGTGGGTTGTCCTCGAGCACGCGCTTGAGGACGTTGGACACGGCCGTCGCCTCGCATTCCCAATCGTCCTTGTCGGTGAAGGCAACCACCTTGTCGGCAATCCGTTTAAACCTCATTGTGAATAAAGCACTTGATGCTGCGTAGGGGTAGCGTAGCGTAGTAGGTCCTATAGGCTATAGGTACCTACCTCGGTATAAGTAAGTACTGACGGGTTGGAGCTAAGTAACAGTAGCTTGCCGCGGGTTGTGAGGTTGCAGTATGAGATGGATGGAAATTTGTGTGCTCAGAATCGAGTATCTTGGGAAGGGTGAACGAGTGAGACAACCACGGCCATCCGCCACCTAAGTAATTGAGACAAAAACGTAAAGACCAAGGCAATCGTTGCCTCAGGAAGGTGCATCTGTACTGCGCACTCCATGTACATCCAATGTTAGCTGGCCTGTAACCTGCATGTGGGTAGTTGCGTACTGCCCGGTGGAAGCCCCCTATATGTATGTACTTGAGTATGTACACAACAGCAGCCAACATACATGTACGTAGGTAGGTACCTTAGGTATTCCCCGGATTCTTCTGAACCTGGAACGTAAAGGAATCATAACTGCAGAGTTCATTTTACCTACTAACCAATACCTACCTAATCGTGACGTGCTCCATGAACCGAGGCCCCTAACCATGTTTGTTAGTCTTCTCAATAAAGAGAACATGTACGTTTCTCCCCAAATATATCATGAATTCGTTTCAGTATCTATTCTAGTCAGTATTGGAAAATCTTCCACTCCTTTTAATTCGAGATATAATCTCGCTCCTATTGAACTGGGACTTAATTCAGAGTCATACCCATACTGGTAGTTGAGAAAATATCATGCCAGCACCTTTTGCGCCAACAACCTTGTATATTTGCATCTTCATTTTTGGTACCTCTTTTCACACCACCTTATTTTTTCGAGACCTGCTGCCATCACACTATGAATAAGTCGCGGACAGTACGATCCTCGCATATACCAAGCAACCTGAGCGACCAAAGACCCCTCTCATCTATCGTCTAGAGCTGTCTACAGGCTTGGCCGTGACACTGTAACTGAATCGGTCGATTTCTATATGACAAGCCCGGCCGACCGTTTCACAACAACCGAATCTATGCAGCTTGGGGACTCACTGCTCCTGGCTGGTAAAAGTAGGGAGATCCTTCTCTATATCCTCCCATGTCTTGTCACCGTTGACAATCTCCTGGATAGCCGTGAGTACTCGGGCTTGGTCTGCACGGACTTGCCTCGTCGAGTCACGGTCTCTCAGAGTGATGGTGCCGTCATTGAGAGTCTGGAAATCGACGGTAACGCCCAATGCGGTACCCAGCTCGTCGTTGCGGCTGTATCGTTTACCGATTGTCGCCGAAGAAGCATCCACTCTCGATGAAATCTCAGCCTTTCGCAATTTCTGGCTAACCTCGTCCATGAAAGGCACAAACCGTTTGTCGTTGGAGAGGGGAACGATTAGGACCTTCGTAGGAGCGACAATGGGAGGGAAAGAAAGAACCTATTGCAAAGGTGAGCTAGCAAACATCAATACATCATGGGGATCCTAAACCTACAGCGCGGGCCTCATCACCATCCCTCACCCAATAGTTGTGCTCACACAGGGCAAAGATTATCCGCCCAATGCCGAAGGACGGCTCAATGACGTTGGGAATGTATTCGCGAACGTTGTGGCTGCTGGTGCGAAGCTCACATTTCAAAAGATCCTGTTTAATCTCAACAGCACCTACATCCGCAATGTCGAGCACGATTTTACCCGCATTCTCCAGCTCCTTTGCAAATACCTCACGCTGCTCCTGACTTGTAGCGAGTAGGGATGTCTCCACAGCCTTGGCGTTCTTCTTGAACAAAGGACCGAACAGCTTCTTGTTCACTTCGATTTCCCAGGCAGTGACGACACGCGGCTGCTCGAGTTGTTGGCGGACAAGGAGGGGCTTTTCCGTCTGTTTGCCTTCAACTCGGTTAGCTCAAACTGAAGCAGCATCTCGAATTGTGTGGTAATGAGATATGGCTCTTACTGTGAACGGACAGATCATAGGCAGAGCGATCGGCCTAGGAAGACATACGGTTAGTCATCGTTGACGTAATTTATCGTGCCAGCGACTTACACATCCAACACATTCTACCCAGCCAGACGATGTGAGAAGCTCAGCATCCCAGCAGTCGCATGCGTAGTGAGCCTATTGTACATTAGTGGGAATGTGAGGCTAGTTATTCAGTCATCTCACCATTTCATTAGACTATTAACAGCTGTTAGTTCTTGCATCTATGTGGAAGGTGTAATGAATTAGGTGCGACGTACCAAATGCTGTCTAAAACGCGTCTTCTTGGGATCCACACCAATCTTCTGGACTTGAAGGGGAATCAGATATTTGCCCGAGGAGGTTGACTCGAAAGGAGTTCTGCGGAGAGTATGCGATTCATAACTCACGGAAAAGATTTATCCTTGCCAAGAAGTAGCCCAGAGTCTCGTTGTCCACGATGCCGTCTGCCACAGCCTTGCCAATAGCCATTCGGGTGGTAGTAGTCTTGCCACTCAGCTGAGTGTCCCGTGGTAGGAGTTCCAGCTCGACATTCTCGATTTCTTGGAAACGACTAATTCGTGTCAGCTAGCTTCTCAATGATGCAATGAGTATACCACTCATACCCGTGTTTCTTGCCTCCCTCAGGATCGACAACTTTTGAACAAGTCAGCCATACACAACTGCTAGTTTACCATCAAGGATCCGGTAATACTAAGAGTAACTCACAATGTTCGATCTGTTTGGTTGGTTAGACATATAGCATTACATAAGAAGAACGGATAACACGGTACCTCTGCCATCAAAAACTCGCGAACACGGAGCAGACCACCGCGGGGTGAGATCTCGTTACGGTAAGACTTGCCGATGGAGGCTGAAGCGAAGGGCATGACGTTTTGGTTGAACTCTAGAAGCTTGGCGAAATTGAGGAACTGGCCTTGGGCAGTTTCCTGTTCATCAAGATCAGTGTGAGTATGCATCTGAAAGGGAGAAGGCGAGGCATACGGGCCGCAGATAGCCAGGGCTGTTGGTGCTTGGCCCGATGGTAGTTTGAACTGTTTTCCCGGGTCAATTGGATGTGTGGGTGGGCGGTCGCGTGGAGCACTCACACATCAGGTTGAATGCGACGGGTGGTGTGGGCAATTCGCCGCTGGCGCATCGCAGGTCGTATTTCTGGATGAGGGAAGACAGGCCCTTGTCGTCGTAGTTGTCGATCTGGGCGAGGACGGACTCGTATTCCTGGACGACTGCATCGTCGAGCTTGACGGCCGTCTGGCCCTTGGCTTTGGCCGCTCGCTTTGCGTCCTTTGCGCTCTTGGCGTCCTTCGGTTTCTCGCTGCTCGCCTGGCCACGGGCCTCCTTGTCGCCCTGGAGGCGAGCCTCGAGAATATCCTCGACAAAGTGGTCGGCGCGGAAGATGTCGCCGGTCTTGGGGTCCTTGCACAGCCAGTCGGAGAAGCGATCGACGTGGCCGCTGGTTTTGAAGACGGCGTGGGGGGTCAGGACGCTGCAGTCGACCTCGAGAACATTGTCCTCCACTGGGAAGCGTCAGCAACCGGTACCAGAGAGCCGCAGCACAGGGTCGACGAACGAACGAAGTGTTTGCGCCAGACATCGAGAATGTTGGACTGCAGGGCGGTGCCGGGCGGGCCATAGTCGAACAGACCGCTGACCCCACCATAGATGTCGAAGCTGGGCGTGTAGAACATGCGACGGCGCAGGAGGCCGTCGACCGAGGCTCTGTCTAGGGGTTGGCCCTTGAGGGTTGTCATGGTAGACGCCATTCTGTTATAGATGGACGTTCGCAGCGATCGGTGGACCACAATCCCGCGCAGGCGACTGAACAGAGGGTTACCGAGTGATCTCATGGGAGGAGGGTGAGTCACGGCAGCACATTTTGTGGCATTTGGGATAGGGACACTAAGGCACGCGCGTTTGGAGACGGGGAGGGACAGGTGGAACCTTGGAGGGGTGGTTTGTGGCGGTGGTGGCAGTGGTCATTGGTGGGGGTAATCAGCCGTATTGCCCCTAAATTACAGGGATCCTACCTACTTACTGCACATGTTGGGAAGTCAGGTACAGATCATCTTCTGCACAATTCAAGGCATATGCGCTGTACCTCTTCAGGATCATGCCAGAATGTTGGAATTAATGTTTTATGGTGGTCAGGTGGTCAAAGGGAGTACGAAGTTTGATTCAATACCAAGAAAAACAACGTCCTGAGTGGATAACAGCTGCACTTCTTTTTCTGTCTGGTCCAGGATAAGAAAAAGGGAAACGAATTAGAGTTAACAACTTACCCTCTTATATCGGTGATAATTTAACTGCACTAGGTATGCAAAATTCAATTCCTAGAAATGCGAAGTACTATTACAGCTGATATTTGTTATATAGGTAGTTTGTCATTAAGGTGCCGGTGATATAAGTTATTATAGAAAATACTACTATAGTATCCTACTACCAAGTATACATGCAACTAAAATAATTAGCCATGCAGCAGGTTATGTATACTCACAACTCATATCAAAGGGACACTCAAGCACTCACATCATATCTTCTTGATGATAAAGGGACAAGGTGGGGGGAAAGGAATCATCGGGCTAATATTTTCTTTAGATACTTTGAATCAAGTGTAATTCATAAATTGAATATTTTGATCATCTGAATTGTTTTGCTGTATTATGTCGGTGCAGTAGTAGGAAAGAAGCAAATGAGTAGGTAATTGTTTCTGATCACATTCTACGCCTACCACATTAGTCTTACATACTTAATATAAATCTACCTAACGCTCTTCTCTCTCTCTCTCTCTCTCTCTCTCTCTCTCTCTCTCTCTCTCTCTCTCTCTCTCTCTCTCAAATACTAATTATCGACCTGCTAGTTACCAGCTTGCGCATTGCCGACCGGCGGAATGACAACCGGTGGATTGCCGATCTGCAGGTTCAGGTTCCGATTACCAGCCCGTGGATTACCAACCCGCCGATACCTCCGAAGAATCAACAACCTAGCAATAACAGCAGTAACGATACAAAAAGGTAACAAAATAGCAATCTCTATCAATCTCACCGACAGCGACACCCCGCTCTCGGTTCCCGCGGGATAGAATATATCTTGCTTAGTATCAATCATCGTATCCCTCAGTGTCTCCCTCTTCTTCTCGACGCCCTTCCACATGTTAAAGACGTCTTCGAAAAGGGCGCGGTCGTCTTCGAACCCCTCATCCCGGAAACTCTCGCCATAGATAGCTGCGAGCACCCCATCACCTTCAGTCGACAGCCTGCCTGGCTCCGGCTTGGAGCGGACATACAGACTTGGCTGCAATATTTGCACCAAGGCGGCATTGAAGACGGTCCATATCTGCGTAACATTCCTATTCTCGACCTGTGAAAGGATTTTCAAGTTCCACTGTAGCGTAAGAGAGGCTGAACAAGAGGCACTGAGCGGCTTGATGACGAGGTAATCCAGGACTTCGCCGAGTCCGTTCGCCTTCGCTGTTGATTCATCTAGTTTGGATCGAAGCTCGTGCGCGTGCGCAACAGTTCTTTGCAGAGCTTCCGTTTCAGACTGGGTGAGGAGCTTGTAGGGGTGTTTGAGCGGGCTGCCTATTCTGGAGACTTCGTGCCAGTCACATGCGCTTCGCTTTTCGTCCTTCCTTGGCTTGTCTTCTCTCACTGGTGGAATCTTTGTAGACGGATCGCTAACAGTGGAGGCTGTAGTCGTTGTAGTCGCCGTAGTAACAGTGGTACTAGTAGTGGTGGTACTTTGAGTTGTCAGAGCGTCAATATCAATTTCACTAATTGTCGTCGCCGTCGTGGTAATAGTGATGGTACTCTGAGTTTCCAACGTAACAATAACAATTTCATTAGTTGTCGTAACCGTAGTACCCGTAGTGGCCGTAGTAAGAGTAATACTCGTAGTGCTAGGAGTGCCAGGACTGCCAGGAGCACTAGGTGTACTGGGACTACTGGGAGGGCTGGGAATAGTTGTGGTCGCGGCTGTAGGAGTCGTAGTAATATAAATGCTAGTTGTACTAGATGTCCATTTAGTCGCGGGCGCGGTCGTCGTTGTCACAACAACTGATTCTTGCCGCTCTTTGGGTGCACGAGGGTAATCATGAGCGCGGTACGCCTCATGGGCCTGTCTATAGAACTCATCGACCACGCTGGTGACAGGCTCAAGGGCGGCCTGCTCCTTGAGAGCGAATAGCCTTTCGAAGGCGACCACAATCAGGCCGGCAGCCAGAAAATCTAGATACATCTTGACGGCAGATCACCACGGGCAATGATCTTGGCCTCTGCACTGGCGAGGATGTCGAAAGGACTTTCTCACTATAATACCACAGTTCCTCGGAGTTATACGGATCCCCAGAAACGGCATGGTGTGTTGAAGGCATTATAGCAGTCTTTATCCTCGTTTGAGCAGACAAAGAGCTCGGTGTTGAGTTCAGCGACAGAAATCGACGAAACCGAAAATACTCATAGCGGACAAAGATGGGACGGTCTGTCCCGTGTACTACGTATACATCGACCTCCTCGTTTCAGCAACTCAGCGCAGGCGGCATGTAAATGACACCAGGCCTGATTGAACGTGCAATTATTACAGTATTCACATGTATGGATTTCTTGCGAGTTCATGCTCGTGGTAGATTCAGAATGTTGCTTTCTGTCACGACCTGCCGGTTCGACCCCGGAACAAAGGACATAGATTTACATAGTCAGTAATTATTTAGTCCACGAAGTGACCTGGGCTCTTCGTGCAACAACAAGAATGTCTAGTTGCTCCTATATTGAATTACGGGACCGCGAAACCTTTTTTGCCTAGATGATGCGATACGCTTAATTGGTTGGGACGTTTGAATATGATATGACGAGGTGGCGTTTCGAAACGGACGATGGAGCATTCTATCCTTATTCAGTCTATCATTGTTTTATGTTGACATGAAGACCCAGGAGGCTGAAAGGGCAATATATCCTTACCCAATTCTTGAGTATCCCTTTGTTAAATGATATTTTCAACGCTGTTATATACACAAAAGTTTACATAGTGCCACAATGGATGTGTAGAGCTGCAAACAACGTACTGCATGACTACGAAAAGCAGGACATTAATTAACTACTTACTATACTTCGTAAACTATTTCTAGCTATTAAATACGTGCTGGGCTAATATAGCCACGTCAAGAAGATGATATTAAACACATAATACAGTAACAAAACTATAAGCAACGGTGCATCTTAGGAGACTACTATACTCTCAACAAAAACCACACCATCATCTTGATTATAAAGCAATTGAATTCTTCGTAGTCTTATTCTTACTATTAAACAGTTCACCATAAACAGTTCGTTATAAAACAAAATTCGCACAAGCAAACAAACCTCTACCAATATTTTTATATTTGGGATATTCCCATACCTTCTGCAATAGTTCTAGGGATGTGAAATTCTTCAAAATAGACCACTGACTAGCATATACGCAGTTTTACCGAAAGTGGCAACAGCATAGAACCATTGAGGGATGTCCTGAGGTTGGATCTCAGACACATGTACTAGGCGATGACGAATCGTGGTATACTTGATGGGCTGACCGAAGATATCCTTGGTAACGCGAGCGATGTATGGGACGGGTATCTGGATATTCATGGAGTTGGCTGGATATCCAAGCAACATTATGAGCTGCGCGAGTCCTCTGAAAACAATGTGGATGAAGACGACACGAAGGATGCGCCAGAGCATACTGTGCCATAATGTGGCCACCACACCGTAAATGATCCATAAGGCAATGTACAGAACAAAAGGGATATACATGTAGTACAAGCACCTGTCATTGGCCCAGATCTGTTCCCGAGAATATTGGAACATCGCCCATTCACGGGGGAGAAGGTAAGAGAGGAAACCAATGAAGAGATATATGAGCACAGCATGGTCCATGTGTAACCAGATGGGATATAAGAATCGACCAATACACGTCAACAAGGAGAGAGATCTTGACGGCGGGTTATCGGAGGGATTCCAAGCCATGTCAATGGACGTGGCTAAGCGAGTAGAGAGCTCGTTCACGAATTGGAGTGCGACATCAATAGTCATGACGAATAGAGACCAGCTGCCTGCTTGGCTCAAGGTCGGAGGAATTTTCTCCACGGGAACTCCGAGTTGACTAAGAGCTCCAGAAAAACCAGGGAACTGATAGATGTAGTCGAAGCTAGGGAAAACATCGTAGCATAGAAACAGTAGCCTCAAGACCACGAGACGGCCGAGCACTTGAAGGCAATTGATTGCGACTGGTCTATCCATCTGGACATTGCCACCTCGTCGAGCATTGCCGCCTTGTTGAGGAGGATTGTTAGCCTCCATTTCTGCTGCTCTTGTTCTTGTCTGAGACCGATTACCGGAACTTAACCTAGACTGTAGGTTAAGACTCTAGGTGTATGGTTTGCTAGTGTATGGTTTGCTAGTGTATGGTTTGCTAGTGTATGGTTTGCTAGTGTATGGTTTGCTAGTGTATGGTTTGCTAGTCAAGGAGTACAGATGTCAGGAAACCTCAGAGAAGCTCTGTCAAGCAATATAAATATTCATTTTCGTCTTTGTTAGCACAAGACCATTGTTCCAGTTTGTTCCAGCTGAAATAATACACATGTATGCTGGTGAGTATCTTTTGTTTTTCCTGTCACTGGGATGCTGAATGCGAAAATGCAATGTGTCAAAGAACGCAATAGAGTGTTTATCGAATCAAAGCGCATGTTGTAGCCATCAAAGAAAGCGTGCAGGGCTGGCTTAAACCCGTGGCCAAGAAGTACCTATTCGAAGCAGGAAAGGACAACGTTCTAGATCAATTGATGTCCGAGGTCGTCGGGGTTCTTTATCGGAATATTGGGATATAGACTCATAAATGCGCGACTTAATGATGAATATATGGGTGTATGCTATATAATCCATAGTCCGGTATAAGGCATGATGATGTAAGAGCTAACTCTGGACGCCGGCAAGAAACGTGGGGAGGACAGGGATTCGATTTCCGAACTCGTGAACCTGCCGGTATCCCGTCTTGGTCAGGTCAAGCCAGAGTCAGGTTTTAGGTATTTCTGGTGCAGTGTAGAATGTGTTGCAGCATTTGCACGCATCGTTATTCCTGTTACTATTTCATTCTACACCTCGACACATACTCCATATCAAAGTCGTACGAATACGTAGGTTTCCCACTTGCAGTCTTAGAAGTCTTGGGCGATTCATACAAGAACAGCGAAAAACAGAAGAGGTAAAGGTACAATCCGGTAGCTACCCAAGTAGTACTAGTGGAGTGGCCTAGAACAGCACGGACTGCAGTTTGTGGAGTCTAGGCGGGAGCTTAGCGGGAGGGCCAAGGTAACATAGCATTGGTGGATGACCTATAGGATCCCCTGAAATGCCGAAGGGTAGGTGGACAGACCCAGTGTTCAGTGTCCACTGTCCATCACTGTAGCCAGGTAAGTAAGAGGTAAGTAAGTACTTACATACTTAGGTAGTGGCCGGGAGGTTTCACTCTTTCGCATTCATCCATCTTGCACGCGACTTTTCAAACCGCCAACCACGCACGATTGTACTTGATCAAGTGTCTGGGTATACACACTGCTTCAACTTCATTTCATGTAGTCTGCTTCATAATCGTGCTTTACTACCTCCCCACATATGTCCTCACATATGTATACACTTACGTACGCTCGGTATTACTTAACCCGCCTGCCTACCCGGGCATCTCCACTTCTCTGTGTATGCTAGGATACTGGCTAGGAGGCTAGGAGGTAGTGTAGTGCACCCTAAGTCTGCTAATCTGGGGCCCGGGGAGACGAAGGCAAGTCAACAAGGACGTGTTCAGGTAACGGCGACACAACTTTTTCTTTAGCCACTCCGACCGAACTGTCGACAGCGCACGCCATCCTCCCCTCTTCCCTCCATCCTTCCCCTCGTTTCTCCCTCGTGTCCTCTCCTCCTAGCCTGCTGGCTAATTCGACCCGTCTCCGCATGTAGAGCGCCACTCCGAGGGACCATCGAAAGACAATCCGGGGCCGGCCAGTCCCATCGTCGCCATCGGCACCCGTGTTCCGTCCACCCACACACAGCTCTACCAAGACCGTCCCCCATCTACAGATACACACATGACGACAGCGATTCCGAGCCCTACGTCCGCAGCAGCAGCAGCACGAGCATCGTCATCATGGCCAACCCGGTGGGCGAGGACAGCTGGCTAGCCTATATCGACGAGCAGCGCCGCTATGCCAACGACCTTGAGGCCCGTGTTAAGGTGGTCGAGCTGTTCAAGGCCGCCCTCGGCGACGAGCCCGCCAGTCTGCAGCTTTGGCTGGCCTACTGCGAGTACTTCTGGTCGCTGTTCGCCGAGTGCCAATCCCACCCCCAGCCGTCGTCGTCGTCGTCATCGTCGCCCTCGCCCGCGCCGGCATCGTGGACCGACGAGGAGCGCCACCTCGCCCGCGACCTGTTCTCGTTCGACTCGGCGCTGAGCCTGTGGAGCGACGGCTACAACGCCACCAAGTTCCGCATCGCAGACAGCCACCGGTTCTGGGACCGCTGGGTCGCCATCGAGCTCGAGCAGCTGGCGCGCACCCGCACCCCCAGCGGCGTCAAGCGCATCTCACACCTCTTCCGCGACCGTCTGCAGGTGCCCCACGCCACCTGGGACCAGACCTCGCAGATGTTCTCCGAGTTCCTCACCACCTACAACAACGCCGCCTACGAGCACGAGTTCCAGGACGTCACTCGCACCGCCCGCGACTCTAAGGCCTCCTACGAGTTGCGCGAATCCCACGAGCTCGACCTCGCCCGCGCCCAGCGTGCCGCCGACCGCGATGCCGAGATGGCCACGATGCGCCAATATCTCGACTGGGAGATGTCCCAGACCACCCTCGCCATCGCCGCCCCCGCTCGCCACCAACACCAGCACCATCACAACCAGCTTCAGCAGCAACACGATCCTCTCGCCATTCCCCTCGGCCTCGGTCTTTATGGCCGCGCCCTCACTGGCATTCTTGCCTTCGACGATGACATCTGGAACAACTGTGCCGTCTACCTCTCCAGTCTGCACCGCGCTGTGACGGCCAATTCTTTATACACCCCCCATCTCCCCAACATGCTCGATTTCTTCCAGCGCGCCACCAAACACTGTCCTTGGTCGGGTCCGCTCTGGTCGAGATACATTCTGACCGCCGAGGATGCTGGCTGGTCTTTTCACAATGTTGAATCCATCAAACATGCTGCTACTAACACCAAGGCTTTGGATAAAAACGGCATGACGGGCGTCCTTGACATGTACACTGCTTGGTGTGGCTTTCTCAAGCGCACTGCCATGGATCCCAGCGCCTCTGAGGATGCTGCCGATGTCGCCGAGGTCGGTCTGCTCGCTGCCCTCGAAGACGTTGAGCTCTGGGGGAAGCGTCTTTACAAAGAAGCATACCAGGGCGACCCCAATTACCGCCTGGAACGCATATTGATCCAGTTCCTCACTGAGGTCAAGAGCGATATAGATGCCGCTAGAAGTCACTGGGATCGACTGTCGCAGCATTCTCTGATGGCTAACAGCTACGACTTCTGGCTTAACTACTATCTATGGGAAATGGTTGTCTTCGCCTCCAAACCTAGGCCCCCAAGCCCGACACCGCCCACACCATCTAATGGAACTAGAAGTACACGGGTGCCCACCCTGGCTACCAGCGTTCTGCAGCGCGCACTTGGTCAGAAAGTACTCGATTGGCCGGAACGTATCATGGAAGTTTACCTGGCGCATTGCAATGACTATGAGCAGCCGGATACGCTGCTTTATTCCCTTGATACTGTCCACAAGACAAGGCGAACAGTCGGCAAACGCCGTGATCGTGAGAAAGCTGCCGCCGCCGCCGCATATGCTACCCAATATCAAACCGAGCAAGCCGAGGATCGGGCAGTCGCTAACTCCACGCAGGATGCCGCCGCGCTCGACTCGCCGATGGGTGGTAAGAGGAAGCGAGACGACGTTTCCGATGATGTTGGGGAGGCTGCCAGTAAGAAGGCCAAGAGCGTCGAAGCTAGCGTGGATGACGCCGAGACTCAGGAGTCTAAACTCAAGCGCGATCGTGAAAACACGTCTATTATGGTGACCAATCTGCCTCCTGACGTCACGCAGACAGCTGTCCGACGATACTTCAAGGAATACGGCCATATAAACAACCTGATTCTGCGCACAGATGACAATGAAAAGTCCTCCTCTGCTCTGATCGAATTCAGATACCCTGAGGAGGCCGATTACGCACTCTTACGCGACCAGAAATATTTCCATCAATCGCAGCTGAGCGTCAAACCAGGCACACGCCTGACTGTATTTGTATCCAACTACCCACCCACTGCCGACGAAACTTACATCCGTCGTCTCTTTGCGCATTGTGGCGATATATTCAACATACGGTGGCCGTCTCTCAAATATAACGCTCACCGTCGATTCTGCTACATCTCATTTCGAGATGATGACGCCGCGTACAAAGCTACGTTGATGGACGGGAAGCTGATCGAGAACCAGTACAAGCTCCAAGCTAAATTCTCTAATCCTTCACATAAAAAGGACCGGGAAGGCGCCGTGGCTGAAGGGCGTGAGCTTCGTGTCAAGGGTGTACATCCTTCCACTCAGGAAAACGACCTCCGCAGTGTGTTTGGTAAATACGGCAAAGTAGTGACGGTGCGCCTGCTTACCAACCTAAGTGGTCAGCACGTGGGTACCGCTTTTGTCGTCTACGAAAACAAGGAGCAAGCCGAGAATGCCCTGCAACTAGACAAGACCAAGTTCAAGTCCCAGTTACTCGAGGTGGAGCTTAGCAAGGAGACCAACTATCGTCCTTCAGCAACCATCAAAGGCAATGGTAACTCGCGAAATTCATCACAGGGCCCATCAGCAGATGGCGATGTAGCGATGTCTGACCAACCAGAGGATACGGAGAAGAACAGTAGGAAACCCACGCCGGCAGAAATCCAGGCGCGTACCATAGCTATCATGAACATCCCCGACACCATCAACGACGCGCGCATCCGGGCCCTGGCGGAGAAATACGGATCTATCGTCAAACTTGTCCTACGGCCCGACCACGCGGCGGCCACCGTAGAATACAGTGATGCCTCGATGGCCGGACAAGCCGCGCTAGGCCTGGAAGGGTTCGAAATTGAACCCAACCACAAACTCCGGACCGGCAGCACCAGGCAACTTTTCGAGCCAAAATCCACGCAGCAGCAGGCAGTTAATAACAAGACACCCAAAGCTTTCATGCCACCGCCACCAACGGTGCGCAGACCCGTCTTGGGCCGGGGCGGCGCGAGAAGAGGTGGGCTTGGGTTCGTGGCCGCGTCTAGGAAGGACAAGGACAAAGATAAGGAAACAAAATCATGAATCCCCGAGGAAAGGAACGAGACACAAGTCCCACATATGGCCAGGTCAAGCAAGGCAGGGTCGTAGCCAGGCTGAATAACTGGCAATGTACTTTATGGTATTATGGTACGCATTACATTACATTACACTACAAGATGAGGAGTTCACACAGCATGATCGATGATTGAAGACAGAAAAAAAGACGACGAAGAAGAAAGAGGAAGAAGAAGAAAAAGAAGAAAAACGGAGTTTGGAACTACCTAATAAATAGATTGGAGGTTTATTCAGACCTAGGTTGCGGTTGCGGACGGACGATGTATGTATGTGGAGGTTGGGGGGTTGGTTGGCTGGTTGGTGTTAAAGGCATTGTTTCGGCATGGCATCATCCATGTTTTTTTTTTGTTTTTTTTGCCCGCTCGCGACGAAAACGAGCTTGCTTAGTAGAAACTTATCTAGATACCTGGCTTGGTTTGGTTGGCTGTGAGAAACTTTTGAGTTTATCGAATTGAGTTATATACCCTCTCTCCCTCCCTCTCACCATTACTCTCGTATTCTATATATCTATCCCCTCACTCTATATCTAGCTCAAGCAAGCTAAATCGCCGGGTCACATATCGATGGATTGAATAGATGTAATACAGACGGCGAGTGGAATAAGATCCAGATGTATAAACCCATCAGCCAGCCAGCACATATCCAGCTCTTATATATTCACTCATGCTCAAAAAGTTTATGTTCTTCCTCGTCCAAGCATAGCAAGTCGTTGAACTAGGCGAACTCTGTGGTTTATACCCACCTAAACTAAGCCTTTGTAAAGTCCTGCGAGAAAACAGCATGCCAAACATCAAGCCATTTCTCCTGGCTAGCAGGGAGTAGTTTCCCAGGCATCTTGAAGGAGCGAGACAGGATGTCGCGGAGGCGCGCGCGCAGCGTCTTGAGAACGAGGAGGGTCTTCCAGTCGGACACGCTGAAGCGGGCGCGGTTCCCGTCTAGGATTATTACGCCTGCGTACATCTGTATGTATGTGCCAATTGCGTAAGTAAGTAATTAAGCTTGTTTCTCCGGGTGTCAGAGGAAGAAATGGAAGGGGGTTGAAGATCATGGAGTAGCATGAATAGGGTGTAACGTGGTTATAAGAAGAAGCCAGGGAGAAGAAAAAGATAGAGTGAACACTTACATCGATACGAACGTCGCCGCAAAGCAAGGCGATGGCAAAAGTGTCGACAGCCGTGGTCTCATGTGCATTAAGGAATCTAAAAAGAATCAGCCAGGAACGCATACATCACACAATAAACAGCCTCCCCTTCATCACAATCATAGTTTTACCACAAGACTTACTGTTTCGATTGCATGATATGATAATAAGAAAGCCATCGAAGGTCCGGATTGCCCTTATTCACGCTAGAGGGATGCAGACTAATACTCTGATTATTCCCAACATTACGGAAACCCTTATTCTCGCGCAGAAGAAGCTTAGGATAAAAGCTCCAAGCAATGACGGAGCTCGAGACCAGGTCATTATCGCTGTTGAGATTGACGCGCTGCGGGAGCTCGAAGAACTGTTTCCGTTTGCTCGAGTACCGGAGTCGACTGAGCTGCTGTCTCTCGTCGTGCGTGAGCTGCAAGAATCCCGCGTCGACGAGGGAGACGAGGAGCTGGCCCTTCAGGTCTTCGATGTTGGAGAGCGTCTGCGAGGACAGGAAGTTCTTCTTGCAGTATTGGAATTCGTGGCTTGTGGTCTGGCACACCTTTTTCCAGCCGAGATAGGCGTTGTACACCGTCAGGAGATCAGAATCTGCCCTTTTGAACGACTTGCGTGCCTGGTCCGCCTGTGTGCGCTGTCCGAAGGGTGCAGTGAATGGGGACTTGGATGATAGGATAGCGGCTACCGTGATGGCCATATCTAAACATTTGAAAATGGTCCCTTGTAGAATGAGCTTCCCTAGAAAAACGTCAAGGGGTAGCCTAGCTAGCTGACACCCGAGCGGCGTGAGGTCTTCAGCAGCCGTAAGAGCCCTGACGTCGACGAGAGCATCGATAGCACGGCGGATATTCTTTGCCGATGGCGCGTCCAGAGCCTGTCCGAGCGTTTCCTCTATGCCTCCGATCTTGCAAATCTTAACTCGAATAGCGAGATCTTGCAGTGACAGGCGCAGCATCTCAGGAGTCTGTTGGTCGCTCATAAGTTGATCATGTCTATACCTGGTGAACATGTGGAAACACAGCCCGTCTTGAACACGGCCCGCTCTACCACGTCGTTGCTTCGCGTTCGCTCTCGAGATGAAAGTGTCGATGAGTCGCGAAAGCTGCCGTCTCTCGTCAAATCGCATCTCACGATGCTTTCCAGTATCGATGACGCAGGTCACGTCAGGAATGGTAATACCCGTTTCAGCAATGTTCGTTGCTAAAACGATCTTTCTCACTCCAGGGGGTGGAATTAGGAATGCCCGCTCTTGGTCTTCAGTGGCAATAGTTGAATGTAGCGGATACACATCCCAGTCTCTCTGGAAGAAGGGGTCACCCAACAACAGGTCATTGAGGGTTCTGATCTCTGCTATACCAGGTAGAAACACGAGGATTGCTTTACTAAATTTGACATACGCAGGATCGATTGCGATCTGTCCGATCAGTCGTACAATGAGTTCAAACTCGATTTGATACTCGTCTATCTGTGAAAGAGTGTTGCGTGTCTTAGCAGAATATTGACGTAGGTCTTTCGCAGCCTTCTGAGTGGTCGATGAATTAGTCTCTTCTTCCATGGCATCATCATCGAGGTCTTCCATCTTTTCATGCCCTTGCTGGTTTAGTGTATAGCCAGTGACCTCCAATGCATCTTCGAGGTACTTAACCTGCACGGGAAAGGTACGGCCAGGTATATTGAGAACTGGAGCACGTCCCAGGTAATTAGAAAATCTCTCGGCGTCGACGGTCGCTGACATGAGGATTACTTTGAGATCCTTCCTCTTCTCGAGGAGCTTCTTTAGGACAATGAGAAGAAAGTCCGAGTCGATGGTGCGCTCGTGAACTTCGTCCAAGACAAGGTGTGTAATTTCTCGGAGCTCGTTTGACCCCTCAAGCATGCGCATGACGATACCCGTGGTTGCATAGACCAACCTTGTCTCCTTGGATGTATTGGATTCTAGTCTAATCGAGTAGCCCACGAGTGATCTCGCGGTACCCAAATCACCTCTGCCTTCGCCAAGCTCCTCGCTCACACGACGTGCCAGGGAAATGGCAGAGATACGCCGAGGCTCTGTGCAGTAGATCTTGCATGGCCGCCCTAGAGACAGCTGGTGTTCTAACAAAAACGATGGAACCTGAGTACTCTTGCCGCTTCATTTTCGTGTTAGTGGTGCGTTCTTTTCCAATGCAAGAGCTTCTTACCATCCTGTTTCTCCACAAACGATGACTACTTGTTCGCGCTCCACAGTCTCTAATACCTGCTCTCTGAATTTCCACATGGGCAGTTGCCTTCGGGATTGCTATAGTGCCGTGTCAGACTGCAGCTTTTGGGCCAGATGCAGGAATATTGCATGAAACTTACCAGCATGGCCTGGAAGCGAGATGTACTAGCTTTGTCAAACCATATCTTTTGATAGTACTCAGGTCCATACGCATTAACACTAGGCCGATCAATACCAGAATCCTCGCCGCCGTCTTTCGAGGCACGTTGATTTCCGCGACCTCGAAATGCGCCTTGCAATAATACACCGTCCTCTAGTTCTTGATCTTGTCTTCGTCGGATGATGGTGCGAAGTTCCTTGATCGCCGCCCTGTCGGCAGCATCTGCTTGGTTTTTCTTCTCGTTGACAAACTCAGACCACAGCTCCCTCCATACTGCAGGCAATCTCAGGAATATTTTCTCTTCCTTTGTGGACCCGAAAACAGCGAACATAGCGACAGTAGCGACGTAAGCTTCTGATTGTTTCGAGTCGGGCGTCGAGACCGTTGCCATCTTGAAAATGAAATGTTGTGGGAATATAGTCTGTTCTATAGATGGAATCTCTGGAATAGCATTTGTCTCTTGTGGCTTGGACCAAGAGATGGATACCATATGACGATTGGAAAAGGAGCTTTCAGATATGAGAGTGTATGCAATCTTCACCGCCGAATCTCTGCGAAGGTGTAAGTAATGAATTTGTATTTTTACGCGTTGCTAGTCTATACCTTGATCGACAAGCCTCTTCCAAAGTTTTCGCGGGGTTCACGCCTGCCGATTTTCCGAAGTCGCGAATTGTAATCTTGACCCCGTCAACACTGTTGATGACGTTCCTCGTTTTGCCCGTTGCGTCAGTCTCTTGAACCGGGAGGCTAGCAAATAGATCTGTCAAGGCTTCATCTTCACCGTCGTCTTGTAGAATCTCGGCTGCCATCCGCTTAGCTTCTTTGGCGATTTCATCGTCGTCATCGAATTCCATTGCCTGCTCGGAGCCAGCGTTTTGGCTCTCCTCTTCTCGCTCCTTCTCTCGTTCCCTTTCTTGCTCAGCTTTCCTTGTCTTGGATGCAAATTCTTTCTCGAGTTCAATTCTGCGGTTTCGCCACGTGTGTTCTGCTAGAAGCTTATCGAAAAGGACATCTTGCTCAATACGATCAACTCTGGCCAGCAGCTTTTCTTCTTCCAAGTTAGAAGGTTCGGATCCAAAGGCTTGACCTCTGTTAGTAAGGGCGGCTCGATTCCGAGTTCCCTCTAGCTTCTTGGTGCTTTGCCTCGGCCGTTGCAGCCAGAAAAGTTTCTCCAGGGTTTCCAAATACGCTGGTGTCAATTCCTCCGGCTCAAAATCCTCGTCGCAAGTTACCGTCGGTTTTCTCGGTGTCCCATTACGCGAAGATTGTGCGCCATTCTTCGGGTTACCGCGTGGTGTATTTGCGCCGGAAGGTAAGGGGCTATCGTACGGAGTGTCTGAATGCGAAGAGAATCAGGCGAAAGGACCTTGGGTGAAAGGGCAGAGGTAAGCTTACCTGGTTGGGACTTGGGCGGCCTGAACGACCTGTGATCATAATCGCGAAGCTCCTCTCGATCGCACGACTTGGCAAGCCAGTCCAGAGCCTCGTCTAAGCCCCAGATGTAGTCCCTATTTGTACTGGATATGCCGGGAGCCAGCTCGAGCACATATTGCAAGACAGCGGCGATCCTCTCGGTAGAGAAGGACAGGCTTTCCAGGGTCTGCTGCAATGTCCACAACCTCATGGTCAGGTCTTCCTCAGAGAGCATCTTCTCGTTCACTTGACGCTCGGAGGCGAGGGAAGAGGCGGCGAAGCGGCTCTCGGCCTGGATCAAGTCGAGAATCTGGTCCATGAGCTCCTGGGGCAGCCATTTCCTCGTATTCAGAGACTCGGCCTGGCCTCGTAGCAGCCGTCGGTCGGTATCGAGACGAGTCTTCTGACGAGCAGCGTCCCGCCTGACCTTTTGGGCATGCTTTTCAACTAGCAGCTGCAGTTCAGATTCTTCCAATTGTCTCTCGAACTCTTCCGGGCTCAGCGCGGCGTCCGGCTGTGTGTGAGAGGCATCTTCTTGTGTTTGAGCAGCCGATGGGGCTGTGGACGTGTCGGGTTTGGCAAGACCAGCAGCCGCGGAATCAGAGGTGGTGGAGGCCGTCGGTAGCGTGCTTGCGGGCGCAGCGGTCTCGACTCGTGGCTTAGAAGCAACAGAGGTGGTAGCAAAACCTCGGGCCGGGTTCGCAGCCGGCTTCGACTTTTTCTTCTTGGGGCCCGCCATCGGTCTAGATGTGGTAGAGGCCGGCAAGCGAAACTACAGGCGCGTAAAGAAACGGCAGTGAGAATGTAGGTGGGAGGATCTAAAGGACAGAAGGCAAACGCTGAAGAGACGGAGAAAGCCACCCGTGCTAACTTCGTATCAAACTCTTATATCAAACGAGCAACACCTGCTGCTGGCGATTTGGAAGAAATCAGAAGTCCATTGGTGAACATCGACTGGAAAGAGACAGGTACAGCTAGGGAGCTATGTAAGGGAGGCGTGTAGGTATGTAGGCAGGGGCAGAAGCAGGGGGAAGGGTTCGATGGAGAAAGGCAGGTAGATGTCAATAGTCTCAATCTCGCAATTTATGTGCCTCAGGTAGGTACTCAGGTTGCCTGGGTGAAAAAATGAGTTGTTGAGATAGGTAGGTGCATCCGATCTTGGATATATGTGCACATGGATAGAAAGATAAAAGAATGTAGATGTAGACGGTGGTGTCAAGAGTAGATAGTGCTGCTACGAGGTTAGCTGCAGAAGTGCAGAGAGTGTAGATACCTCAGGCACGCACTACTAGTCTGAGCCCTGCTTTTCTCAGCTTCAAAAAAAAAGAAATAGGTGACTTGATGGCTAAAGAATGGTTGCAGGCACGGAGAGCTATGGCTAGAATGACAGAGAGTGAAGCTATCTACCACCTACCTAATGTAGCTCCCTACATCATCGCTTCTCTAGCATAATCCCATCGTGATGGCGGGGTCAAAGAAAAACAGTTATGGAGGGGCAGAAAAGGCGGGGTGCATTTGATCGCACTTTTTTTTGACATAGCCACTGCAGTACACAGCTAGAAATTTTCATACCTATTTTGGCGTGGGCAGAATCTTGGGCATCTCGTCCCGACCGCTTACTCCATTAGGTACGTCGCTAGCTTCATCTGCACGCTCTTGTCCATATTCGGCAAACCATTCGATTTCAGGACCCCATTAGAAAGAAAAGTCGAAGTCGCGATACAACCTTGGAAATTATTTGGCACTTTTTTAGAGGGATATGTCCAGATAGCAAGCTACCGCTTAGGTACCCTGTACATTGGAATCCAGACCCCTGCCATATACCATCACTCAAATATCCCTGTCTGTGTCACACCGAGGACATCCACCATGTATCGCATCTGCTAGGCGTAGGTAGGTACATGAGAGAGACACTGGCCTCCGGTTGGTATTCTGAATTAAGGCGTTGGTAGAAGACGACCTGAATAGTTTGTTTTTCCTACTGTTCTTCGTGTCTCAGTACTTGTATTTTAGCTATACAACTGCATCGCGAGGGAAGTCGCCGTATCATGTCCACGCACCGTCGTCCACATCCCCTCCGGCTGCCAAAATGACCAACGTCTCGTCCTCCTCCTCGTCCTTCTCGTCCTACTCCGCCGCCGGCCTCGACTATGCCACCACCCGAGTCGTGCTGTTCTCCTCATCGACGGCGACGAGAATAGCCAGCCTACGCACCACCGACGACCGGGTGAGGCATCATTGTAAGTCCTGCCTTGGCTGACATGCCGCCGAGCTGACGGGCTCCCTGACTGATGCTCGCCTCTCTCTGTTTCCTCGTTTGTAGCCCTCGATGCGCCTGCTACGGTCGTCCTCTTACGCCTCCTCCTCGACACGCACAGCTTCTACAACGATCGATCCTCGAGGAGAGCTGTCCAGGCCTGCCTCACCTCGGTGGTTGCGGCCAATCCCGACCCCAAGCTCCTGGCGCCCTTCGTCTCCGCCATCCGTCTTGAGGCCCAGAAGCCCACCATCGCCGCGAGCAGCGCCTTCGTCCTCGTCGAATGGTGCGCGCTTCTCCTGAAGGCCTTCGCGAATACGCCCTTGTGGGACACCTTCGGCCTCGACATCATCCACACCAATGCCGCCGCGCTCGACACATGTCTTCAGCCGACCGCGCGGCCCAGCGTCGGCAAGTCTGCCTTGGTTCTCACACGCCGTGGCTTGCGCGCTGCCTTCTGGCATGACAGCTTTAGAGAGAAGATCATTTGCGACACCGTCCAGGCCCTCACCGCAAAGGGAGCCCAGCCCACCGCGAAGAACGCTGCCATACTCGGTGTCGTTGCCGGTATCTGCTCTCGTCATGCACAGGCCAAAGAGACCCTGGCAGCGCAGAAGCCCGCCTACTACGCCTTTTTTGTCAGAGAACTCGTCGGCTCCCGCACAGCTATTCCCAAGCACCTCGTCGTCGGCCTGCGCGACTTCTTCTCCGGCTTCGTTTCCTTGGACGACCTAGTTAAAGATGTCATTCCACCTGTCGAAAAGGGGCTTCTGCGTGCCCCGGAAGTTGTGCTAGACATATTAGCCAATCTACTCACTCTGCTCCCTACTGACAACATAGATCTTGCCAAGGTGCTTGATGCACAATTATTGAAGCCCCTGCTTTCCAATGTTAAATCCAGCAATCCCAGTATTCGCGACAGCGTGCTGACAGCGTTCAAAGAAGCCGTAATCCGGAGTAGTGACACGGAAGCCATAAGCCATATCGTCGAAGAGATCCTCGGCCCCTTAAAGTCCGGCAAGCTGGCCTCCGCTGACCAACGAGTCCTTCACGCCAACATGCTACATGTGCTTCCACTCTCAGGCTCTGATGCAACTAAGATAGCAACTGGTCTTGCTCCCTTGATTACTAAGGAAGGAAATGAGGCCGCGCTCAGCGCGGAGCTATTTGTTCTCAGCCAAACTGTTGTTTATCTTCTTCGAAATGACGCCGAGGTGCCCAAGCCCACCCTCGACGCTTTTGTCAAGGGATTGGGTGACAAAAAAATCTCTGCTCGGCGGTTGTGGCTTCTCCGAAGTGGTGAGGTCCTCCCTTCCGTGACTGATAGCTCTCAGCCGCCATCTGCACATGCCACCAAGTTCGCCGAAGCCATTATAACACCCCTGGTTGACACTTGGGCTGAGGTCATCAAGAACCCTGCCGCGGCTGCACAGAGTGGCTTGGTCACCGGTGCCTATGTCCTTGCCGCCCTCGCTTCCCAAACTCTATGTCGGATTGAAAGCTCTGTTGTTCAGACAAAGTTGAAAAAGGCGAATATTGCCAAGGAATCCCTGTCTCTGGAACCAAAATCTGCCTTTCTTCTGAACTACCGTGTATATAGCCGCCTATCAGCTGATGACGACTGCACATGGTTCCTCAGATCCCTCGAGGGGGCGCGTGCCGATTTACCTAGTGCAACCAATTCGGTCAAGACAGCCTGGTCGCAAGCTTTCATTTACCTCGTATCCACCACTACCATTCCCCCAAGCATACGCAAAGCTTCATGCGAGGCAATTGCGAAGCTCTATTCTCTCGATCCTGATTTTATGTCGGTAGCCGTAATCGACGGGCTTTGGCAGTGGATTGAATCCTCAGAAAAGAACGAAAAGGATAGCGTCGCGGCTAGTGCCAAGTTTGAAACATCGCATTTACATCTCGTTTTGCGATCAATCACCCCAAGCGATGAAGACCTCGAGGGCTCAAGTACACAACGAAATCAAGATTTGGCTGAGCGACAAATGTGCAAGCTACTTGTTCTAGCTCGCAAGGATCTAGTACCAAGAAGCAGTTGGATAGATCTTTGCCTCAGAGTTGGCGTCGACCCGGGCGCCTTGGCACGCAAGTACGAACAGGAACTGATAGACCAATTGATCGAGAAGACGCAGTTTAGCCAAAATGTGAGACCCTTCAATCTCTTTTATTCTGTGAAAACGGCGCTGACCATGTCAAAGTCGAGCATTATCAATGTGGCAGCCTGCAATGCGGCGGCTGATCTGGCATTCGTGGCACCAGAAACCATGATACCCAGGATTATTGACCTTATACGAGCAGATCTAGCAACCAAACAGCTTGAGGATATTGGGCCAGTTGAGACAGCTATTTTCAGGACACCAGAAGGGACAGCATTTGTAGATGTACTTGCAAAGAAATCGCAAACTGTACCGAACAAGAACACCAAGGACTATGATACGTTGAAGTGGGAAGAAGACCTCAGGAACCAGCTTGCGCAGAAGAAGGGGCTCCAGAAGAAGCTCACTGCTGATGAACAAGCCAAAGCCAACGCCCAGCTCAAAAAGGAGGCCGAAATTCGCCATTCAGTCCAACAAGTGGAGTCCCGACTTATGCGTGGTCTGGGCATCATTCAGAGTTTAGTGTCCGGTCCACCGACAGATGCCAGTCTCTGGCTTGGCCCTTCTATCATTGCTCTCCTAGAGGCTATGGAAGCTGGCGCATGCCTCATCGTGGGCAAAGCCGCTCCGTCCGCCTACCTCGCTGGCTCAGAAAAGGTGACAACTCGATTAGGAGCCATGAGACCCTTCATCGGCGTTGCCACTCTCCGGGCCGTCGATGTTACGTCCTTACCAGAGAACATGATGGAAGAAAATATTGAGGAACTTCTGACTAGGGTCCTTTATCGATTGCGATTTGCTGGTGAGCAGCGACCATTTGACGCAGTATCAGTCATTTACATGCTACCCTTAATATTCGCCGTTCTAAAGAAAGGCGGCGTTGGAGAAAACACCGAAGAAAGAGAGACGCAGCTCGTCCTCGCAATCGAGTTTATATCTTTCCACACTCTGGTTTGTTCCGACGAAAATATCCCGCGGGCCGATCTGCTCGCCGTGCTCATCTCATCTATGCAGCGTTACAATCAGCATTACAAGATCATCAAAGACTGTTTTACGGACATAGTTCGCTGTGTTGCCCCAAACATCAAAGCTCGGGAAATAGCGGTGCTCTGCAAGGGAGCAACCGTGCCACAATCAAACGTTAGGGAAACGGTGCTGCAGGCCATTAGTGCTGAAGTCGATCTGAGCGACATCGAATTCTCAGAGGAGCTCTGGATTGCTTGCCATGACGATGTCGAGGAGAACCAGGAGCTTGGGCAAGAGATTTGGGAAGAGAGCGGCTTTGAAGTTTCAGAGGAAGTATCCGTCAAGATGCTTCCGTATCTCGAGACCAAAGATGCTCAGCTGAGAAGGGCAGCGGCCAGGGCTTTGGCTGCGACATGCAAAGAACTCTCATCAGCAATCCCAGAGACACTTCTTCGCCTACGATCTTCATACAAAGAGCTTGCTAAACCACGTGTTCCGCAACTGGACGAATACGGCATGCCTAAGAAGGCAGACCTTGCTGATCCCTGGGAAGCGCGTCATGGCATTGCTACTGCCTTCAAAGAGCTTGCTTCTCATCTAGACAAGTCGCAAATCGACGAGTTCCTGAACTTTCTGATTGAGAGCGGCCCACTTGGTGATCAGAATGCTATGGTACGCAGCGAAATGCTCGAGGCTGCTCTTGCAGCCATTGATCTGCATGGCAAAGCGTTGGTGGATAAGTTGATGAAAACGTTCGAACGCACTCTTTCGGAGCCCGATAAGGGATCTGATGCTGCTGACCGTGTCAATGAAGCAGTCATTATTATGTACGGTGCTTTGGCCCGCCACCTAAAGCCTGGTGATGCAAAAATTCCGGGCGTCCTGGAAAGGCTACTCGCAACTCTTAGCACCCCGTCTGAAACTGTGCAATACGCAGTAGCCGAATGTCTTCCTCCTCTAGTACGCACGTGCAGTGACAGATCGTCCAAATATTTTGACCAGGTGCTGGAAACTCTCCTGGCGTCCAAGAATTATGCCGCGAAACGTGGAGCTGCGTACGGCTTAGCAGGACTGATTCGTGGACGAGGTATTTCGGTCCTGCGTGAATACCGAATCCTTATTTCTCTCAAGAGTGCCACCGAGAATAAGAAAGAGTCCCAGTATCGTGAGGGTGCGTTCATCGCGTTTGAGCTACTGCCCACGATACTAGGCCGTCTCTTTGAGCCCTACGTTATTCAGATCGTGCCACAACTCTTGACAGGTTTCGGCGACAGTAGCGCTGATGTACGAGAAGCCTGTCTTGCGGCAGCGAAAGCATGCTTTGCTAAATTAAGCTCCTACGGTGTCAAGCAAATCCTACCTACTCTCCTAAATGGTCTCGATGACGACCAGTGGCGGAGTAAACGCGGAGCTTGCGAACTGCTCGGTGCCATGGCTTACTTGGATCCCCAGCAACTAGCACAGAGTTTGCCTGAAATCATACCACCGCTTACCGGTGCTCTTAATGATACTCATAAAGAAGTGCGAGCGGCGGGAAATAAAAGTCTGAAACGGTTCGGCGATGTCATTGAAAATCCCGAAGTTAGGAGTCTAGTCGACATCCTGCTCAAGGCTCTTAGTGACCCAACCAAGTATACTGATGATGCATTAGACTCGCTCATCAAAGTGCAGTTTGTTCATTACCTTGATGCGCCTTCGTTAGCTTTAGTGACGAGGATTTTGCAACGAGGTTTGGGCGATCGGTCCAACACAAAGCGAAAGGCCTCCCAAGTCATAGGTAGCTTGGCACATCTCACGGAGCGGAAAGACCTCATTACCCATTTGCCAGTGCTTGTCTCTGGACTCAAGGTAGCAGCTGTAGATCCAGTCCCAACTACACGAGCGACTGCTTCGCGCGCTCTAGGATCGCTTGTCGAAAAACTTGGTGAAGATGCTCTACCAGACCTCATTCCTAGCCTCATGCAAACCCTCAAATCAGAAGCTGGTGCTGGAGACCGTCTAGGATCGGCACAAGCACTTAGCGAAGTTCTTGCTGGTTTGGGAACCACGAGATTGGAAGAAATCCTACCAACCATACTGCAGAACGTGGAATCTTCCAAGGCTGTGGTGCGAGAAGGTTTCATGTCACTTTTTGTCTTCCTACCAGTCTGCTTTGGTAACAGCTTTGCAAACTACTTGGGCAAGATCATCCCTCCTATCCTTGCCGGGCTTACTGATGAGATTGAATCAATACGTGACACTGCTTTACGAGCTGGCCGTCTCCTCGTGAAGAATTTTGCCACCCGCGCTGTGGACCTGTTACTACCTGAGCTAGAGCGAGGTTTGGCCGATGATAGCTACAGAATCCGTCTTAGTTCCGTCGAGCTGGTTGGGGATCTCCTCTTCAATCTTACTGGTATTACTGGTAATGCGGATGCAGAGGATGAAGAAGAGCAGGCTAAAGAAGCAGGTGCATCTCTTCGCGAAGTACTAGGAGATGAGAAACGCAACAAAATCTTATCAGCACTTTACATATGTCGATGCGATACTGCCGCTGCTGTACGAACTGCCGCCATTAACGTATGGAAGGCTCTGGTTGCAACGCCTCGCATATTGAAGGAACTTACACCTACCCTAACGCAGCTCATTATTCGACGCCTCGGTAGCTCAAGTATGGAACACAAAGTCATCGCCAGTAATGCCCTGGGAGAATTGATTCGAAGAGCTGGTGATGGCGTGCTATCGACACTTCTACCAACATTAGAGGAAGGCCTCCAAACCTCCACAGATACGGACGCTAAGCAGGGCATCTGCTTGGCGCTCAAGGAGCTTATCTCGTCGGCCTCCGACGAGGCCCTGGAAGATCATGAGAAGACACTCATCTCTGTTGTGCGGACCGCTCTGACTGACTTCGACGAAGACGTCAGAGAGGCTGCAGCTGAGGCATTCGACTCTTTGCAACAAATTATTGGCAAGCGTGCGGTGGATCAAGTTCTTCCTTATCTTCTAAACCTTTTGCGTTCCGAGGATGAGGCGGACAACGCTCTGTCTGCGCTCCTCACCCTTCTCACGGAGTCGACTAGATCAAATATCATATTGCCAAACCTCATTCCGACCCTCATAACGCCTCCCATCTCAGCATTCAATGCGAAGGCTTTGGCATCTCTATCTCGCGTTGCCGGCACTGCTATGAACAGGAGGCTACCTAACATCATCAACTCGCTCATGGATAACATTATCGATGCCAAAGACGAAGAGCTCAGCCATGATCTGGAAGAGTCTATGGATACCGTCATACAATCCATCGATGAGTACGACGGACTGAACGCAGTCATGAACGTTCTCCTACAGCTCATAAAGAATGACGATCATCGCAAACGTGCCATTACAGCTACGCGATTTGCCAACTTCTTCGCGCATTCTGATGTTGACTACTCTCGGTACAATCAAGATATCATCCGTGCCCTGCTCATATCATTCGACGATCGAGATCGCGATGTTGTCAAGGCAGCCTGGACCGCGCTCAGCGAGTTCACCAAGAAGTTGAAGAAGGAAGAGATGGAAGCACTGGTGCCATCTACCAGAACATCGCTGCTGCAAGTAGGAGTAGCTGGCTTGAACCTTGCCGGATTCGAGCTTCCAAAGGGTATCAATGCTATCCTACCCATTTTCCTTCAAGGTCTCATGAATGGTACTCCCGAGCAACGTACCAGTGCAGCGTTGGCCATATCCGATATTGTCGATAGGACAAGCGAGAATTCGCTCAAGCCGTTCGTCACGCAGATTACGGGTCCCCTCATCCGTGTCGTTTCTGAACGTTCGACGGAGGTCAAGTCGGCCATTCTTCTCACACTGAACAATCTACTCGAGAAAATGCCGACTGCGCTTAAACCCTTCCTTCCCCAGCTACAACGAACTTTCGCGAGATCACTCGCGGACACCACCAGCGAGCTCCTTCGGTCACGAGCTGCCAAGGCTCTCGGTACCCTCATCAAATTCACCCCGCGGGTGGACCCACTGATCGCAGAGCTTGTCACGGGGTCCAAGACCTCAGATGCTGGCGTCAAGTCGGCTATGTTGAAGGCCTTGTACGAGGTGATTAGCAAGGCAGGTTCTAACATGGGTGAAAGTTCACGAGCGGCGGTTCTCGGTCTGATTGATATGGAAACGGACGCAAAAGATACAACTATTGTAGTAACCTATGCAAAACTCCTTGGTGCACTCGTCAGGAATGTACCGAGCGAGGTGGCAAATGGCCTCATCCGGAACCGTGTGGCCCCCACTCACTTCAACAGCTCGTCGGTGCTGGCACTCAACGCTGTACTCGTCGAGTCTGCACAGACTCTCTTAGAAGGCCCGGCAGGTGAAGACTTACCCGAGCTTCTCTGCCAGGGCATGTCAAATAAGAATGTAAGTAGCATACCGAATATCCGCGGCCCATGGATTCTTTTCGCTAACACTCAAATGCAGCTCTTTGTAGCAGATAACACAATCCTGGCGACAGGTAAATACCTCCTATCAGACTCGGCTAAATCATTCGAAACAACCAAGCCCATCTTCTCGGCGCTCGCTGCCATCATCGGCCCCGGAAACCCATCGGATTCCCGACGGTTAGCATTGGTGGTAGTACGCACCGTCTCTCGTGCCAACATGGAGCTCGTACGGCCACACCTAGCGGTACTAGCACCACCAGTATTCGCATCAGTGCGCGACCCAGTGATCCCGGTAAAGCTAGCAGCAGAGGCGACATTTGTGGAACTGTTCGGGGTGGTAGACGAGGAAACGGCCGTCTTCGACCGGTACATGAGCGGACCAGGGGGCGAGCTGCCAGCGAACACGAAACGCAGCATGCAGGACTACTTCAAGCGCGTGGCGGTCCGGTTAGGCCAGCAGGCCAGGGAGAGGAGAGAGGCGGAAGGAGGGCAGGGCGGGCTCGGGCTGAGCAATGATGAAGCGGAGGATGAGAAGGAGGTCTGGAGTGTTGGGGCTGTTGAGACGGGCGGTGGTGTGTTCTCACAAGAGTAAAAAACTTCAAAAGTAAATAAAGGATATCACGGTGATATAGCATATCAACCTCTATGATGATAGCATGATGACGACCACGATGGGTAGATAAAAGGAAGTAGATCACAAGAAACAAACTATCGACTCGGCTCGGCTTAATCTCTATATTGAAAACAGGGACGACCGATATTTCCATGCCTAGCCTTGTAGGAAATTATCTTCTTTTTCTCGTTAGAGGTATGCTTCGATGTTACAATGAATTTGTAAAAGTTGGTGATAACACCGCTGCATCCAAGGTCGGAGCAAGAAGCAAGACGATAAGTGGACAAAATCAACACTAGCTAAGACGTTCACGTTAGTTAAGCATTGCTTATCTAATTGGAAGGAACATTAAAAGATTTCAATATGAGGTAGTTAAGCTCCTAAATAAAATTGATTATACACGGACTCGGGCATGATTATCAAATTGAATGTTTAAGAGTACTTCCCAACATTTACTTGGTTTCTAAGCATGCCAAAGATCATCAATCATCGGGTTGGAAACATTTAATAAATAATCACGAAAGATTGAACTTGGAGCGTTTGGGCGATATGAATCGTTTCTGGTTTTAAACATAGAAATGTTTTACCTACTTAGAAATTGTAGTGTTGCCTGTGAGCAACTGCTCACGGGGCAAGATCTCTCCTAAGGACGGACGGCCTCTTTACAGTAGAAGCTTCATGGACGCAAGTTGGGTGGTAGACGATAAGATAAAAGAAAGAGACAAGGCGACTATCGATAATACATGATAAGAAAGTAGGGTCAGGTGACCTAATATGGAAAGAGGAGGGCACACTCGCTTAGCCGGACAAAAGCCGGGGCTAAGTGTACACAACCAGTAAAAGGCGGAAGACCGGGTCTCAAATTGCAGGTGGCCCCAGCTTTGGTTGAAGCGGCTAGTGAGTGCACTGAGGGGGGTTATTCTCACCTGCTGAATCAATTTTACATCCAAACCCTCTGCGCCCCCGTCACGACCACCTCGACCACTTTTTCCTACTAACCACCACAGCACACACTTGGCCATCACCAAGCATCAATTCTCAAGATGTAAGTCGAATTCGTCCTCTCTTTGTGTTGGTTTGTCAATCCTTCAACCCGTCAGTCCGATATGCGATGCACCGTGGCCTGTTTATGGCGATGGCCTGGGTGTGGCGAACTCGAGATGGGAGCAGAACACGAAGACGGATAGGAACAGGAAGAGAACAGAGTCGAGCGACGACAAAGCCGGAAATGCGAATGTAGAAGATCGGATGACAGGACAGGTCAGATTAGCGAAGCCGTCATGCATTCGACACAAGCGACAATTTCAGCGACAACACACTCTCAGCCTCCATCGCTCATCGCGCATCAACCGTCCTCGACCTTGGCCATCACGAACCCACCGTCAATCATAGACATGAACATCGACATCGATATCGACACTTCCTCTTCCTCCTCTTCTTCGTTCTATCGACGACGGGGAATAATACACCAGGATCCTAGTGGCCCCACATTATGGTGATCGTCATCGCCACCTATCATGAACATCACCATACACACACATACACATATCATATCTGCCGAAATGTATTTCTATACGCCCAGGCTGACATGTCTCTCCTCATCACAGGGTCAACCTACGCACGCAGAAGCGCCTCGCCGCGTCCGTCATCGGCTGCGGTAAGGGAAAGGTCTGGCTCGACCCCAACGAGGTCAGCGAGATCTCCAACGCCAACTCCCGCCAAACCATCCGCAAGCTCGTCAGCGATGGCCTCATCATCCGCAAGCCCGTCACCATGCACTCGCGGTCCCGTGCCCGTGAGCTAAACCTGTCCCGCCGTGACGGTCGCCACCGTGGTTTCGGTAAGAGAAAGGGTACCGCCGACGCTCGTATGCCTCAGTATGTCTCTCGTCGCCTTGACAATCATCACGTGCGCGCCACCGATGGACTGACACCTTCCCCTATAGACAAGTGCTATGGATGCGCCGCCAGCGTGTTCTCCGACGTCTCCTCGTAAAGTACCGTGCCAGCGGCAAGATCGACAAGCACCTCTACCACGAGCTGTACCACTCCAGCAAGGGTAACGCCTTCAAGCACAAGCGCGCCCTTGTCGAGCACGTACGTTGCATCCTTTCGGCTCTCCTTCTCTCCTTGAATCTGAGGAGAGAAGAGAATAGTACACCAAAGCAGAGTAGCTGAGAGATGCTAACCTATGGGATACAGATCCACCGCGCCAAGGCCGAGATGGCTCGTGAGCGTGCCATCACCGAGGAGATGGACGTCCGACGACAGAAGAACAAGGCCGCCCGTGAGCGCAAGGCCGAGAGACAAGCAGCCAAGCGCAACGAGCTGGCTGGTGAGGTCGAGGAGGCATAAGCGTACGTAGTAGGCTTGTGAGCATCTTATGAGGCACGGTGTTGGCGCGCGGGCGACGGCAGGTGAATGGGACGGACGTGGTAACGACGACACGCCATAGGGACATTTTCTGCAGCTAGACGCGCCATAGACGCCTGGCGAGGCGGCATGTCATATGGAAAACGCGGATTCTGATCTGAGACGGCTGCATTCGGAGTATATGGTTGGGTCTCTACTATTTTCCTCGACAGCCTTTTGCGGCTGCATTGCTTTGCATGTACGGCATTGAAAACGGAATCCACGATCTGGACACCTAGTTTACTACAAGTCCCCCCCTGTTTCTCGCGTCTCATGTGATATGAATGTCATACCTCAAGATTATACACCTGTTAGATCGTGTCTTTATTTATTCGATGTATTTAACATGCAGTAGTGGACTATGTGAATAATAGCCGCATACGCGACATCAGCTGTCCTCATGGCTGCAGCGCAGTGGTTTATTCACCCACGACAACGCAAGGATACTGAATTTTCACCGAGACATGGGCGTAAAACATTCCGAGACGATCGACTCTTCATAACACCACAGCTAACACTCGTTATTTGAAGATGTGATGACGAATCAGACTACACGATAAACCACTATTGAGAAATATCGTCATCAAAGCTTCGAATGAAGCATCGACCATAGTGCAGGACTCAGTTTTCCCACTGCAACAACTACGAACAACTTAAGACCGGGGCTTAAGGTGAAGAGGGAAATTTGCAAGGGTGAAAAATTGAAAGGGAAATGAAAAAGAAAAGCAAGCAAGTAAGCAAGCTGATGAAATAATGCAAATTGAAAAGTGATCAACTGGAATTGGATCAGATATCTTCACATTGTCCCTTTTAGGTGGTAAGTTCGCCGCCAGGGACATGAAGCGCATGGCTCCCGCGGTTTGAAGGCGGAAACTTGGCTGTTGTGTTTTTCTAAAGCGGACTCGTCACGCCCAATTATAGTTGATACAGAAGAAAAGAAGAAAAGGAGAAGAGAAAACAGACTGTGCTGGGTGGATAATTTGAATGGAATTTTTTGTTGGATCACGTGCTGATAGGTGGCTGCATACTCGGTGTGCTTTTTAACCTACCTGGGATCCATTATTTGTTGAAGATAAGAATGCAGTTGAGCGGCTCCGAAGTCGCCATCTTTGTTGGTTATACTTCCGACGTTTGGATGAAGGTAGAAAAGGATTGAATATTCTCAATGACTATTTTGAATGAGTTTCATTTTTATAGAGAAATCGAGCTATCAATTAGTTTTAGACAGAACGTTTCGACTTCAGTCTACTGTAAGTGTGTATCTGAGTACTCCGGACATGACGATACCTACATGACAGTAGTGTTATCAGCTATCATTCATGAGCTGTCAGTGGGGATGTCTAGGTAGGTACTTCTTTTTATTATGAGGACCACTCTGGCTACCGGCGTACCGAGTACGACAGCGTACCCCAGATTTGCCCCACTGCTATCGCAACAGTGTCAAGTCCACCAACATTTGCTCATCGGCCACTCCTCTCTCTCGGATACGATCCCGAGGTCTTCTCCCGCCCTACCCAAACGATTCAACGCCGGCCTTGTACACCTCCGAGTCGGCTGTGTACACAACAATTGTCGTCGGCATCATCTCCCGTCTCCCGTCTCCCGTCTTCGTTTGAGCTGAGGGTTTCCCACGCAGCAGAGAGTACAGATAGCTAAGTAGGTAGCTACTGTGTCCCTCGAGCTTCCGCTCCCCCGCCGCCACCACCGTCACCACCGTCACGTCACCACCGTCACCACCATTCCCGAGTCCTTTTCACCAACCTTTTCGGCGACCAACCCCCCAGAGACAGAGAGAGACTCATTCACTCATGTCGTCTCTTTCTGGTATTCGAGGCGCTTCGCGCGCTCTTCGCTCCTGCTCGGGGTTTCAATCCCTGCCCAGAATAGCTCGATACTCGACTGCCCTCGATGGCCAGCAACGGGTATGATGATGCCCACCACTCTCGACTGTCGCTGTCGCACTGCCTATCTCTCCATATACCACTGTTCAATTCAATTGGCTGACCTCACATGACTATCGCAGCTCCTATCCGCCGCACTCAAGCAGGCCGACCCGGCCGTCTTCGACATAATCGAAAAGGTACATCCCACCTATCCCACCTTGAATCCTCGCCATCGTGTGTCTTGTTCTCGACTCCTGACGACGGGCTCTTAGGAGAAAAACAGGCAAAAGCACTTCATCAACCTCATCCCCTCCGAAAACTTCACCTCCCAGGCTGTCCTCGATGCCCTGGGCAGTGTCATGCAGAGTATGCCACACCACGGTCCCATGCCGACAGCGCTGACCTTTTGCGCCAGACAAATACTCCGAGGGCTATCCCGGCGCACGTTACTACGGAGGAAACGAGTTCATAGATCAGGCTGAACGACTGTGTCAGCAGAGGGCCCTCGAGACCTTTGGCCTGGATGAGAAGGAATGGGGTGTTAATGTACAGCGTATGTGCTCTCTCCCTCTCTCTTTCACTCTCTCCCCCCCTCTTTCTATTTCTATTCCCTGCCCCCGAGTACCCTGGTATGTTTTGATTCTAACCCATCCCATCGTGATAGCTCTCTCTGGCGCTCCCGCCAACCTCTACGTCTACTCCGCCCTTATGGATACACACGATCGTCTCATGGGACTCGATCTTCCCCACGGCGGTCACCTCTCTCACGGTTATCAGACCCCAACCAAGAAGATTTCGGCCGTTTCCAAGTACTTTGAGACTGTCCCCTACCGGTTAGATGAAGAGACTGGCCTTATCGACTATGAAAAGCTGGACGAACTCGCTCAGCTATACCGCCCCAAGATCATCGTCGCTGGCGCAAGCGCCTACAGCCGTTTTATTGACTATAAGCAGATGAAGGCCACCGCTGAAAAAGTCAACGCCTATCTGGTGGCCGACATGGCCCACATCTCCGGTCTCGTTGCCGCCAAGGTGGTCCCCAGTCCTTTCAGCTTTGCCGATATCGTAACGACGACGAGTCACAAGAGTCTGCGCGGTCCTCGAGGAGCCTTGATCTTCTTCCGAAAAGGTGTCCGCAAGGTGAACCCCAAAACAAAGGAAGAGATCAAGTATAACCTCGAAGGACCCATCAACCAATCCGTCTTCCCCGGCCACCAAGGCGGCCCCCATAATCACACAATAACAGCCCTGGCCGTCGCCCTCCAGCAGGCACAAACCCCCGAGTTCCGCGCCTATCAGGAACAGGTCCTCCTAAACGCCAAAGCCTTGGCCACACGCCTCGGCGAATCGAAGGGTAAAGGGGGTCTAGGCTACAAGCTTGTCAGCGACGGCACAGATAATCATTTAGTGTTAGTGGACCTGAAGCCCCAAGGTGTCGACGGTGCCCGCGTGGAGCGCGTGCTCGAACTTGTTGGAGTGGCCAGCAACAAGAACACGGTCCCGGGTGATAAATCAGCCATGGTGCCCGGTGGGCTGCGTATAGGTACACCAGCCATGACCACACGGGGCTTCACGGAAAGCGACTTCACGCGCGTCGCCGACATAATCGGCCGCGCCGTGACCATTGCCGCACGTATCGACAAGGCGGCCCGCAAGGTAGCTGAAGAGAAGGGTGAGAAGTACAAGCTCAAGTTCTTTTTGGACCATATAGGCACCGGTGAGGATGATTCCGAGATTGTCCAGTTGCGGGCCGAGGTAGCAGACTGGGTTGGCACATATCCGGTACCGTGGGCAGAGAAGATCGATGTATGACATCGGTGTATAGAATAAGGTAGCCTTGAGACGGGCATGAAATTGCGAGCGGAGATCTCGGTCCATCAAGAAAAATTTTGTAGGCTCTGGGGATGTGAAGGGGACGAGAGAGCTAGCATGCAAGAGAGAAAATGAAGCTCGGTAGGCAGGTATAGATTCGCACCTCAACGTAGCATCGGCGTTCCGGTTGTGTAGGGAGGACAGAACCCGTATATACTCAGTTACTTACGTAGTTGGTTCATTTACGTAGTTATTTACATACCACACTCAACTTTGTCTAAAAAATGAACTTTTAATATTATTAGACTATCATAAATGAAATGATTGATATTATGCCATCGTGAGGTGCTTATGTGGTGCTTATTTGTTGTATATGCCTAGGTGTGTTTGTATTTATGTTTAAGCATGAAGACAAGGAGTTTTATTAAGGAGAAAAGGAAACAAAAATGAAGTTATATAAAATCGATAAAATTTTCTCTGGGTTTAGTTCTCACAAAGATTAACTCAACTTGAATACCAAATAAACTACCATATACGAGGATCATACAACTACACACCTACCTAGTACAACAACACTTCTCTTCCTTTACAGTAACACAAAACGATACAAAACAAAACCAGGAATCTGCTTCGCGATCAATAGGTCCTACTCGGAAGACTAGCTTCATTGCGAAGGAAAGTGAATATATGACGTCGAACACCACAGCCACGAACGACAGCCCAATCATATCGGACGGTCCGTAATCGCATGCTCGGCAAACGCATCGATGTCAAGTTGCTGATGGCCTGTTGGAACTTATACTGGCATAAAAGATGACTCCCAGCCAAGCAAGCGCGATTCTCTTCTCTCTGCGTTGGCTGCGTCTTAGATGAAGCTGGCCCATTTCCTTGAAGGACTGCTGTAAAGTCTCCTTTGGTAGTATATCTTCTCGAGTATGTATATTCTTCTATATTCTTAAAACGGCCACCGTCGTCAGTTGGATTTGCAATTTCCATCGTTTACGTTTCTTCTTTTTTAACAACCAGCATCGCCCCCGTTCCACCCGTGAATATAAGTCTAAGCAGGTATCTATGCGCCTCTCTCATTTGGGTTCTATAAGCTCGGACGGACAAACACACCTTTAGTTTAACCACTTATACATAATTACCTATTAAACAGCCTGATAAATACTGAAATAAGCGCTATCTGAGCCCCAGGATTGTAGGCTCACTTCTCTCCTAGATCTTAATCTTCTGGCTTCCTGACATGACTATAACAGCGTTATTAGGCACATTGTCATCCTCCTCAACTCTCGGCTTGGCGCCCTTGAACATAGAACTGGCAATCCCGTGGCCCATTTCTTCCATTATGCCCAGAACGAAGTCCCTTCTCAAGTGCGAACTTATTTTTTTCTGGCGCGCTATGGATTGACGTGGTCCAAAATCGTTTCAATATTGCACTCGCAAACTATACCCAAAGAAATCGGACGCGTGGCCCTAGTCAATGCAATGATTGCTGAGTGCAAGCTTTATGGTGTTCTCGCTACGAGGGCTAGGCAGAGTGAAGAGAATGAGGACGAGGAAAAGGAAGAAGTCGAGAAGCCTCGTGGCCTCGACCCCCACCGAAGCCGTTCGCCACACCCAGTTAATCTGGAGTTTAACTCCAGCAGCAATACTAGTGCGCTGTTCTCCGGCAGTCCTCACCTCTGACTCGGCGGCAGTTTCAGTGCTGCGTCTTCTCGAGTTCTCTCACCGTCGGACGACCAAAATAACAAGTTGCGCGCCCGCTGCATGTCGCTGCTACGGACAGTAATCGACTTTGAAGCTCCGTCTGCTGAACAAGTGGGCGTACCGACGGCTAGGTTTTGGCGTGTGTTTCAGCAATTTGCTGAACAGTTGTTAGAGGCTGAGGATGCCGAGAATTAGTGATTCTTTTTTTCTTGCTTTTCTTCTCTTTATTTTCTGCCTCCTTTTCCAGCAAGATATCCAAAAATTCTTTCCTTCCTGCTATCTTTTGCACCGTCATACCTCGTGGCCATGTCGTAAATAGTGTGTCCGGTGTCAGCAATCTTCTCCTTGTTTCGACAATCAGTACTAACAGCAAGGTCAAGGACGGTTGAAGTAATTTTCAAATATTGCAATCATAGCGTAACAGGAGATGAATTAAGCAACCTATAATTAATAGTAGGGTATCTAAATTCCATAGCTGCGCTAACAAGTGTAAATTATCTTCGTGATCTAACCCCTGATTATATTCTTATAAACTCAGGATGCCAGCTGTACATTCAGAGGGCAACGTCGTGTAGACAAACCATAGTACTAAGTAATCCGCGTTTCTGTTTCAAATTCTCATTGGGAGTGTCATGAAGGGTCAACTATACATAGAGGTGTTTGGCTTTGGTGTTTCTAAAAAACGACTTGGAACAATTGGTGGTGTCGATACAGTTATCGGTCGCACTCTTTAGGGGCGTCTGTCCTCTTGTTAGGTTTGGGTGCCCGAGAGTGAAAAGAGACATCGAAGAAGTTATAACAAGGGCTGGTTTCAGGGCTTGGAATTGACTCTATTCAGAATACAATAATCTGTTATGGCTGCCTAAGACCTTGACCTTTCGCATTCTCTTCCGTTCAGGTTGCTTGGCTACGTATCTATATACAACTCTGGCCAATAGAGTAAACCTCCGACCTCGGCGCCTATGTCTCAGTTAAGCGAGGGCTGAATAGCCTCATGTAGGACATCAAAAAGAATATCAGGAATAGACGGGAAGACGCGTTTCAGCGCGTGTAACGCGTTCAGAGGGTCTGAGACTTGCAGCTTCGTATTCGCTACGTGTGATAGGAGTCACATAGCAGGTGGGTAGAAAGGGGTAAACAGCCATATGGGTAAATTGGCAATGGTCTTCCAGTAGCTACAGGGCGAGAAACCCCCCTAAATCTGCCCATAGGATACTTTACTCACTTTAAAGTTTATATGCAGCCATAGCTCCTGAAGCCTCTTTCGCCGCGGCAATAAGGGAGTCGTTCCCTGTCCTAGTGCCACGCAGATTGCCTCCGTTATTCGAAGGTAAGCTCAGGCATCTTCTTCGTGATCAGATCATCGATACGCTCGTCTGAAGGGACTGGGTTTATTCCAACGGCTGTGTCCCGATTGGCAGTTATATCGAAGAGCAATAACGCCGTGGCATCGAGAGTGAAGAAAATAAATCAATGTAATCAAAAAAGCACTTCCCTAAGGTAGTATTGTGAGACGCGATTTTTCCATAAGAGTTTATAAGCGCGGTTAATCCAGTACGGTTTTTTACAGCATGTAACTATATGCAGTTACGACCTCTGCCGAGTTAGCAGACGATATGAACAGTGTTACTTGTAAAACCTGGTGACATTTCAAATCTAGGATTTCAATCAAAGCCTTTAAATCACACGCAATCATAGGCATCGGCTGATTGAGATGGATTAGCGGATGTATTGACGATAGTGTTGGGATGATCAGTGTAGGGTACAGTATGACAATTTTTGTAGTATAAAGGCTCAAAGACCATCTCCCCTAGGCTACGACAATATACATAAAGTCTCTTTGTTGCAGTCCGTGACAGATGGAGACATTGTAATCAATAGAGTTACGTCTGTATTTGTCAGGATCTTAAGATACAGTTCACTATGCTTATGCATTCTTGCTATTGCATGAAGAAGCGCGAAATGCTTGGTGTTCTAGACTTCATCTATATGCATAAACGTCCATTTTGTTCAAGGATAATGTCAGTTATTTTTTGACGGGAAGAGGAGCCGATGCAGACTGCAAACTGCATGCATAACTAAAGCATCTGTTGCATCATCAATTATATTGACACTAGTAAACATCCTTTAGGCCGAGATTCAATTTCAGCTGTCATATCATCCAGCAAGCAATATGATTGTGTTATGATTAGCAATTAATATTGAGATGCAAGGGGAAACACTTATCCAGATAGTATATCTTAGTCACGGTTATAGTTCAACCTTCGTGTTCAGGGAACGCATGTCCACGAGTATTCTCGTTTGAATGTTAGATACTAAAAACTTATGATTGGTACTAGATTCACTAGATTCTTGTTTTTACACGGACGTTTTTCATATAACTAGTTGGTTACAATTATATGGAAAACAAGTCCATTGCGGTATTTCATGTTATTCTTTGGAGTTCCCCATCTAAAACCTATAGTGACTTGGGAAAATCATACGTATCAATATTAATGTAGACGAGTTTGAGCTGAATTACTCGACCTGCCGTCTTCGAAGCCGTAGATCGCGGGGTGAGTTGATCACCCTCTTGGTACGATGTCGACCGAGTCAGTTCTCTCTTCACCATAGGACTAGGTCGCGGTCTCCTGTTTCACTGTCTCAGCCTTAGGTCCTTTAATTGTATTCAACATGAGACATGCTTCGCAACCGTTAGTCTTCAAGAGATATTTCACTGTGTACATATTTTCGGGAGACGCTACATCTTTTATTAATAGATACTTAATTTGTGCCATGGTCCCCGAGATTCCTTCGGTATTTACTCTCAACTACATACATGAATTATTTTGTAGTGCTATGTAGCGCGAGACATGTAGATCCGTTAACGTCTTCTTAGTATCCGGAGGTACTTACATCCCAACTCCCTAAATCAAGTAAATGGAAGTTGATAAGCAGGAGGAAGTTGGATGCGATCATAGGTAAAACAAAAATGCGGTCAAGCTCTACCGGAGACGGAAAAATCGATGTGAATGAACTTGTATTATGAATAACCTTGTGTAGCTGAAAGAGACTGCTACAGGACGATAAGGCAAGTGGATGCGAAATGGTGGGCTGGTGAGAGGTAGAGAATGATTTATCATAACAAGACAGCGACAAAATAGGATAGACAGACAGTCGTCATAAGGTAAGTTATTTATTTGCGTACTGTGAATGCGTCTATATACCATATGTGGGACACCTGGCCGTGTCATCACACCCTTTCGCCTATCCCTGTCGTGTGTATTTCTATACTACCCAGTCAGATACCTGTGTTGGGAGGGTGTAAGCGACCTCAGCCCTGGTTCCGAATCTGCACATCAGCCGCACAGACGGACGCTCTCCAATTCTGTAAAGGTCTTAACGTAGGAAAGATTCCTTCCGTTGATATACTCAGCTATTGATAAGAAAGACGACATACTTACGTGTAGTGTGACCGTAGCCACAGATGTAGAGATGTAAGATATACCCATAGTATCCAGTCTGATACCTAATTGTTCTACAGGCAGTGGATGCAATATTTCCACAAATTTCTGCAGCTAAAATATACATGCATACATATGTTGGGGTAGTGCAGTAGGTTTGATGAAATAATGCGGAACTTGCCTATCATCGAAATTCGGATGAGTATGCATCATTTCTCATGCTAATAATTCGATGCTGGAGATAAGGTGGAAAGCATATCAGACAGAACAATCAAGTCTCCAAGGGCAATATGAAGTACGTAGATCTTAAGATAATCTACCATCAACTCTACTAACAACTCTACTAACGAGAGCATATACTTAGGCTACATCCAACGAGGCCAATTGTAACAAAATAATACTAGAATAGCTAACTACCGAGGTGTTCGTATCGGAACAGCGCAGCAGGCATCCCAAAGAGGTATGCCGCGGCTTCATGTTCTCCTTCGTTTCCGCTTAATTGATGGAACGTTTCAGTGACACGTTACTGTTACTCACGGGATGATCACAAGTAACAAGTAAGGCGCCGAAGTGAGGAACTAACATAACAAAGGACAAGGGCCACACAACTGCGTCTTGGAGAAATCTTATCGACTTAGCCGTTATTGTCCTCCCACATGCATGTCAGCTACGTGACATGTGCGCCTTTCTTGTTGTTGGCGATAGGACCCCTTTTTCTGGCCATGATACACCAAGTAATCTACTTTTACACATCCTCTATAACTTCAGAACAGAGCAGCACAAAAGAGATTCCTTTAATTTTGGCCCCCTCTCTCACATGTCAAAGTCAAAGGCGTATAAGCGAGTCTGACAAGCTTAGATGCTGTCTTGGCAAGTACTAATATCTCGACTAATAGGCTGCACATATTACTATGGACTGTCTCGTCACGGCGGCCCGTGACGAAACCGGGCAGCCCTGTCTCATCCCAACCGATAAAATAATGTGGTATGCGATAGAAAAGAAGAAATGCGATGGGGGGCAATCATTTTTACTTGAACATCTCTCCATCCCGCCACCTACGTCACGCTGCAGCAGCTTCACGCCGCCGCGATGCGAATAGGGTAAAGATCTCGCATTATGTGCCTGAATTGTCCCACCGACACACGAAGCACTAGGTGAAACTTGGCTAGGCTGTAGGCGAGACATCTCTGCACTACCACCATCGGAACCACCATCGGAACCACCATCGAGGCTACAAGGACGATGCAGCCAACACACCTCGACCCCCCCTGAACTGACGGCACCTTAGACTTGCCCTCGACTTGCCCTGAAAACTTGCTGCCATGCGTTTTTACAGATATCGATTGAATTGTCGACTGATTACACAGTCAGACTCGAGAATACCGAACGGGCCTGGCACTGGCCTTTACGATGACGGGGGTGATGTGGGTGATGTGATTGCTGCACGAATCCACCCGAGAAACACAGCCAACATCGCCCAGCAACGCCGATCAGTCAATCTACCCATCGCCTAGTAAAACATAGGTATTATAAGTACACACATACAGATCTTACGAGGTACTGTACATTGCAAGTGGGACCGAGATGATCCCGCCTGAAAATAAATATGCGCAAGTGAAACAAACCCGGACAACAGGCAGTTGAGTGATGAAAATGGAAGAAAAGAAGGGTCTCTTCAACGGTTCGCCGATCACCGAGAGAAAAATGATAGGTTATAATGAAGAGAAGAAAACGTGAAAAGAGGCAGGCAATAGGAACACTTGCCGTTCTTGAGGCTGAGTACGTAATACGCCATAGGACCCTTCTCGTCGGATTTTCAGGGGCCGCAAAGATGCTCTGGCAGGAGAGGGGCTCGTTGTTCAGAGTGGCTGACGATGTTGGAGGGGTTGGGGGGTGGGGCAAATGCGCTAAAGGAGGGGTTGAAAACCGAACCCCGCCCTTGAAGACAGAGTACAACAGAGTACAGCATCGCCTACCTGCTGTTTAAAGGTAGGTACTTTTGCATTTTGAGCCTTGCCTTTATTCATGCCGTGTAGCCGCAACATGATGCCTGAAATGGCAAGAGGTGGACGGAAAGATGCAAATGGGTAATAGATTTGAAGAGTTGTCTTAAGCCTATGGATAAAGAGATATCCAGCTTCCATCAGAATATGTAATTTGGGTGCTCACAGCTACTTGCCATGTGATTGGCCTACACTTACACAATAGTTGAAGTACGTACCTACATTGTAGGAGGTAGGCACCGAAGTAATACCTACAGTATAATATGCACTAGTGCTGATAGTATTGCTAACTTCAAATGTTCCAATCGACAATGCTGTGGGTAGGTGCGAGGGACAATCTATTAGAATATTCCTCCCGGTAGGTGACTGTCAGCTAGATCCATTACCTCTGCAACATCAATACATGCACTTTCGCTACCGACAACTACGTGCAGAACGCGTATTACCGCCTTCTAAATACGCATCGACATTTACAGTAATAGCGTCACTACTGCTATGTAGGCATCGACCCATCTAACCGCGGGCGTCAAATGAGGTAACCCACCGGCATGATGATCGATCAATCTCAAGCGCGCCGTCGACCGCGCTTCACCGCTTTCTCCGTTGCAATTCTCACCCATCAGAGCCACCTACCGACGCTACCGAGGCTACCACTCCTTCGACGACGACACTAGAGACACTATACGTACTACGTAAACCACTATAGACGCTCTAGGCGCTGCAGAGATTTAAACCATGGCACGTCTTCACATGCCACCATCACGTATCTGGAAGTCCCACTGGTCCGCGGGGATTTTCTGACGTCATTGTATGGCCATTATTGCGGCTGGCTCACGCAGAGCTGCACCACTGGCTGCACTCTTGCTGCACCATGCACCACACTAACTCGCCATGCAGATGCCCCCACAGTACCTACCCACAAGCCACGACGCGGCGCCGTCGTCTGGCTCCACCCAGCTTCCGACTTGTTCTCGAACTCCCTGGCCACACCCCGGCATACGGCGGCTCTCGACATCTAGTGTAATAGGTAGTTCCACACCGACACCCAGATGTGCGCTGAAGAATGAAGAACACAGCCAGCCGCCAGCCGTCACCAGTGACCTACCGTACATGTACGCTGACGGGTATCATCCATTCTGTCCCACATGGAAAGGAAGTTCCTTGTCAGTCGCGTCCTCAGTCTTCGTAATGGTCTTGTCTGTAGGCCCTAGCCCTGCCGAGCCCTGCTTAACGCGGTACACTTACAGACCCCCTCGTCCGACATCTCGATACAACACCACGTTGTTGATATCAATGACCACGCCATTTCACTGTTTACCATACAACTGTACTACCTATACGTACACTACATAGTAGTACTAATGGTGTCAGCGAGGACCCTGGCCGGCATAGCGTAGATCAACCCTGAAGCCATGAGACAGCGAATGAGTCAAATTAACCTTATCTCGTCACCCTATCTGCACTACGCCATCCTACAGCATGTCCACCCCTTTAGACCAAGCTCTGGACCTGCAATATCTGCCTGAATATACTCTCATAACGCTACACCACCACTCGATTTGACATGTGTCTGCGAGATGACGTTTGTCGTTGTCGTCATTTGGCCCTGCCGACTGTGCTTCATTCTCGAATATACCGACTTCAGGCAGCTATCAATAATATGACGACAAGTGGGCGGACAAGCGGTGACAAAGTTGAGATACGAAAAAAAAAAAAAAACAATTTTACGAATGGGAAATACTATTGCTGCGTAACGGAAGTATGCTAGGTATTTTTTTTGGAGATCGAATGTCTTGTAACCGTTGATCTTGCCATGGTCTATACAGTAACCCGTACAGTACCAGACATGCTACATGCACGGTAGCACAAACTCTCACTACTACACCTTGCTGCGGGCGCTGAACCAAGTCTTAAAAGTACCTAGGTATACCTAAAGAAGGATGCACACACAAAAAAGGAGAAAATTTATAGAGAGACAGACAGACAGAGAGAGAGAGAATGTGAGCAAATGACTTGTGATTGTTCTGTCTACTACGATAGCGGCGTCGTCCGTCGTTTTTGGAGCAGACCCTGTCGTATAGGGCCAAGACGGTGCGACAGCCAATCAGCCGCACCCAACACCCGATCACCACTCCTTCGGGTACGCCTTGCACACCCATCACGAACCTCATTGGCAGCCTAGACCCGGTCAATAGCCCGGCCAGTTGCCCGGTCTTTCTCATTTATTTAGTGCTGGTGACGACCGTTGATTTACTCGGTCCATGACACCTCTACTACAGTAAGTACGTACCGGAGTATACTGGAGTGTCGTAGGTGGTACGCCGGACTGCTTACCCCGATGCAGAACGATGAGGTATCGGTACTTGTGCCGCATGTTCCAAGTCAAGTTAACTTTCTGCCTCTGAACTCAAAATGCTCTTTTTGCTGATCAGATCCCGGGCCCACACTACCACCCTGGCTTCGGCCCTGCCACTGCCCTGGCTGCCGCCCTGGCTATCGATGCCCATCATTTGCCCCCCTGAAGGACCCTCCCTACCTTGGCGCTTGATATGCGTGTGTGTGTGTGTGTGTGTGTGTGTGTGTGTGTGTGTGTGGTGGCAGAATTATTCACTGCTACTTAACGTGGGCAAAAATGACAGCTGAGCTAAGAATTCGGCCACATCCTTCATATCCAGAATGACACACCTCCACCAGTAGAGAGATATGAGGTCAGAGATGAGCGAACCAGCTAGAATTCTGCTTGAAGGTCCTGGCGAGGATCTGTTCCCTGACGGGAGATTTGTTGGCTCTCGCCTTGCTCAATTAACGTTCTGCTGTACCCAACCTACAGCAGGCCTAAAGCCAGAGAGGGGACTTGTTTAGTCGCTCCATTAACGCTGAAGTGAAGTTCTCTCATCGACGATACGCGCAGCCTACTTGAGTCTCTTCTGACATCATCCTCGGCCTGATTCTCTATGAGTACATGGCGGAACGGGGATTTGACGCACCAATACGGCTGGCCGCTTTGGTCGGACCGTATACACGATTAGACAACCCGATATTCACCTCTTTACCACATGGCGCCGGCAAGTTTCAGCGCCGCTCCAATGGAGAATGATGGTATGTGGACTGCCTCTATGCAAGGACAGACTCTTTTGTTGATCTACACTACATACCTATATACATCGAGTGGGCGACAATATCCACTCGCATATCCACATCCACATCCCTATCCACATCCTGTTCGATCGTTTTCGTCTTCACCCAGGATCGGCCAGGTTTGAATGATTCGCCGCGCTAGTCGAGTATCCCATGTGTCCAACCGTCGAATCGAACGTCAGACCTGTTGGTGGCCCAGGAAGAATGACTTATTCACCACCGTCTCTACATTATAAATATGCAGTTCCCCAGCTTCGCTCCACGGAAAGATTTTTTTCCTTCCCTCTTTAGTTCAATCATCCTCCACCGACGCCCACTCTCGCCCCGTCTGCCCCATTTGTGCTTTTTCCTCGCGTGTTGAGTTCGTTCCTTACCCCATAACAAATCCACTTCACCATGTCTCGACCTTCTCCACCATCTCAGCTCCAGAGGGGCCCCTCTTTCCACCGTGGGGTCTTCACCGACGAGCTTGAGAATGCCCGGACCGACCTGTCACGGAAGCTGATTCTGGGCGATGCACCGGAAGACTCGCCGTCTCCGACGGACGCAACGCCGTCCTTGAGCCCGGGTTTCAGTGCCTCCAGTGCCTCTCCATCGAGCCCGGAGCTAGATGCTGCCGTATCGCCCATTACTCCTCCTGACGAGACTCCCGGCGGCGATGTCAGAGATCTCGTGGCCGACAGCTTTGCCTTCGCCTTTGATATCGATGGCGTCCTTGTACGAGGCGGCCGTCCGATTCCCGAGGCTGTTGAGGCTATGAAAGTTCTCAACGGTAAAAACAAGTACGGTATCAAGATGTAAGTCGGCCTCACTTGTTTCCTCTCATTTCATGGATATTTCGGCTCATAATCGGCACAGTCCTTACATCTTCCTGACCAACGGAGGTGGTAAATCCGAGGAGGAAAGGTGTGGCGATTTATCGCACCAGCTCGAAGTAGATATCTCGCCGGCACAGTTCATCTGTGGCCACACTCCCATGTCGGAGATGGCCAGCAAGCACAATACCGTGCTTGTCGTGGGCGGCGAAGGTGAAAAGTGTCGCACAGTTGCCCAGAGCTACGGCTTCAAGGATGTCATCACGCCTGGCGACATCATCAAGACCAATAGTGCCACTACTCCATTCCGCAAGCTGACGCCTGAGGAGCTTAAAAACTCCAAAGAGCGAGATTTCAGCAACGTTGTCATTGAAGCTATTTTCGTGTTTGCCGACTCACGTGATTGGGCTGGCGATCTGCAGATCATCATCGACCTTGCCATGTCTAAAGGCGGTCGCATCGGTACACTATCAGAGACCTTTGACGAAGGTCCACCAATTTACTTCTCACATAATGACGTCGTCTGGTCGGCGGCCCACGAGAACGTCCGTCTCGGCATGGGTGCTCTGCGTGGCATCGTTGAGTACACCTTCAAAGAAGTCACCAAAGGCAAGACGCTCAAGACGCACGCCTTTGGCAAGCCCCAGATCAGCACCTTCGAGTTCGCCACACGTCTTTTGAAGCGCTGGCGGAAGAATGAGCACAAGCTCAACTCTCCTCCCGAAACAGTCTACTTTGTGGGCGACACGCCCGAAAGTGATATCCGGGGCACCAACCGATTCAACGAGCATGCCGAGAACGACTGGTACAGTATCCTCGTCAAGACGGGTGTGTATCAGGACGGGACTGAGCCGGCGTATAAACCTCGTGTGACGGTTGAAACCGTCCTGGATGCCGTGAACTTCGGTATCGAACGGGAGATGCAACGCCGGAAAGACAGTCCGGTGATGCGAAAGCCCCAACTCACCGACCTGCCGACATTCTCACTTGAAGATGGCAAGGGAACGCATGACATCCACGTCTTCAGCCCTGCCATCGAGCGCGAAATCGAGATGGGCGCATAGTCGCTATTCAAAGCAACAGTAAAGAAAGCAAAAGAAAGAAACCCATTTCAACGAAATTACGAATTTTTACTACCTCATCGTTCCTTACTATGATACCATTTGAGTTTGCTTCATTGGCAACGGTTTCCACCTTCATTCAACCCCGATAGACATAGACCATGTTATAGACGGGTTTCTTTTCTTCTAGCGAGCTATCCCAACCAACCTTCTATCAACTCATCGAAGGCGTAGATGGTATGGAGGGTTATGTCTTGCTACTATTTAGGATATTTCGGTCGGTTATTTGAGGTTTTTCAAGTTCAATTAAAACATGGATGGGATAGGCGCATAAAGCATGCTGGGAATGCATTAGGCTTTCGTCGCCATACATCACGCTGCGTGTGTGATCACATAGATTATATAGTTCATTAATTATGACTCGTTCCTTTTATACCTCATCTGGCTGTTATCTTGTTGGTGTTCCTGATTTGCGACCTCGTCAAACGAAGGCTCGTGTCCCAATGCGTATTTTGGCGAGATACATTGCGTTCACCACGTGTACATGAAGCGTAAAAGTTGTTGGATCGCGCATACACAATCCAGCAAATTGGTCAAATAGAAAGCTGCGATCAGCATTCAAGCATATGGAACGCAGTCGAGTAGATTAGGTAGGTAAGAAAGCCTTCATCGTCACTGCCTAGAGAATTCATTTTTTCAGAACATAAAACAGGATTCTGGCTCATAGTCGGGACAGATTTTGGATATATCAGAATAATGTGTATAGTAATTTGGGCACCGCTACAACCACGCAGTCGTCAACTATACTTCCAAATACGCTCGCCATCCACGGTCAGAAGAGTCAGTTATTGGCTGTGTGATCTCTCTATTGCAGCGAAACAAGTGCTCATCGCGAGATCGAGTTCGGCAGGCGTTCAGAGAGGAAGGCATCTCACGATTGAAAACTTTGAGTCATTGCAGGCCTGATATTCTAGAGGTGGAGGATCTCAACATACTTCTTTCTCATCAGTCCAGTTATGAAGGAACGATATTGTGCAATATCCTCGCGCGCCTTTCAGAGAGGGTCACGCGGCTAGAAGGAGAACTTATATTGATCAATACCCTAAAGGGGCTGCAGCTTACATAAGTCATGGGGTTGAGTCTCGATGCCGGAAGAGGACCCGCTTTGACATATTCAATAACATGCGGAAAGTCCTGAAACCAAGCACAAGAAGGCCAGTAAGGCGTTGAGAGCGGGTACCAGTGTTCTTTGGGCAGTGCCCAGGGCTTGTGCTCGTGGGTATTAACTCACTAGAAGGGGGCGCTCGCACGAGGGTAGTCATGGCTTGAGTGATATTGTTCGCACGATAATTATCATCCCCGAGCTAGTTACCAATACCAAAATCTCAATAATACCGCAGAAATCGCTCTGACTTTTAGGTTAAATACAAAGCGGAGACAGGGCAAGGGTTTTCAGAACAAACTCATCAAGACCGGGTCTTTCTTTAGCGAGCTGGGCGCCTGAGCGGCCCTCCTTGATCAGATTTTCGAATAGATCAGTCTCGATTCCGACAGTAACAGGCGGAAGTTACAATGGCCAAGACACCGTATCAGTACGTCAATTTGAGATCACTGCGGGACAGCACGGCTTACTGAGTGAAGGATTCGGTGAACACTATCGCCATGAGTCAACGCCGCAATATCCAGTTTTCTCACAGATTCACTGAAACGGTGACGATCTGACTCGCTGAGTAAATTGAATATCTCAGACGAATTGCTGAGAAGCAGTTCGATGTTCTCAGTAATTGCCAACGCATCTTTGATCTTTGAAGCCGACATGGTGTTTAACTGTGTCTGAAAATCAGCTTTGAAAGAAAATAATAGTTCAATACATTTCTGGGTTCTGAGCTTGCAAGTTTTAGAATGTAGAACTAAGAGACGAATCACCAAAGAGTATTATGGTTGTCTTTGGGCGGTATTCATGGAGTCCCCTATCTATACTCGACCCTTCATGACAGAAAGGCATTTGAAAAAGGCAGGATAGGGAGTTATTTTCAATAGCGCAAGGGAAGCTTAATGATAAATACGAAAATCCGGCACGGCATAATGGAGTGGTGGTCCAGATGATTGATGGCCAAGTCTCTCCTCAGTGCAACGATGTAAGGATGACACTGGCCCTAACGCGTTGAATAACGCTGTAGTCTAATGAACTTCCAGTCACCAGAGCCGCGGAGTTATCTCTAGCTAGTAATATGCTCATTACTCCGCTTAGGACATGGGAAGAGCCCTTGGGAGTATGATCATGTACAGCCAAGATTGATACCACGGACGATAGTTCTAGTATGCACGGAATGGTATTGTTAGCCCAGGAGACTTCAATTACGATATCGATCCAGGGCTGGTTCTACTATTAGTAAGTAACCTCATCTGAAGACATCGCGCCTTGCTTCATACCGCCGGAGGAACATGCGGCATGAGATTTTGTTCCTTGGTAATCAGTATATGTGCTGCTGAGGCCAAGAAAATATAGCCTCACATTAAGGTCTAGCTAAGAGCTTGTAGAAGTGTTTAGCCATCTTAGCTAGGAGCTTTCCGCGAAGCTCCCACCTTGCGCCTCCCGTTATTTATGTAATCTCAGAGGCAGCTCTAAGAGAATTAGGTTGCACAAAATTTAGTAAAACAGGTAGCTAGAAGTGTGGCTATTCTGGTACACAATCTGTAGATTTTATACGGTGGCCACATAAGAAGGCCTAGTCAGCTATGAGTGGCGTGTTAGATGCACGATAAGACGAATAGATTCGAATTCCTTCTTGAATAGCAGGAAGTTCTGAGTACCGTATATCTTACCAAGCCAACGCGACGCTAATCTGAGAATACGGCCGTGGCATTGTCTACAGCCATTGTTGTAGCTTTTCTGGCCCCAATCTCTATAAAACAACTTATTCGCCAATCTCTTCTTACTGTTTTGGTACACAGGTGTCTCTGCCATTTAAAAAGGGGGGCGGCTATGTTTGAACATCTAAATTTAGTTCCACATAGCCACTGTACATCACTTGGCACAGTTTGTAGCTGAGATGCGTTGCACATCGAGGTTGCAGTGTCCCTTCACCGAGTCTTCACATGGTCCCAGTTGGCGAGTTAAGTAGAGCGGTGTTCCCTATTGTATACCACGCGATGAAGACGAGGCTCTTATTTTGTTAATACTTATACGCGCCAAAGCGGTCGTACACCAAGCAGGACATCCTCGTCTCCCTAGGGATGCACCAAAATTTATCTCGATTCTTAGGCTGTAGCTCACCTTTCATCACTTTCCGACTTTTCTACTTCTCAGTCAACATGGAATCGCACTCCAGCTATGACAGCCAATATCCTGTCTACTTGGGGATTTGGACTAACTAGAGGCGTAGCAAGATACTCAGTTGTACGCTCATGGTTGGACGTGAAGAAGTCAATTTACTCATTACTTTCACGGCATTCTTCCTGGCGTTCACGTCTATTCGATTCTGGAGGGTTGTTTGTTTTACCTTCTATCGCCACTATGCTACGGCCTCGAAGTGCAACGCAGTCTATCACCACAGGCAGGCCATCCTGCGCAATTCTTCTCCCTAGAAAGCGGAATCGAATTACTTTTCTGCTTGGCTTGGACCGCCCGAAGCGGTCCGAGCCGCTTCCGTCCAATATTGCCAATGGTGGTTGCAATCATATACATCGTGGCTTTCACCGTTTCTAGTGGATTGTCATCGCAGATCTCCACCGCTGTCGGCACTGAAGATCTGGTTCGTAGTGAGAATTGCAAGTATGTTGACTGAGAGAAGAGAACCCCGAATCAGTCGATGCAGTATTAAATGGTAGCTATCGCTGCTCCCAAAAGCTTGATGATGATGCTACTACATATGCTCAACGATGCTATTCAAATAGCATCGCAGGATCACCTTACTGTGGCCGGTACAATTCTTGGAGTATCAGGGGCATGGTAGATAATAATGCACCATGCCCTTTTAAGGAGGAGTTGTGCTGATCTAACTTATCTAACTGGCGCATCATGTCTGGTTTCATAAATAGCCACAAGATCTTGGTCAGATACGTTGTTCACTGTACACCAATTAGGACACAAGGTTATACGGGTGAGATAAACATGTCCATGGGAACGATTACAGCCTATCATTACGGGCATATGCCAGCGGACGTTGGGGGACAGGATTACGTGCTCACGACCGAATCCATGAAGTCCCAGTAGCCAGCTGCGTTAGCTGCAACCCGAACCCTCGCGGGTGTGGCTTCCCAGCAGCAAATATCGCGAGTCAGCAACCCCTCTAGATCTTTAAGGAACAGTCAAACTTGCATATAATAATATTATGACAAAGTTTGAGAACCCCAACTGACAACGAAATCGTAGCACACTGTTTGCCAGCGTGAGGGATACACAAGTGAGACCTGAATACACAAGCTTTTATCCAATAGAGTCTATGTCTAGGAAGGATGCTGACATAAATCTCTTTTGTCTGTCTAGCCAAGGAGTCATTTATTTGGAACGTTCTGGGGATGAGTGGTATCGCATATCACCGAAACCGATATTAACAAACCAAAACGGCTACCTTCCCATAGAGCCAGCATTTCCACTTGGTTGCACCGAGCAGTATCAGTTCTGCCACGGCGATACGCAACATTTCGGTCCCCTAGCTAGTTTGTCGGACGCTACGGACGGTACTGCATCATTACTCAACAACACGATAGACAGCTTCGGGGTTATTGACGATGGCACTGCATGTACAGGGCTGTTGAAGTATGTTTTGACTGCCTTTGGCGGGAGTAAATGTTTTGGGTTTGGTTCTGCATCGAAAATCCTAGGAGCAGCTAGTCTAACGTCGCGGAAGACTTTGGCCGGCGGTTAGAATACAATATCCTCGAATCAATAGCAGAAGGATGTAACATACTAGTGGAAAATACGCATGGTAGCACTCCAGCAAGCGTTCCTTCATATAGCCTATGTTAGCCCCCAGGATTCATCGGTGCTCGCAACGCGTTCGAGTTTCGGACCTGCTTTCAGTAAGAACCTCTGCAACAATCAAGTACGCTAGAAACCCCTATTTCCCCGCTGTCCACTACTTATCAGAGAACAGAAAATCAGAAGCACAGCACACGCCTCATTCAGTGTCTTTGGCCTTCTCTTCATCTTCCTGGTCGGCTTTCTTATTGCTATGACATCCTACCTACTCGAACCCGTATCTGATCTTCTCCGCCGTAGATGGGGCTTCAAAGGTTATGCACACCTCGAATGTGCCAGTCACACTACTCTGCAGCTACAGCGTTTAGCCCATGAAGAGCTTAGTGCTGGTACCTGGTTTAATGGCACCAAGACTATTCCAGCTACTGAGGCAGGTGATCTTCTAGCAAACCTAGATGTTTCGAACCCACATCATCCAATTCTAAGAGCGCCTCCCTGTGAAAATGAACACGCTTTGGCAGACAGTCAACTCGTTCGAGCTAGCTCAGAAGGAAACACACCAGGATACAAGCACCGCACACGTTTTTTGCTAGGCCTTGGAGGAATCTAGGGGGGAGATTCGGCCGAGTGTCGCATCTGAAGCGTCACTAGTTCACCCCCATGGTCTTGAGTCAATCCCCTCCAACCATGAGGGACTCGAGAGGTCAGTTAGCGCGCGCAGTGCCTGTAATGAAATACATTCGGACAATTCTTCTGTATATTATCCATAAGACGAGCCATTGTCGATTCAATAGATAAACTCGTATTCTCTTCCCGTCCCCATAACCAGGAAATAAATTTGCGAAGCGAGACGGCGGGCAACAGCACAGCTGAGCCCCATTCAGAGTGCGATCACCCGATGCTCACTGCAAGTTCACAAACAGCCCTCCGTCAACGAGCAGTTGAGCGCCAGTAACATACCCGCTAAGCTCCTCACAAGCAAGAAAGACAGCAGGACCGGCAAGGTCTGACGGGACGCCCGTGCGCCCAAGCGGGATACGTCCCTCCATATAATTCCTCTTAGCATCATCGTTCAAATCCTCTTCATTAAGCTGTGTTTTGATCGTGCCCGGTAGGAGCGCATTGCATCGAATCCCATGCTTCCCGAGGGCAACAGCACAGCTCTGCATAAGACTCAACACGCCGGCCTTTGTAGGCGTGTAATGCGTCTGAAGGCCACCGCCCACGAGGGCCGAGATGCTGCTTATCCCCACGATGGAACCCCCTGCTGGTTTCTGGGCAGCCATGTGTCGCGCCGCGGCCTGAACGACGTAGAACGCCCCATCGAGATTCGTGCGTACTGTCCGTGTGAATAGATCCGGTTCTAGCGTTAAAAATTCGGCGAATTGGCAGACGCCGGCGTTGCTGACGCAGATGTCGAGGCGACCTCCATATAGTTCCGCTGCGCGTGCCACGAGGGCTGCGCCTGTGGACGGGTCTGTTACGTCGCCGGGTAGATGGGAGAGGGCGCCGGGACGGATTGATTCAGCTTCCGAGAGTAGAGAGGTGAGGTGCGGACGGTCGCGGCCTAGGTCTAGGTGGTTGACTACTACGTTGGCGCCTTGTCTGATGTATTCCAAGGCTATGGCGCGCCCGATGCCGGTTGTGCCACCGGTTATGATGGCTGTTTTGCCTGCGAGGAGGTTGGTTGGTGGCATGGTTGGGTGTTCTAACGGTCAACGACGGGAGAGGTGGAGGTAGGGCTGCTGGTAGGTTGAGAGATTGGTAGATGGATGTGGTGCTGTTTCACGTTGGACAGATGAGTAAGATGGACCCCTCGCGACGTCGCGGGGATGATGACGATCGTGATGCCCCTGATTGCGGATAGATTAAAGGAAGGCGGATAAAGTTTTTTTCTTGGGATCACCCTGGATAGGTCCTATCTACTAAACTCACGGCGATGCCTCAATTACCTTAATAAGGGTAAAGCACTATATGATATGAAAAGATGGTAGTACAGCGACAATGTTAATTAATATCTTCGGACTTGAGAAAAATCATATACACGCGATATACAATTAGTCCCTAAAAGCGACCTTACAATGCAAGCCCAGACAGCCCAATTCTCCCAATTAACTGGCGGCCGCCCAACCGCGTACACCTGTTGGCGAGGACGCAAAGGCAAGTAGGTGGATGCATCATCGTGACCACATGTCACTCGAGCTACTACCAGCTAACCCAACGCTACCAATTTTCTCGTCACCCCGCGTCTCGTGCTCGGTATAGATTCCACCGAGCTGGCAGAGAAAGCGTTCTTTGTGTGGGAATAGCGTGTCTCCATTTCCCCACATGTTCGCGTTTCTTACCTTGCTGGTTGGTAAAGGAAATAAATCGACTAGTCTGTTGGGAGTAAGGTTCATCGTGCAGTGACTGCCGAGAACAGCCGACCAACGAGTGCGATCGCCCGAAGTTCGGTGTCGAGTAAGGCCTGTACGATTCAACAGGACGTGCCTAGACCGTTACCCAATCGCACGTAGGACGCACATCCGGGGACACGTCCGGCACCAGTAGATGCACGGTTTACGGAGATATGGAACGTCTCCGGCTCTTGCTGTGGTGGAGGAATTGGATGACATATACCAATTTCGGTAACAAAGTAAAAGGGGGGCCCATTTGGAGGAGGGATGGCATGGCCAAGGGGTATGAATCGGCAGATCTGGTGCCGACCAAGTGGCCACAAGATCGCTTTTGAGTTCCAATAGTAGACATTATCACCGATCGTTGCCTTGCGGTAGGTGTCACTACTTATCCTTGTCACAGGGAAACGAAAACTCGTGGCCGGAGACATGTCGAGCTAAATATATCCCTTTCTCTCGCTGTTCTTCTTGTTCTTCGACTCATACTTTGTTTATTCTTCCTTCTTCTCACTTTTCTTCGACTCCCGGATCTATGCTTCGGTGCCTGAAACAGACAGAAGAAATAAGAGACATAAAAAGCAACAGAAAGAACAAGTGTGGCTTTCGCGTATAGGGCGGCGCGCGCCTCAGCATTTGAGACATTCCTCTGTTGGCTCTTCCCTTGAGCCTTCGAACAAGCAGCCATGGCTTCGGTCAGGCAATTCCCTACTATCAAGGCCGTTAGGTCCTTCATCATAGGTGGCGTTGGATCAGGTAGGCAACCTCCGAACATGTTTCTTTGGAGATTAGGTTATCTGTATAGACTTATGCTAATAGACGCTAGGCGGCGATTATCACAATGTGAAGGGCGGTCACTGGTAAGTCGACAGGCAAGGCATTTCCATGTCAGTTTCAGATTTGGCCTTACACTGCATAGGCTGGTGGACACGGATATTTCAACGCCGGCTTCCATCTGGGAACAGTACAAGAAGTCGAGGACAAGCTGGGGTATCAACGTTCTAGGGTCATTCTTGGTGGAAATAGAAGCGTCTGATGGTACCGTGGGATTCGCGACGGGCTTTGGTGGTGAGTCTTTGCTTTTTCTGTTCTCGCTCGCCCGCACCCCCTTTCCCGCCTTTCCCCGAATGCCGTCGAACCCGTGTATGTGAGTGGACGGAAATGACTAAAATCACACCTTATAGGCCCCCCGGCCTGCTGGCTCGTCCACAAGCATTTCGAGCGATTCCTGATAGGTGCGGATCCGCGGAACACGAACCTCTTATTCGAGCAGATGTACCGCGCCTCCATGTTCTACGGTCGCAAAGGTCTGGCCACAGCCATCATCTCCGTCATCGACCTGGCCATCTGGGATCTCCTCGGCAAGCTGCGAAACGAACCCGTGTACAAGCTCATCGGCGGCGCCGCGCGGGATCGGCTGGACTTCTACTGCACGGGACCAGAGCCCGCGGCGGCCAAGGCCATGGGGTTCTGGGGCGCGAAGGTGCCCCTGCCGTACTGCCCGGCGGACGGGCACGCGGGTATGCGGAAGAACATCGAGTTCCTGCGCAAGCACCGCGAGAGCGTCGGGCCGGACTTCCCGCTCATGGTGGACTGCTACATGTCCCTGAACGTGTCGTACACGATCGAGCTGGCCAAGAAGTGCTTGGACCTGGACATCAACTGGTGGGAGGAGTGTCTTAGCCCGGACGACACGGACGGCTTCGAGCAGATCAAGCGCGCACACCCGCAGCTCAAGTTTACGACGGGCGAGCACGAGTACTCGCGGTATGGGTTCCGGAAGCTGGTTGAGGGCCGCAACCTCGACATCATCCAACCCGACGTCATGTGGCTCGGCGGCATGACGGAGCTGCTGAAGGTGTCGGCCCTGGCGGCCGCCTACGACATCCCCGTCGTCCCGCACGCCAGCGGCTCGTATAGCTACCACTTCGTTATCTCCCAGCCCAACACCCCCTTCCAGGAGTACCTGGCCAACTCGCCCGACGGGAAAAGCGTGCTGCCGGTATTTGGCGACCTGTTCCTCGACGAGCCCATCCCCACCAAGGGCTACCTAACCACCGCCGACCTGGACAAACCCGGCTTCGGTCTCACTATCAACCCTGCCACCAGGGCGAAGCTCATCTCTTCCGACTACTTGCTTAACCCAGCGCCGGCGGCCGGACTCAAAGCCCCTGAAGTAGCGACAGGTCCTGAAAGCGAGGAGACGAAACCGAGTGAGGGGGGTAGCATTGTCGACAGCATTACGAACGGCGTAAAGACGTTGTCGGCTGCATAGGTTCAAGTTCCTATTCGAAAAACACTTTATGCATAACGTAAATGTTTATGTTTCACCGTGTCCATTTTGAAAGGGTGTGTCGCACAAGACATCTCCGTGGTATATATTATTGTTACTAAGATGAGGTCCCTGTACCGAGATTGCTGTCCCTGTTCAGGGCTGACGGGATGCAACAAGGATAAGAGCATGTTCAAGGAATAGGCAAGCGACAGGTAGCGAGGCGGTCGAACATAGGATACCTATTTGTTATAGGTGCCGCATCAAAGACACGATCATGACCATGAATATGAAAAATGTACGGGGATGTGGTACTTAACCTTGAAAACCAAGCACTTATTCTGCTTTGAAAAGATATTTAATCTTGCGTTTTAGTTTAAGGCGGATTTAGCCGTTCCGAGAGTTGTCGTGAACGAATAGGCTATAGTACCCAAGAATCTAGAGATTATGGTTCCACCGTCTATCTACCCATTTGCCCGTGTACTGTTGCCAGTTCTGTATATTGCACGATTTTAAAGGCCAATCAGTTGATTTGTTATTATTCCAATTCATCCAGTATTTTCATCAACCCATTAATCTATCTATCACTTATGCATCTTCTTGTTTATTATACAGCTAGCTAGCCACCTGCCTGCTTAATCCAGGTGTCCCTGAGGTAGACCAGGCACAGCAGTCTTAGTTGTCGTTCATTTAGTATCATTCCCGTACCACATACCTACATTACACGCGCTCGTTGCAATCTGTCACACCAAAGTCTCCTTCAGGATACAGTTTATTCCCTTCCTCCCTCTCGACCTACCGTTGGCATTAGCGAAGGAATCAAGTGATTACTGATCCCTGTTCCCCCCCGACTGATTGATTCTCCCAACCCCATTTCCTGTTCATCCTCGGTCGGCCCTATCAACAGGGAATTTGGCCCCGGTTTTTACCCCAATCGAGCAGGGTTCTGCTCCGGTCCAGAGGCAAAAATCGCTAGTTCATCTTCCCCGCATCAGCTATGGGTTCAGAGATGAGATGAGGTGGTAAGAAATATGGAATGTTCCATATACCTAGTGTATCTACTGTATAGATACTTACTTAGGCACAGTTTAGCGCCATCGGAATCATCACAAGTATAAATTCGATGTAGGGTTTCATAGGCGACAGAAAGACACAATGCTTGTGCATATCCGTTCTACCATCGTCTCAGTATGATGCATACCGGTAGAGGTTATCATGATAGGTGTATCTAGCCCGTCACGCGTAAATAGATCGACTGTTAGTGCTGCAGCCAAGTCTCTTCACACAGGTATAATACACAGTATATATATATATATATATCACTAGTGTCGTAGGTAGGATGCGCGATTCATATGCGCGCCCACATCCAAGCATCTCCCGTTCACCTCCCTCGAGCCAATAGCAGAAGCAGGACTCTCTCTGCCATAGTCTGGCCATAGGTCGCAAGAAAGCCCGCCCCCAAATTGCAACCGTCCCCGCCAAAGAAGAGACCCAGGCCGATGACCCGCCCGACCCCAGACTTCTCTGCCCAGAGACTGGCGTCGGAAACTCGATGGAGCACCAAACCCCAGAAAAACGATAGGATTTCCCTCTCCCTGCCCTCAAACCGGGCCATGTTGCATAGTGTAGTTCGGTCTCCCCCTTCTACTTAACATTAGCCCGAGCTTTTTAGTTTGCCTCGCTCGTCATGTAGCCGAGCATTCGATTCGCCAGACAAACGCTTGCTTACGTTCACAGAACGCCGAAACATCCCGACACTTAGCTGAGGAGAGAGTGTGTTTTGTGTACAGTAGTTCACACGGCCTATCATGCAGACCGTCCAGGTCTCGCGAGACGGCGGCTTGCAGCTCCAACAACATCGGCATCAACATCAACACCAGCGTCTGGAAGAAGCCCCTCATGGTCCCCGAGCTCCTGGAACTGGGTCCCTGGTTAGTTCTAGTATTATTGAACATGATAGCGACGAAGGGAACGCTCTTATGAGTGCCGATGACAACGATCTTGAGGAAGATCATGAAAGTCCCGGTGTCATACGCAATGGAAAACGGAAGAGACCAATATCTGTCTCGTAAGTTTTAAATATTTCTCATACCCTAGTATGATTACCTATCATTTATTCATTTTGAAAAAATATCCACACTTATGTCTCGCTTTCTTCGTTCATTGTTGTCAGTTCACTTCTCAAGCCCCCTTCTCATATCACAATCTACCAGTACTTGACTTCGCCGAAAGCTCAGCAAAGTCACATAACAAGGCGCTCGGTTCAATCTTATAATGTAATGGATCATCTGTCTGCGACATATCACTTTTCCACTCAATATAAACTCCAATGAACCTTTTCTGACGGTGGATAACTTTCACTGACACTACATCACCTTAAAGCTGCGAGACGTGTAAGCAGAGAAAGGTTAGCATCGCACTAAGTCGCTGCTGAAAGAGCCTTCCCTAAGGAGGCTCAAGCTGATATTCTCCAAGTATTCTTATTCATCTTCCTCGACACTGGCTAACCCGATTTAGGTAAAATGCGACCGAGGTCAACCTTCGTGCGGCTGGTGTCGCCGTAACTCAGTAGACTGTGAATATCGTGAGCGTAAAAAACCCGGTCTGAGAGCCGGTTACGGCAGGGAGCTGGAGCAGAGGCTGGATAGGCTCGAGGAGATCTTACGGTCTCACTCGGAAATCCTGAACACTACATTCATCAGCGCCTCTCCTACTCACCATGGCTTGCCACCTTCGAGTGTACGCAACAGCAACCCCAGCATACCGAGTGATCACGGCACGCCGCGGGAACCCGGTTCCCTCTTCCGCCCGGCTGAGCCTCTGAGAACTCCCCAGGCCGAAACGGCTCTGTTTATCCAGAAGCCCATATCCTTCTCCTCTGCAGCCCAGGGCTCTGAATTCGGACTTCCGCCGTCCAGTTCATCCATGCACCCGGTGAATGACGGCTTCTCTACCCAGATACAGCCAGCAGTTATCTCTCCTACTGGTCCTTTACCCACCACCTTACAGCCGACTGCCAATACCCAAGATTATTATGGCCAGCCGCATCAGCAACCTTTACAATCTCCAGGGTTGGGAGTAACTCAGACCCAGACCCAGATTTCCCCTGAGCAGGAACTCCCACCGTATGATCTTCTCTATGCACTGGCGGATTTATATTTCAAGCACATCAACACCTGGTGTCCTATTCTCCATCGAAAGACTACATTAGATTCCCTGTTTGGGCCCTCAACGCTGGACGAGGCGGATAGGGTATTGCTTCACGCCATTGTTGCAACGACCCTACGCTTCTCAACAGACGCACGACTTACGGAAGAACGGAGACGTCACTATCACGATGTCTCGAAACAAAGGGTCCTCCTCTATGGCCTGGATAACTCATCCGTCAAATCACTCCAGGCTCTAGTAATACTAGCTCTCGACCTCTGCGGCAGTAGTAATGGGCCACCAGGGTGGAACATCATGGCCCTAATCACGCGATCAGTTGTCCAGCTCGGCCTCGCAGTAGAGAGCAACTCGCTCTCCGTCTCACCTAATTACGCATCAATCTACACCCTGCGCGCCATGGTTCTGCCAGAACCAAAAGATTTCGTCGAGGAAGAGTCAAGACGAAGATTATTCTGGATGATCTATCTACTAGACAAATACGCGACAATCGCCACAGCCTTCGACTTCGGCCTCGCCGACAAGGATATCGACCGGACACTACCCTGCCGCGACGACCTCTGGATCAAGAACCAAAAGATCGACACCCGGTGGTTCAACACGCAAGACCAGTCCCTCGACCAGCCAGACCGCGAGATGAACCGGCCCGAAAATTTGGGGGCGTTCTCGTATTACATCGAGATCCTGGGCATCCTCTCCAAGATCCACCAGTTCCTCCGGCGGCCCGTGGACATCGGCGCGCTGAACGACGTCGAGCAGTGGCAGCTACAGTACAAGGAGCTCGACAACATGCTGTCGTCGTGGAAGTTCGGGCTGCCGGGGGAATACGGCAACATGGCCAAGCTGTTCCAGCCCGGGTGCGGCAAGACGCTGAACGCGGGTTGGGTCATGCTGCACGCGACGTACCACACGGCCGTGATCCGACTGCATTCCTCAGCCGCCTACCCCACCACTCGCTCACCAATTTTCACGCCCTCGTACAGCGCGAGCCAGCGGTGCCATGGGGCGGTGGAGAATATCGCGGCGCTGGGCGAGTTCGTGGTGCAGAACGGCATGCTGACTAAACTAGGTCCGCCCTTCGCATTCACATTATGGGTTGCAGCGCGTCTGCTCCTCGTGCATGGATCGACGGTGGAGCACAAGCTGGCGCCGCAGATTGCGTTTCTCGTTGACACGTTGCGGGAGATGGGACGGCACTGGCCCGTGGCAGCGCGGTATTGCAAGCTTTTACAACGCGTGCTGGACGAGCACAGCGACAGCGAGCGAGCAGTCGGACAAACCGGGGAGCGCATCACGCCGTCGTCGGTGCGGATACTAGCAGACATGCGACGGACGGCGTTCGATTTGGATTTCCTCATCTCGCGCCAGCCGCGACATCTAATAGCCAGCGGCGGGGGCGGCGGTGGAGTAGCAAGCCGCATGCCGAGCGTGACTCCGGCGCGCACACCAGCGCCCAACGAACTGGAGTACCTGGACGTCTTCGACTTCTTCAATGTGCCGCGTCTGCCGATGAGCCACGAGGCCTCAGCCGGCCCGTCGGGGAGCGAGGTGAATGTAGATAATGCGCCAAGTAATAACGCTGAGGGGAGCAGCGCCAATGGAGGAGGAGCCCCGAATGAATTTAACATCACGAATTTCATGATGGATGCGAATAGCGATTGGCTGTTTAAGGCGACTCCTTAAAAATCGGAGTACATACTTTAGGGGGTCGGAGTTTATACGCATATATATATATTATACCACTTCGTTCATAATGATACTTAATCATCGTATATTTGATTCTATTTTTCAATAATCCTTTTTACGGGACGGATGCTTTGATGAGATATTATGGGGTATATATAGGTATCATGTTAGAGGATCTTGATAGTGAAGTAGCACACAAATACTATGCGTGCGTAGCAGGATAAAAATGAAGAAATTATAAGAGTATCTCGAAATATTACATATACTACATCACAACCTGACTTCGTGGAAACTATACTCCGGGTAAGATGTATGTTTGAGTGATAAATAAATTCTTCCGCAGTGTATGTACATCGTGGGTAGCACTGCCACTCAACAAACAAGATCGGTCTCAACTAAATATTCTAACATTCACTCGAACTAGAGCGATAAGGGATATAGATAATGAAACACAATATTTATGAGGTGAATCGAATAGATGTACATAAACTCATATAAAGACCTACCCCTGATGAGTAGGTGAGGAGAGGTGAGGCGAAAATACCCCCACAAAAGAAAGTCATGACGTAGAAGTTTTCAACACATCGTTCACCAACCAACCCATCTAACTGGACACATTTATATTTGCCCAAGTAGTGCGCGTCATATACATATGTAATCGTAATGTCAATACGACGTGATATGGAGGTTCCCTCTTATATCATTCTCACGGAACCTCGGCTAGCTACTGAGGTAGCTATGAGGTTCATATGATGCGCGAAAGAGAGGTCTATCTTTATGTACTCGTAATAAAAAGGAATCAAAAACACGCTCCATATCTCTCTACGACTCAGTAATCATAACAACATCACACCCGAAGCTACTGCATCTACATCCAACCCATAAAGGTTCCTCGCCACAGCCACGATGTCGATGTCGCAAGCAGCAAGCGCGGCCGAAAAGGTTCTCAGCCACGACGATAGCGCAGTGACAGCGCAGGACGTAGCGAACTACGGCTCGGAGGGTGATGGTTCCCAGACGATGAAGGCGCTTTGCTGGATGGGGAAGAACAGCGTGGAAGTGCGTGATGTGCCTCGACCTAAGATTCTGGAGTCGACGGATGTGGTACTCAAGGTGACGGGCTGTACGGTGTGCGGGAGTGACTTACATTTATTGCATGGTGAGAATGGTTCCTCGTGCTCACTGAACATATTTACAGCAGCATAATCCCCACGCTTAACCTCATCGCCCCAGCTCGATCGCTGGATTACGTTAGACGCCTGTGCTAACACTAGTTCGTAGGCTCCATAGTACAGCTCCACAAAGGCGATATCCTGGGCCACGAGTTCTGCGGTATCGTGGACGAGGTAGGATCAGCGGTGAAGAAGGTGCAGAAGGGCAAGCGATATGTCGCGTCGTTCCAGATTGCGTGCGGGGATTGCTTCTTCTGCAAGCAGAAGCTATCTTCGCAATGCGAGAAGACGAATGCGAATTCGACGCAGCGGGCCAGTAAGTCGATTCTCGCAGACATGTCCCCTTTTTTCTGCGTACAATACAACACGAGAGAGCAAGAACTTGTTTGGAAGTCTTAATGCTTTCTGGATCTAGATATCGTTTCCGAGGAGAGGATGAATTAGCTAATATCCGCGTTTCATAGTGTACGGCGGCCAGACGGCAGGCATATTCGGATACAGCCACTTCACAGGAGGATTTGCAGGCGGCCAAGCTGAATATGTGCGCGTGCCCCTAGGCGACGTCAACCTGCTAGAGATACCCTCAGACGTCCCGGACGAGAAAGCGCTGTATCTAAGCGACGTGCTAGCCACAAGCTACAACGCCGTGCACGACACAGCCGTGTACCCTGGTGATGAGGTAGCCATCTTCGGGGTAGGGCCCATCGGCCAGATGGCCGGGGTCTTCGCCGTCGGCGCCGGCGCGACCAAGGTCATTTTCGTCGACACCGAGCCTCGATTGTCCTTCATAAAGGAGCGGTGGCCGGTGAAGCACGCGGAGAAGCTGCAGCTTGTGGATTACAAGAAGTTGTCGTTTGGGGTTACTAATAAGGAGACTATTGTCTCGAAACTTAAGGAGCTTTGTGGGGGGCGGGGACCTGATGTTGCGATTGAGGTGAGTTTTTGCTTGGTACAGCCGTCCGATGTATGTCCGCTGACGTGATGTCGTCCGAAGTGTGCCGCTGGAGAGTATGCCAAGGGCTGGATGCATTGGCTCGAGATGATGGTAGGCGCCGAGACTGACACGAGTGAGATCCTCAACGAGATGATTGAGGGTGTACGAAACTTCGGACGATGCGGAGTGACAGGTGTATATGTCGGCTACGTAAGCTAACCCCTCTCCCCAACGCAGCGCGTTACGCGAAATCATAACATTTTCATTCAGCCGCTACTAACTAATCATGTGCTGCCAGACGAATCACTTCAACATTGGATCTCTAATGGAGAGGGGTATCCGTCTCATCGGAAACGGCCAAGCCCCGGTTCACAAGTACTGGGAGACGCTTCTCCAGCAGATACAAAAGGGCGAGCTCGATCCGCTGCAGATGCTCTCGCACCGGGTGCGGGTCGAGGACATCGACAAGGTCTACTACAAGTTTGAGAAGAGGGAGGATGGCATGCAAAAAGTGTTTGTTGAGACCAAGTTCTCTTTGCCGGCATGTGAAGGCAGTCCCCCACTGACCAGATATTAAACTGGTACACTCATGATTCGACGTCAGGAGTTGAGGGATTTCCTGTCGACTTGATGGTGCTTTTGTACTATTACTTGTTGTACTATATAATGAGTCTGCAATATCAGGGCGTTGTCATGGTATCTTCTCATCCCTTTCGACGTGAATTGTTTCACCCGGCTGAACATTGGACCTATACAGCTACGGAGCAATTGGAGAGTTAGAGATAAGTGGGCGTGACTGGCACTTATAACCCGTCTGTGGAGCAGCTGTATGGCAACATTTTGGGGGGGCTTGCTATATCGTTCCCCAAAGATGACGACGCAGCGGGCAGAATCTACGCAAACCGACGGCGTCATCGACGAGGCGGAGGTCGGTTTCGATATCCGAATTGCTGCAGTGATACTTGGTTATCGGATGCTTGTGCTGGGGTCCAATCCGGGGGGTGGCGCGGAGCGGCGCGCCTTATCCCTTTCAGGATCGTGAACAATGCACCTACGCTTATCGAAAACCGTGGTCAATAGAATCAATGCTGACATATGTTCATCGCACCATTTACCGTGTCAAAGACCATCCTGGAGGATGCTAGGTAACAGACTGGACACATAGGATGCAGTCGGAAATACTCATCGTCCAAAATACTGAAGACGAAGACCTCCCCAAGAATATCATGATCTTACGCTATATACGGCACAGTAGCGGAATAAACGGGGCGAGTGAAAAGGGGGAGCCCTGAGATGGTTACACGATAATATGAACAAGACCTGCCTGCCTGCCGTTAGGGCTTATGAATGACTACTTGAGTAGGAGAGCGATGGGGAATCCTGGGCCGTAATACTGTAACAGTACGTTATATAACTGGCGGTGATGTAGGAGGTTCACCCTACGAGTTCAACACGGAGGGTGAGATGATGGAGGTGGTGGTATATTCAAGGCAGCCAACGAGGCTCCAGGTATCCTGTAATGTAGTATTCACACTACTTAAACATACCGGTAGTAGCAGTGGGATCACCTAAGTACTTATATATCACTCGGTGTGTAGCATATATACAGTTGCAGCGCATGCTTAAGTACGATGGCGGTCTACACCGAGTATATAATTGAATCGAAACGCATTTGATGCCACTCAAACGTACATATACATACAATGGATATAGAGCGACAGAAACGCAAAAAGAGGCGCAGAGAAAGAGGAAGCCTGAAGAATTAAACCCGCAACCTCGAGTGAAGGCCGCCCGTGTATGATTGGTATAATTGGTGTAGTGTATGTAACCTGGAGAGAACGCCGAAGGAATCCGACTTTTGAGATTGCGTGGGGTCCAAAGGTCTCGTGGCTCGCCATCTGAAACCATCATGACTTTCCCGATCGGGAAACCGGCCCGCTCTCTTACTGTTGGCCAATTATTACCAGCTAGCAATGGCCCTGCTCGGTATAGATTACGTCGTATATAGGTACCACTTATTATACCGTACAGTGCTGTGCTGTCCTGCGCAGTTGACAGTTCCCGGGATCGAGTTGCCTTACAGTATGAATGTTTAATTAAAATCTGACCTCGGTCGTGGAAGATGCCGAGGGAATCTTGACCTTGTACGTAGTAGGCAAATCGCGGAATCGTTCCTTTGTGTACTGTAGCCTGTAAGAAGGTAATGTCTTATTGGTACACGCACTAATGCTGTCTGCTTGATGCGGTGTACTGTTGGACCTGGAAAATGAAGGTGGGAATATTGTCACTTACACTAACACTGAGACAGACTCAGTACGATACAACTTCTTCCGCTGTACGCTGGGACCGATTCTCAGGTGGACGTGTATTGCATCGATGACGATCACTTGCTATATTGGCGATAATGGGGGAAGGTTCAGATCGATTCAAGCTGATATCTGGATTGTGACTGGTACAACATGCGCGCGGGATTCTTAACAGACCAACGTAATTCACCAATGATGCATCGGTCCCCAAGGTGAGCCACTTTTATTGTGGCAGGAGGATGGGGAAGTTTATGCGAGAGGACTCCAGAGGCTTTAGTACCTAGTAGCACTGATGTCTCTCAATAACACGAACACTTGGACTACGCAACACGGACAGCGAATAAGACATGCTGTTGAAAACGTCTACTCCCCTTTCCCTCCTTTTCTTTTTCTTCTGCGCGAATTCTTTCGCTGCGTGCATATAGTAATAAGCCAAGCGACTGAGCATTTCGATCGGTGCCCGCCACGAGCTGAGGTCCCAACGGTTTCCAAGGGTTCATCCCTGTGCTGATCCTTAGTGTGCCCGTCCGCGCCATACACTACTGTGCCTACCACTGCTGTTAGTATATTTCAGGGTTTGTGCTACACTAAACAGACCCTGAAGTTGTCACATTCCGCTCTCATAACACACTACTACTCAGGCTTGTACTGAGTATGTTGGTTCTGTGCACTAAATATATCCGCACACTCCCACATATTCTATATTCCGGCATACTGATTATACATGTACACATACAGCAGTGTATGTGGAAAGCAAGGGTTTTGATTCCACGGTAAACTTACCGGTACCTGTCTTTCGTGCATGAAGGTTGTGGTTTTTATGTCAGTCCGATTGGCCAATGCACACGAGAACCGCCGCCACTGGCTGATCTACCCGCACAACTGGTGGCGCAACCATCAAATCGAAAAGGCTAAGCTTTTTGATGTGTATTGTCCCTAGGAAGTTAGGAGATGATATGGAAAATACTACAGTACACTACACTACACTATACTACAAGCGGTATACGCAGCTATACAACAAAAGATCACCAGAATTCAAGACGAAACAAAACAGACAATAAACCTACGTTGAACAAATCACATTGGCATGGCAACATAAAGACAACAGTTTGCTCATCCTCTTTAATGAAACCAATTCACTGTTTTAATATTGCTTTGACCCGATGAGAGGTGTGACGGGAATTTTCTCATCAAGCGAGGTACATTGGCCGGCTGATAGCCCATCACCGTCCACCACTGTGCACTAATATAGTGCCTCGCTTGTGGCGCCAAATCCTGGCATCTGGGACGACGGGCCAACCAAACGTCGCCAGTCTTCGTGTTTCACATGTATGAAAGAAGGCTAGACTAGACGAGACTACACTAGCACACTAGCTGATGTAGGCAGCTTTCATGGTACGGTACCTAGCAGTTCCTCGCCCAATCCCCTGTCGCAATGACGAATGACGAAGCTTGGGGGTCTTTCCATGTCTTGTCTGTTACACGCCAACAGACGCCATCATGCAGACAGCACTCATATCCGCTAGGGCGGAAGCACAGCCCATAGGATATATACTAGTGTACGTATCATGTATATACATCATGAGTGGAGGCAATTGTTTGTATCTTGAGTGTCAATGATGGCCATATATCTTATATACGTATATTTTGTGCCTCAGTCGGGTTGGTGAAATCGATGGCGTTGGAAGGAATATACTGGCTCACTTGTCCTCGCTTTCGAAGCGGAAGGAGACGAGGCAAGTGTCAGTAAAAACGTTCCTGCAATAACGTGATATGTACCTAGGCGGTTAGCGTAGTAGCTATGGGCACAACAGGATGCAGGTACACATTGTCATTCATCCCACCTACATGTAGGTGGTAGGTACTCTTAGTAGTGTGGTGTACCTGCCTCATGTACGGCTAGGTACATACACTACGGTATCTTGCGACAGTCAGATCAGGGGTATGTAGATTTGGGTATGTACACCAAGGTAGGTAGGCAGGTAGGCAGGTAGGCAGGCAGGCAGGCAGGTTCCTTCTCTCAGAATGGAACTCCCATCACACAGGCCACACAGGCCACACCACACGGCAAATTGCCCTCCTCTTCCCTCCATCTCTTCCAACCTTGCCTCTCTTTTCCCTCTCCCCTCCCAGGGTCCCCATCACCTTTACCTCTGGCGTCGTGTGCATCGTTGTCGGTGTTGTCGTCAGCTTCACTGCTCCTCGCTGCCCGTCACTACTCCCCTTCCGCCGTTGGTATACAGCCCCCTTCCCCGTTGTCACTCATTTACACCTCGATTGTCCTTCACTTCACAGTGCACTACGTGACACCTCTTTTTTCGTATATTGATTCATACATGTTCAACCCGGCAATTACCTTGTAAGAGTCCTAGGGGATATATCACTACACAATTACGACAAACCCTCTACCCTCCGGTAGTACTCTGCACGACTACATCGGCCTCTTTCCCGGCTTTCTCCTAGTGTTGGTCCTCCGGTGTGTATCCGTTCATCCACACAGCCTGTCTGGTAATAGGGCAAGTTCCTCCTTGCTTGCAAAGGAGCATTCCACACGCAATCAAACCGGGCCCATTGATTATCGGCCCATCGACCACTGGTGGTGACACAAGAAGAAGACTTGCGTCTTGCTTGCCGTGTCTCTGGAAAAGAAGAAAGACCTAGAGAAGTGCTTTTAGAGCAGAAAATCCCTGCGGGATACTTGACGTTGCACACACCCACGTACGATACTGGATTAGGACTTATTAAAGTGGCATTGTTTTAAGCTCCGTCAACAACAACGTGGGACAGCCGTCACAAACATTCCTCTTCGGATACCTTCGAGAAGTACAACCGAACACCTTTGACAGATACCGGCCTCACTCTCGACCTACCACGACCAATTGGGTTTGCGACGCTCCTACTCTTGTCAATTCACTTTTGTCGCCGCGCCACCTCGGTCTCTCATCTTTGTCTACTCTCCACGCCCTGTCCTTCTCTCACACCACAATGGGCAACTTGATACAACACTGACAATCATCTTCAAGTCGTCCACTCACTTTGTCTTTGCCACCACTCGTTTGATTCACTTCTTCAAGGCCGGCCAGCTCGACCACTTTTGTTTTAGATACCCCTTCCTTTCACCCTAGATGGTCTGTGGCAGTCCAATTTGAGCCACCAATTCCCGACTTTACATTGTATCAACGCCATGATGTTTGGGCAAGTTATCGCAATCGTGCTGGTCACCCTTCTGAGCCTGGTCAGCGCCCAGGATGCTGCACCTTCTGTCTGTTCGGTAAGTATCTAGTCTATAATGATTTTCACTGTTTGTCTTTACTTGCACACATTATCTTGAAGCGGGGTAGCAGCGGTATCACTGACTGAGAGTCTATAGGCAGGTTGTGTCAATGGTGTCTTCGTGAATGCAGCAAATATAGGATGTGCCAGTGGCGACACAGCATGCGTCTGCGGCAAGACCGATCAATTCTACGACGGCATTCGAGACTGCATCACTCAGGCATGTGCTTCTGACGGACCCGACACTCAAATCCCCCTTGCAGAGGCTTATGCCAATCAGCTATGTGCTAGTAAGTCAAATACGTGCCGAGCCTTCGTCATATAGACTTTTCCAGGTCTAACTTGTGATGTGTTATTCAGGCGCAGCAGCTAGTAGCAGCACACCACCACCTGCCCCTACCAGCTCAGCTCAGCCAGCATCACCTGAGTCTACTCCCACTGAAGCAGCACCAATTGTTACCACTACAGCTGCTGTTTCCTCTCCCACTTCCTCTCCCAGTGAGGGGTCCACCTCCCAGAGTACTGTCGTAAGCCCAAAAGTAGCAAGCACAGAGGTCACATCGTCGACGTCCAGTCCCCAGGCCACAACTACCTCCGCAAGTGGTACACTATCAGACAAGGTTTCGTCACCAACCAACTCAGCATCGACTTCGGCTTCAACTTCAACTTCATCATCTTCTCCATCAGCTACTTCTGAATCATCGTCTGAATCGTCGCAGTCGGCCGCCACAAATGAATCAAAAGCTACCACTGGACTCTCAACGGCTGTGAAAGCAGGGATTGGGGCAGGAGTTGGCGCAGCCGCCTTGGCAGCCATCCTTATTACAGTCTGTGTTTGTCTACGACGTCGACAACGAAACAAGACAGCTAGCCGTGTTCGCAACTACAAGATTTCGGAACCTATGGCTGTCTCAGATCGTCACTTTGGAAATGACATCGGTAGAACTGAAGCTGGACTACCCAAGCCGATCATCACAACGCTACCAGTACGTCCGGACGCCGCCATGGCCACCTCGCCAACATCCCTATACTCGAATTCATCCGATCTTGAGAGCCATGCGAGACGATACGAAGATATGCCACCTCGTACACAGCCGAGGACCATGATCTAAGTTGGCAACCCCCTGAACTGGTACTGGATCTGTATATCATCTGTACATGGATGATAGGGAAATAGAGGGTAGCCTCTTGGAGACCTGCCGTGTCTCGATGCCGCGTCTGATGTGAAGGTGTTTTTTGTTCATGAAACTGCAGAGCATCTCGTTCAATTGCCCAAAAGGATTGCAAATGAAATGTATCGATATGGCTTGGTGGCTATGACCTGTATAGCCGAACGAAAATGATCAAAGGCTGAGATGACATGTAGCTATGCCGTCTTAAAGCTATAGTTGTTGACAAGTAATTGTCTTGGACACTACCACACTTCTTTACGCAGCTCTACGTGTACTATCCCTAAATTTCTATTTAAAATTGCACATAATAAATGCCCGAAACTTGTAAACCTTTCCATTAACAAGGCTACTATCATCGTGTTAAAGTGGACGTCAATTGTGTATTGACCTAGTAGATTAACAATGCTTTCGATTGAAGATGTTCTCGATTAGACTATACTTTGCAACTTCAGTTAATACGGAACGTACTGTACATGGTCTCATTATCCCATATACTGTAAAATCTTTGTAAGAGTTCGACATGTCATCTGTTTATATTGTGTCTGGGTCCAGGACGCTACGTGAAACTGCTATGATATGTGAGCAAGAAAGAAGACGTCTATATTCCATGTAAGGGGATTAATGTGATGAAAAGATAAGAAAGCAGGGAAGAGAGAATTGAGAATTGAGAATTGAGAAATGGGCCTGAACCTGGACCTGAGCTATGATTATTGATGGATCGCCCGTGCTGAAAGTCTGAAACTACCTGACATGTAGTGTAGGTATAAACATATCATAGTGTACATGATCTATCTATTTCAAGCTTAGATGGGCCGGATTTACTAAGTAGTCTAAATGGCCGGTCTGGCTTTTCTTTGCGGGAATGAGTTAATTAGTTGGGTATAACATGACGAGTACGAGTACAAGTACAAGTGAAAGCGGAAGTCTTCGTGCCATTCCTGGGGCAGCAGCACTGGATGGGGAAAATGCAGAAACGAAACGTATGGAGAATGCGGATGGAACATTGAGTGTGTGCGAGAGTTTGTGACAATGAGCATTGCTATCTCTGCGGAACTAAGTCCGGAGGTACCAGGACAAGATAATACAGGCAATGCGGTATGTGAGACGGGAGTGGGTATGCGGAATCAACAAAACGGACGGATCCGATCACATATAACTACCAATAGGACGAGACGAGACGAGATGAGACGATATACCAAAACAAAACAAAACAAAATGAAATGAAATAAAAGAGAATAACAAGAATAAGTATAAAATAGATCAAGGCAACAAACTGACGCAGCTATGTTGATGTTTGATCGATCAGGTAGATCAGGTAGATCAGGTACTCACTCGGGTATTCGAAACGGCATTGTTGCTTCCGGCTGCTACATGTCGTTCCGGGTTTAAATGATACCGCTACACTGTTGTGCTGGTGTGCTTGTTTTCGTTGTCGTTGTTGTGTTTGAATTGAAGTGAATCGAAACGAATCGCACCGCCCGATCGCTGGAGATTGATAAACGTGATATGCAACATGATATACCTACATACACACATACCCGCAATCGGACGATTCCAAATGCTGATCGGAACGAAGTGTTACTGCTGCTATAACTGCTACTGCTACTGTTACTAATACGATTACTGCTACCGTTGAAATGTGATATGATCCGATGTGACCTGGAGAGGTATGTACAACATGCCCTAATATGATACCTAGTACGTGAAACGAAGTGCCATGCAGCAAACAGCCTCGATTTCGGAATGCTCGTGCTATACTGTAATCGCCGACGAAGGGATGGGTGTTTACCTAGCAGTATAAAGACGGAAAAGGACGGAGCCGTGTGCGTCATCAGTAGACTGATTTCTCGAATGATACTATCCTCTAATCCGCCCATTCAGTTTACACTACAGTTAAAACATAGATACCTATATAAGGAATAGATGAACGGAGCAGGTACACATCTGGGCTCAATCACAGCTGATGAGAATCAGCATTCGTTTGGTTTGGGACAATACCAAGCAAACAGCTGGAGAATACATCATATTCTACAAATATGTACAATACAAGACCATGCATTACATGTACGGTCAGATCATTTACTGTCAATAACTTCCAGGATCCAATCGCACAGCAGAACATCTCGTGATATCGTTACCACGAGTAATACTGTCTCTGTGCCGTGACGGGGCGATTAGGCAGATGAACCCAAGGTGCCTTCTTGGCTTCCTTGGCCACTCTCTCGTCATGTTGCCGTATTCTCGTCTTCTCCTCCTTTAGAACCAGATCGATCTCTAGAGAGCACAGAGCAGTGGTCAGTACATAGTTGCGCATGGCTATAAGACGTGAAGCTCTGCCAGGCGTTACTCACTAGTCGTTGGTCTGTACATGAACGACATGCGTCCTCTAGCATGATACTGTATCCTCGCACCCCGGTCCGGGCCCTTGGTAACCCACGATTCATCAACATAGAGCGTCGTAGGATCCTGCACCTCGACCGTCTTCCCGTCCTTGGTCACAATCTTCCGCGACTTAGCAAGCTGCGTGTCTTCCGAAGATAGCCCCATTCCGCGTCTGGCAATGGCCTCGTCCCGGGCCTCTTCGAGCTGATACCGGACCTCGCGGGCCATCTTCTTCTTGCTGAAGCGCATCTGCGTGATGGCCTCGTCGACGGTCTTGCCGACGATCTGGTGCGACAGGTGGACGAGCTTCTTGGTGCTCGTGGGGAGGTGGGTGCTAGTGCTCCGGAGCTCCTTCTCGGTGCGCTTGATCTGTTCCTTTCGGGACAGCTTCCCGTCGGCGCGCACCATCTGCATGATCTTCTTGCGCTGGTAGCGCACCCTCCACCTCGGGTCCGGGTCGAGGGCGGTCTGCATGTGCTCGCGCACCTTGCTGTAGGCGAGGGGCGAGGGCACGACCTTGGGCTCCTGGTCGGCGGCCCCCTCAGAGCCCTTGATCTCCTCGTCGAAGATGGTCGAGCCCTGAGTGCGGCTGGACAGACGCTCGGCGAGCTTGGTCTCCTTCTCTCGCTTCGTTATTTCCTTGGTGAGAGGCGTCTCGGCGCCCGGCTTCGACAGGCCGAATTTGTCTTTGAAGCCCGAGTACCAGGCATTCCGTCGTTGGGTCCGGGGAAGGAGGTATTGGAGGTGTAGAGATGGCTTGGCTATGCTGGCGCGAGCTGTGGAAGGACGGAATCGGAATTGATTAGCGTACATGTAATAATAAGAGCAGCAGAGGAGACATGTCAATTAATGCTTACCGGCATTTGCAGCCTGACGGGCTGGCAAATGTAGACTCATGGTCGGTGCTGCTCTTGTACTCGACGAGCAGCAGCTCCTTTGCTACACATCGATATGGGTCTTGAATGCTAAGGCTGTAGAAAAAGTCTCGATTGGTCCCTGGCGATTGGGACCCGGCGGCGTGTCGGCTCTCTTCCGAGGATAGCCCGGGCCTTTACCCTTGTAGGTACCTCTGTAGGTATCTTTCAAGCCTCAGATGTGGGGTACAGGCATCCACCAACTGTGGCTTGACGTGGTACGACTGTGCACTTCACCCTCTGCTGTAGGAAGCATCAGCCACGTGACTCAATTGAAGGAGAGCTCTCTCTCTCTCGCGCGAATAACGAAAGCTCCATTTTCAATCCCGAATCGTTCCACCGAATCCATCAGCCGGCCTACCACAACCTCCATCCCTCTCGAGCTTCCTCGACTTTCACCACCACCACCCTCAACACTACCGCAAGGAAACCTTTAGTCACAATGGCCGTCAAGCCCATCACTGGTGTATGTGCACACGACAATCCAATAGCCTCTTCTCGCCTCGTAACCATGGCCGGCTTCTCGTTCCTTTCCGCCGACGAATGCTGACCTGACCTCGGTTCTAAACAGATGCTCAAACGGGGCCTCGTCGCCGATTTGTCCATCGCTCTCGGTTCGTCCTGGTCTCGACCTCTCTACCAACGAGGTGTTTATCCGGCGAAATGACGTAAACCTAACCTTGCGACTAGGTATCGGAATGGTAATGGGCAGCGCTTACTGGTACGGAACACCCGACGACAATCCTTGACATCGTTGCAATTCGATCGCAAAACATCCACCGCACGACGATACTGACTCTCTTCCCAAAGGTACGGATACCACATGCCTCGCACCAACGCCCGAGACGCCTTCTACAGGCAGCTAGAAGTCGAACGCGCCGCCAAGACGGGCCAGTAGGGGAGATATATATGAAGAAAAAAAACAGGACGATATCATATGAGTGCAGGGGTCAACAATAAGAGCGAGGACCAGACCTATAGACGAGGGTGGCAACCAACGAATTTTCCTGTGTCGATAATGTGTCGATAGAGCGAAGGCGAGGGTGAGGGCGAGGGTGAGGGTATGCTTTGAGGGAAACAGAAAAAGACACGAATAGCCGAGACCGGTGTATTGTATTATACGATCCCCTTCCGACGAGATTCCGAAATCAAGCTTCACCTTCTCTACGTGCTCATAGTTGGCTTGAGATATGTGATAGGAAGTATATCCTTGTTTGCAAGTTGTATTATTTTGCTTTGAGAGCAGGAGTTCGGTGCTTCATTACTAGCACTTGTCACTTATTGTGACCTAATCCTCTGACCCGATGACTGATAACCTGATACTGAAGCTTGCGGTGTACTCCACTACGATGTTGCTTCAGACTATTTGGATATTACTGTGCTCGGTCATTCGCTGTTTTTTGATGCCGGCGTAACTTGAGAATGCTTATGGGAGCCTATCGTCTCAAATTTCACTTATTTCGTATGGCATTGAGACATTGTTGCCAGTTAGGCTAAGCTATGTGATTATCTTCGTAAAGTGCACCGCCGAATCGAAACAGGACGTATTTATATTTATATATAGGGTGTAACTACTCATAAAAAGAACTCATTTCTAAATTTTGTGTCTGACAGGGTGTGAGGAGTAGTTCGACTATATCTAGAGTAGAGTAAGAGAAGCATGACAACATCCGTAAAACTCCAAGCTGGGACAACATGACCATAAAAAGCAGAAATACAAGCCGCCGATGATATACCACAGATATGCATCCCTTGATACTAGTACAAAAACTCTACTCAAATGGGGGTATTTCCATCTAGGTACTTAACCTGGGTCCCAAGGTACGAACTTCACCATCTGCCAAACCCAAGTCACAACCACCAAGCTCAAGCCCCACCACGCCCATCTCCAAGACTGCCCGCCTCCCGTGGCTGCTGCTCCTTATCATCCACAGAATCAGAAGAAAGCGACACCCTCCCTTCCCACATGGTAGTCTCGACGAGGAATTGTCCTTTTCGGTCCTGACAGCTATTCATCATTTAAGCCCGAAAAGAATACAGAGAAGAAATAACAGGAAGAGAGAGACATACCGACGAAACCAGCGCTGCACTGGCCAACACCGCACAGGACTCTCCCTGCGACCAGGGTTGTCGATCTGGCACTCGTACTGCACCATCGAGAGCAGCTCGCAGGCCGACAGATCGATTTTCCTGCCGTTGTCGGTCTTGCGTCTCTTGCCGTCGTCGAGCTGGATCTCGGATGGTAAATTGGAGGCTTTGAAGACGCGGCATGGTGGTGTCATCTTTTCTTCTCTTTCCGTTCTTGCTCCAGCAGTCTTCTGTGACCAATACAGATAGGTTATCGAAGATACGCTTGCGATGGCTTATTCCATGAATGCCGCGAGTGCGAGGGCCGTGGGCGCTAGATTGCTGGCAGAGGTGGAGGAGGGGAGTCTGGAAGAGGTATGTTGTTGATTTATTTGCTTGATTGATCGATCTATTTCTTTGCTATTGTCAGTGGAGGATGAGTTGTAAGCGATGAGTCTGTTTAGCTTGAGTTCATTGTGGACTTGCTTACACACAACTCATCAAGTTCTCTCAATTGAGGATTCTCATACAAGGTGGTCTTATCTTATCGCCACCCGCCGTGTTATCACATCACATCTCCTTCATTCATCTCATCATGAGATCTCGCAGTCTATAAACATACACAGATATCGAACTGCACGCATATTGGAAGATGCATACATCTTACTACTTGCTACTATTTCTATACATCTTCACACCGCAACAATAAAAAGAATGAGGGAATTGAGATTACTGACACCACACTGACTCTCCCCAGCTCCTAGATTCCCTCCGCAAGAGTCTCGCCACCAACCCATCGCTGAACATCCCAATCCCCGATTTATCAGCAATCATAACCCGACACCAGCGCGCAACACAATCATCGCGGACCCCACTGATCTCCCTCAGCGGACGGTATCTGCCCTTTCTATACCATTTTATATCAACCCTGATCGCGGTCCCGCACAACTATGCGGTAGTGGTAGTGGACGCGGAAGACAAGTTCGACGTGACACGGCTCGTCTCCTCCTCCACTTCAACCTCAACATTTCCAAGACCCCCAAGACCCTCAACATCCTCCGAGAAAGAGGATGAAAAACCAAGCCATCTCCCCGCGACCCCAGCCGACCTAGTCCACATCCACATCTACCGCCCGCCCGGCCGCAGCCGCGAAGCTGTAGAAGCCGTTTTGTCCGGCGTGGACGAGTACATGGTGTACGGCGACCACGCGAGCCGGGGCCGGGTGTGGTGGGGCACGGTGGTGGTGGGCGGGACGGGCGGCGATGTCAATGCGGGCTGGAAAGGGTGGTTGCGGGTTGATAGGGAGAGTGTTGGCGGTTTCGCGGTGGGGATTAGTGTTGAGGAGGCGTTGAGGGAACGAAATAAGAGATGGGAGGCTGTTGAGCGGGCTGGGTGGGTTGCTGGTTCGAGTTGGGGGGGTTATGTGTGGAAGGGGGGGTGATTGTTTTTTTTATCTTACGTGTTGGATGGTTGTGTCGGTGCTTACTTACTGTAGGTGTTGACTATGTGTATATCTCTATCCTTATTTCTCTGTGGCTATGTATACTTGACAAGTAATTATTACCTGTAAAGAGAGACAGTCAAGTTAGATGAGGTTCTGAAAGCTCTTATTTCGAGCTGGTGGGTGTGATGTACCTACACAGTAGATCTCATATTGACGAGGTGATGCACACATACAGGGAATAGGTAGGCCGCTAAAGCAAGCTCCGCGGCGCTGGAACCTTAGCGTTTAGGTAGATGCACAGCACCTTTAGCCTGTACCTACTACCTGTATCTGTCTTATCTCTATCTACCATCCACCTCCACCCAATCGTCAAACAAACAAACCAACAACGCTCTCGACTACTTCCTATGTTGTATGCGACATGATATAGCACCACCACCCAGGACCAAGGGCGACTTGTTCATCAAAGCCTCATCTGCATTGCACCATCTACGAGGCCCGGCCAGGTCCTTCAACCAAATATGGCCACCTCGGGATTTGGGGTTCTGAAGCCATTGCATATGTGGAGCCAACGGCGACAGCGACAACACCTACGACAACAGGCACAGCAGCAGCAGCAGCAGCAGCAGGAAGGGCAGCAACAACAGCCACACTATTCTCAGCTTGGGTTTCAGCCGACTCCTCAGTTTCACCCTCATCCTCATCACCCTTCTGTCCCTTCCGCCCTGTCACCTCCTTCACAGCAACAGCAGCAGCAACATGCTCGAGCCGGCACCGTCCAACAACCTACGGCCAATTACGGGAATGGCCACATACATCCTCAACTTCAGACGCAGTCTCACTCTCCCGCGCTCAATGGCGCTACCGCGGGTCCTCGACAGCCTCGACAGCTTCAGACCGTGAACCCCACCGCCTCGAGTCTCAACACGAGCCCCACGAACCCATCTGCGCCAGCGCCAGTGCCAGCACCCGCAACAGCGACTGCGACAGAATCTGCGACAGACCCCTCAGACCCCTCAGACCCTCAGCGCCGACGTCGTAGCGCTGGCCGCCCGTCCAAACGCCGCCGCAGCGACAATGACGACGAACCCGCCTTCTCTCCACCCGTCCCTCCGCGCCCGCACACTGTCCATCCTCTCAGCAAGGGTCCCTACGACACCCTCGAGGACGCCATCTTCTCTCTGCAGCTACACGTCTTCACTTCGGGCTACGGCGTATCGCAAAAGCGCACCGTCAAAGAGAAGCTCCCCTCGGGCAAATATGACCCGGACGGCGACGTCATCCGCAAGGACTTTGCCTGCGACAAGGGCGGCAACGAATTCGTATCGCAATCGCGAGGCGAGCGTCGCCGCGAGTCTAAGAAGTGCGGTTGTCCCTGGAAGGCCGCCATCCGTCGCCTGCGCCGCGAGGGGGACAGGTGGTTCATCGAGATCCTCGAGCCGCAGCACAACCACCCCGTCACGTCCCCCGACGAAATGCACACCCTGGCCTCGTACCGTCGGTGGCAGCGCGAGAACAACGCCGGCATCCGCTGTGCCATATCCCGCCTCACGCGCGCGGCTGCCATGCCGGCGCGCGACATCGCCGCCTATCTCAAGGGCGAGATCCAGGACCGTGACCTCGACCGTATCGATCGACAGATATTGCGCGCGCTGAGCATAAATGATAAAGAGCTTGCCGGTGGTGGAGGTGGTGGTGGTGAAAAGGAGAGCAGTTCGGTCGTGTTTGAGATGGTGGCTAGACGTCCCGTCATCATACTGCAGGACAACGACAGGACGACTGTGAACGCCTCCTCGAGCGCACCGAACCCATCATCTGCACTTGTGAATAATAACAATAATAATATGAATCTTGCGACGCCTACGACTTCTTCCCACGAGTCACCCGTTACTTCAAACGCCCCATTCGCTGCCACCTTCGCTAATCATCCACCTAATCCACAACCTAATCCATTATCACCGGCCACGAACGAAGGAGACGAGCAGACGACGAATATGCAATCTGAATACCCCGCCGTTCCTTAGCTCGGTATCCAGTACGATTCCTATCTCATTCACCGAGATACGGCAGAGAATGTGCTACAGGAACTCCTCATTTGGACATTCTATTTATCTTCATCTTTACAGCGCGGATGCGTGCATGACATGTTTTTTTTTTTTTTTTTTTTTTTGAAATAAGGCGTTAGCGGGAGGTTAATGACAGGCGAGAGGTCACCCTGTTTATTTATTTTTAAAAATACTAGCACGAGGCGCATGGGAAAAGGCTGGAAGTAAGGGTGAATTTGCTTTTTGCTGTTCAAAGGGAACAAGGAATAAGGAATAAATTTTCATCGAGTACACTTGCCGGACAGGTATCGATATGGGGTTTTACGGTTTCTCGGTATGGTGGTATTATATGCTATGGTAATGACATGGAATGGAATGGGATGGGATGGAACAGGAGGGGAATTGGAATTAGGTCTTGGGATTATGTGTGTATGTTTGCTTCGGATCTCTACCTTACGATGATTCCTTACCTGAAAAAGATGTGCAATGGCCTATGTTAGGTAGGTGAGTGGACGGCGGCTCTGAAATCTAAATCGGTTAATTAATACTATGTCATTGTAACAATGTAGTCTGATATCCTTGATATCCTTCATGTTGAAAGACCTGGATGGGATGATATCTTACCCGGTATGTAATCATGTAAGCAAGTAAATAAGGGCCTGAGGAAGTATGCTTGAACTGAAACTGCGATGTTACAGAAATATCATTAACAGAGTACCTAACGCTTTTCCCCTCCCAACTAACTCGTGATGAAACGTCATGCCGTACTTTGCCATGCCATGCTATACTATGCTATCCCATGCTATGCAATTCATGCAATTTATATACGTACACACTTACTTACTAACTTACTTACTCTCTCTCTCTCCACTGAAATAAGTAAACAAGCAAGCAAGTAAGTAAGTAAAATCCGTCAAGTCAAGTCAAACCCCACCGGATAAAAAACAACTCGGAGAAGAAAGACAGGAATATGAATAAAATAAGCAAGACGAGGAGAGACAGGGCGTGAAAGCGGAGGGAAGAGAGGAGAAGCGAGAGTATGAAGGACTTATAAAACGGTCGAGATGAACTGGGGGATGGATGGTGAGATGGGGGTGAAGGATTTGGATTAGGGGAGGGGGAGTAGCTATCTCCATTATTGTTATTGTTATATTCGCCGATATCAGAGGCGGTGCCATTTGACCGGTCGTTATCATCCACCCCCCCGGGACGTTCCTCGGGTAGTATTCCATCAGGGACGATATTATCATCGGGTATTAAATCTCCTGCCGAGTCGTGAGAATCTCGAAGACCTCCTCCTTCCCCATCTTCGTCAACCCTATCTTTGTCAACACGAAAATCTTTTCTGTGCTTTTCTTCTTCGCTGTGTGTATCTTGATGATGCGTGGGTACCTTCGCTGCGGACTCCCCGACGCGCGCCTAACGGTCGAGGATCTGCGCGATGGATTCTTTGTTGCGCATTTGGGTGTTGTATTTGGAAAGATGGGGGAAGTGTGAGCGGAGAGATTTCCCGTCTCCTTTTTCTTCTTCTGGAAAAGGGGAGGAGGAGGGGGAGGAAGGGGATAATATATCATGTAAGACGGGCCAAAACGTGAAATCGGCTAGAGATGGTTCTGGGCCGGCGATGAAGGTGTTCTCTGCGGCGTATTTTTCCCAGGGAGATAGGAGGGATTTTATCTTTGCCGTATCTTCTCCTTCTCCCCCCTTTTTTGTGGGGGTTTCATCCTTCTCTGGCGTAGAAGTTGGAGGAGATGAGAAAGATGCAGAAATAGACCGCCAAGAATCAAGAAGCCGCAAACCCTCCTCAAACCGCTCGCTCACAGCACCTTTCTCATTCACATTCTCATCCAATTTTGCACCCTTACCACCATACATCTTCTCAACATACAGCATGATATCCCGCTCTCCAAGAACAACAGTCTTGTCCTCATCATTATCAACGAATTTATCCTCGACAGCACCCGAAACACTCCCCTTCGCATAAGCAACGCCAAACTCGGCAAGTAAGCCGCGCAGCCGTAAACTAACAACGCTATCCGCAGAAAGAAAAAGGCGTTTCGCGGCCGTGATATGCAGCACGTCGAAGCCCCTTCCGTAATTCTCCTCCCAGTCGAACTCGCTGTCCTGGTTCTCGCGGCCAAAGGCCTTGAGCATGGCGATTGCGTCATCGCATAACCCATTCACGACAGGACGGGCGGACGTCCGTGTTTTGGATACTGCGCCTTGGCCCCAGATCAGCTTCTCTTCGCTGTCTAAGAAGGTCCCGATCTGGCGGAATGTTAACGAGATACGGGCTCCGTCAAAGTCGAGCTCCGCGGGCTCTTTTTCGCGGGCTGCGCGCTTGTCCTGTCTGATCCCGTGCAGCCAGCGCGCATTCGTGGCCAGACCCATCTGAAACAGCGAGTTATGCGGGAGTCGGGCGCGCTGAATCTGGCGCTTGAGGTCCTCGTCTGCACCAGCACCAGCACTCTTCAACTCAACATTCCCCGCCTCACCCTTCTTTTCCTCACCCTCACCCTCGCCCGCTCTGGCCTTAGCCTTCCGCTTCGTGCGCAGGGTCATAGTGCGCTCCGCGCCCAAACTGACATTGGCAATGAAGCTTCCACGAGCAATATCAAGCGTCTTATCGCTGTGCTCAGAGATATAATCTGTGCCGCCCCGATACAATTGTATCAAGACATGATTAAGCGGGTGTCCGAGTTTTGCCTCGACGAGGTTGCGGATGGTGTCTACTGCGGGCGTAAAGGAGTATAAAGGCGGGGACTCGTCTGCTGGGTGGCGGTATACGGGTTTACTCCCGTCTGGGTCGACGTGGCCTTGCACGGCAACTAAGCGCGGGACTTCGCCGCCTTGGTGCGACATTCGCAGCCAAGATACCTCAGCGCGCACGCGCGTGAAGATGTTGGGTGATAGGTCTGCGGGGAGGATGTTGTAGATTACTTTTGTGTCGCCTTCGCAGAGGGGTGCGCTTTGCGTGGTTGGTTGTGAGGGTTGTGGTGGCATTATGGCACATGTATTCTGTTTGGTGCTATCTCCAGTGTTTCCTGTTATTGACTTGTCCTCAAGCATCGTACTAATAAGTGTCGGGGATTTAGAGTTCTCCAGTGACTCAGACTCCTCCTTTGACGAAGCCGAACTCCTTGCATTATCTGTCGTTCTTGACGAGCTTTCTACGCCTTTCGATCTGCCTTGCTGCTCCTTATTGACATTCACGCCAGAGCTGACATGGCTAGTGTCGATCTCGTTAGTGTTGCCGTGGGGCTTCAGCTCTGCTAACGAGATGGTGGATTGCTGGGATTTCCTCCTGGACGGTGTTAATGATGATTCGTCTGAGTCATGACGGCCGCCATCGGGTGGTGCTTCATCTACAACTAAATTACTAATATGATCATTGCGGTTCGTAGCTACGGATTGTCGCCTGTCTGATGCTGCTGTCACAGTATCTCTATTTGTCTGGACTTTGGCCTGTGAGTGGCCAGACCTTGCCACGGGCTGTAACGCTGATCTTGACTGTGACTGTGGCTCTGATTCTGACTGCTGTCGCGCCTGTGATGGTGCGATGGACGTGGATGCGTGCTCGTGAGCGGCTGCAGATTCACCACTTAGCGACAATCTCTCAAACGACGGTTGGATATCCGAGGCAGACGGCGCATCAACAGCGTCCCGTTTGCCCCTTCGAGAACGTACGGTTGGAGATGTCCCGCCCCGATGTCGATGCCGCTGCTGCGAGCTATCTGCCCGCTCAGGAGAACCAGACTTCGGCTTCGGCTTCGGCTTTGGCTTTGGCTTCACCGCGCTCACTACCCTGGCCGCCGAGAGCGTCTCGCAGCCCGTCGTACTGGTAATTTGCCTGAGTGCCGCACGATGCCGTAACATGCTCTGCGCGCCACAGCAATCATCTACAATGGTGATAGTGTATCCGTAGCGTGCGGCGTCGATTGCCGTAGCCATGACCCCGATATTAGTCAACGAGCCACAGATGAACAGCTCCGTGACGAACTTCACCCGCAGCACCCTCAACAGCTCTTCTACATTGAAAGCTGAGTAGAACGTCTTGGTTAGCACCGAGTCCTTGGGTCCCACGGCCTGCCTGATGACCAGGGGCATCTCCGTGCCCGGCGCACCGGGCCTGACGCAAACAGGTCCCGTCCTGGGGTCCGGTGTGAGAAAAGCCTCTGGCGAGAGAACCTGCTCCGCCACAGGAGGCGTGGTGCGCGGACGACGGCCCCGTGGTACCGGACCCGCAGAAGGACTCGGCACATTTGATATCAGGATCTGCTCGTCCTCTATAGGCCGCGAGACCTCGAACTGGCTCTGCACCCATATGATCTCGCCACCATTTCTGCGGAAGTCATTGGCGAGGTTGCTGATCCTCTGAGACAGGTCATAGGGTATCGTAATGGGCAAGGCGCCGTCTTCAGCCAGGAAATCATTCTGAGCATCCACGATCAGTAAAGCCTTCCGGGTAGCTAGTGACGGCAGCGCCGCTGTATCTATGGGAAACATTGCCGCTTATATGCAATAAAGCCCCTTGTATTGATCTGATTTTTCCTTCTCGTTTTATTGAAACTGGTGTAATCCGACCAGATAGATGGATAAGTAACAATGTGACTGTGGCCTGCTTAAGCTAGACAGAATTGCCAAAAATAAGGAGGGGGAATCAAGCTAAGCAGAAAAAGCAAGCAGAGGAGCTCATGAGAAACGGGTCACATGAAGAGGACACACACATCCAGCTTCGAAAAGCGGTGTATGTATGTATGTATGTATGTATGCTGACGATGTATCTTGGTCCTGCAGTCTGACTGACTGGGCACGATTAATGTCGTTCGTTAATATTTCGATGTCCGGGGTGAATTGCACAGGAGGTGGGCAGATAGATGAAGCGGATGAGCAAAGTTGAAACACAGCCCGAGACGATTAGGATGACAACAGTGTGGCCGTTCGAATCCAGTCTAATAACTGCGGCGGACCTGGCATAATCTTGTATACTGTAGTGTGGTGAAAAGTGCCGTGTAGTCAAACACGCATGGTGGTCACGATCATGACAATAGCTATAATAAGGATAATAAGTGCCAGGTTAGGAAATCTGCAAATGCGTGGCCAAGCAGATGCAGGGTCGTGAACCGTATTTCGGCCGAGTGGGCTGGCGATCGGTGCTTGGCAGACTAATTGATTATTCCCGTGGGATATGTATACACAGGAAATGCGACGGTCTTGAGAGCGGAATTCTCCTTGTAGCTGGTTAGATGTAATCATGCAGTGGCTGTTCGGTATGATGAATACACTGGATAACACTGGATTGCGATAGAAGATTGGTAACCGTGCTGTGATTGTAGGATAATTAGGATTCGTTTTGGGTGTGAGTTGGGAGAGGGGCGAGAAAGGAGGAGAGCTGGTTAGAAGGGAGGATGATTGAGGAGTATGTACGCAGTAATTGTAGGTGGTCGTGTGCGAGTGTGTGCGAGTGTGTTTGTGTGTGAATGTGCAGGCATTTCAGGTATAAGTACCTAAATGGGCAATTATATACCTACATCACTAGAGATAATGTCGTAGTATAGGTAGCATGTATTTATAGCATGATATGTAATGGTAGTACACTATATAGATAGGTACTACTACATGTTTGGAAGTGAAGAAGATAAATGTGTAACTGAAAGTAGAAGTATATCGAGTATGTATACCATAATGAAGCATGTAATAATGTGTCTGTGTAAAATGGATGTGTCCATGCGTATGTGCGTACGGCATCGGCATACCACCTCATGTACTACCAACATATAAGTTAGGTAGTCTGCGGCCTAGATATGACCCGTACGTACATAGTCGCAAGCTAACTTTATAGCGTAAGCTAAGATGGGATATAGGCCTACTAAGTATGGTATATAGCCTTAGCCTTACTTACCGTAGGAACCGAAAAGATGAGAAGAACCATTATCTCCGTCCGAGGTTATCGATCACGAGACGGGTCATCGACCGGGACCGAGTCCTGATAACCACATTCCTCTCGGAGCGTGTCTCTTTCTGGTTAAAAGAGTCCATGTGGTGTTATACATCTGTGGAGGAGATATACTTCCGTATACCCAGACACGGCGCATCCTGTTGCCGCTGTCGCTCAGCTGGACGCGGTATACCACCGACAAGTCATGTATATATGGGTATAGTTTAAATATAGCGCACAATAACGATAGACCCCGGTCATAGAGCCCATAAGCGGAGCGACCTAATGCTGCGAGGGTGGTGTCCTCAGTATGTTAGTGTACACCACTACACTACTAACAAAACGTGGGAATTGGAGTCGTTGTGTTACCCGAGAGATCCCCCTGTCAGCCTACGAAGTAACCTGTACATGTATGCTGTGTGGAAAGTTGCATCTACATATAACATATTCCTATCTAGGTCTATTCAAGGGAGGCAAGGTCAGTATAACACACCTAAAGCCTCTATTAGGTAGTTACGTACTGGTTATTGTTGGGACAAAATGAAAGAAATTAAATTGTGAGAAAGAAATTATTCTAAGAAAGGGTCCGCGTATAGTACCGAATACTTACTAGTGTAGTAAAGATGGCATATGCAGGGCAGGGCTTGCATTTCATAGCACAGCATGGCTTGAATAGGTCCACTTCATATGTGCGGAGAGTTCAGTGGCACACCCTTGTTTGTCTCTCGCCTCTTCTACACACAAGTACAACACAGCTCTCGCCTAGTATGGCAGTTCACCTCCAGTTCATTAGTTTGCGTGTGCACAATTCTGAGACAAAATAAAAATCAAGGTTTGTTCGTGTTTTATTTACATTATACGGGAGGTTTGCTCATATCCCTTTTTTGAACGAAGATCGATCGGACCTTAGTCTTTCTGTGTTGTGTGTAAGTGGGTGGTTTAGGTACAGGTGTATGACGATAACATCATAAGGGAACACATCGGTCGACGTCTAATTAAACGATTCACTACCTACAATAAGCACCCTTGTTACCGTGGTATGTCCAATAGATAGTATATACAGATAGCCAGGTACGGTAGTGTAGATATCATCCTCCCACGGGCTCTAACCGAGGAGTCTCACGCCGTAGGTGTGCTGCACAGAGTCGCTGGCATGCACGTATAATCCGCAACACGCGCGCAAGTTCGTCACCGCCTCTTCTGTTTTGGCCTTGACCCTACAACCGGCAAATACGAGCCTTTCACAACTTACGAAGACGTGGCACATGTTGAGCCGACAGCAGAAGCCCCGATACATACAGAGTACGCGACATATTTTAGAAGCAGGTCTCACCTGGGAGGTAGGGAGATCTACTCTGGCGATGTGGTGTACTTAGTATATCGTCTGCAGAGGTGTAAGTACAGTCAGTCGAAAAAACTCCCGTCCGCGAAAGTACTAAAAAGTACTTCCAGCAAATTAAATAAGGGCTATAGCCCCACGAAAAATAATAAAAAATAAAAGCTCACTTTATTATTATTATATATACTTATATAAATTTAAAATTTCAGGTTTTATATTTATAGCTATTTTATTTATCTTTAAATTTAAACTTTTATTTTTTTTAAATAATTATAAAAATTTATTAATAATAATATTTTTTTAAATTTATAAAAAACTTAAAATTTTAATATTTTAGCTAAAAATTTAAATAAATATAAAAATTCAAATAATAGCTTTAAAAAATAAAGCTTTTTAAATTTAAAGTATTTATATAAGTATTATTTCTTTTTAAAAAAAAAACAATTTTCCGATTTCTTTTCGATTTTTAAAGCTAAATTTAAAAAATAAAATTTCATGTATTTTTAAGTATCTTTTATAAAACACTAAAAATACCTACTTTAAAAAAATCTAAAAATAAAATCTAATTATACATTTTAAACTTTTTATTAAGATTTATCTTATTTTAATTTTTATGAATTTATTTACATATAAATTTATATAGAAATAAATTATTTAATTAGGTGAGTTTTGGTGTAAAATGGCACCGCGGACGGGAGTTTTTTCGAGCCACTGTACTAACGTGTACTAAATAAGTAAGGTTAGTGTATTTTCGGATAGCTCGACCGTTAACTGTCAGCCGAGTCTCGGCATTGCCCATCCGCCGAGCCCGTTTCTCCAGACAGATTGACAATGCTGACGCGAGAGAGGGCCGTGACCAATTACCAACCGCGCTGTACAGGTACACGAGGTAGCGTTATTCGGTGAATCGTGACCGAAGCTCCATTTTCTCGGCGAAGTTTGCCTGTATGTATTACGTATATATGTAAGGTGTGCAGGTAGTGAACCCACCAAAGCAAATGCCGACGGCACGGACGGAGATACACGTTGTTCATCTCATACTAGCGGCACTTCAATCTCGCCATTTCTTGCAAGCTTACGATAAAATTGATATCTTTGCTTCCGCACTGACTCGAGTTCAGTATCATCTTGATATGTTCATGAATAAGTACCTGCCTACGTGTGGTATAGCGGGTGCTATGGCGCTCCCTGGTACACAGACCTACATCACGACGCAAGAAACAGAAGAAGAGGTTATAGGGAACATCTTGGGTCTCACCGATTCACTGCTGGCAGGCGGGTCGGTCATTCTTCTTCTTCCATGTATTTGCAAACACCGCGCTCTCTACGCATCGTCATCTATACGAATGCTAAAACGATAGACACGTGCTATTGAGCTGCAGTGGGTGAAACACGACGATCGGAGCAGGGTGTCGAAATAAACCATGCGCGTCTTTGTTTCTTGTGATAGTCCTGATGGACATGCCCTCCACGTTGCTATGCTAGCCCAGCTAGTCCAGATACACCACGTTATCTCCGAATCGATTCGGGCGCCTGTCTACATTTGACGTGACCCATACCATGACATATTCCCTCGTCGTTTCAGATTTGAAGATCGCCTAGCTCGATGCTACCCACGGGTATTTTTGACGGATTGGTGGTCAGCAAACAACTGGGCTACAGAGTGGGCAAAGCATCCCGCGCGTCAAGCCAGGTATATCCATGCTCGCCATTATTTGCGGGCGGTTGTTCCCGCTTCTTTGGTCAACGTGATACTCTCGTCCTCAATGCGCCCGCGAGGGAGAGAACAGGAGCCTATAGGCTGTCGGAGATCACGATGCATTCATCACACTCGTACGGAGGGTTACAACAAGATCCTGAGGAGTAGCCCACCATGCGTCGATTTTCTTCCGCCCAAACATACGACTTTTCGCGCTGTGGTGTTGCTTGTGAGACGAGTCTATTCTGATATCACCACGCGGTAGTGCGGGACCGTGTACCTACTCCAATTAGGTTTTGCGCGTCTAGAAGAGAAAGGAGCTGGAATCAGCATCTGACTGGACAAACAGTCGTTGGCGAACCTGCTTCGTCTCCAACTGGATCCAACATGTGAAGTCGAAACGCGTCATCTTGGTCTCAACGAGGCCCTATCACAACCCAATTTCCTCTCTATAGCTGAACATTGGTTCAATATACAGCTGGCGCCTATTTTCTAAGCTATTGAAGTATTTATCGAGATTTCATAGGACGTCGCATTACTTGTCTATGTAGCTAGTATGAGGACCGGTAAACACCAGATCGCCACCATATGCCGTGTACTAACACAACGTCGTGACTATCACTGACCAGATGACGGAAGAGAAAAAACAACACTATAATGACAATCATAATAAATAGAATAAAAAACAGAACATATACCCCTTATCTGAATAGAAATTAAAAAAAATAGAAATAAAAACCAGCAGCTCCAGGAATACGACCATTCTTTTGAGAACAAGATACTAAAAACGCGTGTAGAAGCGTAGTCGAGGAATCGGCTCGATGCCGACAGCAGTAATTCCTAAAATCCCATTCCATGCCAACTTAAACCAGGTATAGCCTTCGAATATCTAATGATTGACGGCAGAGGTCTCGATCATGTCACCCCTCTTCTGATGCCCAGGGACCCTCTCATTGGGCGCCTTGCGAGATCCGCTCCTCTTGTGCTACGACAGCGTAGTACCGGCAGGTTGCCCAGGTTCCATATTCCATGTTACAGCATGCCGTGCCACCCGAGACGCCAAAGACCACCGCAGATCGCGTATTTTGATTGCCCATTTGGAGACATGGATGGGCCATCTGTGTGTATCGCCGGCCGGCCGATATCCGCGAGAGACATTGATGCTGCTGCAACATACCTATCTCTCTTCTTGCCTCATCGTTCTTTGATACTCCGGTCATAAGGTAGAGAGAAGTTTCTACAGGTGTTCATTTGTTGACTAGGCAAAGCAGATATTGCGGCTTCCTGATATAGAACTCATCCTGCCATTGCAACTGTGACTGCGATGGCGACTGGCCGGTAGTTCCCGATGCCCTTCTCCCTTACATAGTGTAGCTTGCAGTCGTGTTCATGCACGTATTCTGAGTCGCTACGTGACATACACGACGAACTGCATCACCAATAGGTTCTGGGTTCCGTGGGAATAGCGCGCTAATTCCCGGGCGCCACCACCAGTACAACGAACCATACAACACCGAGGACTAGGAGGCGAAAGGAAAGACGTACCTACATAGTAGCAGAAGGCGTAAGTGCTGAGAGTTTGAAGAAAGATAGGGAGGTGAGTAAGTAGGTAAACGGATCTTGGTCTGCGAAGAAAAACCCGAGTTCAAATCCCGTCACAACTGATTCCTGAAACCGGTACAATTACTGCTCGGATGGGAGAAGACATTTACAGTACTCAACTTCATACATTCGTATAACCGGACTTTATTGTGACTTGTCACGTCGACATGTCCGAAACCAACCGATGCATGACCGAATGGGGCCGACGGTGCCCCTCAAACATGCCATTATCCAAGTCGAGCAGTTTGACCTAACTATCTACCCGTCAAAGCCGCGGAGAAAGGCGAGAGGTTACCGTTTAAGCGTGAGTTGAAGGCCTTCGGACGTCTTCCTAATATTTGTCTGTCTGTATGTCTCATAACCAGACTGACAAGAGCGGACTTTGAGGCTCCGCACGTCACTACTCGGTATCCTCCGTAGCGAAGAATCAGAATCGGCACGAACCCCGAGGTAGCGCAGGGGAAACCTACGTCACATTCCTTCTAAATCACAGTTCTTACAGTAGTAGGTAGGTATGTGCTATCGCTTACCGGCTCACTCCTGCTGAGCAGGCACTCCGAACGTTGCAGCGATCGGGTTATCCGCCATCTACAGCACCTACTCGAACCATGACCACGAGCTTGGTCAGCCCGCACGCATGAGGGTCCCAGCGAATGAAAACGGCAGGGCGGGCCGCACCAAGAGAGGAAGAGAGAAAAGAAGCATACTCCAGGCGGGCGTATGCCCAATCATACCGTGCCAAGTTGAGTCGCATCGGCTACGACCGTGGCGTCGAGACCAACCGCCGAGAACGAAGCGTTCGATAGGCTGGGCTAGGCTGGGCGGATAGAATAGGCATGTACTTACCTGCCTTTTTTTTTTTTCAGAACGCTGTTCTGCTGTACTGTACAGTAGTGTAATAAGTAGGTAGCGAAGAACCAATCCAGTCAGCTAGATAGTCACTCTGAGGAAAAATAGGGGATACCTACAGTATCCCAAACGTAGTGTAGCGCGACAGGCGCCATCCAACTCTGCCTGCCTCTCTCGTCCGTCTCTACATATACTTACATACCTACCCCGGTTAACCAAGACCCTACCTAGTAAAGTTCTTACATGGTGAAGCAGATAGGCGACCCGATCTTTCCGACTGGACTCGGGATAAATACCCCTACTATAATTACATAGTATACGCATACGCATTTTCTATGTAGGCGGGGGTAGATCACCGCAGTCGCAGCCGTTGTGTAGGGAAGTGATACAGGGGATCGTCGACCCCCATCGAGCTTATGCATATACACATACATACCTACATGAGTGCCCTGACTACCCTATATCCCGTGGTATTATGCTGAGTATAGATAGCTAGGTAGGTAGTACTGTATGCATTGCATATACACTATACTACACTACATACGGACTGACTAGCCGGCGTGAAACGTGCATAGATACGTGGACTCACTTGTTGATTCCGTAGTGGTGATATGCAGTGGTGATGATGTGTACTGGTGGTGATACACATCACTTGACATTGATAGATCGATCTGGTTCTTGGCTGCTTCCAAAAGGCATTCCAGATGAGCAGAGAGATAAGAGAGAGACGGAGGGTGAGATGATTCCGAGGGTAGTAGCAGAGCTCTTGGCGATGTATGGGATCAAGATACTTCCCGGTGCACATCATATCACACCTTCTTCTTTGGTGTTACTGAGATGGCCCGGAGACTTCTCTCCACTTCGCTTGGCTTGGCTTCTTACCGCGATCTTGTCTTAATATATAGATAGATGGATAGATCAGATGTCAGCATGGCATATCTGGAGTGGATTCAGATGCATGGGTACTGTTCTAGACTTTTGCAGGAATTCTAGATCTTTGTGAGGAAATGAAAGGGTTATAGAAGAGACATTCGAGACATCAATCATCTGAATTCAGCAGATGGCGGTCTAGAGTTGGGTTGTTTGATATGTAGCCGTTATGACATTCAAATTATGGCGAGAAAAGAGATTGTTTGAAGACTTACTGAAATATTTGAAAATAAATAAACTGTATTTTAGAAGGTCTATTAGGGCCAAGACAAGACATCGCAACTAAAGGTATATGGAGAAGCTTGATGGAAGTTTCGGAGTGTGAATACCTGTTACGAGCTGGCTCTTCTGGTCTTGACATTTGGCTGTGGCTGATATGCCTACATTACAGTCTAAGCTTGAAAATTCGACACACTGAGTGAGGCATATGTCGAGTTGGCTCCGTTCCTAACCGCGCTATTGGTACTCGAGTTTGCTCATTTGTCAGATATCCGGATGAAAACTTCCATCTGATAAGATTATGCACTTATGTAGGTGCTATCATTGGTCAAATTGTACGCTCGTGTAGGCTTATACTGTGGTTGGCTTATGCTCATATGCCAAATACTGATCGATTCTGAACCAATTAAAAATTTTCATTTCAATGAGGGCGAAGCACAGCTTACATTCGGCTTTCAGTGACAGGAATCTAAAGCATAACCGTAAATCCATTTACACCAACCGGAATCTGTGGATTTAATCCCTTGAACATAGACGTCGACACTTTGGGTTTATAATTACCACTACTGAGCAAACATCAACAGCCTTAAAACGATTCAGAAGTGACGCGCAAATGAGTAAGCTTGTCCATGGAATAAGAATATACTTGTCACGTCACTGTTCATCAACTATAATTAGTGTCCAAAACCTTTCTCCTATTCTACATCGTCTCTGTGTGTGTTTATCCTACGTACAGTTACATCGCACCACTAGCATAATATCGCATATTCACTCTAACTCCAACTCCACCTTAAAAGGGGACGATGTGACATTGCCTCGAATGAAGGATAACAGGTTCATGTTCATACTGGCAAAGTTTCTTTAGTTTAAATCTCCATTTTAGCGTTACTAAGTCATGTGATGAAAAATATATATACTCTGTAATACTTGTACAGTAATTGACTTTGCGTACAGCACTCACACTAAATAGAGACCCAGACACTACATAGTATTTCCACTAAATTATCTTACCCCCGATTCAACCTTCCAGAAAAATCAAGATTCTCAGAATGCAGTAGTATATGAAAGTATAGTTAAAAAGGCAATTTAACCCAAGCATTGTCACAACTCAAGTCCTTCATAATCAAGACAAGAATCAAAAGATTAACATCACGATATCCCAGGGTGAAATATCATGACTTCCATATACGATGATACCTTCTGACTACGACTCCGAATGTACGTAACGCTTACACAACACTTACTACCTTCACGTTACAGTCACATCTCTACCTTCTCATAGAGGCGCACAGCCACGGCAGTGAGATTAAGCCACATCGATGCCAATTACACCTCAAATATGTGGCTATAAACTTAGGTAATATCAAGGTTCTTGGCAGGGTTCTCCATTGGTATCGCTGATTACTTAATTACGAGATATTGAGTAATCGATTAAGCTTTTACTGTGTGTATCCTATTTTTTTCTATTCTCCCATTCTATATTTTGTCCTATTCTTATTGATGTATTCATTGAATGGACTAGGTACCTAAGGTATCATGAGCACCGTGACCAAAATAGGCATAGGTAGGTAGTTTAGGTTGGAGGCCTACTTACATAATCAGTGGCCGTAGCGGCACTTGGTCTAGGGGTAGGCCTTGGCGTCTCGCAACTCCTAACCCAGCTCGCTATCAGCGATAGCAAGGGCTACCTCAACTGTCTCTTCGCACCTTAAACAGCTTGCGCAGCTTGCTTGTCGCAGTCACAGCCGACCTGCCGACCTGCCGACCTGCGCGCCGTCTCTTCGTACCTCGTAGATCGCCTCGCAGAATTGGTATCTACGTGCCGCCACCGATCACACTTCATCTGTGCATCCGGAGCCCTCGTTCGTTTGGGGCGGCCAAACAGACTCCAAGGACGGGTTTCATCTGTCACAGCTTTTCGGTCTATACTACCTGTCAACAACCCGGTGTCTCGTTTGCGAATAATGAGTAACAACGACAGCGAGCGTGATAGCGATATGGTTGTCGAGAACACTTCGCGGAAGCGCCCAAGCGTCGAGCTTGAAGACGCCGACCGCCAATCTAATGCCAAGCGACAACGCACTGCTACGCTTCAATCCGATGGCACGCTTCGCGTATCGACCCCGGGCCATCCTCCGCAGGCCCCCTACGAGGTTGTCAGACACCCCACCGTCGAAAGCATGGGCAGAGACGGCTTGCGCCGATCCATCACACTCGCCTTGAAGCACGTAGGCTTTGACTCTGCCACGGAAGAGGCGCTGGAAGGGTTCACGGAGACGGTGGAAACTTGTATGTGGTTTCCCGTGCACAAGAAACGGTATTGCATCAGGCCGCTAACATCGCGCAGACATGAGCGGCTTCATCCACCAGCTCAAACGGGTCGCCCAAGCGGCCAGACGATCGGACCCGATACCCACCGACTACGAGGCTATCCTACGCTATCACAACCTTCCCTTGTCTTCTCTGAAGCCGCATCTCAAGAATCCTGTTTCCAAACAGCTTCTCGAGCCAACCTTCTATGACCCCATTATCGAGAACACCACCTACCTGCAAAGCACGCCGCCGGTTCTGGGTGACGAGCTGGATGGCAGATACGAGAAGGAGGAGCGGCCTTGGATTCCGAAGCACTTCCCCAGCTTCCCCAGCAAGCATACTTATCGATACACACCTGCCGAGGTACCCGTGAAGGCCACGCCAAAGAAGCGAGCGGAGGCCCTGGCAGATGCTAAGAAGGCCGAGATGGCGCTCAGACGTATCGACCGGGCGGCCAAGATCACGCGGCAGAAGGAGCTCAAGGAGCGGGCACAGCGCAATGTCCTGGCGAAACAACGGCACGAGGCATGGGAAAGTCTCATTCAGAGTGTGCTGCCGACCAGCCGCGCTGCCGATAAAGCTACGGACGTTGCCGATAATAGCACCATTGTCAACGCCCATGCGAAGTATGGGCGCAAGGAGCTGCCCAAAGCAAACAGGCGCCCTGTGGTGGAAAGTGTCAATGGACAGATCTGAAACACATGACCACCAGATGATCCGCACTTGTGGGCTTTCTGGTACCCGAAGAGTATATACCTCTGACGGACCTGCAAGTGATTGTTGTGGACGGTGGTTTCTCACGGTTTAAGTTGATGATTTGGCTCTGGTCGGGCCCGTCTTTTGCGAGCTCGAATCTGAGTCTCGGGTCGAAACGGTATCGGCGATTCTGGGCCCTACCAGTGACTATCGAGATAATAATTCTCAAGAAAGCATGGAAGGGAGAACATGAATGAGCGGATTCAGTTTCATATCGCGATGGATTTAGGGGTCATTTGCAAGGCGTTTACAGGGAGCATAGGGAGTTCAATCGCAGAGGGAAGGAAGGATTGGTGTACGGGTTATGGTCATTATGGAATTCTTAAGATACCCCTTTTGGAAGGAAGGTTGTTTTCCATGATTCAATAAAAGCTACAATACATGAATATGTGCAATGTCTTCGGCATTTTGATGTTCTATGTGGATGTTCCAGTTCTCTTCAACAAGTTGCGTGCAATTGGCTTCATCCTTACAAGATTAAACAGCTGGATACACTGAGTCGCCAGCTGCACGACATTCGCAAGCTTACTTAGTAGCTCTAGCTAAGCAAATTCTGCTTTTCTTATTGGCCAGTGCCCCACCAGTACCCATCATTTTCCTCATCCGAGAGGCTTTGGTATCGGTACTTGGGTGCAAGGCTGCCAGTGCGATAAGAGGTAAGTACCTTCCGAGGCTCCCTCTCATTTGCTTATCTTAGCGATTCCGACCCTAACGCGGAGCCCACACATTTTTACCGGCGAGTAAATTTGACAATCAATCGTGACCTTGCCATTTCCCAAGTCCAGCAAGCTCGCCGCCAACCACACGTCCTTCTTCCACCATTTTTTCAGAGGCGTGACCGACACGAGTATCCCTTTGGACAATATGGCTGAGCAACTGATTCTCAAGGGAACCCTCGAGGGCCACGTAAGTCTGCCTGCCAATCCACTGCATCCCAATTCAATCCTATCCAGCCCATTTACATGATGCCTCCGTGCATGCATGCGCTCGATCGATCAGTCTGCCAATCCGTACCCCGTCGCAACATTGGGTGGTACGCGCGGGGTGCTGGGCTGGGCGCATATTGAGAGCGAATATGGGAAGGGAGAATGGAGAGAAAGGACCAGGAAAAGAAAAGCAATATACTGACGACTGGTTATGCAGAATGGCTGGGTCACCAGCTTGGCTACCTCCATGGAGAAGTACGTTACGAAACACTACAGCACGACCGACTGAAACGACGACGATCAAGGTGCTGACTTTTGCTCTCTTCTATCCACAGCCCCAACATGCTCCTGTCTGCCAGTCGTGACAAGACCCTGATCGTCTGGAACCTGACCCGTGACGAGTCGCAATACGGATACCCCAAGCGATCGCTGCACGGCCACTCGCACATCGTCTCCGACTGTGTATGTTTATTCCCACTCTCTGGCTTTGTCTGGACGCTCGCAGGAAGATGGTAGACAAGAGCGAATGAAAATTTGTGTATAGGCGCGTGTATGCACAGGAGAGGGGACATAATCAACGAAGAGCAAAAGAAGGGACAGGTTCAAGAGAAAGAAAGCATGACCTTTAGACTGACTCTGGCTTCTTAGGTCATCTCCTCCGACGGCGCCTACGCTCTGTCTGCCTCGTGGGACAAGACTCTCCGTCTGTGGGAGCTCGCCACTGGCAACACCACCCGCCGATTCGTTGGCCACACCAACGACGTCCTCTCCGTCTCCTTCTCCGCCGACAACCGCCAGATCGTTTCCGGTTCTCGCGACCGCACAATCAAGCTCTGGAACACCCTCGGCGACTGCAAGTACACCATCACCGACAAGGGACACTCTGAGTGGGTGTCTTGCGTGCGCTTCAGCCCCAACCCCCAGAACCCCGTCATTGTCTCCAGCTCTTGGGACAAGCTCGTCAAGGTGCGCAACCACATTCCCCCTCTATTTTGGAGAGATGGACCCCTTTCCTTCCCCTTTACTATCACTTTATATCCTGCTTCACATGATGCTTTGCAACTTTATAAATATTTGCTACTTCAGAGCCTTCGGGCCATGAGACAATTAATCACCACGCACTGATGAAGCATCCATTTCTCCGTTTCTGTACACAAGAAGCTGGTTATCATCTCTAGGCGACTTACTGACTCGTACATCGCTCTAGGTTTGGGAACTCTCTACCTGCAAGCTCCAGACCGACCACATCGGCCACACCGGTTACATCAACACCGTCACCATCTCCCCCGACGGATCTCTCTGCGCTTCCGGTGGCAAGGACGGTACCACCATGCTGTGGGACCTGAACGAGTCTAAGCACCTGTACTCTCTGACCGCCGGTGACGAGATCCATGCTCTCGTCTTCTCTCCTAACCGCTACTGGCTGTGCGCCGCCACTGCTAGCAGCATCATCATTTTCGACCTTGAGAAGAAGAGCAAGGTTGATGAGCTGAAGCCCGAGTTCACCTCGGTCGGCAAGAAGAGCCGGGAGCCTGAGTGTGTAAGCTTGGCCTGGAGTGCGGATGGTCAGACTCTGTTTGCTGGTTACACCGACAACTTCATCCGTGCATGGGGTGTCATGTCGAGGGCATAAATACTTTCTCCTGGTGCCGGGGGGCAGGTCATTGACTGGGCGTATGGTTGGGCTGTCATTTGGTCTTTATAGGGAATGGCAATCATGACTGGCAGTGAAAACATAGAAAGTCGCAATGTGTTGCTACTGCTGCTGCATGGTTGTCGCCACAAAGGTACACCCAAAAAATAACTAACGAATTGTGAAGATCAATAATTCCATTTTCTCTTCCGGGCTTTCTTCATACTTGTGATATGTCTATGCTGCTGACTTGTGGGTATTGCATGGGCCGCTTTCACGATTTAATATAGGGTGCATGGTCGACTCAACCACGGTTGATCCTTAAATAGAATTTTGTTCTGCATCAAGTTTTGAAGAAGGAAAGCACCAGCTGGCGGTGAAAATCCCAACGGCCAATTGCAAGATACACATCATATCCAATAGGCAGGCAGGCCATATGCACAAAATCAACGAGGAGAAGCACTCTTTTTCTCACCATCTAGTTTTACATAAGCTCTCCGTCCTACCCGGATCTGAAAACCAAAATCATATAACGGATGACTCAATCTGTAAGAATACATCTCCTCTCCGTAAAGTATTAACAATCGACGTTCTTTATCGGTCTGCCCCTGGAGGGTTCCGGGGATCTCGTGAGTGCTTATTCAGCATAGATGCACTCGTTTGTATGTATGCATGCATGTAAGTGTGGTGAGTAAGTTCAGTTCGACTAGCGGCGCGCGCGCGGACATCCGCTTTCTCGCCCGGTCCGGGAACACCTTATTCTTTTTCAAAAAGAGTTCTCTCTAACTCAATCCTAATTGTTTAAACTCATCTGATCTACTTTGGAATAAGTTGCTTCTTGCTGTGCTCGAGCCAATGAGACACGACGCATGGACTCACAAGAGATCTGTGATAACTGGGAGTTCGGACGATTACGTTTCTGGCGTGATATATCTCCTTTGGATTAAGGCTTAAGACTGGAGGTTTGGGGACCTCGGTGGTTATCTATAGTCCTTGGTATAGAAACAAATGACTGGGGACTGTAAATTAGTTTATGAGACGAATATGATAATATATGTATCTTACAGCTAAAGCTCTGTGTAGTCCGCTTATCTGAAGAGTTCGGTCACCTAACACCTTTATAACCTTCAGTCTTAAAATTTCCAGTTAGAAAACTTTTAAAAACCTGGCTTTACCGAGATACTTGCTTTTCAATCTAGGTAGCTACCGATAATCACATAGTGTAAGAGTACATAGCAGTTTTATTTTGTTACTATCTCATTTCATATGTATGTGATATAGCATACAGGACGTACAAATGTTCGCAATTATCCAACACTGTGTAACTACTTCATTCAGCATTACTCGTGTACGGACAAACGGATAGACAACAGAATGCCATACAGTAGCCACTCAAGGGTTGAGATATTATCCACGTAATGCACGATAGAGTTGAATGAGCTGAATAGCCTAGTATCACAGGCATAAGAACGTGGCAACCGGTTTACTAGACCAAAGAGAGCAAACAACAATTTGAGTGCGTAATAGAGGGTGTAAACTAGTCTTAACCTCTCCCCCTAACGACTATCGTTGATTTAACATTTTACTTTCTTCATAACGCACGTATTCAAAATCGGTCGAAGCCTCTGAGTTAAATCTAGGTCCTGCAAGGTTGCTTCATGCTTTGGCCCCTGACTCACTATTCGCATTAATAAGAACCGCAAAGCATACATGATTAACTTTTTTCTCAAACCGAGTTTATATGACTCCGATAGAGCTGCACAAATGCTAAATATCCAATTTCTCTCTTTCAATTCTGGTGGCCATTTCCTTCTCGCACCCATTCGCTTTGTCGCACCATCCACCCTCTTAACAACCGACTCGAGAATATCCTCGACAGATCTAAGAAGACCATATCAAAGAGCACGTAAAAGTCAACACCAAATTCGACATTATGCGTTTCAAATCAATACTCCTAGCCACCCTCGGCGCAGCCATGGCACAAGCCTACAAAATCAACCCAAGCCTCCCGGACGGCGCCTACTTTATCCCACTGAAGACACAGCCCCTCTCAACCGAGTCCTCCAAATTCCACACCAACACGGCCCCGATTTACGGCGAACCCATCCTTCTCGACGAGCTACGCCTAAACACCAACACCACCATGGACAAAATCGTCGAGCGCGGGCAAGTAGGAGAAGTGCCAATCCCAGTGCACGACCACTTATGCGTAGAATCAACGGAGTTACGCAAAGAACACGACGGTGCGAAGAAGAACCTGTCCGACCAGTGCGACAAGGGGCGCAAGATCAACGGGTGGTGGGGGAACTACCTGGGGATGATCCTGATCCGGTACGGTAGTTCCATCGCGTGGACGTGCAATTACTCGAGTGATGAGCAGCATTGCGCGCCGAACGAGATCGATAATGCGTATGAGCAGATTATGACTCTTTGCAAGGCGAAGAGCGTTTATACCTCGGGAGGGCAGGTCTGTGCCAAGAAGTGGAAGAAGTGCTATGGGCACTCGACTTTTACGTCGGATATTTGTGGGAATTATGCTTAGAAGGTTTAAGTGATTGAGTGTTAGGTGTTGGGTGAGGTGGTCGAGGTGGATGCTGATGCTGGGTGACTGGAATGGTAATATGTAGTCTTGGAGCTTCTGCGGGGAAGGGAAGGGAAAGAGATGGACTTCGTGAATATTCACACCAAGCGCCAGACATGTGAACGAGTTTGTGAAATGGATTAATTTGGGGGAAATTTTATGCTGAAAGTCAGATGTGAAAAAAAAAAGGGAAAAAAAAAATGAGACGGTTTATTATCGTGATTACTATACAGGCCTCTCTTGTAACCGCTGAAGTCGACAGCCTTAGAAACGAATATCTTACAACTTGCAAGTATCTATAATGAATACCTATCTATTCGAGATGATTATAATTGGGTAACATCTATCATAGGTAGATTTAGCCTTGCTTTTAAGATACAAGCAGATTGATTTCTCCGTTGGTGTGTCGAAGTTTCATACGTCCGTAGACTAACAGATGGAAAAGTGAGCGTATCCAATATCAGACTTAAGTGTGCTGTTGATTAAATTTTTTGAACGTTTAGTGTTTTACCCTTGACACTAGAGACTAGAGAGATCAATCCAGCGAGCGTGTCCAATCCATCGTGCACAGAAGCAACGCTAATAACAACTTTCGTACCCTTCTCACACAACTCATTTCTTGAACAAAAAAACGAGATTCTCCTAAACTGATGTAATAACCTCGTTGACTGCTTCATCTAGTAATGCCCTCGCGGTAGTATCTCGCCAACCTTCCGTTGAGAATGCATTAAGCAAAGTATGGATATATATATACATTCTCGCTGTCCGTTTTTGTATCGGAGCCCAGGCAGTTAGATCTCCTGGTGTTAACCTGAGGGTTTTAGGGGGTGGCTAAAAAGAGATGGATCAGCCGCTTAGTGGCTGTGATTACTGAGAAGGAGCAAAAAGGGGTAAAGCGGGACCGGTTTTTCACAACGCTTATTAAGTAGCTCACCTGACTATCTGATCCTTGAGGTGACGGGGTATTGTGTTTTGAAAAGAACGTAAATGTCATAGTAGCTTATATAGTGGATGCAGGCGGTCAAGTTCTGTTCTGTTACCTTTGGAGTATTATGGTATGGTGCTTACGTGCCATTAAGAGAAGAGCAGTGCAGCTGAGTGTGAATGGTCAATACCACAGGCGAGGATATCGGGCGTGTAGGCTCGAATGAATCTCCTGTGACGCCATTTCCCGGGGCCAAATTACTGGATACTGGAGGAGCTCTCCTCGGCTCCTTGTAAGCCGGCGGCCTGCATCCTTAGAAGTTTGGTAGGGACTCAAGGTTCGAAGCGATGCGGAACAGGAATGAAATGGGAAACTTGGATGTAAGAGAAATCGCAGTTGGTCAAGGGATGAGATGTGGCCGGACGTGGTGGAAATGATTGCCATTACCACGAACTTGTTGGGGGCTTGACAACTAACTGATTGGAGTAGGTATTTGAAGCCTTCCACACCCCGTCAGGTTTCTCTTCTGAGTCTGTATATACTGGCTATTTGTATAGATATCCTCCGAGGTCCGCCAATGTGTCTTATGTTAACACCCCATCTGAAGCATTCTTCGGTAACACTGAGACCTGTATTCTGCAGTCTTCAACGCGTAGACCACTATATAGCACCCTTTAGGCTCCAGCGCAAGCTTGCTCAGACAAGAGAAAGGTCAAAGCCTCCAGAATTACCTACAATGAACTCCCCGGTCGCCAAGAAGCAGGTCTCTAGAGGCATACAGTACTTCTGGTAACTTCTACGCCCAAATTACTCTCCCATAGTACCGTCACTTTTGCTTCCGGAGGTTCCATTCCATAAGAGACAACTTCCAGAAAATACGGAGGAGCGTAGTGTGTGATTGCAGCTTCGTTAGTCCCTAGAATCCAATACTGAAATCAGACACTGGCAGAGCGTCATTCTCAGCACTACCACCTAGAGACGGTGTGACGGCGTAGGCATGCTGCATAGTTTCTGGTGACAAAATGGTTGGCAATAAGATGTGTACTGATTTTGGCGTGATGTGTCTGCTCTGGACGGGTTGATAACTGCCACGATTTTTACATGGTATCCCGTCTCTTTTGATTCCATGAGTTCTGGTAACTTCTTCTGCTCTCATCAAATCCCTATAACCATATCTTAGTGGCCGATGTGGGTTTATCCGTAAACTACTCTCGTGCGTCATGACAGTCATCGGCGGATAGTGATACGTTGGATATGTACATTGCTGAAATAATCGAAAGACTATTACATAATACTCACCATAGTTCATGGGGCCACTCACCTCATGCCCACAATTCATCTGTGATGTCTTTGCCCAACAGTCGTACGGCCGGATCGTTTGTCGGCAACCCTTGGAGGAACCATAGTTACTCGTATGTCTCGTGACTACATGATCATGCCCTATACTATGCGGTGCGACTGTATATCTCGTTATTACAATTCTATTAATGTGATGAGTCATTCGATGGTCTATCATCAGGCCGGTTCCTGATTCCTTCTCTGGCTCTAAAACTTACGATGTAAACATCTTTACGTGACTCTCTATCATCTTTAATTCGAACTATCAGGAGAGACATGATGGTTGTGACTTCAAACTTGATCTCTCACTCGCGAAGTTGGCTTTCAAACACTCAACAATTTGATTTGATTGTGCAGGCAGTTTAGCCGTTTGCCATGACCGTTTGCTTTGACTGCTTACACTAGCATTCTCAACATTTGAGCTCGTCAGAGGTCTAGACTGCAGTCTCATCAGCAAATACGCGACAAGACGTCAATCACGGAAGAGCACAGGAAAGTGGCGAGACTTGTGTAAATTTATCGGGTTATTACAGCTTCTTGTGGCTTGGGAAGACCGGCTAATAAGTACCTAGTTACTTGTACTTGGTATAGAGGTAGGTATGTTAGATGGGAGTGCATCTTATTGGATCAAGAAAATCCCTCTCAAGCGACAATGTGTGGGCTTCATTCCTTGAGCCGCCCTGTTTCCCAAGCAGATTGTACCTGAACTGATGCTTGATTGTGCACCACCCAATTGATATCTCTTTCCTTTCAAACATACCTTGTACACCTACTCACACCCCTTATGTGTTGTCCAGGTAGCTCTGTCACCCACTCTTTGTCATACCGGCCTCACTGTGCATTCACTATACTATAAGGGCTGTAGACTTCCTATAACACCGCATACTTTTTTAGAACTACTTGCAAGGTACCTACCAATTAAAATTATCCACACAACGCCCCGTAGGGACGTCGTAGCATATGCACCACGCCTAGCCAACGTCAGCTGAATCACATCGGGTGGCGTCGAATCAAGGGTCCTCGGCTCGCTACAGGTGTCCAGGTGTCTTAGGTACCTCTTACTGCCTTGGGCTGGTAGAGCAACAAGGTACCGTCAGGCCACACTGCCCCGCGCCTGCCTCGCGCGCGCGCGCACCATCTGCCTACTACTACCTCACACATGCTTATAGGACATGCTGCAACCAGTAGGTACTACGTTTGCACAAGGCCAACTGCAGGGTTTGTGTGCTCTTGCCAACATTACCTACCTACACAAGGTACTTCCAGTCTATCTGCCTCTTGATAATATTAGGTACCTACCTCTATTTACCTTGATAGCCCCTCCTTCTTCTGCTTTCTCCCTCCATCTTCTCTCCACAGCTTCACCTCCCGTCTCTCTGAGTCTATGCATTCCTTTTGAAGTTGCCAGTCTCTGTTCTTTTTAGACTTTGGTGCATCTTGGGGTTTCCTGGTCTTCTTCTAGATCTGTTTTTAACTCTAATCCCAAGCCTAACTCTAAATCGGATCACCTCGGCACCTTGACAGCACCATCATGGCTACTTGGCATGGGCCAGGTGGACGCAATCGGCCGGCCGGTGGAGGCGGCGGCGGCGGCGGCGGCGGTGGCTCTTCATATAGAAAGCCTGCGGAGGTATTCTCGTTAGTCTTTCTGTCTCTTCCCCTCTCCCGATTCTCTATTACTTTCTTTCTCCCTCGCCCTCTCGAGCTTCTCCTGAACTCCTCCAGCTTCGGTTCTTCCTTATAAGACACGACACAACGTGAAATAAACTCATAGCACACATCCTGTTCCAGTAAATCATGCGCTGATGCCTGTATTATAGTCCGTCTGGAAGAGCACCTGTTCCTGATCTGAGAGTCACCGAGCTCGAGAATTCGCTTCTTGCTGGCGCGAAGAACGCTGGTTTGAGTCCCGATCTAGGATTCCCTATACGTCCAAGCTACGGCACCAACGGCCCAGAACTCGTGCTTTGGGCCAACTACTATACCTTGGAAGCCTCCAAGAAGCTCGTGGTGTACCAATACGAAGTATCTGTGAAGCCTGGGGCTGTCGGCCGGAAGCTTGGGCATATTATTCGACTGTTCTTGCAATCTCCCAACTTACGCGGGCATCGGGATGACGTAGTGACCGACTTTCGTGAGATTCTCATTTCACGGCTGGAGATCCCAAACCAAGTCGTCAAGCTGCCTTATCGTGCCGAAGGCGAGGATGAGCCTCGCCAAAACGCGTGTGAATACACCATCACGCTCGAACGGAAAAAAGCCATCTCTGTATCTGACCTTATCAGTAAGTCGCCTAGAGTTGAAATTTCTCCTTTTGGCCTATTTTGGGCCACATCGCTCCTGCGTGCTGGCGAGACATTCCTTGGTTTCCTACTCTCTATTATAATCGCTAACTCCAGGTGCCAAACAGAGTACCTCACATCGCCAGATCTGAAGTCTCAGTATGAGCATAAGTCGCCTATTGTCCAAGCATTAAACATTCTCATCAACCACCACGCCAAGTCGTCCAACAGAATCGCGACTATTGGGACCTCCAAGAAGTTCTCCCTCGACAATGCTGAGACCTATGAGCTTGGCGCTGGGCTCCAAGCTATCCGTGGCTTCTTCACCAGCGTTCGACCAGCCACAGGTCGTCTACTACTCAATGTAAATGTGACCCACGCAGCATTCTATGAGGCTGCACCACTTGATCAGTTGATCAAGAGATTTATGACCCAGAATGATCGCTTTCGACTCAAGTCATTTCTGAAAGGGCTCAGGATCACAACAAACCATCTCGAGGAGAGGAGGAATAGAAATGGCGAGAGAATCATACGGGTCAAAACGATCTATAATCTTGCTACTAAAAAGGATGGATATGATAAAAATGACCAGACGTCATTGGAACACCCTCCTAGGGTACGTGAAACTGGAGCCGGTGCCAAGGGCGTGGAATTCTGGTTGGAAGATAACGGAAATAAGAAAAAGCAAGGGAAATCTGCTCCTGCCGGCAGATATATCTCTGTTTATGATTACTTCCAGCAGAGTAAGCATTTTCTATCTTTCCAAAACCCAAATGCTAACAAGGTCTTTCAGAGTATCAGAAAAAAATCGCAGATCCCAGTCTTCCTGTAGTCAATGTTGGCACGCAAACGAACCCGTCTTATCTCCCTGCTCAAGTTTGCGTTGCGCTGTCTGGCCAGCCTGCAAAGAGGCAGTTGAGTTCGTCTCAAACACAGAAGATGATTCAATTTGCAGTACGACCGCCCGTGGACAACGCCAAATCCATTGTGTCAAAAGGGCTCAGCACTGCAGGCATATCAACTTCCCCTACTTCCCCTCAGCTAGTAAGCAAAGCTTCGCCCGCTGCAAAAACTTTCCACAGAACGAGATTAGTAACAAGTTCTCTTAGATCAGCTTTGGGGTTACCGTATCACCCAATCTTATCACCGTTAAGGGCCGTTTGCTCGGCGCACCTAAGGTTAGCTACAGCCAGAATAAGCAAGCACCCGTGATGAACGGGAGCTGGAACATGGTACCACGTGGTTCCCCGGCGCTCCAGTTCATATCCTCTACTGGGTTACCAAATTGGTCATGTCTATACATTTCTATGCCAGGGCTCTACCCTATAGCCGAAACGTTCGATAAAACGAAGCTGATAACCCTTTTGAAGAGCTTTGGGAGTGTTTTGAAATCAACCGGCATTAAATTTAACGCCCCAGCTCCATTGGATATGGTTGAGCTCCGAGAAACGGACGATGTGGCTCTTGACACGAAGTTCAAACACATGGTGGAGAAGCAGAATGTGGATTTCCTCTTCGTTATTCTACCTTCAAGTCCAATCCCGCTGTATAGCAGAATTAAGCAGCTCGCTGACGTGAAGTATGGTATTCAAACTATATGCAGCGTTGGCTCAAAGATTGCGAATGAGAGGGGCCAGGACCAGTATTTTCGCAACGAAGCTTTGAAGGTCAATCTTAAACTTGGCGGCACCAACCAACTTGTCGAACCTGAACGCCTCGGCCTCATTGCCGACGGTAAAACCATGGTCGTCGGAATCGATGTTACACACCCGTCTCCAAGCTCATCGGATGCTGCGCCAAGTATTGGGGCGATGGTAGCCAGCATCGACAGCAAACTCAGCCAGTGGCCTGGCATCCTAAATAAGCAAGAGAAGCGTCGCCAAGAGATGGTCTCAGACCTCATAACAATGCTTAAATCGCGTTTACAGCTATGGCGCAATAAAGGCAAACACCCGGCCTACCCAGAGAACATTCTCATTTATCGTGATGGTGTCTCTGAAGGCCAGTACTCAACTGTATTGCAAGAGGAACTACCACTGCTGCGCAAAGCATGCAACCAATTATACCCAGCATCAGATCAGAAAAAACATCTGCCCAGAATGACAATGGTGATTGTAGGAAAACGACACCATACGCGTTTTTATCCAACGAAACCATCCGATGTCGATAATTCTGGTAACTCGAAGGCTGGCACGGTGGTTGACCGGGGTGTTACGGAAGCACGCAGTTTCGACTTCTACTTGCAAAGCCATGCTGCAATCAAAGGCACAGCGAGGCCGGCTCATTACTTCGTCATTTTCGACGAGATCTTTCGCGACGTCAAGAAAACGTTCAAGGGTCAGAGCGTCGCCGACGAGCTACAGATGATAACGCAAAGCTTGTGCTACACTTATGGCCCCGCCACAAAAGCGATCAGTTATTGTGCGCCCGCTTACTACGCCGATCGCCTGTGCGAGCGGGCTAGGCACTACTATTACCGTGAGTATGAAGGCCTCACTAACTCTTCGGCGGAGTCTGAGGCCGGCGATGATGCCGAGGTTGGAGTGGAGATCCATGGGAACCTAAAGGATACTATGTTCTACGCCTAGTCGACCCACTGATGTTTCAACTAGCGGTTTTGGAGTGGCAAGCATAGTTTGAGTGAGATAGATTCGATTCTCAAGCTTAGCGTAGAAAATCGATGATTTGGTTTGGGAACCCGGCTTGGGCATTTGGCCAGGGAAGTTGTTAGGAATGTGGGTGACTGAAGATCATCCATGTTGGATCTGGTAGAGATCGGTTCATACAGCTTTCCATGGCTAGCACAACGGCTCATCTAGATACTGTTAGAGTAATGTTAGTTGAATGCAATGCACTCCTTGCATTTGCTTCAAAATTTGTTTCTTGCTATTGTTTTCGATATTTATACGCGATGTGTGCGTGGGCGTAGCTATGCTGACTATCCCCTGCCATGAATATCCCGTTGTAACAGCTGGGTGGGCTATTAAGTGTATGCTAAACTTAGACTGTTTCGCGTGATTGATAATAGACGCTACTATAAGCTCCCTTCCTACGGACTGGAATTTAAAACGCTTGATATTTTGAACATCGTTAGAGTCAAGGTAGTAGATCCAAGCATTGAGCAAAGCAAGGCACCTGAACTTGGGTTAGATAATCGGATCGAGATACAATAGCAATCTTCACAGCTCTGGCCAGTCGTACTTAACTACCTAGGTACTGTACTGCGCTGATGGAGTGTCTATCTTGATGTTCCTGTTTTCAATCTAACACGGAAGTCGGCTATGATTCTTTTGACGAGAACATGGGGTACGCGCCAACGCTGGGGTCTGGGATATCATGAGGAAGTACGTTTGTATACTTCAGTAGCTATTCAGAGGTAAGTGAAGCACGGGGGTAGCAGCCAGGACGTAGCTCCTTCCCGCCCCTTAAAGCTCTGGTCTGGAAATATTCCTGAGTTACATGGAGGGTGGCGGAATATTATATCACAATAAATGATTTATTTATTATTAAAACTAAAAGAAAATCACATAGTCTATGTATCTAAAATAAGAAATCTAGGGTATAATAACCTAATACAACCTATTGATGAAATAATTGCCATCCCAGAGAAATTCTGTAGCCCTTCCCATTTAGCAACATGGTAATTCAAAAATCTTTTGCTTGAATTAACATGGGCTGTACAATTGTTTTGTCGAACCCGTTCCACTTGCGGCGTCACTTTCATCTTTTGTATACCGAATCTCTGTTACCACCGTCTTCTGGATTCCAGTCTTTAGGTCGGGAGCAGGTTCGGAACGGTCACGGTTCGCGGTGATAAGGGTTGCCAACTTGGTGCCTGCGTGCTCAGTACCACGGGCGTGGGAAGACTTCCCGCCCGTTCTCTTCTTTGAGTTCTCTGAATGAGTAGACTGGCCCTCGGCTACCCGAACGATCTTGGCGAGCAGATCGGTCAGGTTCAGCTCAATGTGCAACTTCAGGAGATACACAAGTGGGTGGAACGAAAGATAAACCAGACCATTCCCAAGCGGTAAGACGACGATGAGGATGATCTATTAACAGTCAGCAGGCAGCGATAGATACGAGGAGGTTTTACGCACATCAAGCGCCAGGGAAAAGAAGATCATGCCGACGTTGTACCGGAACAGTGGGTTGTACTTGTCTAAGCCGTTGTCAATGAGCTTCGACCGAACGAGATAAGCGAAGTATCCGCTCAAGATCAGATCGATGATTGCAAAAATCACTTTTTCTACTCGATCCCATACGTCATTGAGGCGTATCCAGGCTGGCGAAATTTGAAGGCGCGCTGGGATCCAGATAACGTAGACGCTAATGTTGACGAGGAAGAGTATCCCAGCAACAGTCCATTTTATCCTGTTTATCCTTCTCTGGTCTCTGGTGATAAGGCCGATTCGGTTGATGAGAATTTGCATGATGCATTGAACTTGGAGAGTCCAAAATGTGATAAGGAAAAAGAAGAACTGGAACCTAGATAGTAATGTCGTTAGCGACAGTATACACACCCTGGACGTCGGGTATCTTTTGCGTGATCACTTACGATGGCTCGATGATTTCGTATAGGAAGAGCCAAGAGAGTATTCCGATGATCGTACTGGCAAGCCATTCTCCCCATACCATCACGAGGTAGCCACTGATCCGGTGGGTCCGTCTCCATGCTCTCCATGTCTGTTTGCGCGCCTTTGAGGCAGTGAAAAAGGAAACAGCCAGAGAAAACCCCCATACTATAGATGCAACAACTATGTCGCTCTGAGTTGTGCGTTGGGCCACATAATTAGGCGACACAAGGAATCCAGGCATCTTGAAAGAAGTAATCAGGACAATGCAGAATTCCTGGGCCAAAGATAAAAAATTGAACTCAAGCGACAAAAGATGTGAGTTACCATCAAATGGGAGTGACTGCAATGCAATTACTTATAAAGTAAGTAGAAATGCCGGCCGTGCCAAGGGAAATGCCGGAAGAGCATAACAATCATTTCATAGCAAAGAAGCTAGCGAAGACTATGCACAGTAGACTGGCATCAAGCGGCTGCTCAAGAAAGCCCGTTGTAGATATCGAAGTTGTGTTGGTTAGCCTAGCCTGGTATCCGAACACATCCGGACTGCAGCTAAGGCTCACTACCGACAATAATATGCTTTAGCGCTTTCCTCCGGAACTTGTCGCTAAAGTCTGGGCCACGACGAGCCTCCTTGGAGAAGCTATAGTGGAGTATAGCATGGCACAGATCTCTAGTGCCGAGACGATGATTTAGCTCTTGGGATGGAACTATCTAGCTAGCTGTTTATATGCACGCTAGATCCGGGATAACTCCCCAGGTGGCTAGCAAGTATATAAGTAGATCGAGGCTAGTCCTGATAGAATACAGGCACAGATAGAGAGCTATAATGCACTGGCCATCGCTGGGATATACCATGGACATACCCAGCTGATTTGATATTATGGTAATACTAAGGCTCGAGACTAAGTCATGTTTCCTGGCGCAGATCCGAATATCACTGAGCTTTTTATCCGAGGATATTCTACTACTTCGTGTGGTAGCTTTGGTAATGTCACGGTGGGACAACTGTCAGATTTTAGTTGTGTGATCTCGTCGCTGTATTGTGTCTGGGCCTCTCTCCTATCTTGAGGCAACTTTCTTATTACTGGAAGTCTTTTAAGTGTGCCACTTAAGCCACACTGCCTTAGCCACACCACGTCCGCCACTTTGCTTAAGTAATGTGGTGATCTTCCCATTTAGGCCTCACAGGCTCTTTTAGGCCAACCTTCGCAAAGGGATGCGGAATAACCAAGGTGGAGTCTTGGCATTCAATATTAAAAATTCTTATAAGTGGTTATTTCTATATTTTTTATTCTTAAATATGTAAATAGCTTTTCAAGCAACCTCGGAGCATTCGTTTTATTATTTATTTTTATTTGCTTTTATCAGATAATGGATAGCAGGCTTGTCACATGTTCCCAACGCTCACGTCAGTCGACTAATTTTTTCCCATCAATTTTTATTGTCAGCATGGAACCTCAAAAGCTAGTAGACCTTTGCCCATAGTCCCAAATACCTTTTAATCTTTCAAACTCCTTCAATCGACTTTCTGCTACCTCCCGGGCACTGAACATCATGGCGGGAACTGAGATTAAGGAAGCCCTCCCCGCCCTCCCGGTCGATATAACCGCCCAGTGGCTGGGATCAAAGCTTGATCAGAAGATCAAGTCGATCGAAAACACTCACAACATTTGGGGAACGGCCAGCAAGTTGTTTTATGCCATCGAGTACGAAGATGGAAACAGCAGCAGCAGCGGACGACCAACGCATGTGTGCATCAAGGGCGTGTTCGATCCCAAGATGATTGCCGCACAGCCATGGACCGTCAGTCTAGCACAGCGAGAAGCCGAGTTCTTCTCCAAGGTGGCGCCGAATGTTAGGAATATGATCTTTCCTAAGGGCTGGTGGGCAGGCAGCAGTGAGACCCAGGGCATCGCCATCATGAATGACCTCAGCAAGGAAGGATGTTCGTTCGCCGCCGAAGTCGCGTCGTACTCTGTTGACAAGGTTATGAACGGGGTCGAACAGTTGGCGGGCTTGCATGCGCAGTACTGGGGCCAGAGCCAAGAGGACCATCCCTGTAGGTATACGGGAATGTCATCTTTGACTCCCCACCTCCGCGCCCTCTCTGCAGAAGATGCTGACCAGCTGTCATGGCAGGGATTTGGAATAATTACGACCCAGCCATGAAATTTATGTGCACTGCTTGGGACGATGTTGTTCGACAGCCTGGGAGAACCAAGCTGCCTGAGTATCTGATGGATGGCAAACGCTGCAATGAGGCGTTGGATCGCTACTATGCTGAGCGCAACCCCCGCTTCCGTACGCTGCTCCACGGGGATACGCACATCGGCAACATCTACTTCACCTCCAAGGGGGAGATTGGGTTCCTGGACTGGTCGGCCTTTCACTTCGGATCGTGCTTCCACGACGTTGTATACCACATGACGGCCATGTTGAGCATCGAAGACCGACGTGCTCACGAGATGGAAATCCTCGACCACTACCTCGACACCCTGTACCGTCTTGGAGGGCCCAATTTTGATCGTCACAATGATCCCGAGGTCATGATCGAATACCGCCGCTCTTTCATGACCAATGTCATCTGGCTCATCTGCCCCGATGGTCTCCAGTCCAAGGAGCGTGTTGCGATGCTGTGCGAGAACACGGTGGCAGCCTATGACGACCACAAGGTCATCGATGTTCTTCTCAATCCGCCCAAGCCTTCTAGCGCTACGAATACCACTGCTTCTTGATCCTTCGATATATATAGATGAAAGTACCTGATAGTATACATATAGCTTAATTGATTCCGTGCACCCAGGCGAGCCTCCTTTTCACGTTGTTAGTAGGTAGAGTAGTTGGCCCACTGGGCGCCTGTACAGCCGCGACAATATTGATACTTGTTTTGGAATAACGTGAGTGGCTTCTGCTTGTGTTACATTGATGGCCTATAGGTTTTGAGCAGGATACCGGTACTTTGTCGTGATAGGACTAAAAGCCACAGAAGGAACCACCCCCAACAACAGTTTCATCTATATTTAAACCCTCATGCTTGCAGGGGATTGCGATTCAATGATACCGCTATAAAATGTCCTAGCTCCGTTAAGACGAGACATCATTGACCTAGCTCAATAATAGACCTCCAATCAGTATACACATGGTTATTCTTATTACCTTGCCCATTTCTTTTTTACCTTTTCTTCTCTCACCTATTATAGCTCACATACACCTAGCCTAAGATACTATGAATCAAAATGGTCAAATTTTCCCAGTAAGTTAATTCGATTGAAGATGAGCAATATTATATGTTTACACATTGCAGGGATGGGTGTCTAGTCCTGATAACCGAGGCTCGGTCGATATCATCATGTCGTGTTTCTTGACCATCTTCCTTTGCACATGGTCATCTTTATGTCTGAACGTCCCCCATCCAGATGACAAGGATCTCAAAGTTTTGCTTAGGAAGCCAAAATGGATGCTTTGGGGCACCTTAATGCCTGAAGTTGTGTTGTCAATATCTTTCGGCCAATACACATCAGCACGGCGATCTGTCCAGCGCTTTCGCGAACTCGGATATCCCCATTGGACTTTACGCCATGGCTTCTTTGCAGATATGGGGGCCATACTACTGCAACCCGAAGGAGACTCACCGTTCGTTGTTGATAGTAACCAGGTGGCTTTCCTTGTGGAGAAAGGATACCTGGAATGCCAAAAATAACCACCGAGGAAATATGGGATAAATCAAAGGCAGACTTTCTCTACAAAGCGTTTGCCTCTCTCCAGACTAGTTGGTTCTTGTTCCAGCTTGTTGGCCGGGGGTTGACCCGACTACCCACAACGGCTCTTGAAATCTTCACGGGTGCCATTGTCTTTTGTTCTTTTGGTAACTCTGTCTGCTGGCTACATAAGCCAAATGATATCCGGAAAAGCATTACCTTCCAAATCGGTGTTCCTTTACAAGACATCATTTCTGGAGACAAAAACGCTGCCAGTGTTTTTCGCCACCATATAGATCACCTCGACAACAGATCTGATGGGGAGCCGCTAATGCGCCTCTCAAATAGTACATATCCAGAACTGAACATCTCCCACAAAGTAGCCTTCTTCTTCTCGGAAAGATTTACGCCGCTTTCCATTTGGCTGCTTGGAATTCACATTTCCCGACACATTTCGAACTCATGGGGTGGCGAATTACGAGTTCTGTTGTTACAGGAACGTCCTTAATCCTGTGGCTGTTCGAAGTATTGATATTCCCTCCGGACGAAAACTCCTGGAATAAGTATATAAACCCCTTGGATAGCGATAGATCGTGGCTCCAGCGATCGGCCGCGGAGGAAGATGGTGCAGAACCTGTCCCACACGAAGCTAGCACGGTTTTCACAAGAGTTAAAAGAGCGAAACTTCCCCCAATGCTGTTTCATCCAGCCTATCGGATAGTCATTAGAGCCACGCTCGTGCCTCTCTACGTATTATCTCGCATGTTTCTTGTGGTAGAAGCTTTATCGAGTTTAAGAACCCAGCCTGCTGGCGTTTATATCACTTTCAGTGTTGCAGATCTGCTTCACACATAAGAAAAAGGACTATTGGAATTAGTTCGGTGGAGTATTTGGTCCCGCGAGTTTGCTAGAGAGCGATGCACACTCACATGAATTCCGTTTTTCTAATATCCTACGTAAGGCTATTTAGCTTTTGCTTAACTAAAACATAGGCGCTAAGGTTAAAGGTTTACTTTATCGGCTAAAGTTATATATAAATACATAGCCAAGCTACCTAAACGGAGGAAAATCTAAATAGTTAAGATTTTAAGCAGCTATAACAAATTATTATATTTTAAATAAAGTTAATTCCTAGCCTTAAAACCAGCCCTTGTTATACTATTAAACACTTAAAATTTAATTATTATTGGCTTTTCAATTAAGATTACCATTAGTTGCACCGTTTGTTATAAATATAAGTTTATTAAAACTTATTTTCATATTTAAAACTATTATAAAGCTATAGGCAGTTTTTAATTATATCTTTATTTAAACCATTTTAGATTAGTTTATAAGGCGTTACATACATCCCTATTTTATATTTGATTGTTAAAAGCATTATCATAAGGGTTACATGAATTCTTGTTGTCGCTCGAAGAAGGCTAAACTTCTGCGTGATCTAGGCTGCAACTATATACAATTTAGTCCTTTGTCTCCTAAGATCGTGGCATATTGATAATTGATCTTATAGTGCTACATTTGCTGCTACTGCTTAGGTGTAAAGCAAAGCGGAACGGAGGAGAGGGGAATGCAGAAAAAATATCAGTAATAGACAGGAAGACGCGTTTTAGCGCGTGTAACGCGTTCAGAGAGTCCAAGACTTGCAGCCTCGTATTCGCTACGTGTGACAAATAGTACCTCAAACTACTGCACGCACTCTTTCATACTATCTTCATCTTAGTTAAGTTGAGGCAGATTGGCTATAGGCAACCTCATGTAGCTACGTAATAGTGGCTGTTAAATGTAATTATACCCACCCAGAATGTCTCTATTTCCAAAAGAATTCAGCCGATTTAATTATAACCTATTGCAATCCCACAATCATCGGCATTTCCAGCTTGGCGACTGCTTTTTGCCCCCCAATGAACGCCTCCAAGGATTATAATAAGCGCTTTCGTCAGTGGCTTTACTGTTCACCTCTCCATCGACAGGGGTCTGTATATCTCGTGCATCCCCAGCATAGGCCTAGTGGCAAAAGACATGTAATGGAATGACCCCCAAGTGCTTCTGATCATATTGGTTTCAGCTTCTCTTACTCGAAACCAATGACTTCTTAGATGCTCTGGATTACTTCGGAAGCCACGGTATCTAAGCTTACGCACCGGCGTTCTGTTAAAACGCAGCTTTCTTGGATCGAATTTTGCAACGAATTAGATTCGCATTCACTAACAGCTTTTGCGTCACGTCTAATTATAGTGACAACTAGTATCTTGATCGACGTAAGCTATTGGGATATGACGTCTCATCAAATAGAGCTGACATGTATCTTTGCGAAGTATTCGATTATACGCACACGGGGAGTTACACGCGCGAAATAAGTAAACGGCCTTTTTATCTTTCTTTTCTTTTTTCTCCTCTTGATTTAGTGCTATTCTCTTCCTCATCACTATACTTTGGAAACGAATAGGTCAGCGTTATACCAAATGCAGGTAATTCTCAAAATTCTATTACCAAAATCCAGTCAAGAGTCTGCATCTCGCCGCATAGCATCTGCAGTTCACAATGGCAGACATAGAATTGCCTTTGCTTCCAGTGCGTGCTGGTAAGCGAGGAAATTTTGCCCATATCGAAGATGAATCGTCCAGTTCAGTAGCCGACTCACGACTCCCGCCCCAAACGCCTTCGCAGAGGTCCATCACACACTGGCAACCATCATGGTGGTAGTGGTGGTGGTGGGAAATATTAGCTGTGATTATTGGTATTGCATCGGCTGCTGGTCTTGTGGTACTCCTCAAGAGTATTGATAACACGCTTCTACGCCAATGGAACATTCCCATCGAGCCCAACACTGCCGTGGCTTCTTTAACTACCATCAATAAGGTAGCCTTGTTAGTACCGGCAGCCTCCTGTATAAGCCAGCTAAAATGGCGCTACTTCTCCAGCGCGCCACGGAGACTTGCAGACCTTAGTCATTTCGACTCGGCAAGTAGAGGGCCCTGGGGTTCTCTGACCTTTCTATTTCAGGTATCCAGTCCTCTCAAGGCATTAGTGGCGGCTGGATTCTCAGTACTCACAATATTGGCTCTCGGTCTCGATGCCTCTGCTCAACAGCTCCTACAGTTCCCTGTTAAAGAGATGGAGGTCGATGATAAATCTGTCGTAATGGGGTCGGCAGCTGGGTACAATTCAAAGAGCATTAACGCAGAGCTTCCGGTTCAAGGTACTGCCCCTAGTTTCTCTTGCAGATGTCAACACGTCGGTACCGCTATGATAGTGACTTGCGCTAACATGTTCAAGCCCTGAATCCTAAAGTCATCCCACTTCAGTTCGAGATATTGAATGCCCTACGGGGTTCAACGTTCAATTCATATTTCACTTGCCCTCCAAAAGCGGTACAGTGCAAGTGGGATAATCTTGCAACATTGGGCGTCTACAGTTCTTGGAACAACGCCACCGTCGCCAGTGATGGCTGTCTCATGACCACCGCCCAGATCCCAGGGTCTACATCGAATGCCACTTACGCTGCATGCAACTACACCCTTTCCAATCCGCATAGCGGAAACCTCGAACTTGCAGTCGCCATGTATCCGGAATACAAGAACCTCAGCTTCAGGCTGCTAAGCATAGAGTTTTATTTCCGGTAATAAAGTTTTGGAATCCCGGTTCGTGCCCGGGCCCTGGGAATATCCATCAGGGACGGAGTTTGGGGAGTTTTGGGCATTGAAAGGCCCAAGGAGCGAGAACTTCAGCAGCCAGGCAGACTTCAAACCACCTGATGCCGAGGCGTTTTATGCCAGCTTCTGGTGGTGCTCGAGAAGCCATCAGGGCATAACAGTCGATCCAAGCGGTGTCAAATATGCAGCTACATCTTCAGAACGACTGAGTTTCTTATTTAACACAACTATTAAGAACGGGACACAAGACGAATCTATCTTTACTTATACAGCGAACTCGACAGGGTTAACCTATACACTTGACGAGGGTACCTTCGAGTCCCTACAAGAATACTACGGCTCGCTATTAACAACTGAGGCTGAGGACAAGTACGGCGTGATAGCGGACGGCTCAGACCTGGCGATAGGCGGGCTCCTCTACACTCAGGATCTCAAGAACATGACATTGAGTATAGGCGGTTCCTTAACCAACATACTGCGCAGCCGCAGCCTTGACGAGAACTCTAACATCACTGACGTTTCCGGTCGTGCCGTATATGACGAAACGTATATAGACATCCAGTGGATCTAGCTTCTGCTCCCGTTAGCAGAGACTACGCTCATTACATTTCTCTTTATCCTCTCCGTCGTTATCACGTCTAAACAGCCATTGTTGAAAGATAGTATTTTAGCCTACCTTATGACTACCGTAAGAGGCGATGTGGGAAAAGGCACATACTTAGAATTAACGGAGCGAACTTCATATCAGGGACTAGATGACTAAGCAGAAGGCATGATTGTGAAACTGGAGTCGGATGAGCAGGGACGGTTGGAGTTCTGCAGGAAGGATACCTGATCTGCATGGAACCTGGTATAACGACGACTTTAAACTCCCGTTATTTCTGTCAATAAGGCTGGTAATATACGCTAAGATGGAAAGGGGCAGTTATAAGGAAGCTAAATAGCGGTTGTATCCGACCCATTCGATGTAGCTAATTGCCAACTTGAATTCCAGTCCAGCTAAAAGCTCAACCCCCCTGTTCAGTGCCTGTATCAGTTCCAAAGGTGGGTAGATAAAGTAAGCATTTATAGAAAGAGAGTGCTAGTAGCGACGAGTCTTTTCATTCCGTCATATGATTTCTATAGTGCGGGTATTCCGGCCGTCAAATTACTTCTCTTTCTTTTTAGGCCAGGAGCTAAATATTCCGACTCGGAAGTATTTTGTTTCGTTTCTGCGAGGTGTATGATCAGTCCGTACGGAACTCCCCAACTTCTTTATGCCTATTTAAGGGCCTCTTCAAAACAAATATCACCATCTTCACTACTGAAATCATTCACAGACTCATCTTCCTCGCTCGAAGTCATTTCCACCTCTTCATCGTCGTCTACGTCAATTTTATCCTCCGTCGTCTCGTCATTATAAGCATCATCTGCTTCGACGCAGTCGTACAGCTTTGCAGTTCTGTATACTTGTCAGCTCCATTAAGACTCTTATGGCACCCAACCCTCAGGCTCATCCCAATCGAATGTAAGATCAACAACATGCATGCTGGTCTCATCAAACATCTCCCAGTAGTCTTCTATTCCTTCCTGGAGTCGAATTTGTAACAGAACAAGGACTAATTTCCCTGTCAGCTTAAGGCTGCCTCCTGTAACTTGTCCAAATGGGTTAAATCTCGAAGCCGATGTCCACGCTTCTACACTTTCATAGGCATTCTCAACACAGCCTTCATAATGCATCATTTGCACGTGATCACCGATGGATACCGGAGACTCGTCGAAACGAATCTTTCCTTGCCAGCTCGCCCAGATCGAAGACGGTGCCATATATAGACTGGGCACATTAACGGAAGTCAGCAGTAAGCCAAAGGAGACGTGAGAAGTTCTCTTGCTTTGAGAACCCGTTTCTGTTTCCGGTGTCTAAAAGATATAGCGATAAAGAAACTCCTTTTAGATGCATGCAAGGTAGATATCACATTTTGTTTACTTTGCTGTTTATGTGTCACTCATACGCAAGGTTAATCTGTATGTTGCAACGTTAACTTGCGATTGTGAAATTTCGTTGACTGCGACATTGCACATATCGTGTGCTGTAATATCATTCCTGGTAGATGGTATGTAGGTGTAAGAGTTATCTTATTGTGTTAGGAGTATTGGTTCCAGAGTGAATAGAAGCCTTGAAGCAGTCACATAGCAGGTAGGTATAAGGGGTCAATGGCCATAGGTAGGAGAAGGTTGGTTAATTGGCCCCTGGCCTTCTAATATCTAAGGGGGGGAAACCCCCCTTATCTATACCCATAGGCCGCTATCTCCACTATAGGTAACTAATGCACCTGACACATTGATTCTCGAATCCTCTAACAGAACGAAGATATAAAATGCCACTGACTCATCATCCGACAAATGTTCTTGACTTAATATCGGAAAAACCAGTAGACAAAGATGTCGAAACCTTTCTGGTAAATGCAGCCAATGAATTGCAACATGAGCAATCCCGAGTTAGCCCAGAGGTATATCCTGAAGAACCAAACTTTGTGCCAATACGAATCTCCAAGCCAGGACAAAGACTGGAACGAATCGTTCATGACGACCAGACACAGGATGAAGTTCGAGATTATATACCCGGCGACAAGCTTGATTCTGAAATCCAAGAAGTGTGCCTCGCGATCGTCCTCGGCTGGAAAAATCTCGGCTTCGAGGGGCATCAAAGCTCTCATTACCACCTGCTCAAAAGCAGCATCAACATCCTGTATTTCAGGCTCCATCTGTTCCGATAGCTCAGTTGCAGGGTTAATATTAGAAAACATCGGTGCTGCAGGTATAGGTGTTACACGTATGACCCTCTTGCCGCTCTTGTGGCCCCAGCTAGAGTCCTGGAAGTTGCTGAAGGCGTACGTCTTCAGGATGTTGACGTAGCCGCTCGATATGAATAGGTACTGCGCCCAACTGTGGAGGAGATGCCACGGGTCTAAGCATAGAAGTCCCGCGGCAATGTAGATGCCGAAGAGCGATATAGCTGTTGCCAGGATGGTGAGCTCGCCGATGTCGGTATAGTACTCGCTGATGTAGGCATAGTCTGCACTACCGTTTGTATCGAGTTTGAAATCGATTATTCTTTTTGCTAGATTGATGAGATTGAGAAATAGATATAACTAAACGATTGCAAATATTGAAAATGAAATTATGTATGTGACTACGTGGCTCCTGGGTTTACTGCCTAGAGCTATGATGAATTGGAGCACGATGGTGGCCAAATAGATTATCTAGATGACGCTGTTAACGATTGGGGTGCTTTTTCTTAAGGGAAAGCTGTCAGAATTGATGGTTAATTTGGATGGATTGTTGCGGGCTAATATGTCAGGGGGTGAGCAGGGACTGCTTAACCCCTGTGAACCCGCCACACTATTTATTAGTACACATCTCAGAGAGACAGCAAGACGCGCTCTTAACACAAGACACACACTTCTGAACCTCCAATTGACTGGCTCGCTTATTCTGACAAAAGCCATCCACAAAAGCATAAGCAGAGGGGTCACCGGTGATTTCATTAGTATATTTGAAATCTTTATTTAAAAAGAAATCCAATGGTATTTTTTATAAATTTGCTACTATTTTATTTATAGGTACATTTAAAACCACGTTAAAATTTTAGCATAGTTTTTAAAATAATATTAAATAAAATAATAAAAAGTTTATAAAAAATATTATTAAATTCCTTTTTAAATAAGGATTTTAAATATATTAACTATTAATTTATAGCTTTATTATTTTTCGAAATGCATAGATTTTTTTAGTATATTTTTATATAGGAAATTAAATGGCTAATTTAATTAAATAGCCAGCTTAAATAAAAAATGCGTTATATAAAATGTTTGTTATTATTTAAAATTAAAAAATTAACTATAATAAAATAAAAGCTATATTTAAATTTATTATTTAATTTTAAATTTAATGGTAACGTATCTCTTATTTAAACCGGACACCTAATTGAGCTGGCTACCCGATTTCCCATATAAAAATATACCGAAAAAGCCCGTGCATCTCAACGGATATTAGGGCTACAAACTAATAATTAATATATTTAAAATCCTTATTTAAAGACGAATCCAATGGTATTTTTTATAAATTTACTATTATTTTATTTAGTACCTTTTTAAAAAACTACGCTAAAATTTTAGCGTGGTTTTAAGTGCACCTATAAATAAAATAATAGTAAATTTATAAAAAATACCATTAGATTCGTCTTTAAATAAGGATTTTAAATATATTAATTATTAGTTTGTAGCCCTAATATCCGTTAAAATGCACGGGCTTTTTCGGTATATTTTTATATGGAAAATTAAGTGGCCAGCTTAATTAGGTGTCTAGTTTAAGTGAGAGATGCGTTATTTTTTATATAATTATATAATAAATGGTTAAAAAGTCAAGTTTAAATATATATATAATATATAGTAAAATATATAACTAAAAAATAGTCCGGTTAACAAGGTAACCCGGTTAAATAAAAAATGCGTTAATTAATATATAAAAAATTAAACAAAAGCCTAAGCGTTAATTTATATATGCTAACGCATTTTCTACTTTAATTAAACACCTAATTAAACTAGTTACCTAATTTCTTATATAAATATATATTAAAAAAGCCTGTGCATTTTAACAAATATTAAAGCTATAAACTAATAATTAATATATTTAAAATCTTTACTTAAAAATAAATTTAGTGGTATTTTTTATAAATTTACTACTATTTTATTTATAGGTGCACTTAAAACCACGCTAAAATTTTAGCATAGTTTTTTAAAAAAGTATTAAATAAAATAATAGTAAATTTATAAAAAATACCATTAAATTTATTTTTAAATAAAGATTTTAAATATATTAATTATTAATTTATAGCTTTAATATTTGTTAAAATGCACAGGCTTTTTTGGTATATTTTTATATGGAAAATCGGGTGGCCAGCTTAATTAGGTGTCCGGTTTAAGTGAAAAATGCGTTATTTTTTATATAACTATATAATAAATGGTTAAAAAGTTAAGTTTAAATATATATATAATATATAGTGAAATATATAACTAAAAAATAGTCCGGTTAACGGGGTAACCCGGTTAAATGAAAAATGCGTTAACTAATATATAAAAAATTAAACAAAAGCTTAAGCGTTAATTTATATATGCTAACGCATCCTTTACTTTAACCGGACACCTAATTAAACCGGCTACTTAATTTTTCATATAAATATATATCGAAAAAGCCCGTGCATTTTAATGAATATTAGGGCTACAAACTAATAATTAGTATATTTAAAATCCTTATTTAAAGACGAATCTAATAGTATTTTTTATAAATTTGCTACTATTTTATTTATAGGCGTATTTAAAACCACGCTAAAATTTTAGCATGGTTTTTAATATAGCACTAGATAAAATAGTAGTAAATTTATAAAAAATACTATTGGATTCCTCTTTAAATAAAGATTTCAAATATACTAATTATTAGTTTGTAGCCCTAATATCCATTAAAATGCACGGGCTTTTTCGATATATATTTATATGAAAAATTAAATAGCCGGTTTAATTAGGTGTCCGGTTAAAATAAAGGATGCGTTAATAAAAAACTTAATTAATAGGTGAAATTAAACAAAGTTATAAAAGTTAAAAATATTATTAAAATTGCAATAGTTTAATTATTAAAAAAAACTTTAAAATAATTTAATATAATAAATAATTGTTAAAAATAATAGCTTTAAAATGAAAAAGTGATAATTTAATAAATAATCCGTGATAAAATAGGCCGTGAAACCTTAGGTTAATTTATTTAACGTAATATTTATTATTAAAGGTAAAATAAAAGATAATAACTACGTTTTTAAGCAGGTTTTATTTATAAACTTTAAAAATCCGATAAATAGCTTATTTATATTTAACAATTTTAACCGATGTTATAATGCCCATTTTAAATAGCTTAATTAATAAATTTAAATTTAATTAAATTATTAATTTATAGGCTTATTGTCTGCTAAGTTATTACTGTTTTTATATATAAACTTTTAAGTGTAACCGGGGGGTGGCCAGTTTAAGTAAAAAATGCGTTATATATTTTTATATATAAATGAAATGTGTAATAATTTAACCAGTATTAGTCGTATAATAAAATAAGCTATATTATAAGATTTATATTTAAATAATAAATTTAAATACATTTATTAAAATTTTACAGCTATTTTATTACGTATGTTATTAAGCAATAAGCTAAATAAAGGTTATTTTTAACACGCATTTAGCGTATTGCTTAATAACGTACGTAATAAATTAGCTATAAAATAATAGAAATTAAATTTAGGTTTGTTTTATATTTATAAATTTAATGATATAATTTATTAAACTATATAACTAATATTAGTTAAGTTATAAATTATCACGTGATAGCGCACGACCGTTTTTTGTATAATTTCACGGGGTGGCCCGGTTAAATAGGAAATACGTTATATAAATAAAACGTTAACTTGGATTTTGTTTAATATATACGCAGCGCTATTTAATTAATTTTTATAGTTTAGCTTGAAAATTTAAAACTTTTGTTTTTAAATATGTTATTTTTATAGCCTGGTTATTAAAAGCCTTATTAGTTTTTTTTAAAAATAGCTTTTAATAAATGTTTTTAAAAAAATTAAATTTTATAGCTAGCTTTTAATTAATTTGCTGTAAATCTTAGCTTTTAAAAAGTGTTAAATAATTAATTTAGCTATAATTAATAAAAAATGTAATGTTTTTAACTGGTTTATTTTTAATAAGTTTAATAATTATATATTTAAAACGTTTTTATTATAAAAAATAATATATTTTAACTTTAATGCTATTTAACGGTTTTATATCTATATTTTAGCTATTTTTTAAACACGTTTAATTATAATTAAAATTATAATAACAATTATCGCTTTATAATAAACTATTAGCATATTTATTTTTAAAGCTTTAATGTAAAAATAAACGTTTTATAATAACTTAAGTTTATTTTTAACTTTTTTTTAATAAGCTAAAAACTTTTATATTTAATAATAAAATAATATATTAAAATTAATAAGCAAATATAAATATTGTTATGTTAATTAAAGCTTAACGTGGTTTATAAACGAGCGATGCATTTAAACGAGCGACGCACTTTTCCCATAAACGCGTCGGTTTAACTTTGTCGCGTAATAATTCCTCAACAACACAATGTCAAATAAAACTAAAAAAGCTAAAATACTCCTTGCTATTTAGGCTATTAATTCCCGTTAAAAAATTAGCATTTAACACGTTTGTAAAATCTATCAACTTTTTAAAAGCATTATATATTATAAAATAAACGGTTGCATTACACAAAACAAAACCCGCGTTAATATGCATAAACTTAATCCAATTAAAAAAAATATTTTTTTTAAGTATATATTTGATCTAGATAAGCAAGGATATTCCTCTGCTTATGCTACTATAAAAGATATGGCCGATCTTCTCTGCAATTTGCGTAACGCACCCCCGGTTGGCAAGCACTAAGCTTACAACTTTGTTAATTGCTATAAAAAGCTTTAAACGTAGTTTATACATTTTTACGATTATTAAAAGGCATTGTGCAAAGATCTAAAGATTATTGGCACGTGGTTTAAGCGTTATATGCGCGTAAAAACGCAATATAGCATTTATAATAACAATATTTAAAACTTTAACAAAACTAGGTTTATAATAAGCCAGATCTGCGCATATATGGTTATTATACGCGCTAATCGACGTAAAAAGCATAAAGCAGTGCAGCCTGGTAATAAAAAATGGTTAACAGCAATTTATGCTATTAATTCGCGTGGTTTATCTATTTTGCCATACCTTATCCTTTAAGGCGTTTTTTATTTTTAGCATTAGTACAAAAACACTAACCTTTTAACCGATTGGGTACTTAATACTAGTTTTAATAAATAAACAAATAATAATATAAAATTAAAATAAGTAAAACATTTTAATAAGCATATTTAATTGTTATAAAAAAGCATATATTAATTATTAGTGCTAAACTAGCATAAAAGTTATGTATTAGCTAAGTTTAAAAAGTATTGCAAAAAATAAAATATTATAACCATTTTTCTGCTTTTTCACTTGTTGCATTTAATTTAACCACTTAACATTAGGCTTTATAATGTTTTAAAGCAGGCGTACAGTTGCTAAATCAACAAATTTATTAAGTTACACATTAACTATATTACTAAGCCCAAGTTTTTTATCGCATTTAAAAAAGCCTACTTTATTACTTTTATAAAATTAAATATTTTAAAAGGTTTTTAAAAGTTAAGATTAATGCCTTATAATCCGCAGGCTGTGATTTCGAAGCTAGATGTGCAATTACGGTCACCAACGCTAATTCACAACACTGTTGAGCTACCCGACCCTTAGGTCTCCCAAACGCTAAAAACCGCTAAAAAAGCAACCACGCAGTTAACTTTTATTAAAAATCAAATCTCTAGTTACCAAAAAAGCTTCCTAAAGCTAATTTTAAACGCTATTAACTAGCTTGCAAAGTTAAATCAAATGTTAGCGCATTAACTAACCTTTATAAGCAATAAAAACCAAAGGCTTTACAAAGCAAATAAGGCACTAAGCAAGCGCCAGAGGGGCAAAAAAAGGCGCTTACAAAATGGATACAGTTTTATTGTAAAAAATGCAACTGATTTGATTGCCCAAAGGGATGCGCAAGACTTGGTACGGTCGCAAACGTCGAAAAATCGTAGTAGTAGTAAGTCAAGTTTGCCGCGCTAGCAACAATGTAAACGGTGCAGCAAAACCGGCCACAATGCTAAAACTTATAATAAAAAAATAAAAACAAATAATAAATTAAAATCTGATTAATTTTTAATTATAATTACTTTAGTTGTAAAGTTATTAATAATTAAACCTAATAGTATAAAAAAAGTGCGTTGCTTGCTTAAATACATCGCTTGCTTATAAACCACGTTATATAATATACATTATATTAAATATATTATAATAGCTTTTAAGCTAACATGTTTTATTATTAAGTGATAAATATCATTAAGTGATAAAAGTTTTAAGCACTATTTAAGTCACAATGTAAAAAAAACAATTATAACGCAATTAAATTACTTTAAATTAATTGGAATCCTTTTTATTAAATGTATTTACATCTACTGTACAAGTGCGCGCATTATAACCGGTGTTGCCGCATATGCCACAATGGCGCGCGCGCGTAAATGCCCTCACCTAATAACCACTTTTTTTACTATTTTTTTAATTTACTTAACTACCACTTTTTTTAAAAACCTGGAGATTTATTTCTTTAAATCGAGTAAGTATTCCTTTAGTTTGTAATCGCTTATTTTTTGTTTTTTAACGTTTACTAAAAATATAGTTGGCTTTTTAAAGCTTAGCTATTTTATTTAGTATTAACGTTTGCCTATGCAATAAATAGTATATAACTTTTGATAACAAGTTTACAGCGTTAATAATTTTGCTAGGTAAGTTATTTTAATGCTTAGCAATTTGGGTTTTTAAGTAAATAATTTGCAAAATAACTTTTTTAATAGTAGTAAAGGTTTTTAAAACCTAAACAGTAAAAAATAACTTAAGCTTTAACAACGGTATAAAAAAATTAACGTAATATCAAGCTTTAAAATAACAACTTTTGGGTTAAATAAAATAAAGCCAGTGGTTTTAAACCTAAACATAATGTTTACAAATGTTATTGCTTAAATATAAGCCTTAAAAAACGCAGGTAAAAAGTCCTCCTTTAAAATATGCGTTATATTTGTTTATATAATATTGCTAATTTTAATACTATACGCTTTTTTTAACGGGCTAAAATATGCCATGTTTAAAAGCTAAAGTTTATAAAAAAAATATGCAGGCATTATTTCAGTAAAAATACTATTTTTTTAGCAATAGTTTTTAAATTTCTCTAAATAATAGCTTTTATAACTATTAAAAATAAAAAAACATTTTGTGCTTATTAAACGTAGTCGAGTATACTTATTAAAATATTTAATCTATTTTAAACTAAAATTATTATTAATCCAGCTGTTATATAAGACCGCAATTTGCTATTTGGGTAGTAAAGGGCTATTGCAATACTAAAAAGCAAGATGGGTTTTCCCCTTTAAAATAATAAAAGGCGGCACCGACCAACCCTGTAAATTAATCGAACAAACGGCTATAAACCAATTCCGATTGCCTTGCTGGGCTTACCTAGGCCTATTCCGCCTTTTAACACTTATTACAACTATATTAGTTATAATTATGCCTATTATAAACCTTATCTTATTAAAATTATATATATCCTCTTTTGTAATGCTTTAACGCTTAATAGTTTTCTTTACGCGTTTGTAATACGCGTTATATTTGGTAGGATTTTTGCAGAAAACTCGGCTATAGTTGATTCGACGGTTTAAACACGTTTGGAGGGCTGATGTACGGTTTATAAAGCGCGTCGTCCAGCACTTTCCGACAAGTTAGCTACCCCGCTCAGCCAATAGTTGGTCGGCCATATCTTGAACATAACACACCCGAAAGAAAAACGCTTTTAAATCTAGGTAAATTATAAACTGTATAATCGCCTGCTTTTCGGAGTTGGTTAATTTTGACTTTATATTTTTGCTGCCGCGCCGGGGCACAACACCGGCAATTCTGCGGCGGAAGGTCTTGTCGGAAACGCTATATATTTTCGCAAGCTTATAAATAAAAATGTAAAAATTGCGTTTAAAAGCGCTAGCAACAGTTAATAACTTAGCTTTTTTTAACGCGTAATTTATTGTTATAAGTAAAAAAAATAAAGTTTAAATAATAAAAGGTAAGAAAACTTAAAACTTTTATCACTTAATGATATTTATCACTTAATAATAAAACACGTTAATTATAATATATATTTTTTAAATAATTAAACTATACTTTTAATAAACTATTTTAAATACTTTTATAATAACTATTAGCTAATTATATTTTAATAAATAATTATTTTAAAAACTTTTTTAAATTAATTTATATTAGTTTTAAATGTAAATAAAGTTTATATAACGCATTTTTTACTTAAGTTAACTATTTAATTAAGCTAGCCATTTTTTAATTACATTTAAAAGTTTATATATAAAAATAATAATAATTTAGCAGAAAATAAATTTATAAATTAATAATTAATATATTTAAAATCTTTATTTAAAAGATAATTTAATGGTATTTTTTATAAATTTGCTATTATTTTATTTATAAATGCACTTAAAACCACGCTAAAATTTTAGCGTGGTTTTTAATATAATATTAAATAAAATAATAGTAAATTTATAAAAAGTATTATTGGATTTTTTTTAAATAAAGATTTTAAATATATTAATTATTAATTTATAAACCCATTTTCTGCTAAGTTATTACTATTTTTATATATAAATTTTTAAATGTAATTAAAAAATAGCTAGCTTAAGTGAAAAATGCGTTAAATAATTATAAAGCTTTATTAATATTAAGTTAAAATATAAAATGTATATAAAATTTTAGCTAATAAATATAAAGTTATATAAATATTAAACTTAAGTTTATAAGTTTATTTATAGCGTTATTTATAAAGCTATTAAAGCTATTAATATAATATTATAAAATAATTACTTTTTAATATAAATAAATAAAATATAAAATATTTATTATAAAGTATTTATTTTAAGGTTAATTAAAAATTATAGCATTTAATATAAAATAAATTAATTAATTTATATTTTTTATTAAATAATGCTATTAATAGCGCTAGCTTAAATAATTATAAATTTTATTTAATATAATTATATTAGCTAATTTTTTATTTATTTAAATAAATAATATATTATATAACGCATTTTTTATTTAAATTAGCTATTTAATTAAGCTAGCTATTTTATTTTTTATATAAAAATTTATTAAAAAAGTCCGTGCATTTTAACAAATAATAAGGCTATAATTTAATAATTAATATATTTGAAATTTTTATTTAAAAATAAATTTAATGGTATTTTTTATAAATTTATTATTAATGTTACCTATGGGTTAATATTGCACACGGGTTAATATTACATTTTTTACTAACCTTTTATTTTTTAACTTTATTTATACATTTTTTATAATAATATAATAATTTAAAAATTTAAAAAAGCTGATTTATAGCTAGCAATTTAAGCTAAAAAATGTAACTTTTATATTTTTTTACGCAAATTTAATAAAATTTACAATATTTATGCCTATATATTACAGTAAAAATTTAACAGTAATATGCTTTATTATATTGCAAATATTGCAAAGTAAAAATTAATAATATTTTAAAAAAAAAACAATTGCTAAATATATTTCAAAGCTAAATATGCAAGCATTTTTATTTTAGTTTTAAAATGTTTAAAAAATAACTAATATTTTTTAATGTAAATACAACGCATTAAAAGTTAGCATTAATTAAGCTTTAATTTTTATACAATAATAACTTAATTTTTAAACGCGTTTTAATTGTTAAATTAATTATTAGCAAGCTTTTAACAAAAATTTTAAAAGTTATTGCAAATAATTTGCGTTTATAAAGTATATAATTAATAAATATAATATATAAATAAAAAATATTTATAAGTTTAATAAAATAAAGTTTATAATAAGCAAAATAATTATTAAAATAATAGTTATAAGCTTTAAAAAACGTAAGTAATTTAAATAAGCTAACCTTAAAAACAAAAAATAAATTATTATAAACAAAGCAATTAATTTTTAAGGTTAAGCAATATTATTATATATTATTTTTTAAGCAAAGTTTATTTTATGTTATAAAATTATAAAATTATATTATTATTAAATTAAATTATAAACTTTTTAAATAATAGTTAAACTAATAATAAAATAAGCGTTAAATAAATAAAACATTTTAATAAACATATTTAAAACTAAAAAAAAAGTAGTTATTATTTTTTAATTTTTAATAGTTATAACAGTTATTTTTTAATAAAATTTAAAAAATATTGCTAATTTAATAACATTATTATATTTTATATGCCTGCTTATTTATTATATAAGCTTTAGCTTTTTAATTTAGTTTTTTTTAATATATTAAAATAAAAATATAATTAATATATTAAAGGTTTAATGCAGCGCTATTAAATTTATATTAAAAAGCTAGATATTTTTGCTGGTTTTTTATATATATTTACATTTACTTTTATTAAAAAAAACATTTAATTAAGTTTTAAAACAGCTAAAATTGTATTTTTTAATGTAAAAAAGGTTATATTTATATTAAATGTTTAAAAAACAAAAAAAATACTTTTTTTAACCTTAAGCTTTTATTTTAATTTTAAATTTTAAAAACGTTTATTATTACTAAAAAAGCTAAATAATAATTAACTTTTATTAAAACTACGGTTAAAATTATTTTTTAAGTTTATTAATTTATTTGTAAAAGCAATATAAAAATTAATAAGTAAAATGTTTTTTTACGCTAAAAAAATAAAAAGCGTTATAAAATTAATTATATTTTAAGCAAGAGTTGTAAAACTAAAAATAAATAACTATAAGCTAAAATTTTTTTTATAATAAACAATGCTTAAGTTTTATAAAAATTTAAAAATAATAAAGTAATTAAATTAAGTAATAAAGCTAAAGGTAATTATTTAGCGAAAAAAATATAAATAAGTTAATAGCGCTATAACATTTGAAAAAAGCTAAAAATAATGCGCAAATTTATTAAATAAATATAAAAACTTTTAATAAAAATAATTTTAATTAATTTAATTAATTTGTATATATTATAATTAAATTATTTAAATTAGCGTATAAAAGGTGAAAAAAAGTGCAATATTAACTTATGTGCAATATTAACCCATAGGTGACATTATTTTATTTAATATTATATTAAAAACTATGCTAAAATTTTAGCTTAGTTTTAAGTGCATTTATAAATAAAATAGTAGCAAATTTATAAAAAATACGATTGGATTTCTTTTTAAATAAAGATTTTAAATATATTAATTATTAAATTATAGCTTTAATATTTGTTAAAATGCACGGGCTTTTTCGGTATATTTTTATATAAAAAATAAAATAGCTAGCGTAATTAAATAGCCAGCTTAAATAAAAAATGCGTTATTTTATATTATTAATATTAAATTTATTATAATATAAAATATATAACGTGGTTTACCACTAAGTGGCGCGTATCACTTAATAGCGCACCTTTACTACTTTTTATTACTTTATAATAAAATATCTTAACTAAAACACCTTTAATTAATTTAAATTAATTGCTACCTAACTTGCTACTTAATTTTATAATGATTTCACAAGTTTTTAAATTATGACCTGTTTTATTACAGCTGCTATAACACCTGCTACTTATTTTCCTTTGTTTTAACAGACCTTTATTTTTACTTTTATTGGTTGCTAGGCGTTTACTTTTTGCTTTGTTGTTTTGTAGCTTTTGAGATTTTTTAACAGTAAGAGGTTTTCCAAGCTGTATATGCGATTTTTTAGCTTTTTAGCGCTTAGAAAAAGCCAAATTAGCCTTTTATAATATGTATATCTAATCTTTTATAAAGGTTATTTTATATGCTATTATATTTATACCTTTTGTTATTTGGTTTACCGTATTTAAAATTGGTATTGGGAAGCTTTTTTTATAAGCTAAAACTCTAGTTTTAATAAAAAAAAAGTGTTTACTTGTTTGTTAAAAGTTAAATAGCGTTTAAGGATTGTAGGTACTAGCTGTCCCTAAACGTGACAGGTTAGGTGTAGGCGTTTAAAAACACATATCCAGCTTGCTAGTTACCTTGTTTAAATGGTGAGGTACTAAACCAGATGCGCTAAATCCAGATTTAATATTAGTTTTTGTAAAAGTGGCAAAATGCGCGGCTTTAAAAGCAATAAAAAACTTTAGCTTTATAATGTAGTTTATTAAAGCTTTAATAAACAGCTTGATTTTTTTTAAATAAGCACGTTTTAAAGGCAAATAAAGTGCTACATTTAATGGCTAAAGCAAGTGAAATAAATAAAGCGGCATACTAAGCGTAATAATACCATTGTCTTTGCAATATAGCTTAAACTTTGCCAAAATATAGCTTTTATAACTATTTAAAATTAAAAAACAATATAAACCTTTTGTTTGCGTTTTAATATGCTTATTAAAATGCCTAATCTAGTTTATACTTATTTTATTATTAGTTTAGCTATTTATTGTTGGTTTAATCACTTAGTCGCCTGGTAAGTTGCATTTAGTAAACCAGTTTAAAAGGTAATATGCGCTTAAAACAATAAAAAACGGCAAAATGCACTAGCTTTGCAAATTAATGCTTTTAATTGCTGTTAATTATTTTTAATTGCTAGGTTAAACCGATTTTGCTTTTTTACGCCGATTAGCACGTATTATAACAAGTGTTAACGCAATTATTCCTATTATAAAGCCGGTTTCGTCAAAATTATACATGTTCTTATTTAAAATGCTATATTTAGCCTTAATATTTATAATTAGCCCAAACCAACCAGAAATAACGCCTGGGTTTTTACAAAGTGCCCTTTAGTAATCATATTTTCGATTTATTCTGGTTTTAAGGTTTAGGTTGCGGTCGATAAATCGCCTGACCCAGTGCTTGCCGACGGGCTCGCCACCGCGCGATTTTAAGAGGAGATTGGCCATATCTTCTACACCAGCAATCTTGGGAGGCATCCCTCGGATATCCAGGTCGATTATATACTTCCAAAGCACCTTCTCTTTAATTTTATTCAATTTACGTCGATTAGGTCCAATTTCGCATATTAAGGTTCGGCCGTTAATTTAATAGCGTAAAATCGTTTTAGGGACATTATAAAGCCTTGCAGCAGCTCGTTGGCTAATTTTATTCGGTTTGTTATGCGTTGTTTAAATTGCTAAAAAGATTCGATCTTTTTTAGATTTGGTAGTTATTATAGTTGAAAAGTTATTACGTATTAAAGTTTAAAAAGAAAGATTTAAAATAAACGTGCGCCACTAAGTGATATGCGCCACTTAGTGGTAAACCACGTTAACTTTTAAAATTTTCTTATATATTAATTATTTAAATAATTAAGCAATTTAATTAATTTTTAGCTATTTTATTTAATATAATAATTATTGCTTATTATATTTTTTATTTTTAGCATTATATTTATTTTTTTAACTTTTTTACAGCTATTTTTTAATAATTGTTTATTAATTATTATATAATATTTATATTTGCTATAATTAACATTTATTTTTAATAAGTTATAAATTTAGCATATTTATTATTAAAAGCTTTATATAAATGTTATCTTTTTAATTAAAATATTTATTACTTTTTTATTAATTGTTATTTTTAATAATAATGTATTTTTAATTTAACCCGGACATTTAATTAAACCGGATATTTTTTAATTACACCTAAAAATCCACATATAAAAATAGTAATAACTTAGCGAAAAATAAGTTTATAAATTAATAATTAATATATTTAAATTTTTTATTTAAAAGGAAATCCAATAGTATTTTATATAAATTTACTACTATTTTAATTAATAATATTTTAACAACTACGCTAAAATCTTAGCGTGGTTTTAAGTGCACTTATAAATAAATTAATAGCAAATTTATAAAAAATACTATTGGATTTTTCTTTAAATAAAAATTTTAAATATATTAAGTATTAATTAATAAACTTATTTTTTGCTAAGTTATTATTATTTTTATGTATAAACTTTTAAATATAATTAAAAAATAGCTAGTTTAATTAAATGTTTAATTTAAATAAAAAATAAATTAATTATATTAGCTAATTTTTTATTTATTTAAATAAATAATATATTATATATTTTATATTATTAACATTAAATTTATTATAATATAAAATATATAGCTTTTAAATTTTTTTATATTTTAATTATTTAAATAATTAAGTAATTTAATTGTTTTTTTAGCTATTTTATTTAATATAATAATTATTGCTTATTATATTTTTTATTTTTAACATTATATTTATTTTTTAACTTTTTTGCAGTTATTTTTTAATAATTGTTTGTTAATTATAATGTAATATATATATTTGTTATAATTAATATTTTAATATAATTAGCTAAAAAGGTAAACCCCGCAAAGGTTATTTATTTTAATAACTAAGGTTTATTTTTTTTAAAAAAAAAGTTTAGCTTAAGTATAATTACCTTCGGCAATTAAACTTTAGTTAAATTTTTCCTTTTATATTAATTTATTACTTTATTATTTATATAAGTTTTTATTATATTTATTTTTAATAAATTATAAACTTAGCTTAACGTATTTTTTATTTAACCCGGACATTTAATTAAACCGGCTATTTACGTGATATATATAGCACCGGTAATTTTATATAAAATATTACTTGCCTTTTTTTTTTTAAATAACTTAACAAAAAGTAAGCTTAAAAATTAATAATTAATATATTTAAAATCTTTATTTAAAATAAAATCCAATGGTTTTTTTTATAAATTTGCTATTATATTATTTATAAATGCATTTAAAACCACGCTAAAATCTTAGCGTGGTTTTTAATATATTACTAAATAAAGTAATAGCAAATTTATAAAAAGTATTATTAAATTCCTTTTTAAATAAAGATTTTAAATATATTAATTATTAATTTATAGGCTTGTTTTTTGCTAAGTTATTACTATTTTCATATATAAACTTTTAAATATAATTAAAAAATAACCGGTGCAATTAAATTTCCGGGTTAAATAAAAAATGCGTTATTTATTATTAAAAGCTTTATATAAATATTATTTTTTTAATTAAAATATTTATTACTTTTTTATTAATTATTATTTTTAACAATATATTAATTTTTTTAATTATTATAATTAAAAGATTTATTTTTAATTATAATATTTTTATTTTTTATTTTTGCTTTTTATTACTTTATTAATTATTTATTAATATGTTATAAATATTAATAACTTTAAAAATTATTAACTTTTATTTAGTATTAAATAATTAATTTAATATATAAAAGCTATAATTATTAATTATAATATTAATTTGCAATATTTTAACGCTTATATTATTAAAGTAAATATTATTATATAACGCATCCCCTACTTTAACCGGACACCTAATTAAACCGGCCATTTAATTTCCCATATAAATATATATCGAAAAAGCCCGTGCATCTTAACGGAAAGTAAGCCTAAAAACTAATAATTAGTAAATTTAAAATCCTTATTTAAAAAGGAATCCAATGGTATTTTTTATAAACTTCCTACTATTTTATTTAGTGCTATATTAAAAACCACGCTAAAATTTTAGCGTGGTTTTAAGTACGCCTATAAATAAAATAGTAGTAAATTTATAAAAAATACCATTAAATTCGTTTTTAAGTAAGGATTTTAAATATACTAATTATTAGTTTGTAGCCCTAATATTTGTTGAGATGCACGGGCTTTTTCGATATATATTTATATGGGAAATTGGGTGGCCGGTTTAATTGGGTGTCCGGTTGAAATAAAGGATGCGTTAAACGTTTTAACATATTATTAATAGCTTTTACGCTTTTATATATGCTATTTTTATTATTATAATAAATTTATCGATTTATTTTTCAGCTTTTTAAGTTATTAATAATATTAATATATTTATTTTTAAATTTATAACTAGCTTTATAATTTTTATTATAATTTAAAAATAAATTAAATGTAAAATAGCTAAATATAATAATAATTTTTTTAAAAAGCAGAAATTATAAAAGCAAATTAATTATAATTTTTAATTTTAATGTATTATAACGCATTTTTTATTTAAATTAAACACTTAATAAAATTAATTATTTTTTAATTACATTTAAAAGTCCATATATAAAAATAATAATAATTAATATATTTAAAATCTTTATTTAAAAGGGAATTTAATAATATTTTTATAAATTTACTATTATTTTATTTAATATTATTTTAAAAACTACGCTAAGATTTTAACGTAGTTTTAAATGCATTTATAAATAAAATAATAGGAAATTTATAAAAAATATTATTAAATTTCTCTTTAAATAAAAATTTCAAATATATATTACGAACCAACAGAAGGACGACCTGTTGGGAGACCAAGGTGACCTGACGACCCAATGAGGGGTACCGGGCTAGACCAGGAGACAAGCCACAGCCCAGAGGAGGTCACGTGACATGCAGCTCTGTGGAGCGGCCAGAGCAGTTGCTCTGAGAGATCTGTAGAGCAGACAGAGCAGGCGCTTTATGTGATCTGTAAAGCAGGTAAAACAGGTGCTCTGAGAGATCTGTAGAGCAAACAAAGCAACAGCGGAATTAGTGAAGGTTTATTACAATATATTAATTATTAATTTATAAACTTATTTTTCGCTAAGTTATTATTATTTTTATATATGGATTTTTAAATGTAATTAAAAAATAAGTAATTTAATTAAATGTTTAATTTAAATAAAAAATGCATTAATTACTTTTAAAGCTATTAAATTATTTAACTTTATTATTAAACTTATTTTTTTAAAAGCTTATAATAATTTAAATTAAATTATAATGTTATTATTGCTATTAAATAGCTATGGTTTAATATTATAATTTAATATTAACTATTAAAATAATTTTATAATAATGTTTTAAACTTTTAAAACTTTTTATAAACTAAATAATAACTATAAAAAAAATTGCTTAATTAAAATTTTATAATTTAAAGTTTATTATAAAAGCTAAATTTAATATTATAATAATTAAGTTAATAACAAAAAAAGCGGTATTATAAAAGGTTAATAACAAAAAAAGCGGTATTATAAAAGGTTAATTTTTATAACAATTATTTTAAAGCTTTAAAATTTTATTATTTTGCTTAAATAAGCTAAATATATTAAACTTTTTAAATTTTTAAAGTTAATTTTAATTTTAATACTATTTAAAAAAAATATTATTATATATTTTAATAAAAACTTTTATAACTTTTAAAAAAAAATGCTATAAAGCTTTAAAAACTTTGCTTTAGCTATTAATAACGTTAAATTTTAACTGCTTAAAACGTTTAATAAATAATAAAATAGCAATTAAAAAAATAAATTAGCTTTAAATTAATTAATGCTTTTAAAAACAACGGTAATAGCGCTAACGCATTTTTTACTTAAGCTGGACACCTAATTAAGCTGGCTACCTACGTGACATATATAGCACCGGTAATTTTATATGGGGTACTACTTACCCTTTTTTTTAATAACTTAACGAAAAGTGGGTTTACAAACTAATAAGTAATATATTTAAAATCCTTTTATAAAAAAAAATCTAATGGTATGTTTTATTATTTTATAGCTATTTTATTTAAGGCTATATAAAAAATACGCTAAAATAATCCCTGTAAAATAAAGTTTTATAAGTGCACGCTTAAATAAAATGGTTATAAAATAATTAAAAATACCATTGGATTCCTCTTTAAATAAAAATCCCAAATATACTAATTATTAATTTATAAACCCACTTTTCGTCAAGTTATTAAAAAGGGGGGTAAGTAGTACTTTATATAAAATTACCGGTGTTACATATGTCACGTAAATAGCCAGCTTAATTAGGTGTTTAGCTTAAGTAAGGGATGCGTTAAATTAATTTATAATAATTTTTCCATTATTAATTTTAGCTTTTTTATATATTATTAATTTATTGATTTTTAACTTTACATTAAAGCTTTAAAAGTTTTTTAATAAAGCTAAAGTTTTAAAATAGCTTTAAAAATTAAAGAAATTACTTAAATTATATTAATTTTTACAATTTAAATAAGTTAATTAACTATTTATTAAATTAAAAAAAACATGAAAAAATAAATAATTAAACATTTAATCGAAAAAAAACTAATTAAAAAATTATTAAAGCTATATTAAAAAGGAAATTAATATTAAGGCATAAAATTAGCTTTATAAAAGCATAAAAATATAAAAGCATAATGTTTTTTTTTAATAAAATTATTTTAAATATATATTTAATAATATGTTTTATAGCGCTAAAAAAGCTTTATATAAAATTTAATAAGCTGGTTTATTATTTAAAAAGGCTTATAACTTTAATAAAATAGCTTATAAAACATATTAAAAAAACTTTTTATAAATGCTGCTATTAACGTTAATAATTAGCTTTTTTTAATATTTTATTTTAATATTTTATATATAGTTATAAATATTAAAAATAACTACTAAAATTAATATTAAAATAAAAATAAACTAATTAAAAATAATAGCTTATTAACTTTTTAATTTATTTTTATTTTATTTTTTTAACTAGTTATTTACTAATTATTTTATTAATTATATAATATTTATAAATTATATTTAAAAACTTTTTTTTGCATTTTTAACAAATTTAGCTTAAAAATAATAAGCAGCATTATAAATGCTTTTATGGTGTTTTATATAGCATATATCTTTTAAATAACAAGTTTAATAAATATTATATAGCTTATTATTTTTTTAATAAGCTATTTTTTATTTTTAATAATATAAACAAGCTTTAAAAATAAAAGCAATATTTTTTTTAAATAAAACGTGATTTTTATTAAATGCTTTTAAATAAAAAATATTTTATATATTAAAAAATAAATATATATTTTTTTATATAAATAGAAAAAAAACCAGTATAAACAAAAAAATAATAAAAAGTTAGCTAGTTATATATTATTTATATTATAAATTTAATTAATAAAAAAGCTAAAAAACCTATGCTTTTTTATATTTATGCCTTTTTATAAATTAATGCATGTTTATTTATTAATCTTTATTAAAAAAATTATAAAGCTATAAACTTTAAGCAAAATTTATTATAATAAAAACAATTAATAAAACTATTAAATTAACAACGGATAATTGCTTAAAATTACGCTTAATTTTTTTTATAATATTTAGCATTTATAGCTAAGCTCGTAAATAAATTCCATTTATTATATAATAATTTTATTAAAACAATTTCAATTAATTAATTATATAAAATCTTTATTTATAATATTTAAATAAAAAATAATTTATAAAAAAAGCCATATAATAAAGTTATACTTTTATTTGAACTAAGCAAATATTAAGTTATTTTTATAATTTTAATTAAAAACTTTAATTTTATTAACTTATTTAAACCTAAGGTATTTAATATTTAATGGTTTTTTTTATTTTAATTAGCTAATTGCTTAAGCTTTTTATAATTTAATTTTATTTATTAATGCTATTATATTAATTTTAATGTTAAAGCTAAAAACTTTAAAACTTAATTTTATTTTTAATAATTAATTAAAAATTAATAAATTAATTATTAATATTAAAAGTAATAATAAAACTTTTATAAATTATAATAAACCGGATTTAATATTATGCGTTTTTAAAATAGCTTTTTTAATAAAAAATAACCTAATAAAAAATATCAATATTAATTAATTTTTAAAAGCTTATATATTATAAGTTACTAAGCTTAAATAATTTAAAAAGTAAAATAATTAAAATAATGATTAAAATAATCATAATTAAAAAAGTTATTTTAGCTATAATAAATTTAATTATATAATAAAAGATTGTTTATTATAAATTAAAATAAAATAAATAAATATTTTTTATATTATTAATAAAAAAGCATTTTATATTAAATTTTAGCACGTTTTTTAATATATTTACTTTTTAATAATAATGTTAAAATTAATAAGCAAATGTAAATATTGCCGGGCTAATTAAAGCTTATATAATATATATTAAAAACAATTGTTTATATATACACCTAACACTTAATTATATAATAAATGTGCATTTGTTTTTAATATAATAACTAGTAGTGTTTGCTAGTGTAGCAATATAAATGCTGTTTTTACCTTTGTTTTTTAAAATTAAGCACTTTACGTTAAATTTACGGGCGTAAAAGCTGCGGTTTAAATATTAAACTTATTAACTAATAAAAATTAAAACTTAAAAAGTCGTAGAAATTTATTTAATAAAATAATACCATATTCGTTTAATAAACAAAAATCCGTTATAGCTATATATAGTTCGTTATATTTGCTATATATATATTTTTTAAGTATATATATAACATAAAAAAAGTGTTAAAAGCAATTGTTTATATACGCACCTAGCATTTAATTATATAATAAATGCGCATTTGTTTTTAATAATATACATTATATTAAATATATTATAATAGCTTTTAAAATAACTATAATATATTTTTTTTAAATAATTATTATATTTTAATAATTAATTAGTTTAAAAACTTTTATAAGCTAATTTATATTAGTTTTTATTAAAATTAATAGGTAAATATAAATATTGTTAAGCTAATTAAAAATTACGTAATATACACTATGTTAAATATATTATAATAGCTTTTAAGCTAGCTATAGCATATATTTTTTAAATAGTTATATTATACCTTATAATAAACTATTTTAAATACCTTTGCAATAATTATTAATTAATTATATTTTAATAAATCACTATTTTAAAAACTTTTATAAGCTAATTTATATTAATTTTAAATATAAATAAAGCTTATATAAATAATTATAAAGCTTTATTAATATTAAGCTAAAATGTTAAATATATATAAAGCTTTAGCTAAATAAATATAAAGTTATATAAGCATTAAAACTTAAGTTTATACATTATTTTAAAGTGTTATTTATAAAGCTATTTAGCTTTAAATATAATGTTATAAAGTAATTATTTTTCAATATAAATAAATAAAATATAAAGTATTTATTATAAAGTTATTTTATATAAAGTATTTATTATAAGGTATTTATTTTAAGGTTAATTATTAGCTATAATATTTAATGCAAAATAAGCCGGTTAATTTACCTTTTTTATTAAATAATGCTATTAATAGCGCTAGCTTAAATAATTATAAATTTTATTTAATATAATTATATTAGCTAAATTTTTTTATTTAAATAAATAATATATTATATATTTTATATTATTAATATAAAATTTATTATAATGTATTTTTTATTTAAATTAGCTACTTAATTAAGCTAGCTATTTACGTGATATATATAACACCGGTAATTTTATATAAGGTATTATTTGCCTTTTTTTTAAATAATTTAACAAAAAGTAAACTTATAAACTAATAATTAATATATTTGAAATTTTTATTAAAAAAGAAATTTAATGGTAATTTTTATAAATTTGCTATTATTTTATTTATAAATGCATTTAAAACCATGTTAAAATCTTAGCGTGGTTTTTAATATAATATTAAATAAAATAATAGTAAATTTATAAAAAATATTATTAAATTTTTTTTTAAATAAAGATTTTAAATATATTAATTATAAGTTTATAAATTTATTTTTTGCTAAGTTATTATTATTTTTATATATAAACTTTTAAATATAATTAAAAAATAGCTAGCTTAATTAAATAGCTAGCTTAAATAAAAAATGCATTAATATAAAATATATAACTTTTAAAATTTTTTTATATTTTAATTATTTTATTTAATATAATAATTATTGCTTATTATATTTTTTATTTTTAACATTATATTTATTTTTTAATAATTATTTATTAATTATAATATAATATTTATTTTTAATAAATTATAAATTTAGCATATTTATTGTTAAAAGTTTTATATAAATATTATTTTTATATTAATTATTATTTTTAATAATATATTAACTTTTTTAATTATTATAATTAAAGCGTTTATTTTTAATTATATTATTTTTATTTTTTATTACTTTAATATTTATTTATTAATATATTATAATTATTAAGAATTTTAAAAATTATTAACTTTTTTTTATTATTATTTAATTAATTTAATATATAAAAATTATAATTATTATTTATAACATTATTATAAAAACTATTATTAAAAATTTTTAAAATATAACGCATTTTTTATTTAAACCGGACACCTAATTAAGCTGGCCACCCGATTTCCCATATAAAAATATACCAAAAAAGCCCGTGCATTTTAACAGATATTAAGGCTACAAACTAATAATTAATATATTTGAAATTCTTATTTAAAGACGAATCCAATGGTATTTTCTATAAATTTACTACTATTTTATTTAGTACCTTTTTAAGAAACTACGCTAAAATTCTAGCGTGGTTTTAAGTGCACTTATAAATAAAATAGTAGTAAATTTATAAAAAATATCATTGGATTCGTCTTTAAATAAGAATTTCAAATATATTAATTATTAGTTTGTAGCCCTAATATCTGTTAAAATGCACGGGCTTTTTCGGTATATTTTTATATGGAAAATCAAGTGGCCAGCTTAATTAAGTGTCCGGTTTAAATAGGAGATGCGTTAATTAAAAGCTTTTATGCTTTTATTTATATTATTTTTATTATTATAATAAATTTATTAATTTGTCTTTTGGTTTTTTAAGCTATTAATAATGTTAATATATTTATTTTTATTATTATTTTTATTTTTAAATTTATAGCTCGCTTTATAGCTTTTATTATAATTTAAAAATAAATTAGCTGCAAAATAATTAAATATATTAATAACTTTTTTAAAAAATAAAAATTATAAAAGCAAACTAATTATAATTTTTAATTTTAAAGTATTATAATTATTTTTAAAGCTATTAAATTATTTAATTTTATTATTAAACTTATTGTTTTAAAAGTTTATAGCAATTAAAATTAAATTATAATATTATTATTATTATAAAATAATTATAGTTTAATATTATAATTTAATATTAATTATTAAAATAATTTTATAATAATATTTTAAACTTTTTAAATTTTTATAAACTAAACAATAATTATAAAAAAAACCATTTAATTTAAAAATTTTATAATTTAATGTTTATTATAAAAAATAACCTTAATATATTTAATGTTATGTTTAATATTATAATAATTAAATTAACAAAACAAAATGTAATATTATAAAAAGTTAATTTTTATAATAATTATTTTAAAGCTTTAAGGTTTATTTATTTTGTTTAAATAAATTAAATATATTAAACCTTTTAAACTTTTAAAATTAACTTTAATTTTAATACTGCTATAAAGAAAATATTATTATATATTTTAATAAAAACCTTTATAGTAAATGCTTTATAAAACTTTTGCAACTTTTAAAAAAAAATGCTATAAAGCTTTAAAAACCTTGCTTTAGCTGCTAATAACATTATATTTTAGCTATTTAAAACGCTTAATAAATAATAAAATAGCAATAAAAAAAAGTTAGCTTTAAATTAATTAATGCTTTTAAAAACAATAATAATAATATTAATATTAATAATAAATTTATATTTTAAATTTAATATTATTATTTAGCTTATTTTAATATTTATTAAAAATTATAATAAATTTATAAATTATATTATATTTATAATTACTATTAATAATAATTTAACATTATATAATTTAAATATTATTATATTAAAAATATGGTATTTAAACTAAAAATATAATATTTTTATTTTAAAAAAAATGTGATATATTTTTAAATTTAATGTAAATATTTTAAAAGCGTTATATTATTTTTTAAAAAGGTTTTTTAATAAATTTATGCTATTTAATAGCAATTAAAAAACTTTAGTTATATTATGTTTTATATAATTAAGTTTTTTTTTATTTTTAAAAAATAAGCTTTAAAATTTTAATTATTAAAGCTTTAATAGCTATGCTATAAAAAATATTTAATTATTATTATAAATATTATTAAATATTATAATTTTAATTAAAAACCAAATTAATAATTTTTAAGTTATTATTAAAAATAAATTAATAAACTTTAAAAAATAAAATAATAATATTTAAAATAATGTTTATTTAAGTAAATTTACTAATAAATTAATTTTAAAAGCTTAATAATTTAAGCTTTTAAATTTAATAATGTTATAACATTATAAGCTTAGTTATATTAGCTTATTTTTATTAAAGAAAACTGTTAAAATTATTATTAAAATGTTATATTTTAACGCTATTAATAAATAAATTTTTTTTTACGTTAAGTGTATTATAAATAAAGCTGTTAAATAATTTATTTTTAATTTAATAATTAATTTAGCAGTTATATTAGCTATTATAATAAAAGATTTAATTATTATTAAGCTTAAACTTTATTTTTAAATATTTACTTTTTTATTTTAATAAATTAACATTTATTATATATATTATAATAAAAAGCTAACGCATCCCCTATTTAAGCTAAACACCTAATTAAGCAGGCTATTTATGTGATATGTATAGCATCGGTAATTTTATATAGGGTACTACTTGCCCCCCTTTTAAATAACTTGACGAAAAGTGGGTTTACAGACTAATAATTAGTATATTTGAAATCCTTATTTAAAGAGGAATCCAATGGTATTTTTTACAAATTTACTACTATTTTATTTAATATTATATTAAAAACTACGCTAAATTTTTATCGTGGTTTTAAATGCACTTATAAATAAAATAGTAGCAAATTTATAAAAAATACCATTGGATTTCTTTTTAAATAAAGATTTTAAATATATTAATTATTAAGTTATAGCTTTAATATCCGTTAAAATGCACGGGTTTTTTTAATATATTTTTATATAAAAAATAAAATAACCCGCTTAATTAAAAAATGCGTTAATTTTAATATATAATAATTATAATAATTATATAAATAATAAATCTTTATTAATTTGTTTGCAAAATAAAATATAGCTTGTTTTCTATAAGCTTTATTATAATTATATTATTTAATTATTAAATGTAAAAATTTTTAGCTTATTAAAAAAAAAGCTAAAAAATAAACTTAAATTATTATTAAACGCTTATTTTAATATTAAAACTTTAAAAATAAATATATTAATAGTTTATTATAAAGCAAAAGTTATTATTTTAACTTTAATTATAATTAAACATGCTTAAAAAATAGCTAAAATATAGCTATAAAACCGCTAAATAGCATTAAAGTTAAAATATATCATTTTTTATAATAAAAGCGTTTTAAATATATAATTATTAAATTTATTAAAAGTAAACCGGCTAAAAATATTAGATTTTTTATTAATTATAATTAAACTAGCTATTTTAACACCTTTTAAAAGCTAAGATTTACAGCAAACTAATTAAAAGCTAGCTATAAAGTTTAATTTTTTTAAAAAACCTTATTAAAAACTATTTTTAAAAAAAGCTAGCAAAGCTTTTAATAATTAAACTATAAAAATAGCATATTTAAAAATAAAAGTTTTAAATTTTAAAGCTAAATTATAAAAGTTAATTAAATAATATTATGCATATATTAACAAATGTTTAAGTTAGCGTTTTATTTATATAGCTAATATATAAAAAATTAAACAAAAGCTTAAACATCGATTTATATACGCTAATAAAGCACCTAACCAACAAATAAAATTAAACAAAGTTATAAAAGTTAAAGATGTTATTAAAGTTGCAATAGCTTAATTATCAAAGGAAACACTAAAAAAAGCCGATACAATAGGTGGTTGTTGAGAAAAACAGCTTCAAAGTGAAAAGGTGGTAATTGGGTAGGTGGTCCGCGATGGGGTGGGCCGTGAGACCCTAGGTTAGCTTATAGGCATGTCATCTCATCAACATCATATGGCAGGTCCACTTTCATGTCGCCAATACTCTTGTCGTGAGCCTGCTCGGCTGGGCTGATACTGCAGCTGACTGGATCCCAGTCAACCTGTGACCCCATCTCGTCCAAGAGACCCATAGCTCGTGGGCTCTGATCCTGTTCGGGGCCGAGAAAGACCAACACCCGGGTGGCCAGGCTGTATATCTCACCCATCATCTTGACTTGTCGACCCTTCTCTGGTATGTTCTGCTGATCGATGCAGATTTTGTCGACCCATAGATCGCGGCTTCTCTCTGCATACCGCAGATGTCGCAGAGCGAGGTCGAGGTTCCGCGTAACAGTGACTCTGGTGACTTGGTTTGCAGCACGCTCGGTTGCGGTGCTGAGGAGAACCCACGCGGTTGTGGTTTCTCGTTCATCCCAAGCGGCTGTGGTTTCTCGTTCGTCCCAAGCGTACGATACAGCCTCATATTGTGGCACGTGTCGAGGCGGTTGGAATTTCTCCTCTCGAAGGATGACCGACACATCATCCTCAAAGAGACCCGGGCGGAGCGTTACGATGCGGATATGCCCGGATGCTAGAGCCTGATATTGGTACATTTGTCAGCATTTTCAAGAAATCTGACCATTGCGTTGATAATTGTCCTCTTCTCTGTCTTTCGATCTTGATATATCCTGGCACATCTGCAAAGGATCAGCGCCACAAGGATTTGGAGGCGACGCACTAGTGTACTCCAACACATCTTGTCCTATGCGTGCAGTCTAAGCGGCTTGATCTCGGATACCCCTCAGGCGTTGTAATCTTGATGTTGACACGCCACTGTTGTGATGGCATGTCCCTTGTAATATTGAGTGCCATTCATGCAGGCTGAGAAATCCTTCGTTCCCGATGAAGACATATAGAACACATGATCAATGTGACAATTGGCATGCTAAGTAGGCTGTCATGCAGGCTGATGTGGCCTGTGCTCACAGTGCACTGCGCTTGCCTGTGATTCGGTTGCCAGGTATTTTCTTTCCATGCTTGGCATAACCCTCCTACGTCGCCATTCCAAAGGAACGAAACTCGCAACACGAATACCCAAGTGTTGATGGCCTATTCTGTCCTTCTGTTGAGCCTCATTTCTCTCAATCATGCAGTCACGTAAGGTTGTTGATCCTCAAGATGATGCACCTCGTGCGAAGTCTCAATATCCCGTTGAGGCTCAAGTGTGAATGGCCCTTGCACTTAAAGTCGCTTGGGCTGCAACGATGATAATGGCTTCCAATCCGTTGATGTCTTTTCGTTGGATACGACGTTCCAAAAGGTCCCGTTTCAACTCGCGTCTTAGCATTATCAATTCCATTCCTCGTTGGTTCGATTAAAGTCCATCTTGAAACTATGGAGAATGTCAAGATTGCTGTAATTGGTCTAGGTATGACATCCTATGAGCCTCCCAAACTCATTAACATTGGAAAATAACAGCTTAAGGCCCGGCGGGTCTTACGGCCCTGAAAACTCTTCTTGAGGAGCACTTTGACGTAGTTGCCTTTGAGAGGCGAGGCAACGTCGGTGGTGTCTGGGCTTATAGTGCCAATCCTGCTTTCACCACCGTCTTGCCGGATACAGTCTCCAATATCAGCAGATTCGTTGTGAGTGGCATGAGCGTTCTACATGCGTAACTTCAAGCTGACATAAAACCATGTCTGACCTTTCAGAGCGGTTTTAGTGATTTTCCTTTTCCACGGGGTACAAACAACAACGAAGATATTACTTAACGGGCTATACTTATGATTTCTCCAGATAACCCTCCATATTTCACCAGCGTCAAAGCGGCGGAGTACCTTGAGGCCTATGCTCGTCATTTCAATCTCCATGACCGGTGTCGCTTCAATACGACCGTTAGAAAGATCCTCCGTAATGCTGACCTATCAAAATGGGAGGTATACATCACCAATGACAGTGGTGATGACGTCTTGACTTTCGACAAGGTAGTTCTTGCACATGGCAGTGAAGGTCTACCTGTGAACACGCCGATGCCAAACCGTCAAAGGTTCGAAGGAATTGTGATCCACGCTCAAGCCTACCGAGAGTATGTATATCACCGTTTCCACGACGCGTGTCAAGGCAGGAAGCTGATAATACGCATAGCCATACGCCTGTTGTGAACAAGCGCGTACTGGTCGTCGGAAATGGAAATACGGCCTGCGAACTATCAGTTGGCCCGGCACAGCACGCTGCGAAAGTCTACCAGGCTTACCGCCGCGGTCGTATGATGTTTTCCAGGCACGGCGATGACGGCACACCTCTGGACGGGCATTTCACGTGGCCGGGCTTGCGACTCAAATACTTCCTCGACAATCTGATTCCTTGGCTGACTTGGCCGTTCGCGGATCGCTATATGATCAAGAGAATGATTAGTGCGCCGCTCGATCGGAACCTTACAAAGAAGGCCTCACCGAGTCTCAAATGTTGAAAGTACAGAGCAAAGACTTCGCGAGGACTGGCATCTCCTTCCGTGCGCCAGTGTCGCACAAGTGCATCCTGCTGTGCAGGAAGACTATATACCAGCACTCCGGCGAGAAGAGATCATCCCGTTACAGGCGTTCCGAGATTTCTCTGACGAGTCACATGTCCTACTCTGCGGCGGCAATATAGTTGAGGTTGACGCAGTGATTTTCTGCTCTGGATACGAGATGGACTTTAGTATCATCCCTGAGCTTGATATGAATGGCGCCGTTGGGGTTCCTCTAAAGACAGCCGGAGAGTATTCTAAAAGCCGGTCAGCATTAAGCGGAAGCGGGACTAGGCTTCCAAATCTTCCGCGTCTATACAAGATGATATTCCCTCCGAAATGGGCCTCATCGATAGCGGTGTTAAGCTACCAAGCCCCTCAGGAGAGCGTGTGGTGCGTTTCCGAGTTGGCGGCAATGGCCGTAGCCCAAATTTGGGCTGCCGAGACGTTCAAGGAATCCTCTTCAACAACGCCACAAGCGAACATCAAGGTTCAGCCGGCCGTGTTGCCGTCGGAGAAGGCGATGAACGCCGAAGTAGATGCCTATCACGCCTGGTTCCGCAAAGCGTGGGAAGAAAACTCATCGGTGCGGAACGGCTATGTAGCCCATGCGCATGACTTCTACAGATTCCTGCATACCTCCGCTGGCACGGGCCTCTATGATCATATAGACCACATGTTCAGCGGTAGGGGATGGCGCTTATGGTGGAATGACCGTGAACTGTGGACTTGGATTGCTAAGGGCCCCATGAACAGTTACTCTTGGAGAGTCTTCAATACCAACCCTGCTGGGATCCCTGGCTGTGGAAGAAAAGTATGGGAAGGGGGGAGACAGGCTATGAAAGACGCAGTAAGTATAGCCCTTCCTCTAATGATATATATTCCAATCAGTCCTTTTATTTGCATGACTCAGCTAATCTAATGATACAAATGCTAGTACGAAAGTTGGGAGGAACACAAGAGACAAGTACGAGATTCGGGTGCGAGTTTGGAGACCTGCAGCGATTGATAGGATGGCCCTCTATTTACTGATGATGGAGAGTTCCCGGCGGCCAAAGAGATCTTTCCGTCTCAGACCATGTCTAGATAACGTGATTATGTAGCTAATGTAATCGGAGACAAAGGCTTTTCTGTCTTTAGTCCAGCCGTGCACCCTATTAGAGCAAGATACACCAACCGGTTTTGATTTGAAATTCTTCGTTGTTTAATACACATTATTCTGTTCTACCTTAAGCCCATGTTAAACCTTGGTACGAATGTAACGATAATAAAAAGGCTTTGGAAAAAAGAAAAGAAAAAAGGTTTTCATTTTTCAGGGATACGATAACCATGAGGTTGAATAGAGGCGCAGCTACTCACACTCGGTCGAGCCGATTGGATACAACTTGCCAGTTTCATTCTGGTGCTAATAGCCATCTAATTACACGAGCTCGGGCAACATGAGGCATTCACATTCCCTAAAACAACTAAAACGAAATTCCGATAACTATGCTTAGAAACTATCTCAGTTCACTTCAACACAACATGCTTGTCAACCTCTGCCGTCACCAGACTCAACGGTGGCTGGCCGCGTGCGATTTCTTACTACCTAGTTACCGCAGCGTCTTTCGACAGAAAATTCACCAACCGGCCTGAAGTCTTAGTTTCGGGTTCTTGTTCGTTCCCCGCTCACCTACCAGTATCTAGGTAGATATCCCAATATGGTAATTGCCGACAACCAGTCAGAATACTTGTCGTCGCGCACGCCGGAACCAAGGCATCGGAAGGCACTACCCAGTCACATCGAGGCACATCTTCCGGGCCTTTGCATATCCTGCACTTTACGTAACTTAATTTTATATCGAAAATACACGTATGATATATATACAGTACAATACAGTATGTAAATGCGCATGCCAATGAAGGCGGGGTCATGCTGCATCATGCAAGCGATAGTACGATAACTATATCAGATCTTCTCGCTCTCTCTCCAAGAAAGATAATCTTCACAACGACCCTAGAAACAAGTGATTGCGCTTGATCTCAGTTCAAGAACTCTCATGGTATAGGAAGAAAGTTATTTAGCTTTTTCTTCATATATATCTGTGTTCTCTTTGCCCCTTAGACCTAACACTCTAGATCACATATAACATAGGCATTAAGAACACACACGGCGCCATTTCTTGATTACAGTGGTACCTCGGCTGAAGGGCCTCAGATATGGGTTGTACTGAAGTGACTTCGAGCCATAACACTAGATCAAGCAGGCAACTCTGCCATGGACATCACTCCATGCCTCTGAGGGGTCACGGCATCCTGCTATTAGACTGCACGATGTTATTTGATTCCATCTTCTCAATGTGTGACGCCTTTGATTCGGTTAAAAGTTCGTGCTCATCTGCCAATGAGGCTTCACTTGAACTTGTATACGAATAGGACCCTTGTACATGTATGTCTGTGAGGATACGTGTTGACACTAAAAGCGATGAATAAACCGGAACAGTTAAACTTATCTAAAACATCCTAGTCTACTACCTCCAAACCACTGGCCTATTCAGCCTCACGATTGCCTAATAGTACGGTTTGCTAATGGTTGTCTGCGGGAAACAAGCTAACTACCCCATCCGCCATATGTCACCATTGCATAAGTGCCTCTGTTACAAGAGCCCATGGAGATTATCAACTGAATAGAACCCCTTGTTCCAAAGTCCTAGATTGCTAGGCACAAACTCAGACCACAGGGTGAGACGATGCCAAGCTTCATGTCGGGCCCGAATCAAAAGATGGCAGAGGTGCATGGCTAGATGGTCTAGAAGCTGTCGAAAAAGAGCCGCGTGGTACCCTGCAGATGCAGTAAGTGCGCGATGGCACAATGACTGTCGGGTGGTATCCGGTAGGTGTGCTTTTCTAGGCTTGAACTGCAGATTTGGTGTGTATAGTCTTGGTATATGAGGAACACTGCCCAACTTTTGTTGCGTTTTGCCACTTCTCCCGTTATAGAAATAGCCCGCGCGCACTCTACTTAATTAAAAGATGTTAAGTCTTCGTGTCAAATCGTATCTCCATTGCAGATGGCAGTCGATTAACAAGTAGCAACGGCATATGACTAGGTTGGAATTGAAGCTGTTCATAATGCAATGATTGAGGACTGCTTGGCTAACTAATTCCTTCCCTGGCCCTGGTGGCTGGCCTTGAGCCTATCTGTTTCATGAAGGGAAGTATCAACTGCAGGCCCCGATGTTGGTCTCCTGGAAGCAGACGCCATGTCTGGGCTAGCCGCCCGTAACACAACGTCACTACTGTCAACAATGAAGGCAGACTCTACCTACATGCAGGCTTTGCAGGCCATCACAGACCCCATGTCGGCTAGATCCCACCTGATTGGTATTTCATACATGCGAAGACGTCTCAGCTCTGGAAAGGATTCTGAGGCGGGGGGTTCACCCAATGAAAGCGTAATCCCGCCAAGCCCCTGCCTGCAGCAAACGGTAGGGTAGCAATTTCAGGGCGGTTCTCACGTCGGTTGGAAATCGTAAGATTTTACGCGCTCCAATATTGATGAATAGATAATACAAGAAATATATCATCAAGAACTCAACGGCAACGTCGGGCAAATGCATTATTCTATGTCTGTGCCGAGTCACCTCACTATTCTTACCTGCCATGGATAAGAGCCCTGCCACGATCCGCTCTCGGTCAAAGAAAACGGGCAATGTGTTATACGACTGTCTGGCCGTTAGGGTCTTGCTTCGTGCGAGCGGCCTCGGCGTCGCCGCCGCGCTTACAGACGACGAACCACCAAAGCAAGTCGTTTACAAGTCTCGGGCGACGATAGTTTGGCGGTCGGCCGTCCACATATTGCCCGCAGCCGTGTCGGTATTCCTCGCATTCATAAATATAAGGGGTTACTTCATAGGCGCATCGCTTCAGGGTGATGATGATGCCGATAGTCTCAAGTTTGCAACGCTCCAGGTCGTCGCAAAGATCCAAGTACGCCATTCGGTCTCCGGAAAAAGGTGCTCAAATGTGTTAAGTCGTTTCTCTTTAGGAGCTGTTTATCATGTCCAGCGTGGGAGCCATGATACTCTACGCCATCCGTGAGGACTTGTTGTTTGGCATCGGGATCCCATTGGGACTCGTAGGGGCCGATCGGGCCTTTACACAACTCAGGTATATTGGAAGCGGTTATTTTCCAGAAATCGGATTTTCAGCTCACTACGAATTAGCTTCTTCTGGTCCCTCGAATTCTGGGGAGGGGTCCTTTCGTATCGCCGGGTCAAAGAAGTTTATCTCCGATACCGTCTCCTGGTACTCCTTTGCTTCGGGGGGTTGCTTGCTTCAACAGCCGGTCCCGCGGCGGCGATCTTGATAATTCCAAGAATGATACCCGTAAGATTCCCAAAGAATGAACGGGGCATAATGTTCTTGTCTGAAAAGGCAATCTCATCTCACACAAAAACTTCAGTCATAGTTATAAAAGAGATCAGACTAACAAACGCTAATATAGTGGCCGGTTGGAGGTGGGATATTCTGGTTAACTGGTTTGTTAACTTGAAACCTAGCTTTAAGAACGTATAATGAACAAGACGATAGGAAGTGATACCCAACTATGGCCAACGTACTTAGACAAGGAGTACCTTGAGAACGTCAATTGCAGCACTATCCAGAATTGATTGACATCGCCCTGGTGCCCGTCCTACGGCTTCGAGTCTCTCCAACCGCTGATTGGGACTTGGTGGGGTCCTGAGCCGCACTCACAGTTCGATCAACAAGGTTCCGATATTCGAAAAGTTATCCACTACTCTTCTTCTCGGGTCGACCAGAAGGATACATGGGTGTACACTACACATGCGCCAACAGCGAATCTTCAAGATGCGATAGTCACTCGCTACCGAGACTCTCTAGATCTTCTCCGCGAGGTATCGCCTGATTCGCCGCTCGAGGCCAAACCAGCGAATATCTACCTAGCCAAGTCCAAGCTGTACCAGGTAAAGACTAAAGTGCCTCTTGTGCGCACTTGCTGCCATCCGCAACCGCCAATAAATTCTAGTAGCATGCCTACAAGCGTTTACTTCCCAAAGTTCGAAGAATTTCAGATTTACAGAAACAGCTCAGAAATAGGACCGGTATTCAAGATGGACACATTGCAATTGCTGAATCAGGAAATGGTCCGCCGTAACTACTCTCTACCGAGGGACCACAACTTCCCAATCCTTGCCATTCCAGTCGAGATGCCAGAGGAAGAGGTCGCCTCGCTGGGGCTGCTCTTGATTCACCTGGACCCAGAAGCAACCGCAGAGCTGCCTTGGTGGGATGTGATGGCTTGTTCGATCGACACTAGATGGGCAAAGGGGCGTTCGATCATAGAAACGAACGGTTTACGTCCAGATCTAGTCAGTCACGAATTCATGAGTGACAGGGTCGCCAACCCCATTCGTACTGAGCTGGACATAGCGGGAGCTGATTCTTTCGAATCTCTGTCGTGGGCACCGCAGAACGACGGAAACCTCGAACGGATTCGCCTTCGGATGGGATGGTACGATCTTCTCTCGCCTCTCATTCCTTCCAGTGAGATGAACGTACAACCAGGGTGGGGCGCGGTCACGATCCAACCACCGGGAAGCACAGCAGATATATATGGCACGACAATAGAACAATTGATTAAATTGACGACCTTCCCAAACACAACCTTGTCCTTAACCGGCCAGATTCGGGTGAAAAAGAGCGTGGAGGTCATTATTGCCGCCACCGTAGCGGACGGCTTGTCGCGATGTGGTGCTCATATGCACATAGGCGCAAGTCTAAATATCAGTAACTGGCAAGCGGACCGATATAACGTCACTTACGCGCGGACGCAGGTGAGGCTCGGGGAGCCTGTGGAGACATTCCCGCTACCCGAGGTGCTCGTCGGCAGACCACACACGCAGATGACGATGCGGGCGATATACACGGGCTACGTCATCTCCATCACGAACAGCTTCGATCGTTTCTGCGTGGTGCTCCTATTGGCCTATGCCGCAGTTGCCGTGGCCCATACTCTATGGTGTTTAAAGCCCGGCCGAGGGCGTGCGCATGAAGCGTGGAGCACGATTCCAGAGCTGGTGGCTCTGTCGCAACAATCAGATCCCGAACCGCCCTCCATCCTCTCGAATACATGTGCGGGAGTTCGTTCACTTGAGACAATGGGGAGAGTCGCGGTAGTAGAATGCGTGGACGAGCCTGGAAGGGAAGAGCTACAACTCAGGCTTGGGAAGGATTTCCGTACTGATGGTATTCACGAAATTGCTAGGCCCCAGCCTGGCGTAGAGTACGGCGCGAGAGATTATAAGCGTGTAATATCTCCGTAGGTGCATGGCAGGTCATAAAGGTCGAAAGATATAATCGAAGAAGAGTTTATACCCACTGGACTGAGAGTCGTGCCGATGTCGAGGCATCGCACACATTTTTTGAAGTTGACTTTTCCATAGAAGGACATAGGCTGATACTTACTAATTCACGCTCCATTAAGCGACTAATTAAGTCAATATATATTTATTCTTAATACATACCGTATGTGTTCTTATGAGCATATATGAGACGACTGATGGTAAGCAGGTTGTACTGTGAGTGTCTTATAAAAGAGAATAATACGAGATATCTCCTCGTCATATTATTTAAATGCTAGTAGTTAAAAAAGAAGAAGGGAAAAGGGGCACATCTTGTTAATAGGCTCAACATCTTCCGCATCCGAATCCCCCCTTACCCGCTGGGATCCCATTCATCACTCACTTGACCCTTCACCTTATTCAAGTAACTACCAAACCGCTCGGTCCAACACGAATTGTCAATACCGCTTCATCCCCCTCACCCTACTACAGAAGGCGTCACTGAGACAGAGGAGGCAGGCAGACCACACCTAATTACTCCATCCATCTACCCAACCGTAGCCCAGCCCCAATGCGGGTTCCCACGCAACGCGGCTCGCTTCGCCGGACTAGTCTGACCCTTTGCTTCCGTGTAGAGATGGGTGGCGTTTCGGAGAATATCAGTCGCGTGGAAAATGGTGTCGAGGGAGATGTCTTCTTCCGTCTTCGACCAGCCTAGGGATGTCGGGAGTCGTTCGTTTTCTGTAGCGCAAACAAACAAACAATCAATCAATCAACAAGCGGAAACTTCCTCTTCATACTCTCTTTCTCTCTCCAAGTTCTTTCATTTTCCCCTCCCTTCCCCTCTTTTTTTCTCTTCTGCTTTTCAGATTTTTTCTCCTTGTTACTTTAGGAAATTTCAGATCGCGAGAAAGTGTAAGGGAAATATTCTAAAAAAATCACACATACCGAAGAAATACTCGGCCAGCGTCCGATTCACGGTGACCGTCTGGATGTCCCCAAAGGCGATCACGGGGGCCACGACCTCGCCCAGGCTGAATTCCTCCGTCGTCAGGGTGAAGACGTACGTCGGGTTGTGCGCCTTGGAGCTCAGCTGGCGGGCGACCTTGCCGTTGGCGAGCATATCCGCCGTCACGATCGGTGCCGTCCACCACTGCTTCGTCTCGTTGAACACGGTGGCGTTGAAGACGTGGTTATTGCCGAAGTAGGCGTCCGTGCGGCTGGTGGGTTGTTAGTTAGTCAGGCCGAGTCGTTAGTTAGATTAGTTGGGTAGTTGGGCTCAGGTCCCGGTGTATGAGTTCGTGTATGTGTAGTAAAGAAACGGGCAGGGAGACGGAGAAGGAGAAAGTGGATGAAGGAGCTTTGAGTAAGTGACTGACCTGAGACTAGCATCGTGCTCAAGAACATTGTGCTGGTTAAGTTGCTCCCTTGATATCGCTATTAGCCTCACATTTCAACATTGAAGCAGTCTATGACATATCCTCCACTACTGCTAAGAACCTCAAAACTCCCCCCAAAAACAGGCTTTTACTAGAAAGGGACAAGCAAGCAAGCGAGGCCAATACAACATACAACGTGAAATAGGTAGCATTCGGCTCCGGGTTCGCTATAATCGCTTGATCAAACATGATATTCGCCAGCATCGGATTGAAATTCAGCCCTTCCTTCAAGGCGTTCACGGCATTCTCTCGCGTGATGTTCCTGCCGTCACGCTGGAGGAAGCCATGGTTGGCTAGGGTGTTCATCATCGGACATGGTCCGCGAACTATGTATTATGGCGAATTAGTATGTACCTAAATTTCTCTTTCCCCTTTCTCTTAAATAAATACCTAGGGGATGAAGAATTTTGTACATACAGTCGTCCGGTCCAGCAGCGATCCAGGGATGAGCAGGGTGAGGACCATTGAAGGTTTGGCCGTTTACATGGCTAATTGCCAAAGCGAGAGCGAGAAGTAGGAAACGCATGGCGAACCAGTCGTATAAAAGCGAAGAGATATTGCCAATTGTGTCGCGAATATGTGCAGCGCGGGATGAGATACCACAACTAAGAACAGCAACCAAAGACATTTTTCAAGAATGAGTTATCAATTATATATTTCCTTCAAAATTGCTGCCTGAGCAACGCTCGGACGTAATTGATTTGCTGCATGTGTGCGAACGAGAGTGCACGTAAAGTCTACCAAGCGGTATGTATACGCGGGTTTGGATGCGATACGCGGACTCCCGTATCCATCCAGATACGCTAACGAGTACGAGTCGTAAAATCTACATGCATAATGCACTGAATCCACGAATCATGAAAACTGGAGATGAAATACCACTGCCATTTCAATATTTGCCCCGGTTGTTGCTATCATTGTGATTGCCGTCGTCTCTCGTAGCTTGTTACAATCGTGCGATGCGATGATGTCACATAGCTTTTCCATATGCACGTCTATAATATCACGATGACTGTTTAATTAATTTATACTAACTCTCACAAGTCGCAGCAGCCCGTGTTGCGTGCATCAAACATCTCTGGTAACATACATAACATACATAGACACCCAACGGCGTACGGCGTAGCCAGCAATAAACGCCTCTCCCAACCATCTTATCTAATCACAAAATCCAACCCCCCCTCCCCTTTAACCCTCCCCCCCAAAAACCAAACCCCTAACCCACTCAAGCTGCTCCTCATAGCTCGGTCCAAGCACACTACAGATCGTATGCAAGAACCTATACCCGGCGTCGCCGATCTGCCACAGTTCCCTAGAATGATGCAAGAGCGCCGCATAATGCGCCAGAATGACAAGCGCCTGCGGCACGCGCCTGAGGACCAGATCGATGAACTTCGCGTCTACGCAGACGGACCATATAAAGGCCATCTGGTGGACGCGCGCACGCGGCTTGGGGGCGGCAGTGGAAGTAGCAGTGGCGGTGACTTTGTCGAGGCCAACTTGTAATAACTCGACCGCTGCCAGACATACTTTGACCTCTTCTTCCCCCAGCTCATACTCATCCTGATTCTCATACAGAGACGCCTTAGACGCCTTAGAGGACCCCTCAATCCAAGCAGATAAACCCTCCAATTCCCTCCCGCACGGCTTCCTCGGATTCTGGATTCCCGTAAACAAAGCCAGAGGCCAGAGCTCCGTCTCGGGAAGCATCTGCCACGAATCCGAGGCGATGGCCCGCAGGCCGCGGTGCACCTGGACGTACCGGCAGTAGTCGTCCAGGAGCACGGGGACTCGATGCCCGCGAGGGTGTCGACGAGCATGTGGCGGCCGAGGATGCTCGAGAACAGCAGCGCCGCGGCGCAATTGCCCTCGCTGATGACGAGGCGCTCCGCGTTGAACCGGTTGATCGCCTGCGTCTGCAGCTGGACCGCCTCGGCGAGGTACATTTTCGCCCTGTCTGCTCTCTCGTTCTTGGCGGCGAACGCCAGATGCCGCGCCGAGATGGCGAGCATGGCGTGCAGCAGCCAGGGGAACTCGAGGCCAAGTTTCGTCATCAGATTCGTCGCGATGGGGTCGATCGGCGCGTCGAGTTCGGGTATCGCGATGGATGAGGTATAGTGTAGTAGGAATTCCATGTGATTCATGTTCACTACGTTGTTCATACCCATGACCGACCCCGAGGCCGGACTAGCCATAGACAGCGCCGCAGCAGCGCCATGGGTATCATCATGTAGACTCACGACCGTCGTCGGTTGCGCCGCCGCTGGTGTTGAATTAGAATTAGAATTGGAATGGAAACTTAATCCCGGACTCGGACTCGGAGCGTCATCAGCCCGGCTGCTCGCATTCCCGGGACTTGTGGCGGAAGCAGAAGCATTAGCAGCAGTAGTACTAGCACCACCTTCTACCCCCGTAGAGGAGGCACCACCACCACCGCTAACACCGACGACATATCTGCACGTCCGCTGCGTAATAGTGCAGTGCGCGCACGTCGGCCGCTTCTCATTACACTTGATGTGGCGGCGTTTGCATTCCTGGCACCCGAGACGCGATTTCTTGTGACTTCGACGATTCATTTGCCGTTCATGTCATATCGTGTTATAAGAGTCACGTGTGTTGTATCCCACGGGTGCAGCCAACCAATAGTAAGCCGGGACCATGAATACGCGGATTCCGTTCAGGGTTGTGTGTGTGAGAACTGGTTGGATGGGCTCAAATGTTCTCAGGATAAGCCGTTTGGCGAGCAGCAGCCAGTGCCTACCGAACCTAATAAGCCCCATCCGAAAAGCTACTGCCTAAACCACCTAACCTGGTACGCCCAGCGGTACGCCCTAGGACAAGGGGAAATGCGGGCATCTATTGCAATCCACATGGACGGCGCGCGTCTACAGTCGTTTTTTTTGCTAACGCAGCGCCGCTGATTGGCTTGGTCATATATAGTCTTTCCTTTCTTTGCTTTGTTTGTCTCGTCTAAACAACTGCAATAATAAAGGTGCATACTGCTTACTCACCTTTGAGGACATCACGTGATTATCTGGCTGCTTAAATAAATATCCTTTTATGCGTAGGGGCCTTTGGATCCCTTCCCGCTGCCTGCCCGACTAGTCTGCCATGTAGTGAGTTTGTAACACCTGTTTAATATCTTTTTTGCCTTTTTACTGCAGCCTTTGTTAGTTTATGTTTTTTTACCAGCTTTGGATTTATTTGCTTTTTTGAAGCCTATGTATCCTTTTTCACTAAACGGCTCACCTAGCGGATATGGTACTCGAATTTTCCATGCCGTTTTTGGGCGGCTAATACCTTGTTCACTTTAAAACTAATTTCCGTATAGTTTTTTTTAAAGCTTTAAACCAAGTTAGCATTAATGTTTTTTTATTAAACCTATTAATAGCTTTTGTTTTTTAGCTATTTTAAAAAAAAAAAGTTGTTATTTTTATGCTTAAATATATAATTAACTAACGTATTTTATAAATAAGTTTTACATATAAATAAGTTTTGCATTTTTTTAATTTTTTATATAATTTATATTTTATTTATATTTTTTTAATTAATATTACTTTAATTAAAATGCCGTTTATATAAAATAAATTAAATGTTTTTTTTATATTAAAATTTATTTATATAAACTTTAAATTTAATGTATAATATATAGCAATTATTTTTAACGTATTTTTCCGCACTTTATTTAATTAATTAAAAAAATGCAATATAAAAAGCGTTATACCTTTAAATTTATAAAACTTTACCAAGTTTAAAAAACAATTTATTATATAATATATAATTAATTTCATTACGCAATCGTTTTTTTTTAAATATAATAATGGTAAAAATATAACGCATTTTTTATTTAACCCGGACATTTAATTAAACCAGCTATTTTATTTCCTATATAAAAATATACCGAAAAATCCGTGCATTTTAACAAATATTAAAGCTATAAACTAATAATTAATATATTTAAAATTTTTATTTAAAAAAAAATTAAATGGTATTTTTTATAAATTTATTATTATTTTACTTAGTATTATTTTAAAAACCACGCTAAAATTTTAACGTAGTTTTAAATGCATTAATAAATAAAATAATAGCAAATTTATAAAAAATATTATTAAATTTATCTTTAATTAAAAATTTTAAATATATTAATTATTAGTTTATAAATTTACTTTTTGCTAAGTTATTATAATTTTTATATATAAACTTTTAAATATAACGCATTTTTTACTTAACCTAGACACCTAATTAAACCGGCTACCCACGTGATATATATAGCACCGGTAATTTTATATAAGGTACTACTTGCCTTTTTTTTACATAACTTAACGAGGAGTAGGTTTATAAACTAATAATTAATATATTTAAAATCTTTATTTAAAAAGGAATCCAATAATATTTTTTATAAATTTGCTACTATTTTATTTATAGGTGCACTTAAAACCACGCTAAAATCTTAGCGTGGTTTTTAAAATAGTACTAAATAAAATAGCAGTAAATTTATAAAAAGTACCATTGGATTTCTTTTTAAATAAGGATTTCAAATATACTAATTATTAGTTTATAGGCCTACTTTTCGCTAAGCTATTACTATTTTTATATATAAACTTTTAGGTGTAACCGAGGGGTAGCCGGTTTAATTAAGTGTCCGGGTTAAGTAAAAGATGCATTAATTAAAAAGTAGCTAATTTAATTAAGTGTTTAAATTAAATAAAAAATGCGTTAATTTTATTTATTATACATTATTATAAAATATATATATTAAAAAACAAAGCTATTAATTTTATAAAATTAAATTTTTTTTGCTATTTATAATTTAATTAAATAAAAAAAATATTTAAATTATTTTAATAATATTAATTTATATATTATATTAAACCATTTAATATAAAATAAATATTATTATATAAAATATAAATAAACGCTTTAAATTTATAAATAGCTTTTAAATATTATAGTTATTTTTATACGCTTTTTAAAATTATTTATATAAATATTAATTAGCTATAATTAAAATAACATATTTTTTATTTAATTTAAATACTTAATTAAACTAGTTATTTTCCGGTTATATTTAAAGATTTATATATAAAAATCGTAATAACTTAATAAAAAATAAGTTTATAAATTAATAATTAATATATTTAAAAATTTTATTTAAAACAAAATTTAATAATATATTTTATAAATTTACTATTATTTTATTTATAAATACATTAAAAACTACGTTAAAAGTTTAATATAATTTTTAAAATAATATTAATTAAAATAATAATAAATTTATAAAAAATGCTATTAAATTTCTTTTTAAATAAAAATTTAAAATATATTAATTATTAATTTATAAATTTATTTTTTATTAAATTATTATAAATTTTATATATAAACTTTTAAATATAATTAAAAAATAATTAATTTAATTAAATATTTAAATTAAATAAAAAATGCATTATAATTAATTAAAATTAATAAATTTAAAAATAATAATAAAAAATTTAATTTTTAATAATTTATTAATTAATTTATTAATAATAAATTTAAAATTTTTATTTAAAAAATAATAAATTTAATAAATTATATTATAATTATTAATAAAAATTTAATTTTTTATTAATTTTTATAAAATAAGCTAAAATTAAATTTAATATTTTATAAACTTTTATTAAAATATTATAAAATTATAAACTTTAAATATTTTATTATTATTTTTTATAAATAATTAATTAAAGTTTATAAATTTATTAAATAAATTAAAATTAATTATATTATAATAATTATAAATATTAAAATTTATTTAATATATATATTAATGCATTTCCCATTTAAGCTAAACATTTAATTAAGCTAGCTATTTAAATAAAACTTTATACGTATATTTAAAAATATTTTTATATATTTATAAATTATAGCTAAGCTTGCTGCAAAGCTTATAGCGTTTAATATAAGTTTTTTTTCTTTTTATATAATAATTATTATTATATATAACATAACTTTTTTATAATAAACCGTTAGTTTATAAAGGCGTTAATACTTAAAGCTCCGCGTATTAAATTGTGCTAAAGGTGTAAACGTAATATAATTAGTGTTATCACTAAGTGGTCGTCAAGAGATTACTCTCACACAGCTATTTTAAAAAGTCACTGTATGCTTAAATTAAATTGTAAAGTAAAAACTACAACTAAATACATTAGAAATGTTGGTCTATTATATAAACAGTTTTTTTTTTACTAATTTTATCAGTGAGTGCCTTCGTTTACTGGACTCACTGGTTCACTTGGCTCACTTCTCAGGTGAGCTCACTTACAGGGTGATCTAGGGTGAGTCGTCACGTGACTCTCCTGATCGGGAACTGTGGCTTGTCTCCTGGTACAGTTCCTTCCCCTCGTTGGTGCAATATCGCCGCTAGGCCCCTTCTAATGGCCCGCGCCCATGTTGGCTCGTAACATTATTCCCCTTTCCCCTGGTTATTGTCCTTAATAACAATTAGTTTAGGTGGTTAGTTCCCTTTTTTTTTTCTGTTTAACCTTTTTAGTGTTTGCTTGCTATGTTGTTTTATAGCGCTTATGAGCGACATTGTTTGGCTAATTATTTAAACGAGTTTGGTTTTTTGTTTAATTTATGTTTTTGCTGTTTTAAAACTGGTTGTATTTATTTAAAGGATTTTAACCGCAGTGTTTATTATTTCGTGTATATTTGCCTGGGTTATTTTTGCGTAATGCCTTTTTTTTTTAACGGTTTAGTTTATATAACTAAAAAATATCGTTAAATATATAAAAAACATAAAGCCGCTTAAGCAAAACTACAACTATTTCGCTAAATAATAAAAAAAACTTAATTTTTTTTAATAAAAACTTAAAATAATATATTAGCGCAGTTTGCTTAGTTAAAGCAATTAAAGAAACAAAACAATATTTTTGCTTTTAAAGGTGCTAAATTTCTTTATTGTGGTTTTAATACTTTAAACAAAATAAAGGCATTTAAACGCGAGAAAAAGCGTTAAGGCGAGCTTTAACTCACCGCTGAAAAGGCCGCTAACATTATTACTCCTAGCATCGATTGGGGTTCCCTCGGTTCGCCTTTTGCTTGAGAGGTTAACCCCGCTTTTTTAATACTGGCCGGTTAAGGTATTATTAATAAAACTAATTAACCATTTACTTTATATCCTTTAAGTTTTTCATAAGTTCTTAAGTAGTTTTTGCATGTAAGTATTTTTCCCATTTAACTAAATACTTATAAATACCTTTATTTTAACGTAAATCTAGTATTTTTTCGACCTTATATAGATTTTTGTTTGGTTTAACTTTTAATTATATTTAAAGTTTAGCGTTTTTTAATGCTAGTTTAAAAAGAAAAATATAAAATTCTAGCTATAATTTAGCTTTTTTAAGTAGTTTAAATTAATAATTAGTTTTTAAAATAACTTTTTTAATTTTAAATAATTTAATTTGTTTAAAGTTAAGTTTATTGCTTGGTTGTTTTATTTTAATGTTATGCTTTAAAAAATATACTTTATTTTTTTTCTTTAAGGTTAAATTTAATAACCTATGCTTATTATTATAAGCTTTTATATAGTTTTGTAAAAATATTAGTTTATTTTATAGTTTTTATTATAAACCTATGATTTTTTTCGCCTGTATTTTTACTTTAAGCGTTATAACGCTATTAATTATAGTTTAATTTATTTTTAGGTTAAATTTATAATTTGCTATAAATAAAAACATTTCTATTAACTTATTATTAAAATTATTGTAAATATACTTTATTATAAACAAAAGCTTAATTTAATTGTTTTGTTATTTGTTAAAGTAGTAGCAAAAATATTGCTTTAAAGTTTAATTAAGTTTTTTTATTTATTTATTTATTTATAAATAATAAGCTATAAATAATCGATGCTTAACGCCTAATGCTTTTATTAATGATTAATAAAATTTAAAAGTTATAATTGTTTTTTTATTTATGATTGCTTTTTTTAAAATCCTATGTTTATTAAAAACATGCTTAACTATTATATAAGCTAGATTTTTTGCCATATTTAATTCCATGTATGGTATGAAATATTTATACTTTGTGAGTTTTTCCACAATGACTAATATTACATTATATAATACTCCGGTTATTGGTTTTTTTAACTTGGGTAATTTAATTATAAAGTTAAATGCAATAAATTTTCAAGCCCTGTTTGATATTTGCTTTAGTTATAGCAATCCATATGGTTTATGTTATGGTGCTTTGCTTTTCCTGCATAAAACACATTCTTAAACTACTTTTTTTACTATGCTTTTAAGTTTTCTGCATTTGTAGTTTTTTTGTATCCGGGATAGTGTTTTGTACACTCCCTAATGTTCTGCTAGTGGATATTTATACATTGCTTTCACTAGTTCTTTGATCGTAAATTGTTGTTTAAAATTTAAATAAACTTTTTCATTTTTGTTTTTATTTTATTTAAAGGTTGATGATATATCCGTTGATTATAGTGGTGCTTATAAAACTATTCCATGGTTTTTCCATAATTTTTCAATTTATTTATTATAATTGAATAAAATTATAGCTACAAGTGTGATTTCTTGTTAGGTTTTTTTTAACAACACTTGGCTTTTTATTTTTAATTTTTTTATGGTCGCTTTATCGACTTAAAATATTTGTTATCACATTTTTTTTTCCTTTAATGTAAAAAATAACAAAGTTAAACTAAAATAAAAACTCTGCTTATTTAATTTGTTGTTTATTTAATACCTTTGTTATTATAAACGTAGTTTAGTTTTTATAATTAGTGTATACCTTAACTAGTGTTTTAAGTTTATAAAGGTAATGTTTTTATTTTTTAAATGCTTAAACAATAGCTATAAGCTCCTTGTTTAATAGCATATATTATTTTGCTGGTTTTAAGAATTTTTTTTAAAAAGTATGCCACTAGGTGCAATTTCCCATTTTCATTTTATTAACCTAGTTGTCCGCCTATTGCTTTTTTGCTAGCGTTAATTATTACTTTAAATTTTTTTTCTAGGTTAAAAAGCTTTTAAACAGGCTTTTCTAATATAAACGCTTTAACTTTTTTAAAAAATTTGCGTTTTTCCTTTTTTCACTTAAAGGGATTGTTTTTTCTTATTAGGTTTAAAAAAGGTTTAGCGTGTTCACTAAATTATTTAATGAAGCTTTAAACGTAGTTTGTAAATCTCATAAATGCTTTCACATTATTCACCGATTTAAGCGTTAGCTAATTTTTTACTGCTAAAATCTTGGATTTTTAAATTTTTATTTTTTTTAAAGTTATTATAAAACTAAAAAAATCAACCTTTTATATATAAATTTGCTTTTCTTAGGGTTTACTTTTAATTTAGCAATTTATAATATGTTTAGCATTTTTTTAACGTGCTTTTAATGTTTTTTAAGATTTTTTAAATATATTAAAATGTTGTTTAAATATATTATTATAAATATGTTAATAAATTTGCGTAAAGCATGCGTTATTTATGCTTAAAATGTTGTTAAAGCATTGGTGAGTTTAAAAGGCATAATTAAGGATTTATATAACTTATATTATATGCAAAATGCCGTTTTTCACTTATTACCTAATGTTACTCTCGTTTAATTATATACGTTTAATAGGTTAAATGCCGTAAACCATTTTGCGTGCATTAATTTGTTTTATAAATTGTTAATTTTAAATATTAGTTTTATAAATTTAATTATTTTAAAGTTTACGTTTTAATAATTTATTATTAATTTCCAATGTTGTTTGCCGTTTTTACCGGTTTTGCGTGGTATTTATAGTACCGGTGATTTTGCTAATGATTTTAAAAATTAAATAAATCTCTTTTTTAAATTTTTCCTAAGAAATTCTCGTAACTTTTCCAATTGTTTTTTATTTATATAATATAATAAAAATGATTATAATTTAGCTTTTTTTTTAAGCGGAATTTTATAGTTTTAAAAACCATGCTTTAGTAATTTATTATGTGTTTTGCTAAACATATCGCTATAATCTTAATACTTTATTGGTATTTTATTGTTAAGTATAAGCTTGGACTTTTTAATTATTATGTAAATTTGCAATAATAATTTAATAAATTGCTTAATACTTATGTTTTAGGTTTTTTATTAGCTAATTTTTTTTTTAATATATTTTATTAAAGTTAGCTTGTTTTTTAGTTTACTTTAAGATTGCTTTCTTATAACTAAGGTATTTTCAAAATAATATTATGTTTGGATATTTCCGTGATATTAAGCACTAGTTGTTTTTTATGTTTAAAAATGTTAAAAAAAAGTTTTGCAGTTTCCTTTTAAATTACTTTATTTTTATACGCAATAAAACTTTTATCAACGGTTAAAAGTGGGTAAAGGTTGTTTTTAAGCTTTATTAATATGTTTAATTGCTTAATAACTTATGAAAAAATAAAGCTCGCTTAAGCTTTTATATTTATAAGCGCTTATAGCTTATGTTTTTAATATATTAAATTAATTTTAATATATTTGCTTTTTTTAGCTGTTATAATATAAAGCCTTTTAAGTTTTTTTAAAAACAATTGTTAATTTGTTATAACCGCTTATTATTATTTTTTAATTAATTTTAGCTAATTATTGCTTATGTTAGCAAGTTGTTAAGTTGTTTAATTATATTTAACGCTGCTTAAAACTTTTTAAAGTGTATTAAAATGTTTTTATTTACGTAGTATTTTATTTCCTTGCTTTTTACTTTTTGCATAATAAAAGGTTTTTCTTTTTTATAAAGATTTATTGTTTTTTTAAAAAAATTTTAATAAAGTTTATTTATTTTATTGCCATTAAAGCTGGTTTATTTATTATTTTTTTAAGCTTTTTTTTTTTAAACGTTAGTTAATTTTAATTAATTTATTAATTTTTTCTTATTGTTTTGCATAACTTTGTTGTTTTTCACTGTGCATAGATTTTACATTTGTTATTAATGCAATTTTTTAATTATAAGATTTATTGCATGCATTTTATAGGCCACTGTAGGTTTTCCGTGAATACTGCAAATCCTTAAGGGTTTTAGTACATTAGTGTTACCTTCCCTTTATTTGCCTCGTATAAAGGTTATATTATAGGTTTCCCGTTTAGTTGTCTTAAGAACCACATATATTATAGCTTTTTTTGCAAATGAATAATGCATTAATGTGTTACATAGCACATTTATAAGATTTATTTGTGTCCTTTGTTTTTTAGTATTAATTTTGCCGGTTTTTAATTTATTATAACCTTGCTATAATAATGTCCTTTGGCAATAAGCTCGGTAGCCAGGCTAAATTAATTGCTGGTGTTTATTTTAGCTTTTATTATAAGTGTTAAGCTATACTGCTATATATTTTTTAAAAATGGCCATATTTTTATGTTGTTTTTAACTTTTAGCGTATTAATTATTGCTATTTTAGCTTTTTTTATTTGAGATTTTTATACGTTTAATGTTTTGCTTAAGCATTTCTCTCGTTAAATAAATCTTGCTATAAAGCTTTTTAATTATTTTCATTTAAATTAGTGGTTGCATTTTATATAGCTGCATAAATGTCCTTTTAAACAAAATTCCCTTTTAAGCTATTTTTTATATTTATAAGTTAAGGTTTTAACTTTTGGTTTAACATTTTCTTAATTTTCCTTGTTGTTATTAATTTAAGCAAGATTTTCCTAGGAAGCTATATTTTTCTTAGTTTTATCATTAATACTTATATTGTATATTTAGCAATTAATAAAGTTGCAAATATATCCGTTTTGTTTTGCTTGTTTTAATCGTTTTATGAAAAGGTGTTTTAAACACACTTGTTTTTTTTTTTAAAATAGTTACAATGTGGCACTTTTTTTATGTATCGCTATTATAGTTAACTTCACTGGTCGCTAATTTTTAACATTATAATTGTTATAAATAAAGCCTGCTTAGCTTTTTCAAGTTTTTGTTTTTTCTTAGGTTATTTGCAATTCTTGGCATAATGTTTTTTTTTGTTGCAATTATAACACTTAACCTTGCTTAGGTTTTATCCTTTTATTATTGCGTTAAGTTTTATAGGTTTTAAATAAAATCTTAATGTAGTTAATTTTATTATTTTCTTTTTTTTAACATTAGGCATATGGTTATTTTTGCCTTTTTAAGCCTTTTATAGCCGTTGTTTATATAAACGATTATTAATTTTAATTGCTTTTGCAATATATTTTTTTAGTTTGTTAAGTTTTTTATCTTAGTATAATTTGTTTTAAACTTTATTTTTAAGTTTTTTTAAAAAAATCGTTATTAATATCTTGTTATCCGTTTATTTTATTTTTGTTATTTGTTTGTAAAACTTTATTATATATTTATATGCTGCTTTTATTTAAGTTATTATTAGTAGTTTTCGTTTTGCTTGTTTTGCTTTTTTTAAGTTTTCGTAAGTATTAGTTAAAGCGTTTTTAAATTTTTTATAATCGCTAAACATTTCCTTGGTTTTATACTTTCGATTTTTTTCATTAAAGTTGTTTATATAGTTTTTTATCATAGGTTAAAACCATTTTAATGTATTTCCCGTTAAATAACCTATAGCTATTATCACTTTTTCCCCGTTTATTATGAAACTAAATTTATAATAACGTAAATAAGCCTTAACTTAAGTTAAAAAGCCTTTTAATTAAGTTTGGTTTCCGTTAAACTTAGTTAATTTCATTAGCTTATAAAGTTTAAGTTAAGGTGCGTTAACCATTTAATTTTCCAGCTATTGGTTTTATTATTTTAATTAATTAATTTGTTTTTAAAGTTAATTTAGCGAGAATTATACCATCGCGGGTGTTAACTTTAGCTGCTTTATTAAAGCCATTGTAATTATATATAATTGTTTTTTAAACACTAAATAAATTTAACAATTTAAAATATAACAAACCGTTAGTTTATAAAAGCGTTAATACTTAAAGCTCCGCATATTAAATTGTGTTAAAAATATAAACATAATATAATTAATATTATCACTAAATAATCGTTAAAAAATTACTCTCACATAGCTATTTCAAAAAGTTATTGTATGCTTAAATTAAATTGTGAAGTAAAAACTACAACTAAATACATCGGAAACGTTGGTCTATTATATAAACAGTTTTTTTTTCACCAATTCCATTAGTGAGTGCCTCCGTTCACTGGACTCACTGGTTCACTTGGCTCACTTCCCAGGTGAGCTCACTTACAGGGTGATCTAGGGTGAGTTGTCACGTGACTCTCCTGATCGGGAACTGTGGCTTGTTTTCTGGTACAGTTCCTTCCCCTCGTTGGTGCAATATCGCCGCTAGGCCTCTTTTAATGGCCCGCGCCTATGTTGGCTCGTAACATTTTTGCTTTAGCAATATTTTATATTTTTATTTTATTTTTAGCATTTTTAATAATATGAAATTTTATATTTTATAGTTTAATTTGCTTTATATAACAATATTTATTAAGTATATAATTTACTTTATAAAAGTTTTTAATTTTTTTTTTAATATTATAATATTATATATAACTTTAGTTATATTATGCATAATTTAGCTTAAATTTTTAATAATAAATATAAAAAAACTAGTTTAATATTATATGATTTTTTGCTTTATATATTTAAAAAAAAAAATAGCTTTTGTTAAATTATTTAAAATTAAAATTATATAAAAGTTTAATCGAAAAAAAAAAATTTAATTTAAAGCGTTATTAAATAGTTTAATTAATTAATTATATATTTTAAATTATATAATTTTAAACTTATTTTTTTAAATTTTTTTTATGCATTGTTTAAAGTTATTGCTTTATTAAATACATAAAAAAATGCAGTTAAAAAATCTTTTTTTTAAATATAAATAATATACGCACATATAAAAAAATTAATTTGCTTATTATATAATTGTTTTAAAAAGCTAAATATTTTAATATTAAATAGTTAAAAGTAATAAAAAAAATAAAAAGGTATATAAAAAGTAATAATATTGTTTTTTTTACACTATAACTTAAATTTATATAAATAATAGCTTTTATAGCTATTAAAAAAAAAAGCAATAATAACCTTTTTTACAAAGGTTTATATATTAATTAAAATGCTTAATTTAATTTATATTTTGCTTGTTTATTATTTAACCATTTTTTATAATTGCAATTTTTTAATTTTTTAATATATGATTATTTTTAAACTAAAGCATAAAATATTTTTTTTTGCTAAAATAATATAAAGCAAAATAATTTAGCTATATAATAAAATTGTTTAAATAATGATAATTTATTTTATATTGCTTTATTTAATTATATATAGCTTTTCTTTACGTTTAAACAAAGTTATAATTATTTTAAATATAATTTTGCTTATTATAAACTTAATTTTATTAAAGTTATAAATATGTTTTTTTAAATTTTATTTTTATTTATTGTTTTTTATATAAAAACAAATTATATATAATATTTAATTAAATCTTTGTTTAATATTTATTAATAATTAATTTTTTAACTAAAACGCATTTAAAGCTTTGAAGTTTTTTATATAAAGTTTAAAGTTTAATTTTTTTAACAAATTTTTAACCTTATAGTTTTATTAATTAATTTGCTATATTTTTAATATAAGCATGTAAAAAAAAAAAGATTATACGTTAAAATTAAATATATATAATATAATTGCTTTTTTTTGTTTTTAATTAATTAAGCTATTAAATATGGTATTTTATTTACAGGTTAAAAACCATTTATATAATTAGCAAATATTACACAAAAAACATTATAAATTTAAGCAGTGTATTATATAAATAATTTAAAATATATTTAAAAACTTAAAACGCAAGCTATATATTGCTTTTTTTATAATAAAAAACTATTATTATTAATAAAAAAATAAAAGATTTTTTTATGTGCATATAATTTAAAAAAAAATAGCTAGCTTAATTAAATATATTATTTAATAAATAATTATTATAAAGCTATTAAAAATATTTATATTAATTTTATAATTATTATTAATATATTAAACTTTTTTAAAAAATTATTTATTAAATTTATTAAAATTAATAATAATTTAAAAAATTTATAAAAAAAGATTTACTTTTAAATAATTTATTTTAATATTATATAATTTTTAAAAATTTTAATAGCTATTTTTTTTATAATAATAAAATTATTATTTATAATTATTATTAAAAAAATATAATTTAATATAATAAAAAATAAATATAAAAAAAATTTAAATTTTATAAAAATTAATTTTTTTATTAAATTTTTTATATATATAATAATTTAAAGCTTTGTTTATATTATAATAATAATATTATAAAAGCTTAAAATATTATTTAAAATATTAAAATTTTTTAAAAATAATAAATAATTATAAATAATTAAAGTTAAATTATAATAGCTTTTAAAATTTAAAATATTATAATTTATAAAAGCTATTAATTTAAATAAATATTAAAATAAAAAATTAATATTTTAAATAATATTAATAAATATAAAGCTAAATATATTATTAAAAATTTTAAATAAATTTTTAATATAAATTATTTTAAAATTGTTATAAATTAATAAAGGAACGGCCTGTTGGTAAACCAAGGTGACCGTACGGCCTAATGAAAGGTACGTGGCTAAACTAGGAGACATGCTACAGCCAGGAAAAAAAAGGTCACGTGACTTTAGTCTCTGTTAAAAAACAAAAACAATGTTTTAATCTTTAGCGTTTTTAAAAAACAACAAAAACAAGTCTTTAGTGTTTTTAAAAAACAATAAAAACAACTGAAATTAGTGAAAAAAAAACTGTTTATATAATAAACCAACGTTTTCTATATATTTAGTTGTAGTTTTTACTTTACAATTTAATTTAAGCATATAGCAACTTTTTAGAATAGCTGTGTGAGAATAATCTTTTAACGACTACTTAGTTACAACCTGACCATACAACGTTCGCACCTTAGGCATAATTTAATACATGGAGCTTCGAGTATTAACGCCTTTATAGACTAACGGTTTGTTACATTTTGAATTATTAGACTTATTTAGTGTTTAAGAAACAACTATGTACGGTTACGATGTTTTCGCAGCAGCTTAAACTAACACCCGCGATGGTGCAAAGTTCTTTAACGCATTTACAGGATAAAATTAAACAGTTGAAACAGCCGAATTAACAGCTGGAAGTGTAGGTTATAAACTCATTAAAACCCAAGCCTTTTAAGCCAGTTAAGCCAACTAAGTTTAATGGCGACTAAAAGTAACTAAAGGGATTTTTAACTTAAGCAAGGGTTTATTTACGACATTATAACAATAGTTTTTTATTAAACGGAGATAAAGTAATAACGGCTGCAGGATTTTTTACTGGCAACGCATTAAAATGGTTTTAACCTATGATAAACGATTACATAGATAACAACAACATTAATAATACTAAAAAAAAAACCAAAGCGGCATTTAAATTTTTTAACGGGTTTAAAACAGCGTTAACCAATATATATAAAAATTTAAAGGAAAAAAAACAAGCAAAGAGAAAGCTGCTTTTGATATTTCAAACAAAAGCCGTATACAAGTATGCAGTGGAATTCCGAAAAATAGCAGCTAAGATAATATGGATCAATAGTGACGCCTTAATAACGGCTTTTTATTAAGGGTTAAAAAACGAGGTGAAAAACAAGTTATACAGAGACAAACAACCGGGCAATCTTAAAACTTATATTGCTAACGCAATAAAGATTGACAACCGGCTATACAAACAACGTTTACAAAAACAACAACAAACTCGACAAATACCCAACTTAAGAAAAAAACAAACCATAAAATCTACGGCATTAAGTACCTATGCGGGACTTATAAAACTAAATGCAACAAAGAAAAAGCGAGACTTAAGCAAAGTTAAGTGTTATAATTATAATTTAAAGGGACATTACGCCCGGGCTTATAATAAGCCTAAAAAAAAACGACAATTTAAAAAAGCAAAACAGGCTTTATTTATAACGATTGCAATGTTAAAAATTAGCAATTAATAAAGTCGATTATAATAACAACACGTAAAAAAAGTGTTATATTGCAATATATGTAGGAAAAAAAAACAAATGTGTTTAAAATACCTTTTTACAAAATAATTAAAATAAGCAAAACAAAACGGGTATACTTGCGACTTTATTAATTGTTAAAAATATAACATAAGCATTAATAACAAAACTAAGCAAAATATAGCTACTTGGAAAAATCTTATTTAAACTAACAATAATAAAAATAATTAAAAAGATATTAAACTAAAAAAAATTAGGGATTTTATATAAAACAAAGTTAAAAACTTAACATATAAATATTAAAGATAGCTTAAAGGGAAATTTTGTTTAAAAAGATATGCGTGCAGCTACAACAAATGCAACTACTAATTTAAATGGGAATAGTTAAAAAGCTCGGTAGCAAAATCTATTTAACGGAGAAAATGCTTAGGCGAAACATTAAACGCACAAAAATCTCGAATAAAAGAAGCCAAAATAGCGACGATTAACACGCTAAAGGCTAAAAACAACATAAAAATATGGCCATTTTTAGATAATGTACAGCAGTACAACCTAGCACTTATAATAAAAGCTGGAACAAATATCAACAAGCAACTTAGCTTGGCTACCGAGCTTATTGCCAAAAGACATTATTATAGTAAAGCTATAATAAGTTAAAAACCGGCAGAAATAATACCAAAAAACAAAAAACACAAACAAATTCTTTAGATATACTATATAATATATTAATATATATACCATTTGCAAAAAAAGCTACAACACATGTGGTTTTTAAAACGATTAAACAGAAAACCTATAATGCAACCCTTATACAAAGCAAATAAAGGAAAAGTAACACCAGTGTACCGAGACCCTCGAGGATTCGCAGTATTTAACAAAGACTTATAGTGGCCTATAAAATGCATACAGCAAATCTTATGACCAAAAAACTGCACTAACGACAGATATAAAATCTATGCTTAATAAAAAACAACAAAGTTGCGCAAAATAATAAAATAAACGCAATAAATTAATTAAAACCAATTAACGTTTAAGGAAAAAAAGCCTAAAGAAATAATAAATAAACCAGCTTTAGTGGCGATAAAACAAACAAACTTTAGCAAAAAATCCTTTGAAAATGCAATAAATCTTCATAAGCATAAGAAACTTAACATGATTTAAAATGCAGAAAATGAAAAGATAAAATATTATTTAAACGAAAATATAATAAAACGCTTTAAGGAGTTTTAAGTAGCAATTAACGTAACTAAATAACTTAATAACATGCTAACACGGGCAACAATTAGCTAAAATTAATTAAAAAATAACAACGAGCAGTTATAATAAATTAACAATTATTTTTAAAAAAACCTAAAAAGCTTTGTGCTATAACAGCTAAAAAAGGCAAACATATTAAAATCGATTTAATATATTAAAAACATAAACTATAAGCGCTTATAAATATAGGAGCTTAAGCAAGCTTTATTTTTTTACAAGTTATTAAGCAATTAAACATATTAACAAAGCTTAAAAACAACCTTTACCCACTTTTAACCGTTAATGGAAATCTTATTGCGTACAAAAATAAAGTAGTTTTAAAAGAAACTGCAAAACTTTTTTTTAACATCTTCGGATATAAAAAACAACTAGTGCTTAATATTACGAAAACATTTAAATATAATGTTATTTTAAAAATACCTTAGTTATAAAAAAGCAATCCTAAAGTAAATTAAAGTACTGGCTAACTTTAATAAAATATATCAAAAAGAGAATTAGCTAATAAAAAACCTAAAACACAAGTATTAAGCAATTTTATTAAACTATTATTGCAAATTTGCATAATAATTAAAAAGTCCAAGCTTATACTTAACAACAAAGTATTAATAAAATATTAAAACTATAGCGACGTGTTTAGTAAAACATACAATAAGTTACCAAAGCATAGTTTATAAAACCATAAGATTTCGCTTAAAGAAAAAGCCAAATTATAATCATTTCTATTATATCACATAAATAAAAAACAACTGGAAAAACTATAAGAATTTTTTAAAAAGAATTTAAAGAAAGGATTTATTTAATCTTTAAAATCACCAGCAGGATCACCGGTACTTTAGGTACTACGCAAAACCGGAAAAAATAAAAAGCAACGTTAAAAATTAATAGTGAATTATTAAGACGTAAACTTTAAAACCATCAAGTTTATAAAACCAATACCCAAAATTAACAACTTACAAAATAAATTAGTGCACGCAAAATGGTTTACGGCATTTAACCTATTAAACGCATATAATTAAACAAGAATAGCATTAGGTAATGAGTGGAAAACGGCATTTCACACACGATATAAATTATACAAATCTTTAATCATGCCCTTTGGACTCACCAATGCTTTAGCAATATTTTAAGCGTAAATAACGCACGCTTTACGCAAATTTATCGACATATTTGTAATAATATATCTCAACAACATTTTAATATACTTAAAAAACCTTAAAAAACACCGAAAACACGTTAAGAAAATATTAAACGCGCTATAAATTGCCAAGTTAAAAGTAAACCCTAAGAAAAGCGAATTTCACACACAAAAGGTTGATTTTCTTAGTTTTATAATAACTTCAAAAAAAATAAAAATCCAAAAGTCTAAGATTTTAGCAGTAAAAAATTAGCCGGTACTTAAATCGGTAAATAACGTAAAGGCGTTTGTGGAATTTACAAATTATGTCCGAAGCCTTATTAAATGGTTTAGTGGGCACGCCGGACCTCTTTTAAACCTAATGAGGAAAAACAATCCCTTTAAGTAAAAAAAAGAAAAACAAGAATCTTTTAAAAAGGTTAAAGCACTCATATTAAAAAAGCCTATTTAAAAGCTTTTTAACCCAAACAAAAAATTCGAAGTAATAGTCGACGCTAGCGAAAAAGCAATAAGCGGACAACTAGGTCAACGAGATGAAAATGGAAAATTACACCTAGTAGTATATTTCTCGAAGAGATTTTCAAGACCAGCAAAGCGATATACACTACTAAACAAGGAGCTTATAGCTATTGTTTAAGCATTTAAAAAATGAGAACATTATTTTTATAAACTTAAAAAACCAGTCAAGGTATACACAAACCACAAAAACTTAACTACGTTTATAACAACAAAAGTATTAAACAAACAATAAATTAAATAAGCAAAGTTTTTATCTTAATTTAACTTTGTCATTTTTTACATTAAAAAAAAAGAAAATATAACAGCAAACATTTTAAGTTAACAAAGCAACCATAAAAAGTTAAAAATAAAAAGCTAAATATTGTTAAAAAAAACCTAACAAAAAATTATACTTGCAGCAATAACTTTATTTAATTACGATAAATAGATTAAACAATTATAAAAAAACTATGGATTAGTTTTATAAGCATTATTATTATTAACTAACACACTACTAACCTTTAAGCAAAGCAAAAACAAAAATAAAAAAGTATATTTAAATTTTAAACAATAATTTACAATTAAAAAACTAGTGAAAGCAATGCATAAACATCCACTAGCAGGATATTAAGAAATGTATAAAACATTTTCCCGGATACAAAAAAACTACGAATGCAAAGAACTCAAAAGCATAGTAAAAAAAGTAGTTTAAAAATGTGTTTTATGCAAAAAAAGCAAAGCACCGCAATACAAACCATATAAATTGCTATAACCAAAGCAAATACCAAATAGGGCTTGGAAATTTATTGCGTTTAACTTTATTGTCAAGCTACTCAAGTTAAAAAAACCAATGACCGGAGTATTATACGACTTAATACTAATCATTGTGAAAAAACTCACAAAGTATAAATATTTCATACCATACCTGGAATTAAGTACGGTAAAAGATTTAGCCTATATAATAATTAAACATATTTTTAATAAATATAAAGTTTTAAAAAAAGCAGTTATAAATAAAAAAACAATTATAACCTTTAAGTTTTATTAGTTATTAATAAAAGCATTAAGCGTTAAACATCGGTTATTTACGGCTTATTACTTATAAACGGATAAATAAACAAAAAAACTTAATTAAACTTTAAAGTAATACCTTTGCTGCTACTTTAACAAGTAATAAAATAATTAGGTTAAGTTTTTGCCTATAGCAAAGTATGCTTATAATAATTTTAACAATAAATTAATAGGAATGTTTCCATTTATAGCAAATTACAGATTTAACCTAAAAATAAATCGAACTATAATTAACGGCGTAATAGCGCTTAAAGCAAAAATATAAGCAAAGAAAATCATAAGTTTACAACAAAAACTATAAAATAAGCTAATATTTTTACAAAACCGTATAAAAGCTTATAGCAATAAGTATAAGTTGTTAAAGCTAACCTTAGAAAAAAAAAACAAAGTATATTTTTTAAAGCGCAATATTAAAATAAAACAACCAAGCAATAAACTTAACTTTAAACAAATTAAACTATTTAAAATTAAAAAAATTATTTTAAAAACAAATTATTAATTTAAACTATTTAAAAAAGCGAGAATATAGCTAAAGTTTTATATTTTTTTTTTAAACCAGCATTAAAAAACGCTAAACTTTAAACATAATTAAAAGTTAAACCAAACAAAAATCTATATAAAGTTAAAAAAATACTAGATTTACGTTAAAATAAAAATACTTATAAATATTTAATTAAGTAAAAAAAATATTTATATGCAAAAACTACTTAAAAACTTAAAAAAAACTTAAAAAATATAACGTAAATAATTAATTAATTTTACTAGCAACATTTTAATTAACTAGTGCTTAAAGAAAAAGGTCGACTTTAAAAAAAGGTTTTAAGGCGTTTTAATTTACTTTAGGAGAAAACAATAAAAAAAACTCGGCAGCAAAACACCTTTGCTTTTTTTCTAAGCGCTTTTGCTCCTTTAATTTATTTAAATTTTAAAAACCACGCTAAATAAATTTTACACCTCTTTTATAAAGAAATTCGGACTAACGGTCCAAACGATTAATACAAGCAGCCAGCTTTTAAAGCTATTTGTTGGCCTCCCGTTTTTCCCGGTTTATGCAAGACTTTTCGGCACAGATCTGGCAAAGAAAGTAAAGCGACACATGATTGCTATCGCAAGACTGAAGGTTTGCGTTGTTATAGTTTTTGCATCGACTGCAATTTTTTAACATCTTGCAAATAAAACCTTTATTAAAACAGCGAAAGCAAGGCATAACTTCGAAACCAAACTGCTTAATAAAATTAAAAAGTTCACAACGACTTTTAGTAAACGACTTTTTGCGCGACTTAAAAATGCAACCGGCCATGTTTTAACAAACAAAACAAATTAAAAAACAACATTACTCACTAAAAAAAGGAAAAGACGCACTAGTATTTATTGCGGACAATAAACCTGGGAAAAAGGGGATAATGTTACGAACTAACAGAGGAACGGCCTGTTGGTAGACCAAGGTGACCGTACGGCCTAATAAAGGGTACGTGGCTAAACCAGAAAACATATTACAGCCAGAAAAGGAAAGGTCACGTGACCCTGGTCTTTATTAAAAAACAAAAACAGTGTTTTAATCTTTGGCGTTTTTAAGAGACAACAAAAACAGGTCTTTAGTATTTTTAAAAAATAATAAAAACAATTAAAATTAGTGAAAAAAAAACTGTTTATATAATAAACCAATGTTTCCTATATATTTAATTGTAGTTTTTACTTTATAATTTAATTTAAGCATATAGCGACTTTTTAAAATAGCTATGTGAGAGTAATCTTTTAACGACCACTTAATTATAACCCGACTGTACAACGTTTGCACCTTAAGCATAATTTAATACGTAAAGCTTCGAGTACTAACGCTTTTACAAACTAACGGTTTGTTATAAAAATTTATATTATTATTATAATATTATTAATTATAATTGCAATTAATAATTAAAAAATTAAATTAATAAATTTTTAAAAAGTTTATAAATATTATTAATAAATTTTAATTTATTATAATTTATTATTAAAAATAATTATTTTTTTAAAATTTAATAAATGTTATAATTATTTAAAACTTTATATAGCTTAAAATAAACTTTTAAATAATAATAAAAAAAGCTAAATAAATTAATAAAAAGTTTAAGTTTTATATTATTAATTAGCAATTTTTTAATATATTATAATAGCATTTTTAAGCATTTTATAATAATTTATATTAATAATTGCTTTATTATAAACTTAAATATACTTTATATAATATAATTTAAAAAATAAATTAATAATATTTATTTTATAAATAATTAAAATTTTGCAAAATAATTTTTAAATATTAAAATTTAATAAAATAAACTTAATTAAAATTATTAAAAAAGCTTAATAATTAAAAAGTTTATATTTAAAAGTTTTTTAACTTATTTTAAATATTATATTGTTATATTTAAATAATATAAAAGCTATAATAACCTTAAAAACTTTTAAATATTATTAATATATAAAATATATTTTTATAAAGTTTTTATATATAAAAAAGCTTAATATAATAATAATATTAATATATATTATATTTTTACCGAAAATATAATAATTAATAATTTAATTAAACTTGTAATTATTATTAAATAATTAAAGTTTTAAAATATATTAAAGTTTATTAAATAATATTTTATTTAAAAAAATATATACAAATTAATAAATAAATGTAAATATTATGAAATTAGTTAAAGTTTATATTATATATATTATGTTTAATATATTATAATAGCTTTTAAGCTAGCTATAGCATATATTTTTTAAATAATTATGCTATATTTTATAATAAATTATTACCTAGTTATATTTTAATAAATAATTATTTTAAAAACTTTTATAAATTAATTTATATTAGTTTTAAATATAAATAAAGCTTATATAAATAATTATAAAACTTTATTAATATTAAGCTAAAATATTAAATATATATAAAACTTTAATTAAATAAATATAAAGTTATATAAACATTAAAACTTAAGCTTATAAATTATTTTAACATGTTATTTATAAAATTATTTAATTTTAAATATAATGTTATAAAATAATTATTTTTTAATTTAAATAAATAAAATATAAAATATTTATTATAAAATAAGCTAATTAATTTATATTTTTTATTTAATAATATTATTAATAAAATTAGCTTAAATAATTATAAATTTTATTTCATATAATTATATTAGCTAATTTTTTTTTATTTAAATAAATAATATATTATATATTTTATATTATTAATATTAAATTTATTATAATATAAAATATAAAATTTTTAAAAATTTTTTATATTTTAATTATTTAAATAATTAAATAATTTAATTATTTTTTTAATTATTTTATTTAACATAATAATTATTGCTTATTATATTTTTTATTTTTAATATTATATTTATTTTTTAATTTTTTTATAATTATTTTTTAATAATTATTTGCTAATTATAATATAATATTTATATTTATTATAATTAACATTTATTTTTAATAATTAAAATATAGCATTATATATATAACAATAAATTAAAAGCTTAAAAAATAATTTATAATTAATTTAAAATTATTTTTATAAAACATTTTATTAAGCTATTTTATTTATAAATATATAAGCTAACGTGTTTTATTATTAAGTAATAAATATTATTAAGTGATAAAAGTTTTAAGCACTATTGAAATTGCAACGTAAAAAAAACAACCATAACACAATTAAATTACTTTAAATTAATCAGAATTTTCTTCATTAGATATATTCACATCTACTATACAAGTGCGCGCATTATAACCGGTGTTGCTGCATATGCCACAATAGCGCGCGTGCGCAAATGCCCTTACCTAACGACCACTTTCTTCACTATTTTCTTAATCTACTTAACTACCACCTTTTCTAAAAACCTAGAGATCTGTTCCCTTAGATCGAGTAAATACTCCTCCAGTTTATAAATGCTTATTTTTTGTTCTCCGACGTTTACTAAAAATATAGTTAGCCTTTTAAAGCTTAGCTACCTCATTTAATATTAACGTTTGCTTATGCAATAAATAGTACGTAGCTTTTAATAATAAGTTTATAGCGTTAATAATTTTGCTGGGTGAGCTATTTTAATGCCTAGCAATTTGGGTTTTCAAGTAAATAATCTGCAAAATAGCTTTTTTAATAGTGATAAAGGTTTTTAAAACCTAAACAGTAAAAGGTAACTCAAGCTTTAACAATAGTGTAAAAAAAATTAGCGCAATATTAAGCCTTAAAATAACAATTTTTAGGTTAAATAAAACAAAGCTAGTGGTTTTAAACCTAAACGTAATATTTATAAATATTATTGCTTAAATATAGGCCTTAAAAAACGCAGGTAAAAAATCCTCTTTTAAAATATACGTTATATTTGTTTGCATAATATTGCTAATTTTAATATTATATGCTTTTTTTAACGGGCTAAAACATGCCATGTTTAAAAGCTAAAGTTTATAAAAAAAATATACAGGCATTATTTTAGTAAAAATATTATTTTTTTAATAATAGTTTTTAAATTTCTTTAAATAATAACTTTTATAACTATTAAAAATAAAAAAATGTTTTATGCTTATTAAACATAGTTAAATATATTTATTAAAATGTTTAATTTATTTTAAACTAAAATTATTATTAATTTAGCTGTTATATAAAACCGCAATTTACTATTTAGGTAATAAAAAGCTATTGCAATACCAAAAGGCAAAGTGGGTTTTTCCCTTTAAAATAATAAAAGGCAGCACTAATTAACCTTATAAATTAATTAAATAAACAGCTATAAACTAATTTTAATTGCTTTGCTAGGCTTGCTTAAGCTTATTCCGCTTTTTAACACTTATTATAACTATATTAGTTGTAATCATGCTTATTATAAACCCTGTTTTATTAAAATTGTATATATTCTTTTTTGCAATGCTTTAACGCTTAATAGTTTTTTTTACGCGTTTGTAATATGCATTATATTCGGTAGGATTTTTGCAGAGGACTTGGCTATAGTCGATTCGACGGTCTAAACGCGTTCGGAGGGCTGGTGTACGGTTTATAAAGCGCGTTGTCCAGCACTTTCCGACAGGTTGGCTACCCCGCTTAGCCAATAGTCGGTCGGCCATATCTTGAACATAACACACCTGGGGGGGAAACGCTTTCGAATCTAGGTAAATTATAAACTGTATAATCGCCTGCTCTTTGGAGTCGGTTAATTTCGACTTTATATCTTTGCTGCCGCGCCGGGGCGCAACACCGGCAATTTTGCGGCAGAGGGTCTTGTCGAGAACGCTATACATTTTCGCAAGCTTGTAAATAAAAATGTAAAGGTTGCGTTTAAAAGCGCTAACAGCAGTTAATAACCTAGCTTTTTTTAACGCGTGGTTTATTGTTGTAAATAAAAAAAATAAAGTTTAAATAATAAAAAGTAAAAAAACTTAAAACTTTTATTACTTAATAATATTTATCACTTGATAATAAAACACGTTAAATATATTTAAATTAATATTTTTAACGTTTAATTATTTTTTATAAAGTTATTATTAATTTTAATATTAAAATTAAAATAAAAATATATAAAATAATATTTATAACAATTATTAAACCTTTTAAAATAGCTTTTTATTATAAAATATATAACAAATGTTAATTTATTTATTAATAATTTTATTTATTTATAATAAAATTTACGATTTATTAAAATAAAAAAGTAAAATGTTTAAAAATAAAATTTAAGCTTAATAATAATTAAATTTTTTATTATTATAATTAATGCAATTATTAAATTAATTATTAAATTAAAAAAAAGCTATTTAATCGCTTTATTTATAATATATTTAACGCAAAACAATTCTCGTTTATTAATAACGTTAAAATATAACATTTTAATAATAATTTTAGCAGTTTTTTTTAATAAAAATAATTAATATAACTAAGCTTATAATGTTATAACATTATTAAATTTAAAAGCTTAAATTATTAAGCTTTAAAAATTAATTTATTAGTAAATTTATTTAAATAAACATTATTTTAAATATTATTATTTTATTTTTTAAATTTTATTAATTTATTTTTAATAATAATTTAAAAGTTATTAATTTAATTTTTAATTAAAATTATAATATTTTATAATGTTTATAATAATAATTAAAGTTTTAATAATTAAAATATTAAAGCTTATATTTTAAAAATAAAAAAAAGCTTAATTATATAAAATATAATATAATGAAAACTTTTTAATTATTATTAAATAATATTTATATTAAATTTAAAAATATATAGCATTTTTTTTAAAATAAAAATGGTATATTTTTAATTTAAATAACATATTTTTAATATAATAATGTTTAAACTACATAGTATTAAATTGTTATTAATAATAATAAAAAAATAATATAATTTATAAACCAGTTAAAATTATTAATAATATAATATATATTGCTTATATTATATAATTAAAGCAAACTTTTAATTAGTTTAAACTTTATAATAATTATTAAATTATAGTTTTTAATAAATATTAAAACAAACTAGGTAATAATATTAACGCTTTATTTAAATAAATAATATTAAACTTAAAATATAAATTTATTATTAATATTAACGCTATTATTATTGTTTTTAAAAACATTAATTAATTTAAAGCTAATTTTTTATATTTTTATTTTATTGTTTATTAAGCGTTTTAAACGGTTAAAATACAGCGTTATTAATAGCTAAAGCAAGGTTTTTAAAGCTTTATAACGTTTTTTTTTAAAAAGTTACACAAGCTTTACAAAGCATTTGTTATAAAGGTTTTTATTAAAATATATAATAGTATTTTTTTTATAATAATATTAAAATTAAAATTAATTTTAAAAGTTTAAAAAATTTAACATATTTAATTTATTTAAATAAAACAATTAAACTTTAAAGTTTTAATATTACGAGCCAACATGGGCGCAGGCCACTGGGGGGGGCCTAACGGCGATATTACACCAACGAGGGGAAGGAACTGTACCAGGAGACAAGCCACAGTTCCCAATTAGGAGAGTCACGTGACGACTCACCCTAGATCACCCTGTAAGTGAGCTCACCTTGGGAGTAAGCCAAGTGAACCAGTGAGTCCAGTGAACGGAGGCACTCACTAAGGGAATTGGTGAAGGAAAAACTGTCTATATAATAAACCAACGTTTTCTATGTATTTAGTTGTAGTTTTTACTTTATAATTTAATTTAAGCATATAGCAACTTTTTAAAATAGCTGTGTGAAAGTAATTTTTTAACAATTATTTAGTTATAACTTAATTGTATAACGTTTACATTTTAAGCACAATTTAATATATAAAGCTTTAAGTATTAACGCTTTTATAAATTAACAGTTTGTTACATTTTAAATTATTAAACTTATTTAGTGTTTAAAAAACAACTATATACGGTTATAATGTTTTTGCAGCAGCTTAAACTAACACCTATAATAGTGCAAAGTTTTTTAACGCATTTACAAAACAAAATTAAGCAGTTAAAACAGCAGAATTAACAGTTAAAAGCGCAGGTTATAAATTCACCAAAACCCAAGCCTTTTAAACTAGTTAAGCTAATTAAGTTTAATAGCAATTAAAAACAATTAAAAGGATTTTTAACCTAAGCAAAGGCTTATTTATAACATTATAACAATAGTTTTTTATTAAACGAAAACAAAGTAATAACAGCTGTAAGATTTCTTACTAGTAACGCATTAAAATGGTTTTAATTTATAATAAACAATTATATAAAAAATAATAACATTAATAATATTAACAAAAAAACCAAAATAGCATTTAAATTTTATAAAAGGTTTAAAACGGCGTTAACTAATATGTATGAAAACTTAAAGGAAAAAAAACAAGCAGAGAAAAAGCTGCTTTTAATGTTTTAAATAGGAGCTGCATATAAATATGCAGTGGAATTCCGAAAAACAGCGGCTAAAACAACTTGGATTAATAGTAACGCTTTAATAACGGCTTTTTATCAAGGGTTAAAAAACGAGGTAAAAGATAAGTTATACAAAGATAAACGACCAAGCAATTTTAAAACTTATATTGCTAACGCAATAAAGATTAATAACTAGTTGTATAAATAACGTTTATAAAAACAACAACAAACCTAACAAATACCCAACACAGGAAAAAAACAAACTATTAAGTTTACGGCATTAAGTACCCATGCGAAACCAATAAAACTTGATGCAACAAAAAAAAGGCAAAACCTAAGCAAAGTTAAGTGTTACAATTGCAATTAAAAGGGACACTACGCCCGGGCTTATAATAAGCCCAAAAAAAAACGACAATTTAAAAAAGCAAAACAGGCTTTATTTATAACAATTGCAATGTTAAAAATTAGCGACCAGTAAAGTCGATTATAATAGCAATACGTAAAAAAAATGCCACATTGCAACATGTGTAAAAAAAAAGGATAAATATATCCAAAACATCTTTTTACAAAGCAATTAAAACAAGTAAAACAAAACAAATATATTTGCGACTTTATTAATTGCTAAATACACAATATAAGCATTAATAACAAAACTAAAAAAAATATGGCTTTTTAAAAAAATCTTACTTAAACCAACAATAAAAAAAAAAATTAAGAAAATATTAAACTAAAAAGAGATTTTACATAAAATAAGGTTAAAACTTTAACTTATAAATATAAAAAATAGCCTAAAAAGGAATCTTGTTTAGAAAAACATACGTGCAGCTATACAAAATATAACCATTAATTTAAATGGGAATAATTGGAAAGCTTTATAGCTAAATTTATTTAACGAGGAAAATGCTCAGGCAAAACGTTTAACATATAAAAATCTTAAATAAAAAAAGCTAAAACAATAACTGTTTATATGCTAAAAGCCAAAAACAACATGAAAATATGGCCATTTTTAAACGATGTATAGCAGTACAACCTAGCACTCATAATAAAAGCCGGAATAAATACCAGCAATTAACTTAGCCTAGCTACCAAGCTTATCGCTAAAAAACATTATTATAGCAAGGTTATAATAAGTTAAAAACCGGCAGTAATAATATTAAAAAACAAAAAACACAAATAAATTCTTTAAATATGCTATGTGACATACTAATATATTTACTATTTGCAAGAGAAGCTACAACACATATAATTTTCAAAACGATTAAACGGAAAACCTATAACGCAACCCTTATACAAAGCAAATAAAGGGAAAATAACACCGGTGTACCAAAACCCTCAAGGATTTGCAGTATTTACAAAAAACCTATAATGGCCTATGGAATACATGCAGCAGATCCTACGACCAAAAAACTGTACTAATAACAAATATAAAATCTATGCATAATAAAAAGCAACAAAGTTGCGCGAAACAATAAAACAAACGTAATAGATTAATTAAAACCGATTAACGTTTAAAAAAAAAAAGCTTAAAAAAATAATAAATAAACTAGCCTTAGTAGCGATAAAACAAACAAACTTTATTAAAAAATCTTTTAAAAAAACAACAAATTTTTACAAAGATAAAAAACCTTTTATTACTTAAAAAGTAGAAAAAAAGGTAATAAGGTACTATTTAAACAAAAATATAATAATACGCTTTAAAAAGTCTTGGGCAGCAATTAATGCAACCAAATAACTCGACAACATGCTAACACAGGCAACAATTAGCCAAAAACAATTAAAAAATAACAATAGGCAGTTGTAACAAATCAACAACTATTTTTAAAAAAACCCAAAAAGCTTTGTTTTATAACAGCTAAAAAAGGCAAATATATTAAAATCAATCTAGTATATTAAAAACATAAGCTATAAGCACTTATAAATACAAAAGCTTAGGCAAGCTTTATTTTTTTATAAGTTATTAAGCAATTAAATATATTAACGAAGCTTAAAAACAACCTTTACCCACTTTTAACTGTTAATAAAAGTCCTATTGTGTACGAAAACAAAGTAGTTTTAAAAAAAACTACAGAACTTTTTTTTAACATCCTCGGACACAAAAAACAACTAGTGCTCGACATTACGGAGATATTTAGGCATAATGTTATTTTAAAAATACCTTAGTTACAAAAAAGCAATCTTAAAGTAAACTAAAAAATAAGCCAACTTTAGTAAAATATACCAAAAAGAGAATTAGCTAATAAAGAACTTAAAACATAGATATTAAGCAATTTTATTAAATTACTATTGCAAATTTACATAATAATTAAAAAGTCCAAGCTTATATTTAACAACAAAGTACTAATGAAGTATTAAAAGTACGGCAATATGTTTAGTGAAATATACGATAAATTACTAAAGCATGGTTTATAAAACTATAAGATTTTGCTTAAGAAAAAAGCTAAATTATAATTATTTTTATTATATTATATAAATAAAAAACAATTGGAAAAACTACGAGAATTTTTTGGGAAGAATTTAAAAAAGGGATTTATTCGATTATTAAAATCACTAGCCGGATTACTAGTACTTTAGGTACTACGCAAAACCGGTAAAAACAAAAAACAACGTTAGAAATTAATAGTAAACTATTAAAACGTAAACTTTAAAACAATTAAATTTGTAAAACCAATACCTAAAATTAACAACTTACGAAATAAATTAGTATATATAAAATGATTTATGGCATTTGATTTACTAAACGTATATAATTAAATAAAAGTAGCATTAGGTAATAAGTGGAAAACGGCATTTTGCATATAATATAAATTATACGAATCTTTGGTAATGCCTTTTGGACTTACTAATGCTCCAGCAATATTTTAGGCATAAATAACGCATGCTTTACGCAAATTTATTAATATATTTGTAATAGTATATCTAAACAATATTTTAATATACTTAGAGAACTTTAAAAAATACTAAAAGCACGTTAAAAAAGTATTAAAAGCGCTATAAATTGCCAAGTTAAAGGTAAACCCTAAAAAAGCGAATTTTATATACAAAAGGTTAATTTTCTTAGTTTTACGATAACTTTAAAGAAAATAAAAATTTAAAAATCTAAAATTTTAGCAGTAAAAAATTAGCCGGTGCTTAAATTGGTGAGTGATGTGAAAGCATTTGTGAGATTTACAAACTATATTTAAAGCCTTATTAAATGGTTTAATAAACACGCCGGACCTCTTTTAGACCTAATAAGAAAAAACAATTTTTTTAAGTAAAAAAAGAAAAAACGAAAATCTTTTGAGAAGGTTAAGGCATTTATATTGAAAAAGCTTGTTTAAAAGCTTTCTAACCTAAATAAGGAATTTAAAGTAATAGTTGATGCTAGCGAGAGGGCAATGGGCAAACAACTAGGTTAACAAGATGAAAATGGAAAATTGCATTTAGTGATATATTTCTTAAAAAGATTTTTAGGACCAGCAGAGCAATATATGCTACTAAACAAAAAACTTATAGCTATTGTCCAAGCATTTAAAAAATGGGAGCATTACTTTTATGGACTTAAAACATTAGTTAAAGTATACACCGATCATAAAAATTTAACTACGTTTATAACAACGAAAGTATTAAATAAACAACAAATTAAATAAGCGGAGTTTTTATTTTAGTTTAATTTTGTTATTTTTTACATTAAAAGAAAAGAAAATGTGACAGCAGACATTTTAAGTTAATAAAGCAACTATAAAAAGTTAGAAATAAAAAGCCAAGTGTTGTTAAAAAAAACCCAACAAAAAATTAAACTTGCAGCTATAACTTCATTTAATTATAATAAATAGATTGAAAAATTATAAAAAAACCATGAAATAGTTTTATAGGCACTACTATTATTAACTAATACACTATTAACCTACAAGCAAAGCAAAAATAAAAATAAAAAGGTATATTTAAATTTTAAACAACAATTTATAATTAAAAAACTAATAAAGGCGATGTATGAACATCTATTAGCAAAACATCAAAAAGTATACAAAACATTATCCTAAATACAAAAGAACTATAAATGCAAAAAACTTAAAAGCATAGTAAAAAAAGTAGTTTAAAAATGTGTTTTATGCAAAAAAAGCAAAGCACCGCAATATAAACCATATAAATTACTGCAACCAAAGCAAATATTAAACAAAGCTTAAAAGTTTATTGCGTTTAACTTTATTGTTAAACTACCCAAGTTAAAAAAACTAATAACCGGAGTATTATATAATTTAATACTAATTATTATAAAAAAACTCACAAAGTATAAATATTTTATATTATACCTGGAATTAAATACGGCAGAAGATTTGGCCTATATGATAATTAAACATGTTTTTAATAAATATAAAGTTTTAAAAAAAACAATTATAAATAAAAAAACGATTATAACCTTTAAGTTTTATTAATTGTTAATAAAAGCATTAAGCATTAAACATCGATTGTTTACAGCTTACCACTTATAAATAAATAAACAAATAAAAAAACTTAATTAAACTTTAAAGCAATACCTTTGCTACTACCTTAACAAACAATAAAACAATTAGGTTAAGCTTTTGCTTATAGCAAAGTGTGCTTATAATAGTTTTAATAATAAGTTAATAAAAATGTCACCATTTACGGCAAATTACGGATTTAACCCAGAAATAAATCAAACTGTAATTAACGGCATTACGGCACTTAAAGCAGAGATATAGGCGAAAAAAATCATAGGTTTACAATAGAAACTACAAAATAAACTAGTATTTTTACAAGACTATATAAAAGCTTATAACAATAAGCATAGGTTGTTAAAGCTAACCTTAGAGAGGAAAAACAAAGTGTATTTTTTAAAACGCAATATTAAAACAAAACGATTAAGCAATAAACTTAACTTTAAACAAATTAAACTATTTAAAATTAAGGAAGTTATTTTAAAAACCAACTATTAACTTAAGCTACTTAAAAAAGCAAGGATATGGCCAAAGTTTTATATTTCTTTTTTTAAACCAGCATTAAAAAACGCTAAACTTTAAACACAATTAAAAGTTAAACCAAACAAAAATCTATACAAAGTCGAAAAAATACTAGATTTATATCAAAATAAAAATACTTATAAATATTTAATTAAGTAAAAAGGATATTTATATGCAAAAACTACCTAAGAACTTATAAAATACCTAAAAAATATAAGGTAAATAGTTAACCAGTTTTACCAATAATATTTTAACCAGCCAGTATTAAAAAAGCGGGGTTAACCTTTTAAGTAGAAAGCAAACCGAGGGAACCCTAATTAATGTTAAAAGTGACAATATTGGCGGCCTTTTTAGCAGTAAGCTAAAGCTTGCTTTAACGCTTTTTTTTATGTTTAAATGCCTTTATTTTGTTTAAAGTATTAAAATTATAACAAAAAAATTTAACATTTTTAAAAACAAAAATATTGTTTTATTTTTTTAATTGCTTTAATTAAGCAAACTATGCTAATATATTATTTTAAGTTTTTATTAAAAAAAATTAAGTTTTTTTTATTATTTAGCAAAGCAGTTATAATTTTGCTTAAGCAGCTTTATGCTTTTTACGTATTTAATAACGTTTTTTAATTATATAAACTAAACCGTTAAAAAAAAAAAGCATTACGCAAAAATAATTAAAGCAAGTGCACACAAAGCAGCAGGCACTACAATTAAAATCTTTTAAACAAATATAACCAGTTTTAAAGCAGCAAAAACATAAGTCGGACAAAAAACCAAACTTGTTTAAATAATCAGCCAAATAATATTGCTTACAGGCGCTACAAAACAACATAGCAAGCAAAACACCAAAAAAAAGGTTAAACAAAAAAGAAAAAAAAACTAACCACCTAAACTAATTGTTATTAAAAACAATAACCGGGGGAGAAAAGGAATAATATTACGAGCCAACATGGGCGCAGGCCACTAGGGGGGGGCCTAGCGGCAATATTACACCAACAAGAAAAAGGAACTATACCAGGAGACAAGCCACAGTTCTCAATTAGAAAAGTTACGTAACAACTCACCTTAGATCACCTTATAAGTAAGCTCACCTTGGGAGTAAGCCAAGTGAGCCAGTGAGTCCAGTGAACGAAGGCACTCACTAAGGGAATTGGTAAAGAAAGGACTGTCTATATAATAAACCAACGTTTCCTATGTATTTAGTTGTAGTTTTTACTTCACAATTTAATCTAAGCATACAGCGACTTCTTGGAATAGCTGTGTGAGAGTAATCTCTTGACGACCACTTAGTTACGACCCGACCGTACACGTTTGCACCCTAGGCACGATCTAATACGTGGAGCTTCGAGTACTAACGCCTTTACAAACTAACGGTTTATTACATTTAAAATAATTATTTTAAAGGTTAATTTTTTATAATATTGCTTTTTTTTTGCTAATTTAATTATTATAATATTAAACTTAACATTAAACATATTAAGGTTATTTTTTATAATAAATATTAAATTATAAAATTTTTAAATTAAGCAATTTCTTTTATAATTATTATTTAATTTATAAAACGTTTAAAAAATTTAAAACATTATTATAAAATTATTTTAATAATTAATATTAAATTATTATAAGCTTTTAAAATAATAAAGTTAATAATAAAATTAAATAATTTAATAATTTTAAAAATTATAATTAATTTATTTTTATAATTTTTATTTTTTAAAAAAACTATTAATATATTTAGTTATTTTATATTTAATTTATTTTTAAATTATAATAAAAGTTATAAAGCTAGCTATAAATTTAAAAGTAAAATTATAGCAATAATAAATGTATTAATATTATTAATAGCTTAAAAAGCTAAAAAACGGGTTAATAAATTTATTATAGCAATAAAAATAACATATATAAAAGCGTAAAAACTTTTAATTATATTTTAAAGTTTTTTAATAATATTTTAAAACGTTTAAACAGTAGTTTTTACAATAGTAATAAAAATATTAAAGTGTTATAAAATAATATTATAAATAATAATTATAATTTTTACACGTTAAATTAGCTAAATAATAATAAAAAAAAGCTAATGATTTTTAAAATTATTAATAGCTATAACGCATTAATAAATAAATACTAAGGTAATAAAAAACAAAAGTAAAAAATAAAAATGTTATAATTAAAAATAAATGCTTTAATTATAATAGTTAAAAAAGTCGATATATTGCTAAAAATAGCAATTAAGAAAAAAGTGATAAATATTTTAATTAAAAAAATAATATTTATATAAAGCTTTTAGCAATAAATATATTAAGCTTATAATTTATTAAAAATAAATGTTAATTATAGCAAATATAAATATTATATTAAAATTAACAAATAATTATTAAAAAATAACTATAAAAAAATTAAAAAATAAATATAATATTAAAAGCAAAAAATATAATAAGCAATAATTATTATATTAAATAAAATAGCTAAAAAAATAATTTAATATTTTAATTATTTAAATAATTAAAACATAAAAAAATTTTAAAAGTTATATACTTTATATTATAATAAATTTAATGTTAATAATATAAAATATATAAAAAATTAATAAATAAATATATATTAATTTATAAAAAAGCATTAATATAAAAAAGCATAAATTTTTTAATTTTTTTATTAATTAAATTTATAATATAAATAATATATAATTAATTAACTTTTTATTATTTTTTTATTTATACCGGTTTTTTTTTTTATTTAAATAAAAAAACGTATATTTTATTTTTTAACGTATAAAATATCTTTTACTTAAAAACGCTTAATAAAAATCGCATTTTACCTAAAAAAAATATTGTTTTTATTTTTAAAGCTTATTTATATTGTTAAAAATAAAAAATAGCTTATTAAAAAAATAATAAATTATTTAATGTTTATTAAACTTGTTGTTTAAAAAATATATATTATATAAAACGGCATAAAAGCGTTTAAAACGCTGCTTATTAATTTTAAGCTAAATTAATTAAAAAATGTAAAAGATTTTTTTTAAACATAATTTATAAATGTTATATAATTAATAAAATAATTAATAAATAATTAGCAAAAAAAAAAAAATTAAATTATTAATAAGCTATTATTTTTAATTGGTTTATTTTATTTTAATATTAATTAAAATAATTATTTTTAATGTTTATAGCTATATATAAAATATTAAAAAAAAATATTAAAAAAAGCCAATTATTAGCGTTAATAACAACGCTTATAAAAAAATTTTCCAATATATTTTATAAATTATTTTATTAAAATAACAAACATTTTTAAATAATAAACCAGCTTATTAAATTTTACATAAAGTTTTTTTAACACTATAAAATATATTATTAGCTATATATTTAAAAAAATTTTATTAAAAAAAAATATTATGCTTTTATATTATTATATTTTTATAAAGCTAATTTTATGTTTAAATATTAATTTTTAATATATAATTTATTATTTATTTAAATAAAAAAAAATTCGCTAATATAATTATATTAAAGAAAATTTATAATTATTTAAGCTAGCGTTATTAATAATATTATTTAATAAAAAATATAAATTAATTAATTTATTTTATATTAAATGCTATAATTAATAATTAATTTTAAAATAAATATTTTATAATAAATACTTTATATAAAATAACTTTATAATAAATATTTTATATTTTATTTATTTATATTAAAAAGTGGTTATTTTATAATATTATATTTAAAGCTAAATAGCTTTATAAATAACGCTTTAAAATAATTTATAAGCTTAAGTTTTAATATTTATATAATTTTATATTTATTTAATTAAACCTTTATATATATTTAATATTTTAGCTTAATATTAATAAAGTTTTATAATTATTTGTATAAGCTTTATTTATATTTAAAACTAGTATAAATTAATTTATAAAGGTTTTTAAAATAATTATTCATTAAAATATAACTAGTTAATAATTATTATAAGAATATTTAAAGCAATTTATTGTAAAATATAATATAATTATTTAAAAAATATATGCTATAACTAGCTTAAAAGTTATTATAACATGTTTAATATAATATATATTATATAAGCTTTAATTAACCTTATAATATTTATATTTGCTTATTAATTTTAATAAATATTATTAAATTTAAAAAGTAATATAATTAACTTTATTAAAAATATAATTTATATATTATATTTAAATTTATTTTATATATAATAAAATAATAAATATTATTAATTAATTAATTAAAATATATTAATTAAATTTGCTTAATTTTAATAATTAAAAGTTTTATATATTATATATTATTTTTAAAGTTAAATTAAATAATTAATTAATATTAATAACTTTAATAATAAATATAAAAATAATTTTAGCTAAATTAAAAAATTTATAATAAAAGCAAGCTTTTTAAATTTTTGAAAATATTTTCGATTAAAAAATAAATTTATATAGCTTTTAACATTAAAAATGTTAAAATATAAAAATTATTTAAAAAAAACTTTTAATAAGTTTATAAAAGCATAATTTTTAATAATTATTATTAATATTAAAATTAATTTAATAAATAAACTTTAAAACTTTTTTAAAATAAAAAAATAAAATAAAAAGTTTTATTAAATTAATTAAAATTAATATATTTTTTAAATGTAATTATAATAATTATTAAAAATATATTATAAATTTAATTATATAATTAAACAAATTAATTTTTTTTAATTATAAACAACTTATTTTTTAATTTATAAAAACAATTAAAAAATAATATAAATAAATATAAAAACTAAAAAAATATTTAAAAACTATTAAATAATTATAAATTAAATTTTAATATTAATAATATATAAAAAAAAAAATTAACTTTTAAAAAATTTAAAACTTTAAATAATTAAATAAAAAGCAATTATATTTTTAACTTTTAAATATAAAGTTATAAAATTTAAAAATATAAATTATTTAATTATAAATTTAAAAATTTGCTTTAAAAAAGCTTTTAATATATAAATTATTATTTATAAAGTAATTAATAAAAATATTATTATTAATAATAAATTAATTTATTAAAAAATAATAGCTAGTTTTAAAAATATAGCTAATTAAATAGCTTTTATTTATAAATTAATTATTTATATTAATAAAAATGCTTTTAAAGTTTAATTTAATAAACAAAATATAAACAATAAAGCTAAAAACTTTTAAAAAGTAAAAATATTATTATAAAATTATTTATTTATTAATAATATTTAAAAATATAACAAAAGTTATAAAATTTAAAAAAGTAAAAGCAATTAAAGTTATTATTTTAAAAAATACTTTTATAATAATTTTAAAATATATAAATTAAAAACTTATATATATAAAAACTATTTAAGTTTTTATATTATTTTTTTTAAAAAATAACTTTTAATAATTTTATTTTAAATTAAGCTATTTTAAAGCTTGTGTAATTTAAATAAAAAAGCAATAAAAACTTTAAAAATATTACAAATTTAAAAAAAAAAAAAAACATAAAATATAAAAAAAAAAGTTAATATAATGAAAACAAATATTTATATAGTTTTTTTTTGCTATAAAACTTTATTTTAAATTAAAAATTTTTTATATATTAAAAAATTTAGCTATTTTAAACTTTAAAACTATTTATTATATTTTTAATAAAATTAATAATTTTATTAATTTTAAATAAGCTATAAAAGAAAATGTTATATAAATAAAAATTAGCTTTAATGCATTTTTTACTTAAGTTGGCTATTTAATTAAGCTAGCCACTTTTTAGTTACACTTAAAAGTCCATATATAAAAATGGTAATAACTTAGCAAAAAGTAAGTTTATAAATTAATAATTAAAATATTTAAAATCTTTATTTAAAAAGAAATCCTATAATACTTTTTATAAATTTATTACTATGTTATTTAGTATTATATTAAAATAATAGCAAATTTATAAAAAATACCATTAAATTTCGTTTTAAATAAAAATTTAAAATATATTAATTATTAGTTTATAAGCTTATTTTCCGCTAAGTTAATACCGTTTTTATATATAAACTTTTAAATATAAATAAAAAATAATTAGCTTAATTAAAAAATGCGTTATATTTATTTTAACTTTTAATAATATTAATATTTATATATAAACACTAAAGAAATTTAAAGTAATAAAGCTATATAATATAACTTATTATTTAAAAATAGCTATTAATTTAATATTATTATAAATATTTTTAAAAAAAAAGTTTATTAAAATATTAAATTAGCTATAAATATATTATAATAATAAAATAAATATTATTAATTTAATTAAAATAAAAATGTTTTTTATATATAAAAAAATAAGCTAGCTTTTATTATTTTAAAGTTTACTTTAAAAATTAATTTTTATTAATAACATTTAAAAGTTAATGCTTTTTATTATTTAATAGCTTAAGCTAAAAAAATAAAAACATAATAATTTTTAAATAATAAAATATAAACAATAAAATATAAAATATATATTATATTAAAAATATAATAATAAATTAATAAAATATTATAAAATTGCTTTAAATAGCTTAAAATATAGCTAATAATAAATTTTTATAATTATTAAAAAAAATATAATTTTAAAAACTTATTAATATTAGCTATTAATTAATATTTAAGCTTTAATTTTAATTATTATTTAATAAATTAAAGATTTTTTATGTTTATTTCAACATTAAATAATTTAATTAAATATTTAAAAGTTTATTATATTATTTAAATATAAATATTTAAATTTAATAATAAATTATTAAAATATAATAATTTTATTTAACATTTTAAAGTTTTATATAAAATATTATTTAAGTTAATTATATGTTTTTAATATATAAAATTAAAATAAAAACGTTAAAAAAGCTAGCAATATAAAATAACTTTAAATTATTTATTATTTTTTAAATTAATATTATAAAAATAACAATATATTTATATAATTAAATGTTTAAATAATTATATAAATAAAAAAGCTTATATAAAAAATTTTATATTTATTTTCTTAATAAAAATAAAATTATAATTATTTAATATTAACTTAATTTATATTATTTATATATATATAGTTATAAAGCTTATGTTTTAATAATAAATATTAAGTAAAAAAAAAAAACTTAATAAATTTAATTTAAAAGTTTAAATTAGCTAACGTGTTTTATTATTAAGTGATAAATATCATTAAGTAATAAAAGTTTTAAGTTTTTTTACCTTTTATTATTTAAACTTTATTTTTTCTACCTATAACAATAAACCACGCGTTAAAAAAAGCTAGGTTATTAACTGTTGCTAGCGCTTTTAAACGCAACTTTTACATTTTTATTTACAAGCTTGCGAAAATGTATAGCGTTTCTAACAAGACCCTCCGCTGCAAAATCGCCGGTGTTGCGCTCCGGCGCGGCAGCAAAGATATAAAGTTAAAATTAACTAACTCCGAAGAGCAGGCGATTATACAGTTTATAATTTACCTAGATTTAAAAGCGTTTTTCCCCTAGGTGTGTTATATTTAAGATATGGCCGACCGACTATTGGCTAAGCGGGGTAGCCAACCTGTTGGAAAGTGCTAAACGACGCGCTTTATAAACCGTACACCAGCCCTTCAAACGCGTTTAGACCGTCGAATCGACTATAGCCGAGTCCTCTGCGAAGATCTTACCGAATATAATACATATTACAAACGCATAAAAAAAACTATTAAGCGTTAAGGCATTGCAAAAAAGGATATATACAATTTTAATAAAACAGGGTTTATAATAGGCATAATTACAATTAATATAATTGTAATAAATGTTGAAAGGCGGAATAGGCCTAAGCAAGCCTAGCAAGGTAATTAAAATTGGTTTACAGCTATTTGTTTGATTAATTTACAAGGTTAATTGGTGCTACCTTTTATTATTTTGGAGAAAAAAACCTACTTTGCTTTTTGGTATTACAATAGCCCTTTACCACCTAAATAGCAAATTGCGGTTTTATATAATAGCTAGATTAATAATAATCTTGGTTTAAAATAGATTAAATATTTTAATAAATATACTCGACTGCGTTTAATAAGCATAAAACGTTTTTTTATTTTTAATAGTTACAAAAGCTACTATTTGAAAAAATTTAAGAATTATTGCTAGGAAAATGGTATTTTTACCGAAATAATGCCTGCACATTTTTTTTATAAACTTTAGCCTTTAAACGTGGCATGTTTTAGCCCGTTAAAAAAAGCGTATAGTATTAAAATCAGCAATATTATACGAATAGGTATAACGCATGTTTTAAAGGAAAACTTTTTACCTGCGTTTTTTAAGGCTTATACTTAAGTAATAATACCTGTAAACATTATATCTAGGTTTAAGGCCACTGGCCTTGTTTTATTTAACCTAAAAGTTGTTATTTTAAAGCTTAATATTGCGCTAATTTTTTTACACCATTGCTAAAGCCTGAGTTACCTCTTACTGTTTGGGTTTTAAAAACCCTTACTACTATTAAAAAAGCCGTTTTGTAGATTATTTACTTAAAAACCCAAATTGCTAGGCATTAAAGTAGCTCACCTAGCAAAATTATTAACGCTGTAAACTTGTTATCAAAAGCTACGTATTATTTATTGCATAAGCAAACGTTAATACTAAATAAAATAGTTAAGCTTTAAAAAGCTAACCACATTTTTAATAAACGTCGGAGGACAAAAAATAAGCGATTACAAACTAGAAGAGTACTTACTTAATCTGAGGGAACAGATCTCTAGGTCTTTAAAGAGGGTGGTAGTTAAATAAATCAAAAAAATAGTGAAAAAAGTGGTTGTTAAGTGAGGGCATCTACGCGCGCGCGCTATTGTGGCATATGCGGCAATACCGGTCATAATGCGCGCACTTATATAGTAAATGTGAATACATCTAATGAAAAAGATTCCGATTAATTTAAAGTAATTTAATTGCGTTATGGTTGTTTTTTTTACGTTGTAATTTCAATAGTGCTTAAAACTTTTATTACTTGATAATATTTATCACTTGATAATGAAACACGTTATATTATAAATTATTTATTATTAAATATTTATTATATTTAAATTTTATTTATTAATACAATTATTTTAATTAAAAATTTTATTTTTAATAAAAAAACTACTTTTTTAAAAAATTTACATAAATTATAAAATAATTTTTAAAAATTAAAAATTAAAAAAATTAACAACTTTTTATTTATATTATAATTATAAAGCTTAAATTATTATAATTAATTAAAATATAAAAATAATATTATTAATAAAAATATATTAAAAAATAAAAAAAACATATTTATAAATATTAAATTATTAAAAAAAGCAAAAAAACTTAATTAATTTTTTATTAAAGCTTTTTTTTTATTATATTTTTTTTTTAAGTTTTTATAATTAATCGTTTTTTATAGCTATTATTAAAAAACTTAATTTATAAAATTAAAATGTTATAGCAAATTTAATTAAATTTAAAATTAAATTATAAACTTTTAAAAAAATTAAATTATTTAAAATAAATTTTAAAAATTTAATAAATATATTTAATATTTAATTTTATTTAAATATTAAATTTTATAAAAATAATTAAAAATAAAATTTAATATAATAATAAATAAAGCTAAAGTAATTAAATTATTAAAATAATTTTTTAATTATTTTAATAATTATAAAATAAATTAAAAAGCAAAAGCTTTATAACTTCACTAATATTAGTCGCACAACAAGATAACTACCACTATTAGATTTATAATTAAAAAAGAAATTTAATAGCAATTTCTATGATTTTCTAGCCATTTTTTTAATAAAGCTACGCAAAAATAACTTTTGTAAAAAAGGTTGTTAATGTTGTACGCTTTTATAAAATAGCTAGAAATTTATAGAAATTACTATTAAATTCCTTTTTTAATTATAAATCCAATAGTGGTAATGATTTTGTTATGCAACTAATATTAGTGAAGTTATAGCATTGTAAAGTAAGTATTTTGCTTAATAAATTATATGGAAATAATACTTCGAAAAAAATAGCTTACTAACCTGTGTGGCTTATTAACCCGTATATAACGTTAATATAAATATTATATATAAAAAGCTAACTATTAATTATATATAAATATATATATATAAATTTAATAAACATAATTATTATTTAAAATATAAAGTAAAGCTAATAGTTTAAAAAAATTAATAGCTTTATAATATTATTAAAAATATATAACGCATCCTTTACTTTAACCGGACACCTAATTAAACCGGCTACTTAATTTCCCATATAAATATATATCGAAAAAGCCTGTGCATTTTAACGGATATTAAGGCTATAAACTAATAATTAGTATATTTGAAATCCTTACTTAAAGACGAATCTAGTAATAATTTTTATAAATTTGCTACTATTTTATTTATAGGCGTACTTAAAACGACGCTAAAATTTTAGCGTGGTTTTTAATATAGCACTAAATAAAATAGTAGTAAATTTATAAAAATCACCATTGGATTTCTTTTTAAATAAAGATTTCAAATATATTATTTATTAGTTTATAGCCTTAATATTTGTTAAAATGCACGGGCTTTTTCGATATATATTTATATGGGAAATTAAGTGGCCGGTTTAATTAGGTGTCCGGTTAAAGTAAAGGATACGTTATTTATTTTTATAAATATAATTAAACTGCTTTTATATATAAAAATAATTGTTAAATATAAGATTTATTTATATTAAAAAAAAATTTAATTATATATATAGCAGTAATTATTTAATTTAATATTGTTTTTAATATTTTAAAGCTTTTTTATTTTTTTTTAAATTTAAGCTTAAAATATTATAAAAATATAAATTATTTTTTAAGTTATTTTAAACGCATTTAATATTATATTTTTTAATATAAAATAGTAACAATTTTAAAATAAATAATAATGCTTTTTTTGCTAACAATATATTTAATTAAAAAAATTTACAAGCTTATATAATAAAGTTATTTAGCAGTATAATAAAAAAACAAACAAATAAGCAAAATATTATAATTATATTTATTATAAAAGTTAAATTATTAATATTAACGCAAATAGCTAAAAAAAAATTAAAAATAATTTTAATGAATTAATATATTATTATTTAATGCAATAATTAACAAATAATTAAATTAATTATAAAAAAATAATTATATTATATATAAAATTAAAGCATATTAATATATATAATTATTAGTTATAACAAAAAATTAAAAATAAAACTTTATATATTATATAATTGCAAATAAATTTATAAAGCTATTAAATATAATAAAATACAATAAATTTTTATAATAATTAAAACTTATAAATATTTATAAATATTATAATATATAAAAGTTAACAAAAATATATAATAAAGCTTTAAAAATTTTTAAAAATATTTTTATAAAAAATAAATTAAACTATTTAAAGCTTATAAATTAAAATATAAAGGATTTATAAAAAAGCTTATTTATATAAAGTTTTTTTAAAAAAATATATTAAATTTAAAAAATTATATAATTAATTTTATTAAAAATATAATTTATATATATATAATTTAAATAATATATTTAAATTTATTTTATATATAATAATATAACAAATATTATTAATTAAATTTGCTTAATTTTAATAAATATACATAACAATAATTTTTATATATAAATCTTTAAATATAATTAAAAAATAATTAATTTAATTAAATGTTTAATTTAAATAAAAAATATATTATTTATTATATAATAATTAATTTATTTTAATTAATAAAGCTTATTAAGCTTTTTAAAAATAATTATAAAATATATAAACAAAAAACTTTATATATAAAATTTATAATAATTTTTTAAATATAATATTTATTATTTAATAAAACAAGCTTTAAAAAAATTAAATATAAAAATTATAAATATTTTAATTAATAATTAAAAAAATACCTTTTTATATTTTAAGCTAATAATCTTTTTATAAATTAAAAAAAAAAAATTTAATTGCTATTTTTAATCATAACGCATTTTTTATTTAAAGTAAACATTTAATTAAGCTAACTATTTTTTTTTAAATTATATATATATAAAAAAATCCTTGATTTTTTTATTAATAACAATGGTTTTTTATTATAAAAAAAACAATATATAATTTACGTTTTAAACTTTTAAACGCATTTTTAAATTATTTATATAATATATTGCTTAAATTTATAATATTTTTTATATAACATTTATTAATTATATAAATAGTTTTTAATTTATAAATTAAATATTATATTTAATAGCTTAATTAATTAAAACAAAAAAAAAACAATTATATTATATATTTTTAATTTTAACGCATAATTATTTTTTTTATATGCTTATATTAAAAATATAATAAATTAATTAATAAAATTATAAAATTAAAAATTTATTAAAAAAAATTAAACTTTAAACTTTATATAAAAAACTTTAAAATATTAAATATATTTTAATTAAAAAATTAATTATTAATAAATATTAAATAAAAATTTATTTTTATATAAAAAATAATAAATAAAAATAAAAATTAAAAGAAAATTATTTATAACTTTAATAAAATTATATTTAAAATAATTATAATTTTATTTAAATATAAAAACCGCTATATATAATTAAATAAAGCAATATAAAATAAATTATAATTATTTAAGCAATTTTATTTTATATTATTTTAGCAAAAAAAAACTATTTTATGCTTTAATTTAAAAATAATAATATAAAAAATAATTAAATAACGCATCCCTCACTTAAGTTGAACACCTAATTAAGCTGGCCACCCACGTGATATGTATAGCACCGGTAATTTTATATAAGGTATTACTTACCCCCCTTTTTAATAACTTAACGAAAGGTGGGTCTATAAACTAATAATTGGTATATTTAAAATCCTTATTTAAAGACGAATTTAATGGTATTTTTTATAAATTTACTACTATTTTATTTATAGGCGTACTTAAAACCACGCTAAAACTTTAGCGTGGTTTTTAATATAGCACTAGATAAAATAGTAGTAAATTTATAAAAAGTACCATTGGATTCCTCTTTAAATAAAGATTTCAAATATACTATTTATTAGTTTGTAGCCCTAATATCCGTTGAGATGCACGGGCTTTTTCGATATATATTTATATGGGAAATCGGGTGGCCGGTTTAATCATTATTATAAAATTATTAAAAGCATTTATATTAATTTAATAATTATTATTTTTTAATAAACTTATTATTATTAATATATTAAACTTTTTTAAAAAATTATTTATTAAATTTATTAAAATTAATAATAATTTAAAAAATTATTTATAAAATTTATAAAATTTATAAAATAAAAACTTATTTTTAAATAATTTATTTTAATATTATATATTTTTGTAAAATTTTAATGTAAAAAATAATATTATTATTAATATAAAAAAAAAAATAAACATTAATTTTTTAAAAGTTTTAGCAGTTATTTTTTTTATAATAATAAAATTATTGCTTATAATTACTACTAAAAAAAAATAATTTAATATAATAAAAAATAAATATAAAAAAAATTTAAATTTTATAAAAATTAATTTTTTTATTAAACTTTTTATATATATAATAATTTAAAGCTTTATTTATAACGCATTTTTTACTTAAACTGGACACCTAATTAAGCTGGCTATTTACGTGATATATATAACACCGGTAATTTTATATGGGGTACTACTTGCCCCCTTTTTTAATAACTTAACGGAAAGTGGGCTTACAAACTAATAATTAATATATTTGAAATTTTTATTTAAAAAGGAATTTAATGGTACTTTTTATTATTTTATAGCTGTTTTATTTAAGCGTGCATTTATAAAACTTTATTTTACAAAGATTATTTTAGCGTATTTTTTATATAGCCTTAAATAAAATAGCTATAAAATAGTAAAAAATATCATTGGATTCCTCTTTTAAAAAGGATTTCAAATATATTAATTATTAGTTTATAGGCCCACCCTTCGTCAAGTTATTAAAAAAAGGGGTAAGTAGTACTCCATATAAAATTACCGGTGCTATACATGTCACGTGGGTGGCCAGCTCAATTAGGTGTCTAGCTCAAGTAGGGGATGCATTATTATAATAATATTTTTAACCATTTTATAATAATTTATATTAATAATTGCTTTATTATAAGCTTAAATATAGTTTATATAATATAGCTTAAATAACAAATTAATAATATTTATTTTATAAATAATTAAAGCTTTATAAAATAATTTTTAAATGTTAAAATTTAATAACATAAATTTAATTAAAAGCTTTATTTTAGCTAGCTTTAATATATTAACTAAGTTTTAATTAAGCTTAATTTAATAAATATTAAATTTATTAAAATCTTTTTATAATTTAATATTATAAAAGCTAAAAAAACTATTATATTACTAAGCTGAAAAAATAAACATTTTTATTTAATGTTTATAAAAATTATTAATTATTTTATATAAATAATAAAGCTAAATATAACTTTTAATTATTAATAATTAATTATTTATATATAAGCTTTTTATAAATTTTATATAATAATTATAATAAAATTATTTAAATATTTAAAAAAAAAACGTTAATTTTTATAAAATATATTTTTATAAAGTTTTTATATATAAAAAAACCTTAATATAATAATAATATTAATTTATATTATATTTTTATTAAAAATATAATAATTAATAGCTTAATTAAGCTTTTAATTACTATTAAACAATTAAAGTTTTAAAATATATTAAAACTTATTAAATAATACTTTATTTAAAAAAACGTATTAAAATTAATAAATAAATAAAAATATTGTTAAGTTAATTAAAGCTTATATAATATATATTATATTAAATATAATATAATAGCTTTTAAGCTAGCTATAATATATATATTTTAAGTAATTATATTATACTTTGCAATAAATTATTTTAAATATTTTTATAATAATTATTAACTAGCTATACTTTAATAAACAATTATTTTAAAAACTTTTATAAATTAATTTATATTAATTTTAAATATAAATAAAGTTTATATAAATAATTACAAAGCTTTATTAATATTAAGCTAAAATATTAAATATATAAAGCTTTAATTAAATAAATATAAAGTTATATAAATATTAAAACTTAAGTTTATAAATTATTTTAAAGCGTTATTTATAAAATTATCCGGTTTTAAATATAATATTATAAAATAACCATTTTTTAATATAAATAAATAAAATATAAAATATTTATTATAAAGTTATTTTATATAAGGTATTTATTATAAGGTATTTATTTTAAGCTTAATTATTAGCTATGGCATTTAATGTAAAATAAGCCGGCTAATTTATATTTTTTATTAAAATAATATTATTAATAGCATTAGTTTAAATAATTGTAAATTTTATTTAATATAATTATATTAGCTAATTTCTTTTTATTTAAATAAATAATATATTATATATTTTATGTTATTAATATTAAATTTATTATAATATAAAATATATAACTTTTAAAACTTTTTTATGTTTTAATTATTTTAATAATTAAGCAATTTAACTATTTTTTTAGCTATTTTATTTAATATAATAATTATTGCTTATTATATTTATTACTTTTAATATTATACTTGTTTTTTAATTTCTTTGCAGTTATTTCTTAATAATTATTTGCTAATTATAATATAATATTTATATTTGTTATAATTAGCATTTATTTTTCACATATATTTATAAATAAAATTTAATAAATTATACCGCCGTTATTAATAAAAATTTAACTTTTTATTAATTTTTATAAAATAAACTAAAATTAAATTTAATATTTTACAAATTTTTGCCAAAATATTATAAAGTTATAAGTTTTAAATATTTTATTATTATTTTTTATAAATAATAAATTAAAGCTTATAAATTTGCTAAATAAATTAAAGTTAATTATATTATAATAGTTATAAATATTAAAACTTATATAATATATATATTAATTAAATATATTATTTATAAATAAATATTATAAAGTTATTAAAAGCATTTATATTAATTTTATAATTATTACTTTTAACTAAGCTTATTATTATTAATATATTAAACTTTTTAAAAAAATTATTTATTAAATTTATTAAAGTTAATAATAATTTAAAAAATTAACGTATTTTTTATTTAAGCTAGCTATTTAATTTTCTATATAAAAATATACTAAAAAAATCCGTGCATTTTAACAAATAATAAAACTATAAACTAATAATTAATATATTTAAAATCTTTATTTAAAAAAGAATTTAATAATATTTTTTATAAATTTGCCATTATTTTATTTATAAATGCATTTAAAACTACGTGAAAAATTTTAACGTGGTTTTTAAAATAATATTAAATAAAATAATAATAAGTTTAAAAAAAATACTATTAAATTTCTTTTTAAATAAAGATTTTAAATATATTAATTATTAGTTTATAGTTTTATTATTTGTTAAAATGCATAAACCTTTTTAATATATTTTTATATGGAAACTTAAATGGCTAATTTAATTAAATAGCCAGCTTAAGTAAAAAATGCGCTAATTTTATATAAGTATTAAACTTTATAAAAACAGTTAAAAAGCTATATTTTTAAACAAACGTTTATATGCTTTAAAAATAAAAACTAATATAATAATAAGCAAAGCTAAAGCAGCTAAATTATTAAAACAATTTTTTAGTTATTTTAATAGCTATAAAATAAATTAAAAAGCAAAAGCTTTACAGCTTTTATATATAAATAAAAACACTTTTATTAAATAAGTTAAAAAAAGTTATAAATTATATAAGCAAAATCTTTTATTTTCTTTTTAATGTTATAAAAAATTTAAAAAGCATTTAATAAATATAAGCTTTAAAAAAGCAAAAAAAACACATTTTTAAAATATTAAAAAATAAACTTTTAAACTAAAGTTAATATAAATATTATATATAAAAAGTTAACTTTTAATTATATATAAATATATATATATAAATTTAATAAACGTACTTATTATTTAAAATATAAAGCAAAGTTAATAATTTAAAAACATTAATAACTTTATAATATTAATAAAAATATATTCGCTTTAATTTTTACAAGTAAATTATTTAAAATTTTTATAATTATTGCTGCTAAATTTAACTTGAAATTAAAGTAATACAATGTTATTAACGCATTTATAAACGTTAAATAAAAATATATATATATATAAAAATGCTATTTAGCTATAAAAAGGCACAAATAATGCTATAGCTTAATAAAGCTTTATATAGTTTATAAAAATTACTTTAATATTAACAAAAATAAAATATATAACGGTATTATATAAGCTTTATTATTATTTACGCAAAAAAATAATTATTTTTATTTATATTAATAATATTATATTAGCTTATAAAAAAAACTATAAACTAATAGCTTAAAAAGTTATAAAGTAACTTTAATAAACATAACGCATTTTTTACTTAAGTTAACCACCTAATTAAGCTGGCCATTTAATTAAGTTAGCTATTTAATTTCCTATATAAAAATATACTAAAAAAGTTTGTGCATTTTAACAAACAATAAAACTATAAACTAATAATTAATTTATTTAAAATCTTTATTTAAAAAGAAATTTAATAGTATTTTTTATAAATTTGCCATTATTTTATTTATAGGTGCATTTAAAACCACGCTAAGATTTTAACGTGGTTTTTAATATACTACTAAATAAAATAGTAGTAAATTTATAAAAAATATCATTGAATTTCCTTTTAAATAAAAATTTCAAATATATTAATTATAAGTTTATAAACCTACTTTCCGCTAAGTTATTATTATTTTTATATATAAACTTTTAAGTGTAATTAAAAAGTGGCTAATTTAATTAAATGGCTAGCTTAAATAAGGGATGCGTTATTAAATAATTAGCAAATATTATTTATAATATTTTTTTAATGTTAAGGTTATATAAAATTATTAAAAGCAATTAATATAATTATTTTAAGTTTGATATTTAAAGAAAATCTTTAAGTTAAAAATTAAATTTTTTTTTATCATTTATTTTTATAAATATAATTAAACTGCTTTTAAATATAAAAATAGCTATTAAATAAAAGATTTATTTATATTAAAAAAAAAATTAATTATATATATAATAGTAATTATTTAACTTAATATTATTTTTAATGCTTTAAAGGTTTTTTGTTTTTTTTTAAATTTAAGCTTAAAATATTATAAAATATAAATTATTTATTAAGCTATTTTAAACGCACTTAATACCACGCTTTTTAATATAAAAATAATAACAACTTTAAAATAATTAATAATATTTTTTTTGCTAATAATACACTTAATTAAAAAATTTTATAAGCTTATATAATAACCCATCTTTTATTTAAACTAGCCACTTAATTAAACTAGCCACTTAATTAAACTAGCCACTTAATTAAACTAGCCACTTAATTAAACTAGCCACTTAATTAAACTAGCTACCCTTTGGTTACACCTAAAAGTCCATATATAAAAATGGTAATAACTTAGCGAAAAATGAGTTTATAAACTAATAATTAATATATTTGAAATCTTTATTTAACGAGGAATTTAATAGTATTTCTTATAAATTTATTACTATTTTATTTAGTACTATATTAAAAACCACGCTAAATTTTTAGCGTGGTTTTAAGTGCACCTATAAATAAAATAGTAGTAAATTTATAAAAGATATCATTGGATTCATCTTTAAATAAAGATTTCAAATATACTAATTATTAGTTTATAGGTTCACTTTTCGTCAAGTTATTTAAAAAAGAGGCAAGTAATACTTTATATAAAATTACTGGTGCTATATATATCACGTAAGTGGCCAGTTTAAGTAGGGGATGCATTAAAACTATTTAATAATATAATAAAATAGCAATTAAACAAGCAAAATATTATAATTATTAATATTAACGCAAATAATTAAAAAAGCTATATTTATAAGCTATTTTATTAAAAAATTAAAAATAATTTTAATAAATTAACATATTATTATTTAATGCAATAATTAGCAAATAATTAAGCTAATTATAAAAAAAATAATTATGTTATATATAAAGTTAAGGCATGTTAATATATATAATTATTAGCTACGGCAAAAAATTAAAAATAAAACTTTATACGTTATATATACGCTAATTAATAATATAATTGCAAATAAACTTATAAAGCCATTAAATATAATAAAATAAAACAAATTTTTACAGCAATTAAAACTTATAAATATTTATAAATATTATAATATAAAAAAATTAATAAAAATATATAATAAAGCTTTAAAATTTTTCGAAAATATTTTTATAAAAAATAAATTAAATTATTTAAAGCTTATAAATTAAAATATAAAAAATTTATAAAAAAGCTCATTTATATAAAGTCTTTTTAAAATGGTATATTAAATTTAAAAAGTTATATAACTAGCTTTATTAAAAATATAACCCATATATACACAGTTTATATAGCGCACCTAAATTTATCTCATGTACAACAACATAACAGACATCATAAAATCAATCAATTAAAACACACCAATCGGACTCGCTTAATTCTAACACATCTCGCTACTACAGGTGGGACTAAAGCGCCAAAGCCAAAACGGAGCGCCAGGCGGCTAACGGCCAGGACCCACCCGTATGGCGCCAGACCCGGGTTTTAGTCAGCAGACACGCTCGCACCAATGTTGGCCATATTGCTCATTTAAGGTTACGTCTCCAAAATATACTGATCTAGGACATAGTGAGATGCCGGCTGCCTTTTGCAGAGAAGTACTATTATCGACCTTAGGCATTGCGCAATTTTATAATATTTGAGAGTCCCAGAGAAAATGACAGCCATTATAACGGCGGAACGCATCAATGTCATGTGGAGAGACATAACACAAGTCTCGAGTGCGGCAGCGGAAGTTTTTGACGATCTGATGCAGCCTAAGCTCAGCCCCCAAGAGTGCCTGAGATTATGCCTCGTAGGGCAGTGGAGTAGGCAATTTAAGCAATGTGCCCTTTGACTACCCTCGTGTAGACACCCTTGACCCACCTAAAAATACCTAAACTGAATTCCGTGCTCATATACTTTTCATTATAACAAAGTTGAGTACCTAGGAGGTACGAAAGCTTTTTGACCCTCGTGCAACAAACTATTCTGCCCCTACTCGTGGCTAAGTATAGTAAGATAGCAGGTATATAACCGTTGCACTTGGCTTAACTACATGCGTAAAGAGGCTTTATATATATATATATAAATAAGGGCAGTCAGGAACGGCGAAACTAGGGAAGCCGTTGCACTGCCACAATGAGCATTTTGTACTGAGTGTTTAATATTGAAGATGATTGGCTTTTGTCCTCTGGAGTGCAGGTCGTATTCGCTAAAGGGTTTCAATGGCTGTAACGTAGTTATCTATTGATCATGTGTCTACCAGATCCTGAGAATTCAGATATTGAGTATCAGTAACTCTGGGCTATGCTTCTTAAGTATGCGTTCTTATAATTCGATCCCTTTCTCTCTCCCTTTTCCTCCTTTTCTTGTGTGACAAGGGCTCTTATAGAGGGCTTGGAACTTAGTCATATTCTTATATTCAACGTATAATAATCTACTAGGGGTCTCGAGGGCCATGGTTCTTTCCCTTCCTTCTGCGGGAGAATTGCCCTCCTATTTATACACAGATAATGCCCCAATATTCTGTTGGCGTCGTTGTAGTTCTATCTGTTGGTTGTAGACCTGCATATGCCTGTTGGCCTTCTGACTGCGTTGTATCCAAATCAACCTGTTGTTTGTTGTGTTATTCTATAATAGGTTTAGTGCGTAACGGAGGTATCCGTATGACATCTTGTCTCTCCCTTTGATTTTTCTTGCCTGGTACTTAATCCTTTAGCTTAATACTTACTCCTCATTCGTGTCTCTGCTTCGTTTTTTCAACTAAAGCTCTTCATAGTATTAGGCTCCCCACCCAGTTCTAATGTGGCTTAAGAATTGCCGAGACCTAACTCTCATCGAGAGGGGCAACCCACCGGGGGTCAAATATGCCATTCTGTCTCACACCTGGGAAGAGGGCGAAGAAGTCCAATTCCACGAGTCCAAGACCAGAATCGCGACAGAAAAGCGAGGCTGGGATAAGACCTGAAAGCTCTGTCAACTCGCTAAGGATGAGGGCTATGGATTCGCTTGGTGCGACACGTGTTGCATCAATAAAGCGAGCAGTGCAGAACTCGCCGAAGCTATCAATTCCATGTTCCCTTGGCACGCGGCAGCAGATATCTGCTATGTATACTTGGATGACTATGATGAATGCAATCTAGAGAGTGACCTGGGCGCTTCAAGGTGGTTCACACAGGGATGGACGCTTCAAGTATCGGTGTCTGCGCATCTACCTTTTCTACCTACCTTACCCCTAACACTCCCCTGTCTGCATTCGGACGATACGGCCTATCAGCTGGACCGAGCATAACTGATTTAGACTTTTTATTCCAGCATCCTGTCTCGAAAACATTTAAAGACATGACGAGTAGTACTCATCACTTTTTGACAAATTGTTCGAGGCTGCATTGGCAACCACAGACAGCTTGGCCATGGACTCCCCCTTTTGCCGAATAATGCTTCACTGGTTGAAAGTGAACTCCTCTCGAGCGATGCACCATGTATTGTTGGAGTTCCTACTGCATCCTCTCGTTCGGTCTTTCAGAACCCGCGACGCGATCGGTTCAGGCAGTACGGAATACATGATCAGCACTATTGAGACCTTTCCGTTAAGCCAGACAGGGAGCGGCGTCCCCAGCGTCCTCGTGATCTATGCCCTCTTCGGACAACAGACTGAGGACAACTCGGAGGACGTTGTTTATGTCGGACAGGGTGGATCGACGAAGCAGCACCGAGATACTGGTCGAGGAATCCGCCACAGAAGCACGGAACATTACCGGGACATCCTGAAGTGCAGAGACAAACCGCCAGTTAACGGTACCGCACAAAACGACCCTGCTGACGCTCGCAAAGGGGCCTTGTGGGTTCATCGAAGGGTAGCGAGCATGCAGAGCAGCATAGTCAAGTCGCTCTCCTGTCTGTATTTCCGTTTCCGGAGTCCGCGTTAGGGGTCGAGAACCTTCACTTCAGGTTTCTGCTTATACTAGCAGAGACTTTAGATATTTTGCTTCTAAATTCACTGAGAATCAAGGATTCTAAAAACGCCACTGCTGCGTATCGACTTTCCTTTGGGACAAACCTCGAGCCATTGGACCTACCCCGGTGGAAACTCGAAGGTGTTAATTGTGCCTTGCCATCGAAGCAGCATTTTAGTCTTGGTGCTTCGATACTGAGTATGCACTGGTCGCCTGTGGAGATTGGTGTTTTTGTCGACATTGTTTAGCAACACGGGCCTCAGGTCTATTCGCATACTTCAAAAAGTATTCGCTGGCACCTGATGTCTGAGCTTTTGCAGGCGCAGAATGTGGTGAAGAACGCAGCACAGATCAAGACTTTGTATGAAACACCGTCGTCGGCCCCACATTCTGTCTTTATCTCGTTTAGAAGGAGTTAATGGCGCTTTGCCTGGGGCCCGCTCGTCGCCCTTAAGGACCACCTGGTGCAGAACCAACTTGTTTAACCCCCGAAGGATGAAAATGACCTGTTCTATTATATCCCGGCCCTGGAGGACGGTCACGATACCGTGGATTGGATTAGAGGTTTGCTCGCATGCTCAGGCGGCAGAGCCTCTTTTCAGCACCAATTCATTGTGCACTTTCTCCCGCGACATCTCCCGAACCTCCTTCATAGAGACGTCTGGGAGCGAGTCACAGGTAGGACATCGTTCATAGACGTCGGTGACTTTGACTAACCTGAGATAGGATCAGCTCCCGACTGTATTGAAGTCCGCAACAGACAAATGGGTCGCTACTTGCGCAAGCGGACAGTAGCAGTGATGATGCATCACGCACGGGAGCCTTTCAGTGAGAGAGGGTACAGCGAGGAAACGGCTACCTCTACCAGTGGTCCTGTGCCCCAAATGCCCTGGTCGATGGCTATTGAACTCTGGCATCGGATCAAGAGCGATCTCTTGGCAAGTGGTGTCCCTCCTGCTCGCATCTTGCCAAGGAGAATATACCAAGTCCTGTCGAATCAAAGGCTTACCAACTTGCAAGTTCTTTCGAGCCGGAATCAGAACGGCTGCAAAATATATCAAAAATTGAATGCTGCGAGGGTTAAGAAACTTAGGGAGAAGATAAGAGAGAACAAGAGGAAACTCGGGGCGGCCTGTAGGAGAGACTGCAGTATGCGGCTTGCACAATGTACCACACATTCATCCCTAGCATGTGCGCCGCGAAGTTACGGCGACCAATACCCGTCATGAGACAAGTTTGCTCACTGGTGCTCCAACCCCTAAATTCCATACCTAGTGTGGCAACAATTGTAGGGAATCGCTGTGGCAGAAGCTGTCGGCGGTCAGTAGCGCCTCAGGTTTGATGTGACAACAGAAACAGTTTGTTGACTGTGCCTTTTTGTTGCGGTTTACAGTGTTACCATTACTGGCATTTTTAACTAATTCACTATGACCCTCCAAACTGGAAGTTCTGGGACCCGGAAATATCTGGATTCGATAGAGTTTCATGATAAAAGAATTGATACGTTGTTTTTTTACTAATTCTATCTTGTAATTACTGAATGTGGTTTCTTTTGGGGGCGGGCTCACTCTAACGGTCTTTCCGGCTGGTGCAGCTGATCATCAACCACAAAACACCTCGGCCAAGAGGTAATTTCTTTCTCTAAGTAATGTTTACATCTCGATCTCGTGCCCACCGTCAACTCTCGCGCTGTACAATATGCATCGCAGCAGGTTGTAAATTAAACTAACCATCTGTTGTTTTAATTATCCCCTGCAACTAGAAGGGGGGCAGTTGCTAGAACATAAACGACCACATTTACCGCTTTATCTCTCTACTTCAGAATCCTACGATCTAGGATCCGTTAAAGGCTTCAGTCAGCGGGAGTCGACCACGTATGCCGAAGTAAAACTGCAGATAACTAACTACCTCAGTCCCTACTCTTCCTCGTTATCCGCCATGCTAGAAATCTGTCTCAACGTGAAATCAACTCGCTCGTCGAGGTCGCTGCATGCATCAACAACAATGAAGTTGGAAGCGGGCCGGCATGGATTGGCAACCATGGTGCGGAATCACTCCCGAGCAGCGTCCTTGGTCTCGGCCCCGCCGCCATATTTGTCGGCGTCTCTGGGCACGTCGTCAATAGCGGTGCGCTGAGCCCTCAGCGGGTCAACGCGGGAGCGTAAACGATCGTCTTATTAGTGTCGGCGCGGACCTCGGCATAGCAGTACTTGTACCCGTACGCCCGGGTCAGCGCGTGGCCGCGGTCAAGAATCTGTGGGTAGAGGCAGGGGGTGTCGACGATGAAGCTCAGCTCCTGACGCATGGCGTCCTCAGCAAGTACCCAATCGAGACCATACGCCATCTTGCCTGCCTCGCCAAAGGAGACGCCTGAGTCCAGGAGCAGAGACTTGATCTTGTCATGCGGGATGACGACGGCGTCGATCCGACGAGCTAGTCGGTTTGCCGTCGTAGTCTTGCCTGAGCCCGGAGCGCCCGACATCTGAACGAAGAGCTTGCGGCCTAGACGCTGATGAAAAGGTTTTTGCCGCTGCTCCAGCGCTTTAATATCTGGCGATGGGTTACACATGATAACCATAAGCGCTGGGGCTTCAAAGAGGTATATAAAATGGGTTTCAAAGTAGGAAATTGGTACAGAGGCATGGCCGTAAGCGAACATGGCTTTTTCTGGGCCTCTTATCGGTTCTAACTATCAACGCAGCACACGCCAACGCATTTTACAGGGGAAAAGACTTCGGCTTAGTTAGCAAAGCAGTTCGTATTGATTACAGGTCATACGGGAGACCCAATACACCAAGGCGTACGAAGGGAGACCTTTACTCAACACCCGCCTAATCACACATTATATTGCATGAAATGGTTCATCTTGCCAGAGATTGACTTACCCCTACACCCCTTAGAATGCTCATCGGCTGGAGAACTGAGCGATCGATAGAAAGATAATATGTACTGAATGAGTAAGTGCAACGCGATAATCTCCAACTCACCTGTCTGGTGTTCTGTCCTATAGCCCCCTTTCCTATCTTTCAATCCCTAGACACCCAAGTAGCCGAGTCAGCCACTTTTTTGATACCGCACTTAAGTACAAAACAATATAGTTTATTAAAGACAGCCAAAACAACACCCAAGGAAACGAGAATTCAGGAACACTAAAGTCCACCGTGCATATCTCGCTTAAGCCGTTACTATCACAGCAACCATAAATCGATCTTAAAACATACAGCTCTACCAAACAACCAAATTTATGCTTATGAGTATATTCAGACTCACACTCGATCCCAATCCCAATCCCAAAATGAGACACAAACGTGAACGTAGTATCCCAGTCTGATATACAATTTCCATGTATACTATTGTCAATTGCTATCCCAGGATGCCAGAAACTTTCTTGATAACCACTGTTTGTATATTTACAATGTCACCCATGCGGTCTCTAACAATATCAATCCAGACAGCCATATGTAGATTTCGGAGTGCAGCCCGTGTAAGCTGGCTTTCCTTTTTTACTCTCTAGTGAAGAACGCCCAGGTGTAGTTTAGATGAGCGGGCACTACACAACACAATACGACACAACACAAGAGAACACAAGTCAGTGACGTGTCCTACGCCAAGACACCGAGCAGCATTGCTTTTGCAATCGGTGATTCATTCATTATACAATGTAATTTGATCCATCTAGCATTCTTTCTGGACTTTTGGGCCGCACAACAATTAGTCTGTCTGTCTGTCTTGGTATTTTTCTTCAGCCGGCAACTGATACTGCTCTCCGCTCTGTTTTGCAATTTCATAAAATAATATAGTGTGCTAGGTCTCCACTGTCCTTCTCGAGACCCGCAGAAAAGGCATGGGAAAACGCCGCCTGAATGCATTGAATACAAAGTGGTAGTAGAGAAAACAATAATGATTACATAGAGAACTCGCACCCACTACCCTACCATCGGATGCGTGGTCAGCTAGCGGAAATACATGTCGGTGTAGCGGATCATCTGATGGTAACGCCGGATCGGTCTGTAAACATGCGCGAAGCGATGTTCATTGCTTGTAGCTCTTGGAATAAGAGCTTCGCCGCATACGGAATATGGATTTGCGCAATCTTGGTTTTGTTCTTACAAGGACGGCATTCGAAGTTTTGTTGACCGAGTTGACTAAATAGCTAGATTAGTGCTTATTCGATTTAGATAGTAGAGTATCTGGAAACTTACGCGACCGGGGTCATGAGTCCACATATTTCACAAATATGGACTCTAAAAGCATCAGAAACTTCGAATAGACGTTCCTTGAGAAAAGCTGCAGCACCGTGAGCAATCATACAGTCACGTTCCATTTCTCCGAAACGAAGGCCACCGTCTCTTGCACGACCTTCGACAGGCTGCCGAGTCATGATCTGCACCGGACCACGAGCACGTGCGTGAATCTTGTCATCCACCATGTGCCGAAGTCGCTGGTAGTACGTAGGCCCGAAGAATACCTGAGACCGCAATTTGCGTCCTGTGTGGCCATGGTACAGGACTTCAAAACCTCGTGACTGGTAGCCGTGTTCTCTGAGAAGACTTGACACTGAGTCTACAGTGACGTCGGTGAATGGAGTAGCATCGCCTTCCATTCCTTTGAGAGTCGACACTTTACTAAGCAAACACTCGATTAAATGGGCGATTGTCATACGCGAGGGAATAGCGTGGGGATTGATGATGATATCGGGTACGATACCCTCACGAGTGAAGGGCATATCCTCATTGCGAAATGTCACCCCAATAGTACCCTTTTGCCCGTGACGTGAGGCAAACTTGTCACCAATTTGGGGAATTTTCGTAGTTCGGACGCGGACTTTGACGAAACGTAAACCGTCGGCGTTGGTAGTAAGGACCACAGAGTCCACAATACCACTTTCGGTACTGCGAAGGGGTGTGGAGGCATCTCGCTTGACGTGTATCTTTTGACGCTGGCCCATTTCTTCGTTGTCTGGGCTAATGGGCGCCGTCTTTCCAATAATAATATCCTCTCCAGAGACTCGGATGCCAGGTGCGATGATTCCGTCGTCGTCCAGTTTGTCATATGTCCCTTGCTTGAGGCGCAGTGTGTCGGCACGGAACGGCTTCTCAAATTGCTCGACGGTGTTGATACCGACTCGCTTCTCCGAGTCAGAATAAGAACGGAAGAACAAGCTGCGGAACAGGCCGCGGTCAATGCTGCTCTGGTTCATGATGACAGAATCTTCCTGATTGTAACCTGAGTAGCATGCAATAGCTACAATAGCATTTTGACCAGCGGGCAGTTCTCGAAACTTCAGGAACTCCATCGATCTGGTTGTTCCTAGCGGCTTCTGGGGATAATAGAGAATATTGGCCATGGTGTCCATTCGGCGAGAATAGTTGGTGAGGAAAAAGCCCATGGCCTGTTTACCCATGGCAGACTGGTACGTGTTTCGAGGCGACTGTAGTTGGTATTAGCAACTGCAACAAAAAGAACTGTCGTGATACTTACTTGATTATGATCGGGGAAAGGGATAATACTGGCACAAATGCCAAGAAGCATGCTCGGATGAATTTCACAATGGGTGTACATATGAGTTGTCGTATTTATCTTCGTTTTCAGCCGCTTGTTCGGAGCATGGATATCCTCCCTGTTGAAAGGATCTGGTAAACCTGCCTTGGTGCATCGGAAACTCTCTAGATCCTCGGGAGTCATGCAAATCATCGAAGTTTCTTCTTCCTCGGCATCCATATACTCAATGACACCAGCATTGACCAAGCCTTGCCACCCAAAGTACTCATCGCTTCCGGGTGGGAGGGTCTGATCAATTTCCAGCCTTCGGACCATGTCCTTAGTCAAGACTAGCGTGCCCTTTTCAACACCCTTCTCAGGATCATCATCTTGCTCAACCACGAACAAGGGTCGCATGACACGACCAGCGTCAGAGAAAATCTTGAATTCACGATCGCGGATATCTCGAATCAGGGACACCTCAGCTGGAATCTGATTTGTTCGACGCAACTCTTGCACATCCTTCACGAGGGCCTTGGGATCTTGGTGGACGCCAATCCATGCACCGTTCAAAAACACTTTGGTAGCATTGGGATACCGGTGATGGTCATATTCTTCCAGAACTTCCATGTTACGCAGAATCATATAATCGATGATGGGTTCTGTTGATGTGCCGACGCTGATAGAGCACATGAGTGATAAATTCTTGACTAGACCACAAGCCTGGCCTTCGGGGGTCTCGGCGGGGCAGACAAGACCCCAGTGGGTGTTGTGAAGTTGCCGTGGCTTGGCAAGTTTACCATCTCGGCCGACTGGAGTATTCGTTCTTCTCAAATGGGACAGGGTAGATGCGAAAGTATACCGGTTGAGCACCTGTGAGACACCTGCGGTAGAGCTCATGGCCTTTTTCTGGTCGCCCCAGTTCCCGGTAGCCAGTGAATACTTCAGTCCGCTTGTGATAATGTTTGACTTGACGGCTAGGGCAATGTTGAATTGCTTGCCTTGCTCGATACTTCGCTTCAGGTGCGACAGAACCTCTTGGGTCATTCGACGAACAATGTTGCGAAAAAGTTTGGCTAAGAGAGGGCCAGCCAGGTCCAACCGCTTCTTACCGAAATGGTCGCGGTCATCAGTATCACGTCGGCCTAAAGCACACTGGAGTAGCTTATGGACCATATAGCCGAGGAAAAAGGCCTTTCTGGTCTCACATCCCTTTTGTTGAGAAATGTGTGGCAGCATTTCTTTTTGCAGGATATCCCTCGCGGCCTGAACACGGCGGTCTCTAGCGCTTGCCTGAGTCTGGTTTCCACGCTTGCCAATGTAATCCAGGGCAACTTCTTGGTCTTGAATGCAGAAGGCCTCTTCTATACAGGGTCGCAGCAGCTCCAGCATCTGGCTGTCATTGCGGTCGTAGCAGATGGCATCGAAAATCTCTTCGTCACTGACAACACTCAAGGCTCTAAACACGATGGCTATGGGCACATCAGATTTGACGTAGGGTAGCGTGGTGTGTATGGTTTGACCGTAGCCACCCTTGGTGGTATCTCCTTTGCTGTACAACTTCAACATCAGTGACGAAATGAGGCGCGACCCTTTCTCAAGGGCGCTTCGAATCTCGGCAGTGTAGGAGTAAGCGCTCGGCTGGCTCTTCTTGAAAACTTGAACAATGTTGGCTGCGGAACGCTCTTGAGCGATCAGGACCTTCTCGCTTCCGTTGATAACGAAGTAGCCACCCTGGTCGTAGGGACACTCGTTTAACAAAAACAAGTCATCTTCCGATTCCCGGCTCAAATGGCAGGCGTTGGATTTCACCATGACGGGGAGCTTTCCGATGAAAAGACTGTCGGGGGCTTCGACGGGATCGCCATTCGCCTTGTACTTCAGCACGTTTTCTTCTTCCTCCCAGACAAGGCGAGTGGGATGAACGCCAGTCTCGGTATATTCGGCTTGCTGCTCTTCCGTCATCTCGCCCATGGGGACAGGCTCTTCGATGCAGACCGAGACCTTGCTGTCGACCTTGGCATAGACAGGACTGGCATACGTCATATTACGGTCTCGACACTCGTAAGGCAGCAGCGGGCTAGATGTGCCTTCGGTCTCTGAAACAACGGGGCGGGAGAAGGTGACCTTACCAAACTTCAGCTCATATCGTCGACAAACGATCTCGCGGCCGTCGGCCGAGGGCGGGTTGTTCTGGTCGACACTGAGATGGCTGTACTCATCAAGCAGATCCTGGATGGTGCCAGCCTGGAAATCGTTGAACGAGTCGATCTGCTGTGACACGAGGCCCTTGGTGTCGAAGTAGGCAGAGATGACGTTCCAGCAGTCCTCGGGTGTGATGTAGTTTTCCTCTTCGTACTCCTCCTCATACTCGTAGCCCTCATCGTATGACGCCATCGTGTATTACGGGAGGTAAGTGGTGTTGTGAATAAGCGCGAGGAATACAAAAGTAAGGTGTAGGCGATGGCCGCCCGGGAGAGGAGGGCGTGGGCGATACTGGCGATGATGATCGGTTGGCGATTGGTGATTGGTGGCGAAGGAAGGGAGAGGAGGCGGTTTGCTAACAGAAGCAGAGAATGGATCCGAACCTCACTCTGGAAAGTCGGTCAGCAAACTAGGCGATACCCGCGGAAGAAAGAGAAAGCGAAGACATAGGGCAAGGCGTCGCAGGTTCGAGCAAAGCAGAGCAGATGACGAGACGGATCAAACGGACACACACTCACCCACGCGCGCTCATGCACGCCCCTGCGGATACAGCTCCTGCTTCTGCGACAGCTGCTGCCTTAATTACTTGAGACGGGAGCGCAATATGTCAGTGCTCAGTATCAGCCTCGCCGCAGGCCCAGGGTGGTGTCGCGATGACGACAGAGCGATAATGTTTTGGGAGGCGGATATGGGTTGAAAGAGGGATCACGTTTTGCAGTAGCGGGATGGGCGCCTCATCTTTTGCTGATTGATCAAAGAGTCGCGACAAGACGCACTAAAACCCAATAGGGAAAGGCAGAAATAGTGGGGATAGGACGCCTCATGCATGCACCTTACCTACTTAGTAAGCAACCCAAGATAGCAGCCACAAAAACACTGCACGTGACTACGGTCGATGAGACTTTGTGGCTCAAGCATTGTGAGAGAGATTGGATATGTACCTACCTTAGAGGTAAGTACCTACCTATAGATGGTATAAGCCTTACATGTGGCTGGCATTGAGGCTTAGCTAAGCATTCAGTTTTTTTTTTTGTTTACATCAGTCAAGCAGCAAGACGGAGATAGATTGGTGTTTTGACTTGCAGAGACAACAGAAAATAGGCAATTATCCTATTTATTATCTCTACTCCTTTATGCAAGCTAACTAGGTACTCAATGACTACTTACTGGAATTGTCTAAGGACTTTTTTCTCCAACACAACTGGAGGAAGTAAAATTATTGCTGGGTGTGATATGATTATTGACTTCTTGGCGAACAGCACCTCATTTGCTCTCCCACTTACAAAATCGCATGAGATAAACTCACTAGACTTATGGTGGGCTATAAGTCAACACAACAACTAATCGTCACCAAAAGAGGCCAACAACGAAATATTAGGCTTGCGTTCAAAGCGAAAGTAATACGAGCTGTATGGTAGGTACTACAATAATCTGGGAAACCGCCCCGGATGCATTAGTCGAAAGAGTCTACGCTCCGCAACGGAATTTTGGGGAAAACTAGGTATTAATGGAGATTCGATCACTATTTGCTAGTAGGTTTACGGCCTACCTAAATAACATGTTCCGGTTCACACTCTCGTACACCGAAATAAAACAACACGCGAGGATGAAAACCACGATACTATTCAAAATATACACCGGGCGCAAACGCAGCCGGAGCTAAAGCTACGAAGGCTTCGGCAGCTAAACAAGGGTCTGATGGATTTACTAGGCAGTGGCTACTATTAGTCGGGACCGAGCATGGTGGTGGTGGACGAGCCTCATTCAGCCTTCGGCTCGTCTGCCGGCGGCAACCACCGTGTGGCAACTTCTCTCGCCCCTACATACGACTTGCAGCACGTGACTACCCTTCCTCAATACTCACAGACGGCATGTTCTGAAGTAGCCAAGAATTTGGTCAAGGAGCTGCAATAGATATCATGCGCACCTATTATGTCTAAACTTACTGGCTGATATCTATGTAATTCTCTGTCGTTGAGAGTTGAAGATAGGTACGAAATCTCCTGACTCTCAGCCGGGACTGCTACCTTGGTCGGCTCTGGTGCAGTTCCCAGACCCTTTACATAAGCAGATTGTACTAAGGCTCTGCCCTGAAGCTAACAGGTCCAGTTGGAACTAACGGAGTCTTTAGCCGAGGCTGACTAGCTTTTGTACCTAAGGGAACCTAGTGCACTGTAGTTAGGCTCTACGCAACAGTTTACGAGGGTCTAGAGCGGCGTAGAGCAGTGGCCGAATGGCATGTTCTTGCCAGTCGGCGTGTTGACCATTAGCATGGGCCGGCATGGACCGTACCAGAGGCTCGGTATTCGGCCACCAGTCCCTGCTTAGCTTAACATCAAGCGGGCTCAAAGCCTACTTTGGCCTCAAGCCCAACGATAGAACAAGATTGATCTTGACTATTGATCCCGCGATCGAGCGTATTCTAGCCTCGTGTCCAGAAATCGTCAACAACAGATCTGGCCGGCTCAAGATGGAGTGTCGTTCGACTCATGAGAGACTCCATATTGTTGGCAACTTGGCTGGGTTGCTCCGGTATATAAACAGGACCGATGAAGCGGTGGTTTTTTCGAGTATCCCGCTCACATCACTCATCACCGGCCACTGTCCTCTGAAGTTACTGCATTCCAAACGCAGTTCTCACTCCATCACCCGTCGATATATACGATGAAGTATTCATTTGCATTAAGCGCCTTTGCTGCGCTCTGTGCCGCCCAGGAACTCCCTTGGGATGTCAGTAAGTTTTCACGATTCTTTCACTACGTAGTTAGTGAATTTCATATGACCGGCTATGTTTACCAAATCATTCATACAACTATGTTTTGATGATCTCTTTGCTAACCAACATTATTATAGTCGAATCAGCCGACCCGCCTCCCACAGTCAGCGTGCCATGGGGTGCTGCCAGTGCAACCACCATCACCTATCACTCTGCGACAGCTATCGCTTCAGTCGTAGCAGACATCTCGTCTGATCCTCTCCCCCAACCTACCGACATACCCGACGCTGTTCAGAAGAGAGAGGTAGTCAAGCGTGCTTGTCAGCCTCAGACTCTGGGAAATGGCCCGGTCCCCGATGATGATTCTGCGTCAGGCTTCTTGTCATTTCCTGCCTTTTCACAGGCTGCAAACTCTGCCACTACCCCAGCTGGGTATGCCTTACAGTACCGCAACCTCAACTCTTCAAGCAATGCATACGGCTACATGGGATTCACACTCCTGGATACCTACGATGTACAGTCCTGTGCTAGCAAGTGTACAAATATCCACGGATGCAGCTCTTTCAACGTCTTCTTCGAGCGAGATCCTGCAATCGTATGCAGCCCCAAGTTTATAATTGTTATAGTTTACATGATGTACTAACAAGCCATTTCAGCAACCTGGTGATGATTGCCCGGATCCTAAGAGCACTACCTTGATTAAGTGTGTCTTCTGGGGTGGCCCTACTTCGGTTGACAATGCCGTGAACACTGGCTTCACTTACTACGGCTTTCAAATTGTCATCGCTGGCTCGAACGCCTATGACAGTCTCACAGCTCCTCTAGAGGACGGCTATGCCGCGCCAACATCACTAGGCGATGCCCAGCTTAATGCTCCCTTGGACTGCGGTGGATATGACACCTACATGGGGTCAAAGATGTTTACAGATGGCCCCTTTGACCCTTCTCTATGTGCTGCTGCTTGTACGGCCCAGTCGGAGTACAACCTTGCGTACCCACCTGCTATAGGGGCTGCACAAACCTGCCAGTTCTTCAACACATACTTGCTCCTCCAGAATGGTCTCCCTCAAGGTCAAGTCTGCTCAATGGTGAGACTCTTTCTTCCTGTCTCAATCGATCATCTGCTAATGTCTTGGAAAGTACTCAATGAGTTGGGACGCAACACATGCCGCGGCTAGCGAAGGTCAATGGCGAGGTAACGATCATTATACTGTTGCTTACAGCTTCACTTACTCCAACAGCACAAGCCCCGGTGCCCCCAGAATCCCCTGCCCCGTTGCTACGGCGAGCTCGCTTATCGTTGCCTCCACCCTAGAGCCATACTGCAGCACATTGCTAGCCTACACCACCCCGGTTGTCACATCGACTGAAGTCAGCACTCTCACCGTACCTTCAACGACTCTGCGATCAACTTTCACTCGAGTCTCTACTATCACTTCAGTAGTCACATCAACTCTACGCGTTACCACCGGTACTTCCCAGGTCACAGCAGTCCCACGTCGTCGCTTTATCTCCGCTAGCAATGCCCCGACCAATGTGCCCGCAGCCCTGCAAACATTCGATAGTGAGAATGCCCCTGTGTCAAATGTGTATTGAATGTCATTTGCTAACTTCAACAGCTGATGTCCTTTCTTCTGCATGCGCCCTCCAAACCGATATCACACCAGTAACGGTGACATCAACCACAGTAGCCACAAGCACCAGCACGGTAACCGATGGCCAAACAACCGTTGTCACGACCGGCGCCTATGTAAGAGCCACACGCATCACCGTTACCACAACTGCTACCACATACGTGCCTCCGGACCCAACAAACACCTTATGGATCAGCCCAGCCGCCTCAGACGCCGGCAAGTACCTCAAGGTCGGCAGCAAGGGCGCCGGTAGCCTAGCCCAAAGCAACTTCTTCCCAGACAGACGGGAGGGCTTTCGCGTCACGTCCGACAACTACCTCTACTCAACCACCTGGGGTGTGTACATCAGCGGGACAATCTCGGGATTGTACAATCAAAGGGAGATCATCGGCTTCGGCGCTTATACCGACAAGTCGCAGGCGGCGCCCATCTTCCGCGCGACCAACAACGGCGACGGTACGAGCCAGGTCCACCTGGTCGACCCCAGCAATAACAGGGAGTTCTACTTCTGTGCTGTCAACTCGGCCGTCGGAGCTGGCACTGCGGACTACTCGACTGGTTACTTGGTCATCGGGTACTCACCTACGAACGGCGGACTGCCTGGCTGGTGCACCCCTACTACTATGACTATCCGGAACTAGGCGTTGTCATCTCGGTTTGGGGCGTGGTATATAAAATTTGGCATGGTATGGCGTGGTCTGGTTCATAACATGGTTTAATAGTCGCCTAGGTATTCTTTTTGCTTGGCATAAATGATAATATGTAATGAAATGAATATAATACATGAGTTATTCTACGTACCTTAACATGACTGTGATAGTTCCTCGACTATAATCTCGCTTCGTAGTGCCAACCCCAATCATGATGCTACAGACATTCGAGATCTTGGCAATCTACTTGGAGTCCATGTCATAGGGCACAAAGGAATCCATGTATATATTTAGGTAAGCTGCCCACGTGCATGTTTCTAATTATTCATACAACAATATTATCTTTTACCTTCATTATTTCCTGGTATTTGCTCCTGACAGGCTAATTCTAAGCGGATTAATACTTGTTTTTCATTTAGCATGATCCAGTGAAAGCTTCCGGCACCCTACGACACAACGAGATGTAGATGCGTCCGAATCTAGCTAACAATAACAAATAGTGTCATTGAGTGGGATCAACGAAAATCTATAAGCTCTGATGAATCTAAGAATGATGCAACCTTGTTATCTGGCCTGATCCTAGCAACTGGATTCAAACTCGCGAGTAATATAAGTCAGGACGGTGAGAGAAACCGTCACGTACGACCATACCCACTGGAAAACTCGGGATCCCGTCCGCTCTCCCATAGATAAGCCAGTGAGGGCCAGATTAGTAGTTGGGTCGGTGACGACCAGCGAATCCCTGGTGTTGTACGTTTTTTGACCTTTTTGACCCTTTTCCCGTTTTGGCGTCCTTAGCGTTTCGCTAGACACGATGACTACTATATAGTCAACAACGCATTTTTAATTGTACCTCGAGGATAACCGGGCAATTAAAAACAAAAGAAGGCCACGTTGGTTGGGCCTAAGTCTAATGTGAAGGAAGTGTCATGCTTGATTTGAGCTGGGCTGGCTGGGAGGAATAGCCGACTTTAAAGGCGGCTTTTCCATAGGTCTTATGACACAGTTCTAACATTGAAAAGAAACGCTTCGAAAGGTATATATAATATGTCGTGACCTGTACGTTAGATGGCGATATATATCATTTGAGACTTTAATCGCTGGGGGAGGGCTACGAACTGCCCCAGTGCGCGCGCCAAGCAACCCGACGCGGGAAGATCTAGTTCACCGTCCCGAACCACAAGGAGGGGCACATTGGGTCAGCAAGATGCCAATCAGAGTTAGAACTATTCCTACGCCAATTGGGTTATTTTCACATGTCAATCGAAGTGTTATTCAAGTATCCGGTACTTTTCCTACTAAAGTGACTATTTCATATACTGACTTGTGCCAGACGTTCTAATGGGACAGGCCACTTTCTGGTCAAGGATAAACAGCCAATTACTTCTAGAACAATGAGCGCAGAGTTAATATGAAGCAAGTTCTTTGGTATGGCTAATGTTTGCGTGATTATCTAAGAGACCTAAAAGAGGATTGTATGGAATCGTAGGTGCGATGAAAGATCCGTGTAAGAAAGGCTAAATTAACGAGCGACGGTCGGTTCCGAAATATATATAAGCGTATGCAGCCTCGCATTCAGCACCCAAGTCTCCGCCATATCACACTTCGACAGGCGAGGCAGACTTCTTAACCCATACTTCGTCGACCGGGTCACCATGTCCCTCAACACACTCCCAGTCGCCAATACCATAGTCGGCCGGTGCTATTCGCGTCCCTCGGCCTCCTCCGCCGACTATCAAATTGCCAGGACGATAGGACGCGTCTTGTTTCATGCGGCGGATCACTGAGCCGTGCACACGCGCCGTGTGAGGAATATCGCTATGATCATCGGAGTTAGTAATTGCCATTTTGAGCATGCTATTTAGGGGGCTTGGAACTGTTCAAAGTTGTTGAAAAAGGGGCTTGAATTGAAATCTTCGCATGCAAAAATGGCGAAAATATGAAGGTTCACAACTTCGAGGGCTTACTCACCGAGTTTCACCCCCGGGAAGAGGCCACCGAATAGGCTTCCACGATCCGTCAGTCTGCAAATCCATTCGTCTAAAAGGCAGGTACTCCATGAAATTCCAGCTGATGACGGGAATCGTGCCAAGGCCAGAAGCAAACTCGAGCGAATCATGGATGCGCGCTACGTGGGCTTTATGCATCATGTCGTGGAACGGTCTTTGCGAGGGCTCCTCTTCTTTCTCGCCGAAATCCCTGGTGTTGAAGTGACCCCAGTTTTGTTGGACATGGTCTGGTTGAGTCGGCGATGCCATCGGGCTCGGGCCTGACACGTCAATGCGAATGTCTGGTACTTGAGTTTCCCTACCATTACCACGATGAGCCCTATTCGAGTTGTCATTGGCGTTTGGTTCAATGATGGCTTCAGCCAGCCCCATCTCGATCAATTTCTCAGGATCAAATGTGAGCCCCGCCTTTTCAGCTTGTCTGATCATGTAAACGAGGGGAACGTGGCTTGCTGATTTAGACCAAGGAAGAATTTCCCAGCCACCACCGACATCGCCGTGACCACCCCTGTTGTATGTTAATATAAGGTTCTGGGAAAGTGCTGTGCCTTTGCCTTGCAGGAGTTGTCTCAGATACGAGCCCTACCGTTCGGACAGAAGGACAAGGATCAACTTACTGCGAAACAGTTAGCAGCGTTCCAAGGGATGTTTAAGGATACCAAACGTGGGAATAGAAAAGTCATATCATACCGCAAACCATACTTCATCAATGTCTTGCTCATCGTCATCGGAATCATCATCCAAACAACGTGAAATCTCCGACCTCGCGTCGTTCGCATGGCCTTGGCCGTCAGTAGTACTTCTAGTAGCACGAGATGCAGATCGAGACCTAAATGCGCTTTCTGTGGGCGGTGCAAGCGTAGCCCTCCGGCCACGAGCAGCGCTATCTGACGGAGCTGCTACGCTCGTGCGTCGCGCACGATATTTTTCATGAATACCATGCAGTACATTATGATGGTGGTGGTGGCGACGCTCAGGTTGCTTCTGGTACATAAGGTCCTGTCGGAACTTGGCTCGGCGCTCATCGATCGATACACAATGTCGAATAACCTAAAGTCTTGTGAGATTTTAGACTTATATGTTTGACTGAGCCGACCTACCTTAGCGCTGCTCCTTGCTGTGTAAGGGAACTTAGAGCGCTGCATCCAAGCTGTCTCGAAACGTGGGACGGAGTTGACGGTGTCGAAGAGACCCAGAAACCGGATTCTCTTGACTGGGCGACTGAATGTTTCCCGGAAACCCTTCATAAACCGATACATTTCGTGTCTCTTTTCGCGACCTTCGGGTGATTCGTCATGGTTGCGGGCCTGCCATTGCGAAAATGCTTTCCAAGCAAAAATAACCATCTCCTCGTTTCCATGTGAAAGCAAACCGACGTAATCAAGCATCTCAGCTAAGAATCTGGCAACTGTGAAGCAAATATCAGCAAGTGCCGTCAGACAACGATACACACAATAGGATTGCAAAAGGTCTCAACAAGAGCAATTCAATATTGAATTGGAAAAGGAGCCCCGACATTCTCAGTTACTCGTAGGCTGGAACGTAGAAATAGAAATGAGAAGAGAGATGAGCAAGAACATACCGTATGCGCCTCTGGAAAAGCCGAAGAAATAGATTTCATCTCCTGGATTATAAAAACGCATAAGGAAGCGATAACCACCAACCACATGTTGATCAAAACTAGATCCAACTGCAGAATCTTTTGCTTTAAGATACCATGATCGAATTCGCGCTCCTAGACTAGTGTGCGATAATGAAGTCGATACAATGTAAGTACCGATACCTGGCTGATAGTAATGATCTTTGGGATAGCATGGTTAGAACGACCCAAGCCGTGGATTGTCACTGGGATTCATAACCTACACTGATCACCGGCTTCACGGTCCAGACATCTGAAAATCTTGAGAATATTACTATCACTATCGTCGCCTCTGAATTTGTTCCCTGTACCATCAAAACACAGCACGAGCTTGCGCGGCGCGCGATGATGTTCTAGAGCTTGAGCCATGATTGACGGCGGTCCAGCCTGGTGTGTGAAATTGCCAGAATCATGGGATGCTGTTGTTCCCCTTGAGCCTGGTCGTCGTCCCGTAGGGCCTGCGGGGATTAAGTGAAGCCCATTCATAGTTCATGCCACTGCCTACGAGGGTCTTGATGGTGGGAAGGACAGCGGTTGTGTAATGGCCGGTTTCCGAACCAATGTTGTGTGATTTTCAGGCGCACCTCGGCAAATAAGTATACGACGTGTCCGGAAATTAAACGTACAATGCACCTAGAACCGTACTCCCCTTTCACATGGGACAAGCTTTGAAAAGCATGGGACCGTTGCAACGAACTTTGCAGAATCAGTCAAGAACATGGGGGATTGCATCTTTCTGCTACCGTCCATTGATACATTACTAGACTAGTCTAGGCCGAGAATTTGGTCTGTCTCGGATAACGGAGAACACCCGGCTGCTGCCGCCCTTCTGGCATCGCGATTAGCTGGAAAGATCCGTCTCTGGAGGGGGTGCGCGAGTACACGATGACATGGAAACTACTTAGTATAGATGGATCTTGGAAGCGAGAGAGCTAACCAATGTGGTTAGTTGAGACTGGGGGACAGTCAGACTGCACTAAGGTTAGGTATGCGGTAGATCAACGTTTGTCTCGAGAAAACTGACAGATCCAAAGTGGTCGCCGACTTGGTTGAGTGGTGGTGGTTATCGACAAAGCAAGGGTTTGATTCGTGGACGACCTGCAGAGACAGCAATAGTTTGTCAACTCGGCAAGCTGTCTAGAATGTTTCTGGGATTAGATCGCGAGAAAAGAAGAGCTGGATGACCCCTGGAACCCCGGTTTTGGTCTATATCAAATCTGCGACTTTGAGATTACATGCATACTAGTGACATATGAGGCCCCTATGTACTACCGGTACAGAGTATACTAGCGTCGCATAGGCATCTTATGCGAGACTCGGTACAAATATGTACCAGGCCGCTATTGCCAATGAGAGATGGGAGGCATCGCGACCTCTTTTCACGTCAGAGCTCGAGTAAGCCTGAGCCCCGCTAAGATAGGCGGGACGGACCTTCAGCTATGCACTAGTGGCACATCTTTTGTGGACCGGCAGGGAAGAGCTGTCCCGATTGGAAGCCAAACCCCAATGATGGCTGCGTCGATCCATGCTGATCAGGTAAGTATCGGGCTCCTGCATTCTAGCGTAATTAATACTATATACACACATAGTATAGTCTGGTAGACTGGTCTGGTATAGTATCCGAGTAGTGCGCTTAGTGTGTCTTCACTTCTGCTTTGGGCAGACAAGGAAGTCTTTTTTTTATTTACGTGGAGCCCTGGATCAAGCTCTCGTCACTGGCCTGAAGAGGACTTATTATTAATGAGACTCTCTGACTGGACCGGCCCGAGTTCCTAAAATGATTCTTTCAGCGTCCCACTTGGTGATCGTCGTTGCCTATAAGGGCAAGACTATTCCTAAACCGAACAAAATGCTACGATGACTATATTTTAACATTTCAGCAGTGCTAGGATGCTGGGAGATGCGTGGAAACCGGCAGGGAGAAAAAAGGGCCGGGAAAACACAGAAAAAGAAAACATGGGCATGATGCAGAGGCAACACAGCATGAATATAAGTACCAGTTTGTGCTTGACACGACGAGGGCCGGGTCGCTATGTGATGCGGTGTGGGAGACGGCATACAGTAACTAACCTGAGTCTCGGATGGAGAGCTGCAGGGCTTGCCGAGAGAGATGCCATGTCCAACCACCCTGTCACCGGTTGACAGGCCAAGGAATGTCTCTACCTGGATTAGTTCGCATAAAGCGCTAACCTGCACAAGAAGCAGGGTGTCGATTGATCGTCAGTCTAGATACCGTATAGTGTCGTCCCAGAAGTCATATCAAATGCCCCGCTCATGATGTTATACCTGCGCCTGTCTCGTAGATCTAGTGTCTAGGACAGAGGTCTGGCGCTTGGATTGGATAGATGCTGAAAAGTCTGCATTTGCCTTGAAACTAGTGCTTTGCTGGGCTCTCTTACTGGGACCAGAGTGACATAGAGCAGTACGAAGCTACGTAACCACGATTGTTGATAAGGAATGGATAGTGCATGTTCACGTCCAGCTATATGACTCGAGATTGGTAAGGTTACAACGGACCCTCCAGTCGGATCATAGCTGATCGGTCACCGTGGAGCGTGTTTATAATCGAATGGTCTCACGGACCCCCGAACTTGCTCTTCTTCTCCAAATATTGTTTCGTTTTCCTGATATCCTGCTGTTTGATTTTCCTTTCCTCCATTGATACCCAAATTTTGTAAAGATGTCTGAGAAGACGAATGGTTCGTACGCAACAGGTTCGTCGCCGGGGAGTAAGGCGTCCGGCACGACCTTTGGCGTAGGCCCTTCGTTCAAAGAACAACCCGAGAAACCGCCCAAGGCAAACCGTGAAGGCGTAACACAAGCCTTCTCACAACTCTCTCAATGGATTCAATCCTCGCAACGACCCTATGCAACACAAACCGGCCATGGAACCTTCACGGTTGGCAAGAAACCTGGGCTCAAGAGAGACCTGAAAACATTGGGCAGGAAGGGTAAGAATGCTAATCTGCCGCAGTCATGGAGATAAGTTAACAAGGAAGTAGATTTGAAGACGGTTGTTGAGATTGTCAAAGGGTTGATCAAGGGGGAGCTCATCGATGATAAGACGATGATTATGGAGCGTACCATCCAGCTCGTAGCAGGCTTACCTAGTGGTTCTCGACTACGCACTGAGCTTACCAACAACTTCATCAACCAGCTATGGGATACGCTTGATCATCCCCCACTACTTTACGTAGGCGAAAAGCATGAATACCGCCAAGCCGATGGATCGTGGAACAACCCCATGAATCCTACGCTTGGTGCTGCTGGTTCTACCTACGCCAGAACATGCAATCCAAGCATACAAGTCGGTGATCTTCCAGACCCTGAGGTTATCTATGAATCAATCATGAAAAGAACTACTTACCGAAAGCATCCTAACAACACTTCATCGATCCTGTGGTATTGGGCCGACATCATTATCCATGATCTCTTCTGGACCGACCAGCGAGACCCTACTAAGAACAAAACCTCGTCGTTCCTTGATCTGTCTCCTCTTTATGGAAGCAACCAGGAGATGCAGGACTCGGTGCGTACGTTCAAGGATGGGAAAATGAAGCCCGATACTTTTGCCGACAAACGTCCCCATGGACAACCCCCTGGAGTGAGCATTATTCTTATCATGTTCAACCGATTCCACAACTATATAGCGGGTAATCTGGCTGCCATCAATGAAGGCGGCCGCTTCACCCCACCACCACCTGGTCTTCCCGAGGACAGGGCTGCCGCGGCCTGGAAGAAGTACGATAACGACCTTTTCCAGACAGCTCGTCTTATCACCTCGGGCTTATACATTAACATCACGCTTGTCGACTATGTGAGAAATATCGTCAATTTAAACAGAAGCAATACGACCTGGACTCTTGATCCTCGTGCCGAAATGGGCAAAGATACTGGTACATTCCCTGGGGCTGAGCGAGGCACGGGTAGCATGGTGTCGGCCGAGTTCAATCTTTCTTACAGGTGAGTTATTCCGAACTCGATAAACGCTTTCTAGGAACTAATGTCATGATAGATGGCACTCTTGCATCTCCGCTAAAGACGATGAGTGGATCAAAGAGTTCTATCGCGGGATCTTCGAGAACAAAGACCCCGAAAACCTTACAATCCAGGATATGTTCATGGGTTTCATCAAATTTGACAAGAGTATTCCCGAAGATCCAGCAGAGCGAACCTTTGGTGGCTTCAAGCGCGGCTCGGATGGCAAATTCTCCGACGATGATCTCGTCAACTGCATTTCTGATTCTATCGAAGATGTGGCTGGTGCTTTTGGTAGCCGTAATGTGCCCCAGTCCATGAAGCCTGTCGAGATATTGGGTATCCTACAGGGTCGAAAGTGGAACATTGCTGGCCTGAACGAATTCAGAAGACACTTCGGTCTCAAGCCGCACGAATCATTCGAGGATATCAACTCTGATCCTGAAGTTGCGGGTGCCTTGAAGCACCTCTACGGCCACCCTGACTACGTCGAGCTTTACCCAGGTCTAGTGGCTGAAGAAGCGAAAGACCCAATGGTACCTGGTGTTGGGATCGCAGTGAGTGATCCCGAGTAGCTTCGAATGAACTAGAAGAGTGCTAACTGATGTAATAACCAGCCAACATACACCATTTCTCGTGTCATTCTATCCGACGCTGTCTGCCTAACTCGTGGCGATCGATTCTACACAACCGACTACAATCCGAGATCATTGACCTCTTGGGGTTTCAACGAAGTTTCATACGATCTCAACGTGAACCAGGGCTGTGTTTTCTACAAGCTGTTCATCCGTGCATTCCCGAATCACTTCAAGACGAACTCAGTATATGCACACTATCCCATGTGTGGTAAGTAACAGCACATGCAATTCATTTCGCTCCAATTTTCAGACCTTGCTAATGCGAGATGCAGTACCTCAAGAGACGCAGAAGATCCTGACGAACCTCGGCCGTGTTCAAGACTTCGACTTCAGCCGCCCGTCCCACGTAGCCCGGCCCATCAATGTTAAGACATCTGCCGCTGCCCAGCATATTCTTGAAAACCCGAACCAGTATAAGGTGAACTGGAGCCAAAGCCTCTCAGAGTTAATGGGCCCTGGTTTTTTTAAACCATCGCCGTCCAGTGACTCGGCCTTCCATTCAAACAAGGCCAACTGCATGCACGACCAATTGTACAGGGGCGAATGGACCAGCCAGCTGAAGAGCTTTTATTCCCAAACTACCGACAATCTCATCAAAGAAAGATCATACAAACTTGTCGGCACGAACTTCGTTGATGTAATTAGGGAAATTGCACACGTCGTGCCAGTGCAGTTTGCTGCACGCACGTTTGGTCTACCCCTCAAGACGAAGGACAACCCCAAGGGTGCCTACAATGAGCAAGAGCTCTACGCAGTTCTGGCGTTGCTTTCTTCGTGCCTTTTCTTCGATGTCGACCCTGTCAAGTCATTCCCCTTGAAATTCACAGCTAAGACGGTAGTGGGTCAACTCGGTGAACTGATCGAAGCTCATGTTAAGTCTACCAAGGGCTTATTTGCCTCGAAGCCCAAGAAGGGTGACATGGCGGCATATGGCTCCGATTTGATCAAGGGGTTGTCCAAGGAGGGCTTGAGCAACCGTGACATTGCTTGGAACGAACTTCTCCCAGCTGCTGGCGCCACTGTGCCCAACATCTCCCATGTCGTAAGTTCAATCTGTCAATATTTTCTTTCATCATACTGACTCGAATCAAGTTTTCTCAATCCCTTGACTACTTCCTGACACCGAATGGTGCCAAGCATCTTCCAGAGCTATACAGAGTTGCGAACTTGCCCTCTTCAGAAGAGAGCGACTCCCTGCTTCTTGGCTACTGTATGGAAGGTATCCGGCTAGCTGGTACGTTCGGTGCATATCGAGAAGCGGAGGTCGATGGTGTTATTCCCGAAGATGACGGCAGCGAAGTGCCCGTGAAGGCCAAGGATCGCGTCTTCATCAGCTTTGTAAGTTCATACTCCTACATTTCAACCTACTAGAACTCTACTAACCAGTGATGTACAACAGGCCTCTGCAGCCAAGGATGCGAAAAGCTTCCCTGAGCCTGAGGAAGTCAACCCACGCCGACCCCTCAACTCGTACGTCACTTATGTGCTGGGCCCTCACACCTGTCTGGCACAGAACACTTGCCAGATTGCGCTCACCGAGATGTTCCGCTCCATTTTCCGCCTCAAGAACCTGCGTCGTGCCCCTGGCCCTCAAGGCCAGCTCAAGAAGATTCGTGGGTCTGAAGGGTATGATCTGTACCTGAGAGAGGACCGAGGAGCACTCTATCCCTTCCCAAGCACGATGCACATCTGCTTCGACGCCTAAGTTTTCTTCCTTTTGACGGATATCGCCTCTGCTCCCCTTTTTGTATGTCGATTGGTTGATGTTTGTTATTACTGCCCAAATTGATTTGGCCACTGGGCCAACTATCTGGATATACCATGGGATATTGATGGAAGTTTTGTGATTTGCAAGAATAGTTATATATATATTAGTCTATTGGTAATTGACATTGTAACAATTATTGTTTTAGTTCGACAATTTCTCACCCTCTCTCTGCTATTCCATTATTCTGCGTGTGACTTGTCCGATATGTTACGTTTACTAAGTTGAGATCGTTAACCCTTTTATTAGGCACTCATTGTTAAGAAATATAAATTCAAACGGAGTGGCAGTAAGTGTACATTTCCGATATTGATATGCTGTCTCTGTCGGAAACCACGATGTCAATAACATCTAAACTTGAGAATATCCTTAGCATGACCAACCCAGTCATGCCCCGACACAAGCCCTGGGTACTGCCCCGGAAATGGTATTTCCGTTCCAGGCAAGTCACCGACTATTCTAGCCTATCACAGTCAACTAGTCTCGCTCAGCCCTAGCGCCAGCCCTTGTCTCAGAGTACTGTGGGGGTTGCAAAAAGAATAAGGGTATATATGAATATTCCGGCAGGCTAGGGCAGTGCGGGTCAAAGTAGAAACTCAGGTATCCTTATACTGACGTCAACTCGAAGGGGGGATAAGCTAACCAGCGAACACTATTAGCGCTATTAGGAATCGAACTTAACTCGACTCACTACACTAGATAACTCGCCGTGTGTAGGGATGCTAAGACGGCGAAACATGAAGCCACGTGCGGCTAGAGGGATTGTAGAACCAAGATCTCCCTATAACCCTGACTAGGAGCAGGGGATGAGATTACTTGATAAGGAATGCCGGGTTATGGTGACAATCATAGTGTGGTCTGGCAGTAGTCTGGGGTCGTCCAGGATCTTAGAAGCGGGGGGAGGCCTCCCTCTCCTCTCGCTAAGTAGGACCTATTTCAATGGATACCTACATATGTACGGCAGCCCTCACCAATCACCTAGAGTTAGTAGCTGTAGTGGGTCGTATTACCTTAACAATTGCCATGTATTTTGATCATCATTTCGTCGCATTTCTCGACCTCGTCTTTGTTTTCTCTTAACATTTCCCCTCCCCGCCACCAGCATTTGAGACACCGCCTGTGCCTCTCTCCTTAATCGCAACCAGTAGCTTAGCGCAGTCATTACCAGAAACGGTGCGCGATTTTCAGAGTGCTGAGAAACGTAAGGCAAAACCTTGCTTTGTAGGACAGCTGATGATTTTGTTGTCATATGCAAACAAAGCGGCCTCGCAAGGCTGGAGTATGAATTCTCTTGCAGCACTGTAACTTTTGGTTCCAAGCCTCCCCATCTTACAGTGCGACATCCTCTTTGCCCATCTCCTTTTCTGTCCAAGGTTCTCTGTACGTCACTTCTAACGAGCGGGTGGAAAAGATGGATAGGATGTTAGCCAGTAGCTTTATAATAGGTTTATAAATATTTGGTCAATAATCGCAGTGCTAGACTGATCTATTGTCTCTGTGTCCTCCCACGTTGCATTTACTCTTCTTTTCTCCTGTCCAACCTTGTTTCGGCTTCTCAGTGATACCACCCATCCCTGATAGAAGACATTTTATTCTACAGCCAATCACTAGAAGGAATGGACGACGACGAGCTCCAAATCAAGCCAAATCTTCGCTGGGAAGATGTCGAAGTTGGCTCTCATGGTGGTCGTGGCCTTCGTCGTCGGGACTCGACCGGTTCTATGTCCATTCGTAGTGTGCGATCACGTCGTGAAGTTGACCCAGCTATTGCTCTCCCGATCGAATACCGTACATTGTAAGTGACCAAAATCAGATATCTGTCTTCAGTACCATATTCGTGTGTGCTAATAGTGTCATGAAAGGTCGTATCAGATCTCCGAATCCAAACAAGTACACGATCTTAGAGAGCGCGAGAAGACCAAAGATGCTGCCACGAAAGGTTCCTCGAGACAACCTTCACTAGTAACTCACACGGAATCTCGCTGACCCTACCAATACAGAGTTTTCTGCGCTCGAATGGCACACCGTCTCCACCGCTGAAGCCCTTCGTCGCCTTACTACTTCCATGACTGAAGGCTTATCCGACGAACAGGCAATCCGCAGGATCAAGGAGTATGGACGAAACGCGCCCTCCCCTCCAAAATCACATACACTTCAGACTTGGTTGGGATATTTCTTCAAAGGCTTTGGTCCAGTCCTCCTTGTCGGAGCTATTTTGGTCTTTGTATCTTGGCGACCGCTTGGGCAACCCCCCTCGTTAGCGAATTTGGTGAGATCTAAAACCTATATAGTTTGCATTATTGAAGGACATCTACTAATAAGTCTGCTAGGCTCTTGCTATAGTCCTGATAGCTGTGTTCTTTATTCAGGCTGCTTTCAATGCGTTTCAGGATTGGAGCTCATCTCGCGTGATGAGCTCAATTAAAAGCATGCTTCCGGAAGAGTGTCTCGCCATTCGAAATAATGTGCAGCTGCCACTGCTCGCGGCAGAACTCGTCCCAGGCGATATAGTACTGGTGAAAGCCGGAAACAAGTTACCGGCTGATCTGCGATTTTTACAGGTCTCAAGTGACGCTAAATTAGATAGGTCAATCCTCACGGGAGAGTCGGTTCCCCTCGCTGCTAGTGTTGACTCGACCGATGACAATTATCTTGAGACTCGTTGCATTGGAATGCAAGGAACTCACTGTGTTTCCGGCTCATGCACTGGTCTGGTTGTGGTAAGTTTCGCACATTATTAAAATACCGTATACCCTTTCGCTGTGTCGATACGAAACATCCGATATTAATAAAAGCGGTAACCACTGACCAGTGTTGTGATAGGCAACCGGCGACCGCACCGTTTTCGGCCGTATTGCGGCTCTGACCCAAGAGCCGAAGACAAAACTAACAACGCTTGAAAGGGAGATATTATACTTCGTGGTTATCATATGTTCCATTATGCTCTTCATGATAACTATTGTCTTGTTCGCCTGGTAAGATGTTAATAGCGATGATGATTTTCTGTTGCGAGCCTTCCCTACTAACGTAAATGTGACTAGGGGTTTCTGGTTGAGGCGTGACCATCCAGACTACATCAGCGTGCCGACTCTAATCGTCGACATCGTCAGTGTGGCAATCGCATTCATTCCAGAAGGCCTGCCTATAGCCCTGACGGCCGGATTAACAATCACTGCAAATCTGATGCGGAAGAATAATATCTTGTGCAAGTCTTTAAAGACAGTTGAGACACTTGGTTCTGTGTCAGTAATCTGTTCAGATAAAACTGGAACATTGACACAGGTAAGCGTTGTTGAAGATCTACTGCATTCCATAGTAAACGTCGAGCTCGCGCTGACATCACCTAGAACCGTATGACAGTGACAGAATGTACAATCGGCACGCGTAAGTAGCTACTTCCAGGAAATTGAATATCCCTATTCTATGGCACTCAATAGGAGAGACCACTATGGAATATTAATCTGAAAACCATACTGCATACTCCCAGCGCGCAATTTATCTCTACAGCCCCCAGCAATATCAGGGTGCTAACCTTTTCAGACACCATTACGGCAGATGAGGCTGAGGACGAGCTCCTTACCAGCACTACACCGGCAGTCGCTGGGATCGTGACGACAGGAGTTGACCAAGTGAGAGCCATTGCTGCCCTTTGCAACGCTGCCGAGTTCGACGCTGCTACCCGCAATCTCCCTGAAGAGGTAAGCTTATTAACTTCCCCCTATTCGATATAAATTCATAACAACTTGCTATTGCAAAACCTTTCTGTTTCCCGGGATCCTTCAACCTTAGAAGTTACTTGATGAGAAATTTCGTTCTGAGTGTCTATTGACTCCCGTTTCCTTGATTAGGAACAACGGATCTTTGGTGATGCCACTGATCAAGCTATCCTGAGATTCTCAGAAAGACTTGGCTCAGTTAATCATATGCGTCAATGTTGGACCAAGACGTACGAACTTGCTTTCAATAGCAAAAACAAATTCATGATCAGGACGTTTTCTATGTCTAGGAAAGAATGTCTAGCAGCCACATTCTCCGAGATTGAGGCGGAAAACTTCGAGACAGGAGACACGTGAGTCAACCATTCTAAACTTTGAAATGGATGCGCTAATTAGAAAGAGTAGACTACTGACTATCAAAGGCGCACCCGATGTGCTCATTGACAGATGTTCATCGTTTACTACAAATGCTGGAGATACCCACCCGTTTGATGATGATGTGAGGAAAGCATTCGAAGACACTAAGAACTTATACAGCAGCAAAGGAAAGCGCTGCATCCTGCTAGCTCGAAAGGTTATTCGTCAATCAAATATCCCATTTGATCGGAACACGAGTCACTTTGAAGAGGTAGTTCTACAAGAAGCTAAGACAGACTTGACTTTGGTGGGGCTCTTAGCTATTGTCGACCCGTTACGTCCTGAGATCCGTGATGTAGTTCAGGCTCTACGCGGAGCTGGAATCCGGATTTTCATGGTAAGTGATTCGATAATCAAATCTGCAGGGTATTTGCTAAATAATCACGTAGGTTACTGGTGATTTCGCTTTGACAGCTCTTGCTATCGCTCAAGATGCCGGCATTGTCAGCAGTCCATTATCTCTCGTTCATAATGTTTCTGCTCTTCCGCGAGAAGAGGGATCTTTTGACAAGCTATCAGAAAGTACTAGCTCTTCTATTGTTATCAGCGGCCCAGAACTACTCAACCTCAATGAGTACCAGTGGAATCTCTTGACACGATATGACGAAATTGTGTTCGCACGTACAACCCCAGAACAGAAGCTCCGTATTGTGAAAGAGTTTCAACAAGACAGCGTCGTGGCGATGACAGGAGACGGAGTCAATGATGCACCGTCTCTCAAAGCCGCAGATGTTGGCATCGCACTCGGTTCTGGCTCAGATATCGCGATTGAGTACGTGGCCCTAACTTTTATCAATCACACCGAATTTTGGTGGGCTACGCGATCGTCGCGTCGTCGCGTTTCTTTTCTACTAAATTTCTAACTCGATATTAGAGCGGCCGATATGGTTCTTCTAGATTCATTTTCATCAGTTGTCGAAGCAGTCCAGTACGGCCGCGTGGTCTTTGACAATCTAAAAAAGGTCATTTGCTATCTCTTACCTGCAGGCAGTTTCTCCGAGTTTTGGCCGGTTTTCACCAGTGTTCTGTTTGGTCTCCCTCAGATCCTTTCCTCGTTCCTGATGATCATTATCTGGTGCGTAATATCTGCCATACGTGTTCTTCTCGCTTAAGACTAATCCCGTTCGATACAGTTGTCTGACCGACTGTGCTGCTGCAACTGTGTTGTCTTACGAAAAACCCGAAGCTGATGTTCTACAACGCAAACCCCGAGACGTAAAGAAGGATCGCCTTGTCAACCTGCAACTAATTACGCACGCGTACGGGGTGATTGGTATATTACAGACTGTCACATCCTTCTTCGTCTCATATTGGTACCTTCAGCGTAATGGGATTCCATTTAGTCAACTGTGGTTTGGGTTTGGCAAGATTCCGAGAGGTGTTGATCCGGACTACTACGCCGAAAAGCTGAACGTCGCCTCGTCTATTTACTTTGTCAACCTAGTCGTCATGTCAGTTGGAAGAGTCCTCATTAGGCATTTATCTAATCGCTAACATATCTGAATAGGCAATGGTTCAACTTACTCGCAGTCCGAACAAGACGCTGGAGCATCTTCCAACATCCGCCCGCTTTCAATAAGAGAACTCAAAATCTATATATATTCCCTGCTGTGTTGTTTTCCTTATCAATGGCGCTTCTTTGGCTGTATATTCCCCAACTGCATCCTATTCTTGGTACGCTGCCTATACCGATTGAGCATTGGTTCTTGCCATTTGGCTTTGGCTCATTTATCCTATTGTTCGACGAGATTCGGAAATTCTTCGTTCGGAAATATCCTAACAGCTTTGTTGGTAAGATGGCTTGGTAACTAGGAGAAAGAGAGCTTGAGTATATAGAAACTGGAACGTAAATTCGCTTTAAAGCGATACCAGCCTCAGTATAATTTCGCTGTCATCTCATTTGGTCTTTCTCACTTGGAGTAAAGTCTCGAACTATCAGGGGCTATACTTACTTATAGACCCCTAGAGTGAAGATAGTGGCCTATCGGTACTATATAAACGGGTTTTCTTACCCCGCCTCAAAATAGTGAATGGCCAGGGGCCAATTGGCTAACCTATCTAACCCTATAGCTATTGACACTTTATAACTACCTACTATGTGACTACTTTAAGAGTTCTATTCACCCTAGGACCTTACTCCCGACACGAGTAAAGAAACTTGCAGTACTTTTGTCTCGCACTTAGGTGGGCCTCAGCCTACCTGCGTTCATAAGCGATCAGATGCGAGTAGAATTTAAAGTTCTATTTCTATGTTCTATCCTATACTACAATCGTGAGGTGATCCCCTTATATAGAAGATCTTCCGGACTTTGGTTGGGCCGCTTTCGGATCCACTCAAGTGCGACAGTTTGAGTCGTAAAGGGTTGAGGAAAACTTTAACTTACTAGAAGACACTCAACTACTGCTGTCTCTTTTATCCTCTCTAGCTATCTGTGAAAAATCCAGATCCATTTGCAACAAAGTCAAAGCAAATCTTTGTATATTTTACACAAGCGTTTGAACCTCTTGAAGCAGTGACTCTAAGGTATAGTAACACGAGTATTGTGGTGAAGTGTATAAACTTATCGCAATCTCTCACCACTTCCATTTGTTTTATCTTTTCTTGGCACACACACATACACGCGCACACCATCGTCATCACTTCACAAACTACCGACAGCAAAAATCACACAATTGACACCCAAATTTCCTAGTTCACCTACTTCATCCGATTTCGAGATGTCCTGGTCTTCTCTTGCCGCTCTTCTTGAGTCCATGATGGGCCGTGCAAGTTATGACACCACAGGTACAAAGCTAAAGCTTAAGCCTGCTCCTAAACCCTCTTGCTAAATAGGATTTGGTTGCATAGATATAAATGGGTTTAAACCCTTATTTTATCTACTGTAATTCTCCTTCTGGTAGGGTCTCTCTTAGCCCAGAATCACATCCTCTAGATCATATCTCCTTTTATAGTAATTTTAAAATAAACCTTTTCCTTTGAATAAAATTACTGATTTGTTCTTAGTATAGAATTGTGAACAATGATATTTTTCTATAAAGAAATGTAGCTATTTATTAAACTCTTATGGCCTTAATAGTATATGTATAACGGTAATGGTAACTAAAGGCCTAATTTGCTAGGATCTACTCCATACTTATTGTAACCTGTTGCAATAATACTTTTTGTTTTATCTTACCTTTTATTATAGACAGTAAAACCTTTCACGATGGGCAGCCAGCTAAGGGCCTTATACGTATCTGTGTACGATTGAGCGACTGACTTACCGACTGTTTAACTGAGTGACTATTTGCGATTTGTTAACGGTTGCAAAGGTTTGGAGAGAGATTAATGCGAGGAGATATTGCATGGGCGCCGGATAGAAGAATTTTGCCGACGCTATTACAAGTAATATTTGCTGGGGCTATAGGTTGTAAACTATATATTCCACGACTATCAAGCTGAAATCGCAAATCTAGGGGGGGGTTGAAAAATCTGCGCACAAGGTCCAAAGTCTGGAGTTTAAGTTAATCAATCAAGGTTTATCCAGCTACCCTACTCCTAGAAGAAGGAGGTGGCTAATCAAAGGGTTAATTCGTCAGGCCCTCCTTTGTCCCTTTTGAAAGCTGTTAAAATCATGTCCTTGCATACTGCTCTACCCCTTGTTCTGACAATGAAACAAGGAATGCAAGAGCTAAAACCCACGTTGTTTAACTAAGCAGGGACTTTTTGGCTACGAAAATAACCATCAGTCTCTGTAGTATATATAACTTTCAAGGAATCTCGATAATCGACTCAATTTCCTCGACCACACACTTATCCTCACTCTAACATACATACATATTAGCAAATCAGCAAGTTACCAAACGCCATCTTATCATCCCAACATAAGAAAACTTGAAAAGACTACTACATCAAAACAAACGCTTCCCAAAGACACAAATTACCAAAATGTGCTGCCACACGGTCTCTCAAACCACTCCTACTTCCAGTCATCTGGCACCAATCTCTGATTGTATGGGTCATGGATGGAAATGTTGTAGGTGCTCATCGCTAGCGTCCGAGGGCGATAGCATGTGTTCTTCATGTGGACATATTCGGTGTACAAGCTGCAGTGATAACTAGTTATCCAGAATTGTCACATAACAGCTTGTCCTAGCCGCACTCCATTATCCAGAAAAACTACTGTCAGCAGCTGATAGAGTCACCGCTATATTTCCTTGTTCTACAAACCTCTTTGATCTTTTACTTTCACAAAGTATTATTCTGATATTTAGTAGAAAAGAATAGAAAAAGGGTTTAAAATACATTTAAAAAAAGAAGAAAAAAAGTAAATCTTGTGATTAACTTGTACCTTGACTATATGCTATGACTAATACAACGGTGGTTTAGGAGGAGTTTGTGAAGTGAATATATATCTACACATTTGTACACCTTAATATTTTTTTTCTTTAGGTCATTTTCTTATGATATCACCACATTGTCGCAAGGTCATGATTGTAAGATATGTAACACTTTTGAGTGTTTGAAAGGATAGTCGACCCAGCCTAGACTATTAGACAAATTCTCTAGGTTATTATCTAGATTATTTATCGGTGCCATTACAATAGTTGAGGGGAGCCTAGCAAAATCTGTTGTACCATGATTAATCAATATTATATACTTAGTCATGGTGGGCTAACGTCGATTATAACCTAGCTATCACACGTAGCGAATACGAGGCTGCAAGTTTCAGACCCTCTGAACGCGTTACACGCGCTGAAACGCGTCTTCCCGTCTATTACTGATATTCTTCCTGATGTCCTACGTGAGGCTATTCAGCCCTCGCTTAACTGAGACATAAGCGCCGAGGTCGGAGGTTTACTCTATTGGCCGAAGTTGTATATAGATACGTAGCCAAGCCACCTAAACGGAAGAGAATCCGAATGGTCAAGGCCTTAGGCAGTCATAACAGATTATTGTATTCTGAATAGAGACAATTCCAAGCCCTGAAACCAGCCCTTGTTATACTGGCTGCTGAGCGCTTCGATCTCGACGCTCTTTCCAAGCACGGTTAGCTAACGCCCCCTGCTGCTCAGGCTCGAGTTTGCGCAAGCTGAATCCTAATATCAGATAGTCGGTAATCACCAGAAATTCCTCCACAACAGCCAAGGCCACACGGACGCCAACACTTCCTCCGACAATAGAAAAAGTGCTATTGTGAAGGGTAACTGCCAAAACAGAATACACAAGGCGTGTCAGAATAAATGGCCAAGCGATAGCTACTGCAATAGGGCTGCGGCGCTCTTGAGTGGGCACCGTATTTCTGTATCCGGAGGAAATCAGGAGGAAGTAGGTGAGGCCAGCGAAACCAATAATGTATAAAGCGATAGCTGCCTTGCTCGTGTCGGAAACCATGACCTGGTTATCTTCGGATGAAGATCCGCCAGAACCCCCGGCGATGCTGAGAATCAATCCGAGGGTGATAAAAAGTTGAACAAAGCGGAATTGCTTTGTACTGAATAACTCTTCTCCCCTCGAGTTTATCCAGTCGACACTGCTTAAAAGTTAATGTTCTCCCCTAAAAATATTAGATATAATAGAGATGGTTACAAGCGGGAGACTACTCCTAAGGTAGCAAGAAGGAGAGGAGAGATGCCGATAGAATCGATGATAATCGTGGCTTTAAGTAAACCTTCGGATTGGTTGTTGTATGTAAGAAGCTGGCAGACGGCACCAGCAATTCTCACTACGCAAAGAATGACACTATAAACCCAACCCGAGGCTCTATGTACGCCATGGCGAGAACAGACCATGATTGCCGCAATTAAAGCTGGGATGTAAATAATAAGCTCCACAATGGAGACATAGCCTTCCGCGCCAATGGCCATGATGAGCCCGATAACTATGGTATGTCGATTTATTGGATTCTTCGGTTTCGGGTGTTGGTTTGTGCATGAGGTAGTTTAGTGAAGGACAGATATCATTTAGTCGAAGAGGGCTGAAGACTATTTAAGTTTAATTACAGTGACGTTTCGCTTTAACAAGTTTATCTAGAAGACGCATAGAAGTCTGAAGAGGCGTAGACTGGCGACGTACGGCGCTCCTCTTTCAGAGAGCCTTGCCCAAATTGCGTATTCAACTCGACGCTTCAAATATTAAGAGAGTCATACCGCCTGGCTGATTCGGAAGCATGTGGTTCCGTACTAGGATTCGTGTCGAAATCCCCATAAGGTGCTGCTCTAGCACTGTGCTATGCCTATTTTGGTATACACTTCGATTCTTAGCTGGCACGCTTGCACTGCCCCACGTGCCTCTTACAGGTGACTCGTATTCCAGGAACCAGGCCAGGAACCAGGCGGAAAATTCTCGGCATGGCTGAATTCGACAAAGAGTATTAATAACTTATATTTCAACCGTTTTTCATTTCGGGTATAATGTGTAGTGTATACTAAGTGCTGGCACTGTGGCTGATATATGAGGCACCAGCCACCCATGTGCCTGGGGACCCATGTGGTTGGAGGTCAAGCCGAAGAAAAAGGGGCTCAATGAGAAGAAACCAAGTTAGAATGGGAGGATCATCACATCGTATCATTTGTTCAAATTGCGTTGCGTTCCTAATGATAGCCAAGTTCCACTAGTTATAACTATGCTAAGAGGTGTAGTCGCAGGTATATCTCTCAGAATAAGGATCCCCATTCAGAGCGTTGAAGTGAATTTCATTCTATTACTTTTAAGGAAGTTACACCTTTATTGAAAAATTTTACAATACCGCGGTATCTACGCTGAAAAGAAGGAATGTGTAGCTTGAGATGTTCTACTCAGATACCCACAAAACTCTGCATTTTCATCCCCAGCTCTTGTATGAGTAAAGATATGTGCTTTAAAAAGAAAACCAAAGTCACACTAACACAATGTTCGTTGTGTTCTAGTTTATTATTTATTTTCTCGTCTTCTGGGAGCTGTTAGCCCAGATCTAAGCAAAGCTAAATATGAATTAAAATTCCACGTTGAAGGTTGAAGCTTTGATCACCCAGTGTTACAAATTGCGATTTGCCAAGATTGGTACGGATGATAAGAAACCACAATAAACATTAAACCCTTTGTTTTTTCTAACTTAACAATCATAGATAAATTCCAACTAATCGTATCTCCTTCGCTAAACCGGAAGCATTGCAACCTAGCAATTAGCAGTAATCCAGCGGCCGCTCAAGTTTATGATTCTTTTAGCTCCTACTCAATACGTCAACTACGAGTTTGTATCGGATACCGATCAGCTTAGACTTAGGGTAGACTTGCTAATGAACTAAATTAAAGTACTTGTATATCCTTGGAAAAAAAAACAAAGCTAGGGTATTCATATTACATCCCCAGCTGAACAGTAACTTAATCCCTCGATTACATCTTCATCCTTGTCGCTTACCACGCTATGCTTTTATGGGTTTAATAAGCCTGGCCGTATAATGAGGATAGCATACTTTGGACATTAAACGTGGCTTTTGACCTGCTCTTCTGTCCAGTCCCAGAAATTTGCGGCAGTCCCATTACCACCCTCTGCTCCAGATCGTGTCGCTTCTTGTAGGTCTTTTCGAATCTCAGAGACACGTCCGAAGGGAATGACTAAATAAACTGAGATCAGAAAGTTGAATCACTTGCGGTGACAAGCCTGTTTTGCTTACCCCAGCTTCCGGTCTTGTCAATCGTGATGTCCGGCGATAGCCCGGCATAGAGTTGAGTGTAAGCGCCATTGACCGGGGGATAAGTTATCAACGTTGTAGCTACCGCGATGCCCATGTTATTGTTCTCACGGTAGAGATCAGATGCCAGATTTCCTGGGTTGAGTGGAATGCTAATGATGCCATCGGATTTGTGTCGTTTAGCATATTCCACGCCGTGTAGCCAATTTCCGACTTTACTGATGGAGTACTTCACAAGGTCCGATTCGTCACGTTGATAATCTAAGTTGTTGATATCAAGGCCGATCGATTTCAATCCGCTCAGCTCCGCACCTTGAGAACTGACCCAGATCACACGCACAGAGCCGGGTGTCGATGACTCGGTCCGAGCCGTGTTGGCGAGGATCGGCGTCAGAAGCTTGGTGAATAAAAATGGAGCTATAGTGTTGATTCCCAAATGGTGTTCATAGCCTTGAGCTGTATTTGCACCTTTGTTGGTGTTCTGAACCCCAGCATTGTTGAAAAGAACGTGGAGTTTCGTCTCCATGGAGAGAAACTTTTCTGCAGCCGCCTTGACTGAGGACAGGTCATTGAGGTCGATTTGTAAGAAAATGAGGATACCGGCTGATGATGGATGGCTGTTTTGGATGTCTTCGATCGCGTTATTTGCCTTACTCTCCGAACGGGCGGCGACGTAAACTTTAGCGTTTTTAGAATACAGGAGGCGGGCCAATTGCTTTCCCACCCCGGTGTTTGACCCAGTAACAAGGTAAACCTAAGAAAGAGGAGACAGTTAGCTGTAACACTTGCATATAGGATCGTTCTTCTGCGCTTTGTGAACCTACCTTGCCGCTAAGGTCAGGGACATTCTTTTCGGTGAATTTTGGCTTAGGTGGAAAGAATTGAGTCAACATGCTTGAGAAATGGCCCCCCATCTTTGAGCTGCTTATGAAACTTATACGTCTAAACCGGTATGAAAGTCGAGTTGTGAGACTGGTGGCTTGAACTATGAGCGAGGTTTGTACTGCCAAACGAATTAAAAGTCTTGGTCTCTCTAGGAACTCGTTTTATATGTCGTTGGATGGGAATCACTAGGGATTTAATATTCTTCCTTTTCGAGTGACGATTCTCAACGGTTGGATTGTGGTGGACATAAACGTAGACTGTATTCCGTTCTCTGGCCCAAATTGTAACGAGCTAAGGCCGTTTAAGTATATATGTCACCGGGACGTCGGAATTGTTTAGGGCCCGTGAGAGTAACCCGAATCGATAATATTGTGTTCGATCTTAAGAGGTTCCCGTCATCATCCTATCAGTTCCATTCATTTGATCTTTCAGTCTCACTAACAAAAAAAAACTGCCGTACTACGTGTCTCTGATCACAGGATTGCGGGTCTTCTAATCCTGGTAATAGCCAATCATCATGCGGCGTTTCCGAATCAGCCAATCACTGCATTGGGCAATAAGGCGCTTCCTAGATACAAGGACGTTATTCATTCAAGACTCGAGCTGGGACGTACCCCGAGTGACCTAGGGCATAGTAAAATCTGATGAAACAAGGATTCAGAGTTGAGCGCTATTTGATTACTCCAAAGAGAACGCTATAATGCATTACCATTCATCTACTCCTCTCTTCCCTGTTCTCTATTGAGCGTATGAGACTAGGTGCAAGCTTTCTCTCGTATATGTAATTCGAGTTTCGTATATAATAGAGCCTTTTCATTTCCTTCTAATCACCATGTCTTTGGTACACGTACTAAGAAGTCTGACGTGGTTGTACGTCCTGGGTGTAATCTCTCTTCGCTTTTCGCTAAACAGGCGTATCCATAATTCAGGAAATGCTGGGATACATGAAGCTATAATGACAAGGTCCGTCTTGATACTATTAGTTGAATGAAGTAAAGGAGGAGAATGGATGTGGATATTATATAAAGCCAAAATATGTCACAAGTTGCGCCGGACGAGTTCTGCTTCGGAAATCGCAAGATCTTAGCGATCGTAGCAATCATAGCGCTACAAGGCGTTGTCTTAAGCTTTAAGCCTCCGCTTCCTTTTTTAATATTTTAGATTTTAATAATCATCATGCAATTTATTGCAAGAAAAAAATAACTACTAGCTCAAAGTAAAAAAAAAACCCCTCGAATATAAAGCGTTATAATTATAATGATAAAAACAAGGCTTGGTAGCTACAAGGAAACGGCGGAACTGTTGTACTGCTACAATGAGTCAGCAGACGTTGTACCGAGTGTATAATCTTGCACTGTAGATAAGATTTACCCCGCGTGCAAACAGGCGAACTACTATTAAAGACTACAGAGTCTACTTACTACATCGCTGTCTTATATTTCGATTTTAGGGTCTCACGACGTTAAGCCAAACTCTGACCGGAGTGCTCTTTTTGAGATTATACTTCCTCCCCGAGTGAACACTTCCGAAATTTTGTCAGAGACTAATCAAGGCTGAATTGGATGTGTAGATCATTTCTCGGCAACTAGTATGCAGAAGCTGTTTTAGTTCTCCCATTTTCGTCTACGATAAGATCATGCCGGTAGCCATCTTCCGAGACATCAGACACCGCATATGCCAAGGGCATGATTTGACCCAGATCGGATGGGAAGAGACGTCCGCCCAAATCCTGCATTGCCGCTCCTCACTCAGAGTTTATGGTCAGACAGACCGCTACTACAAGCATAGTTGAACCTATTACCGGGAACTTCTGTAACGATACTGAAAGCATACCCAAATGTGGCTTCCCCCAATCTGTCATTGGAAAATACAAATACAGCTAGTTCTTAGTGACAATTGATCTCTCAAATAGCGTTTGGTCCCTTGCAACCGTCACCGGGGCTTTGGGAACGCGACCTGGCTCTACTCGGAAGAAGACCACGGAAGAGCCAAAGAAACGTGATGCGGGCAACCTCTTCAGTGACGACATCGAAAGCTTGGCCGGCCTGTGAATGAACACAGGCCTGGGAGCTTCTTCATATCTACTGAGATCTATAGCACTCGTTGAAATTATGATTGCATGCTACAACTAATATATTGTATATTAAATGCAGAGAACCACTACCTGTTTAAAAGTTACCGCTCCCGCCACTACTCGCAGTACCCCGCCTATAACTACCTCGACTACCTAGGAGGTGGACTAAGCCGAGCTCAGCGATCGACAACGCTACTGCAGCCCTGTAACCCTGTCGCTCGATTAGCCTACCCCGCTGCTTATTGAATTATTAGTGGCCGTATTTAGATGTGGTGAAGTCGAGAGACTCCGGTGTAGCCAACAATAAGTCACCAGAGCACTTCCTTCCCGAGTCCTTGACTGTCTGAGAAGGAATTTCTCTTCCGAGTATGCCATAATATATGACGTGCATAGCAGATACATTGTTTGCTTCTACTTTAGAAATCCTGTTCGTTGCGTGTCTTGATAACAAGTTACTTCTAATGATCCTGCTGTGTGACGCGATATATGGCGACGTGCTGTGCCAATGCTACAAGGCGTTCGGTCGACGGTAGTTTACATCAAGTATAGTACACAAACTTAGTTCTGATATCTCTTCCATGTGATCCCGACGTTATTATTATGCAATGATAATTCATCGATCCAGAGTTATACCGCCACCCCAGCCTCCACTACTTCGCTACTTTTCTAGCCGTCAGGCACAACAAATGATGCTTATTAAGAGAAGCGCTCAAAGCAATATAACAAAAGCATTAATTCTATCTGAACGTAAGGACGCGAATTAAGAAGTATCAATTCTTCATATATGGATTACATAAAAAGAGTCTAGTAGATGATGTGGACTATGAGGAATACCTCGCTTCTATGGGCACATCTTATGGACAGCAGCATCATCGTCATTCATGGAAGCCAGTTTACAATGGAACCCTCGTCTTAAAGTCCGGAAAGAAATCTTACATCACGCCTCAAACTCCTTCAAGTGGTTTTATCTGGGATATCTTTTCTGGTACCGTGCGACACACGTTCGCCCAGGAAGCCTCTACTGTTGTTGTGGCACCAGGGGCCATGACAGGCAACACAGATACTCGTCATTACCTTAGTAAGTAGTTAATACATATACTCAAACTGATGAGTAGCAACTTGTAACTAACGGTCTCCAACAGACCTATCAAACCACATTTACAGATGGAGCCCCGGCAGCCTAGCATCATTTGGCAATATTCACACCATCAACGAGCGAATCTTATTAAGCGAGCATTTGAAGATGGCTAGATTCTACTATGATTTCATCCGTAATTTCGATCAAACAGATTTGTAGGACATTGATGTATGGATTATTGTTGTTGCATGACTTCTTGTAGATCTCTTGGAGGGTTAGGTTGCAACTATCTTACGGGGTAGACTTATCAGGTTGCGTCTATATATCTTGAAATACTATCACTTCTTCCTGGAGGATATCTGTTGGTTCGGTGAAGTACAAGGTTGTATTAATGTAGCAATAATCTACTCGCAAACTAACTTGGCATATTTAAGAAATTGTGTGCTGTTTAAAAGCCTCTCCATTTCATCATCTCTAGCACTAATGACGACTTCAACACCCCTATTGGGCCTTTGGGGCAGGATGCAGCAGGCGCCGGCGAACTAATTTCAAGACATGCGCATAAACTCAGCCTTCCCTAAGATCGGTCCAAAGTCCAGATCGTAATAGCGCAAGGTAGTCCAGCTCGTTATCACGAAATCAATATCCATAAAGTCTTTGAACACGAAAGTAATATTTCCCACTTCAGGAATTGAAGCTGCAAGAGCGTTTGAGTCGCTTATTAACTACTCATCTGATCTTACAGCTTCAATTATTTGGCCGATGACCCCCGCAAGAAGAGAAAGATTGCCCCTTTCCAAAATTGTGAATAGGGGCAACTGAGGCTGGCAGCAATAAACACTATTATTAATGCGTGAGGGCGCGAAGCCACATTCAAGTATCTTACGATCGTCTATGACGATATTCATACTCGATAGAGCTAATTCCCCGTTGATATGACCATCCGTATGTAGTATGCCGTTCTCAACGAACCGGGCACGCGTCAGGCTAATCCATATGTGCGCTGAATATGCGTCTTTAGTTGAGATCCAGTATTTCCCATGCTGGGGACTAGCGGCGGTTTTCAAAGTAGCAGCGTCCTGAGCAAAAAATGAAAATAGTCAGCTCCGTACTCCAGGTATTTCCGCTGGCGCAGATAAGATCCACGTTGGCAGACTATTAAGATTGGGAGGTAGAGTCATATTGGATTCAGAATGGAGTCCGAGGAAGTTCCAAAGCTCTGGGCGCAATTTGAGGTCTTCGTAAGGCTTTTTCAGTGAGTTTTTGTTCAATATAGGTAATCGACTCATCGTGGATGAGGACACAATTTCTCGCTGTTGTCCAAGCGGTGCACTTCTGACATCTGACGAACTTTCCGAGCTCTGGCAAAGCTGGGCCAATTGTTTTATCACTGCAAAAGAGCCGTCGGCGTCAAAAACGGCATGAGAAGCAGAGACAGCTAGTAAACAGCTTCCCTCGAGCCAGTTAACCCGACCACTGAACGCCTTGGTAGTAATTTCTAATCCTCCTACGTACGGTGCAAGAAGTTTGGCATTTAGTAAGCTCGGTGGCATCCCAGTAAAGCTATTTCCTTTGAAGCCAAGAGATCCAGAGAGATCTGCGACATCCAGTTTGATATTGATTGGAGAATCTGGAATTGCCGATTTCAATGACCCTCGACGCATCTCAGGGCTATTAACGCGCACAATGTCGCCAGCAAGATAGGGTCGTTCTTGAAGCAATCTCGAATAGGCATCTTGAAGAGTGCCTAGGACATGATCTCGTTGCGACAACTCGACTGGTAAAGCTAGTACGATGGCATAACATACGGGCGGAATGGTTTGGTCCAGAGGACTCAATTAGTATGATTCGGGTAGCTCCATGGGGTAACTTTCAACGTTGGTGGAAATAATAATTTCCGGACAGAGCTCGAAGCTTCAGATACGGCGCAGATTACTTGAACTATTGGTCGGTATCAAGAGACAGCACTGAATGAAGATGCAACGACCATTTATGAATACCAATACGCAGCCTTCACTAGTATGTATCTACACTGACTTACGTGTATAGTAATAAGAGGAAACCGCTTCTCAACGATGTAACCGAGGCTCGTTGTTAATGTGTAGCTTAATTTAGAACATGCTCTTATAATTAATTTAGGTTCGTCCCAATAGATCTCAGAGGTTTTATTGGCTATGTAACCATATGTGTAGATCACATCTTTTGATAGCGTGCCTATGCTATTCAAGTAGTAGCGGCGCATATGTCACACGTACTGAATACGAGGCTGTAGGTTTCAGACCTTTTGAACACGTTATGCGCGCTAAAACGCGTCTTCCTATCTATTATTGATATTTTTCCCGATGTCTTACATGAGGCTATTTAGTTTTCGCTCAATTGAGATATAAACGCCAATGTCGGAGGTTTACTTTGGCGGTCAGAGTTAAACAAAACAAAATCCGAATGGTCAAGGTCTTAGGCAGCCATAACAGATTATTGTATTATGAATGGAGTCAATTCCAAGCCCTAAAACCAGCCCTTGTTATAGCGTATATGAGGCCCAATTTTTTTAATTGGGCTATGTGTAAGCAAGGAACTCGCCGCCTGAATATGCTCTTAAGCACGTTGCCTAGAATATACTTCTTTGCTTGATGAGGAATCGGTATATCCTCGTGACCTGATTTGAAAGACTATCCTCCAAAATATGGAGCTAATCCGAGTATACTCTCGCGTGTCATGATGCTTACTGATGTGAACTACATTATGATAATTTTCGTCTTAGCCTATTTAATCAAATGGGTAAATATTGTGTCTCGAGCAAGCCGAGCAATAAATGGCGTGCTATCATCGTGAGCTACGGCGATAACTGCATGAGTGATGCATGAGTGATCAGATAAGCTGAGAGTATCCAACCCTTGTCGACCTGAGAGATCCGTACTTTTCCACTTTGACAATTGATAGCGATAAGCAAACGATAAGCAGGCAATAAAATAACAAGCTTTATAACCTTTAAAATAATTAAAAAAAAATAATTACAACGTAATATTTGTAGCGTTGCTGCTTAGCACTAAAGGGTAACTTTAAATATGTGTTAAATTGGTGCTTATCGTATAGGTGGAGAAATACCAGTTTGGTATGAAAGCACGGATCTCTTAGGTTAACAAGGGTTAGATACTCTCAGCTTATGTGTATACTCTAACTGCATCAGGTATGAAAGCTCTGGACTGTGGGGGTCAACAAGATCTTGAAAATCCAATTTTGGCTTGGCGATCCCGCCTAGACTATGGTGAACTCATGCATTCATCGACTCTACGCCAACTAACAATTTGCCTGGCGCCATACCACACATGATGTGAGGGGTCAGACTCAGAATGAAGACTACGCTGCCTATGAACAGGCGTTCACTACCTCGTGATAAGAACCCAACCTCAGTAGAACCATCTTAACTCCAGCTTAAGTACACCGCAATCGCGCAATCGGCAGGCTATAACTCTGGCTAGTGAGAATGTAAGAGCGGCCTGTACCTAGTATGACCTAGTAAGATCCACTAGATAAACGCTAAAAGCCGGTATAGATAGACCGAATGTGGTGCTGTTGGCTTTGTGAAGGCAATCTACTTGAATACTTGACTTTAATATGCAGCCGCTATAGGGGCTTGCGTACTGCGTATACACTACCTAACAGGGTTTTTAATGCAACAAAATTGGCACGCTTATTGATGGAAAGCTATAACAACTCGCATGCTTTGCATACACTACTAGATTTTAGAAACGCAGTCTTCACGATTTGCCATGGAATCGAAGCCTCTAGGACTTCCAGTCCTAACATCCAAAGTTAAAGTCCCCTATACCACCCTTGCTCTTCAGAGCAAAGACGTTCATAGAATAACCTCCTGCAAACCGAATCCAGCCTAGAAACCAAGTCAAGCTTGCCCCAGTAGGTAGGACACCCCTGTCTGCACCTACAGCGACCATCACTTAAAGGTATATAGCGTTTCCACTTCATGGATGCCCTTTTAGATAAGGTTGCGAAAATACAATGGCCCATGCTTTCTCTTGTACCGAGTGCGGTTGGAATTACATGAACCGGAGATTCCAAGAAGTCGGACCGTCTATTATACTCAATATCATTGGATTCAATATGTTGCCTCGCAAGTGGCATTTAGAATATTCATGGTGATGACTGAGTGAGCTCTTCTCAGCGTCTACATGTGTCAGAATAAGCGAGCCAGTTAATTGGAGGTTCAGAAGTGTCTGTATTGTGTTCAGAGCGCGTCTTGCTGTCTCTCTGAGATGTGTACTAATAAATAGTGTGGCGGGTTCACAGGGGTTAAGCAGTCCCTGCTCACCCCCTGACATATTAGCCCGCAACAATCCATCCAAATTAACCATCAATTCTGACAACATGTGCTCTACCGGGCGGCAAGACAGCGGTCCTGGCTGCTGTGTGGAGACGTGTCGTACAGATGAGGCCGCGGTACTGATCAGTGAAATGCACAGTTACTTAAGGCTGTGTTCACAGCTAAACTGATTTGTAATATGTACTACCGGGCCCGGTAAAGCGCGCGATCTGCATTTGAAGAGAGCGGTCTGGTGTGGATGGAGGACCCAAGAGTGTGGTCTGAACTTCAATTTCATGCAACTTAGTCCCTAGACCATCACACAGGCTATCTTGCCGTTCCCTTCTATAAGCAATGCTGTTAGGTCAATCATTGTACATGGATTATTGGATCGAGTCTAACATAATTACATCTTGTGAACCGATATCGAAATCGGAACATGCAGTTTGAGTACGGCGAGGGCGACTAGCAGCTAGCAAGAATATCACGATCTCTAAATTCTTAGGGGCTTGCCAGTCTAGCCCTCATAGAAATATCCGGAATATGCTGAGTTGCGTGCACTTTATAGTGCCCTAACATGAGCTTGTGAGGCTCATATGGGAAGATCGCTATATTATTTATGACGGCTCCTTCGAGGCAAATCGACTCCTCTCTCGGATTTGAGGACCCCATAGGACAAGTACCCAGGGTACAATACTGAGCAGCAGGCCAATTCCCCCAAGCAGGGAACCCGTACCAATGATGCCTAGTCTTGAGTCGAGCAAGGGCTTGGCGGCCAAAGGGAGAAAGGCGGCAAACACGTTCCGCGTGAAAGACTGGGCGGCGATAGCCGAGCTGGCATAAGCATGGTACGAATCTGCCAAATAGTTAAAAACAGCAAGATATACGCTGAAAATGCCTAGCGTTATGGACGCAACAGATATGACTGGGACAATAAACATGATACTTGGTCTCGCAGTTGCTCCGAGCCAGAACAAGCCGGCAGGTAGAAGAAGGCTCTGCAGACATGCAAATATCAGTCGCGCTTCGGGTTGGCCTTTCAGATCCAGTTTGGAGAACCAGGATGTGGGACTCGTAACAACGTGCTCCTGTAAGATAGCTGCACCAGTTCCTATCACTGAGGCGACAGCGGTTGCGGCAAATACAAGCCCACTGCCTTGTGCTGAGAACTGGTAAGCTCTCTCAAAGATAAGCGGTACCAACTCGAATGACAAGTATAAAATAGACCAAGCGAAACTCATCCACAGCGAGAACCAGAAGACTACGCTCTCGGTGAAAAGCAAATAGAGAGGTCGAACCAGGGCTGTCTTGATCATGAGCGACGTAGAGTTACGATGCTCGTCTTCCAACACCTTCCATCGTAAGTGCTTGAAAGGAGATAAGTCTCCCACACTCTCAGACCAGGTATTAAGTGCCTTTGCCTTGCGACTCAATAGTACGCTACCGCGAGTCTCAGGGAAGAATGCAAAGAGAGCAAGAACGACGAGCCCACAGCTGATGGCCTGCACGTAGTATATCCAACGCCAGCTGACGTGTTCAGTGATAACTCCTGAAACAAGCGGCCCGATGCCCGTACCCAGCAGCGCAGCCCCGGTGAAGATAGCCATGGCTGTATTGCGATCCTTGGCCGCATAGATGTCACTAATGACACCCCCAACAACCGTACTAAAGACAGAGCAGGAAATCCCCGCCAATGCCCTGGTTACTAGCAAACCCGCAAAAGAGGCTGTGACTCCCGATCCAATCTGGCTGATAACATAAACAACCCCAGCCGCAAGAAATAGTGGCCGCCGACCCGTCAGCTCTGAAAAAGACGCGAGGAACATAGGAGCCACGGCGAAGAGGAGCGTGAACAGAGTAATGCCCGCGTAAACCGCGATGTCACTCAATTCCCACATGTCTTTGTACTGCGGGCGCCCAGCCGCATATGCGCCTGGGGTATATGTTGTCACGAAAGTAGTCGAGCATGAGAGCCATGTCACAAAGGCCTTGCGGCCTGGTGACCATTGTCGGGGATCGTCAAACTGAGAGAGAGAAGGGAACGGATCCCAAGCTGAGAGAGGCAACGCCTTAATCTCCCTGTCGTCGCTCCCTTCCTTGGATACCCATGCAGACAGATCTGTCGCATACGTTAGATACTCATAGCGGATTGGTATAACCGCGTCAGCGAGTACGACTCGTGAATAGGGTTCATCTTGATGCTTATCTGCATCCATCGAATGATTCTGTGATTGTTCTGTGTTTGGCGTCAACAAGGCGGAATCAATAAGAAGTAGATAAGAATCAATGCTTGTTGATGGCAATATGATGAGCTTACAAACTATAACGGCGGTACAAAAGCGTGGTGCTTGAATTGATGTGGAAAAAGCCCAAGGCAGCGGATGATTCGGAGCCAATGCATATAGATCCAAATTCAAGACAAGGACAGGGGGCAGTGTAACGATGGCCGTACACGAACGCGAGAAAGATCTACGCTAAGCATTCGGAGGCTCGGTAGGATTGCTGACAAGTTATTGGTACCAGCCAGTACGAAGCAGATGTTTTGTCGACACTGAGAGACAGGGGTCGCCAGAATTCACAGATGAGTTGCCGCAGGTTTCAGATGGAGGACGCCCTTCAATGATGAGGCCACGGTACAGGAAACACAGCTGGTGAAATGAGTGTTATAGGCACTTTAAGCTTTAGCTACGGGGGGGCTGCTTGATTAAGAAGACTAAATTCCAGTTGTGAGAGACGCAGTGGCTAACCTTGCTAGAGCTTAGATGAAGGCTTCCGATCAAGGATAAGTGTCAAAATCTAGGAGCTTGGAACCTGTGCTTACGACGCTTATAAGACTGCTATAGTCGCCACTACATATACTGTAATTGAGACACGAGATGATCTTAGCGGGCCTGTCACCAAGTACCAACTACCATGAACAAAGCGGTGTAAGAGCCTGAACAGACTATCTTGCTTCTTTATTACTTGAGCTGTCAATTGTCGATCAATATAAAGAGCTCGGGGCGGCAACGAAGAAGGGTAGGGTGTTAGAGCTAAATCTACGCAATAAAAGAAAGAGATTGAGACCAAAAGCCAACATGAACTCCAGGAACGACGTCGAAGGTCCTGGGTGATGAGACGCTAAGTAGTATACAGTTAAGTGGTTCCACCAGTAATTCATAGATGTAAATTGTCCTGTGAGTCATGTGACCCCGCAGCATACTTAGTACTTAGTAGATGCCTAGCTCCGGTGAGTCTTTGCCAGTTAATAGTTACGCTGCTTGAACCTCACTGCTGCATTAGCGGCGTGGCTGTCTTAGCCATGTGGTGTTGGCTAGCCATGTAGATGTCGTCAAGAAAAGAGAATGGAGTGTATGCGGATGCTGCCGGCCGCTGTTGTATCCGCTAAACAGAGAACATTAACCAAGAACGTACTAAGTCATATCATAGGACTATAGCCCCCCGGTCAAAGTGCGGTGTGAGATCTAAAAGGGGCAGCCAGGCGCTTACTAAGTACGGAAGTGGAGTGCCAAGGAGTGGCTGACCTAACCACTTAAGTAGAATAGAGAAAAGACGGAAAACCAAGAATAAATAGGGGTAGGAAAGGGTTATATTCACGACATCTGCGATAAAATACTTCTTTTCAATTAACATATTATAATCAAAGGAACCATACGACTAGTTGTTAAATAAAAAGGTTAACAATATGCTCATAGCTGAGCACAAAGGCAGCAAAGGTATGCCTTTAGCTATCAAGAAAGAGAACGAAAAAGAAAAGATAACATAAAGCCATTGTAACCTATATTGTCCTAAACTAACGAACAAGGTGATTATGAAACATGCTATTTAATGCGAGTATAAAATGATGGCGATGTCGATGTACAAGTAAAAGCTAAACATGATTATTATTATTATTTTCTCAGCACAGTACAGTTAAACTAAAATACAAAATGGAGACTTTCACGCAAACTATCAAAAAGGCTAGTGAGTCATTCCTCAAATCTGATCCATCATCTCTTCCAGAGATTCTTGCTATCTTCCTAGGGGGGAGCCGCGTATATAATCAACATAAGTACACTATTCTCGGAAGCGAGTCTAACCTACGCGATTACGACAGCATCGTAGTTATGCCAACCAAGCATGACATCTATTACCTCTTGAATGACCAACGGCGTCGTCAACTTTTCGTCAAAATAATGGGCATTGAAAAAGAAGAGTGTGTTGATCTTAGAGTCCCTTGCCCGAACTCTTTGCTCTGGCGTGAGTTTGATGCTGTTAGATTTTCCGGCTACGACGTGAATGGCGCTGAGAGGTCAGTCAAGATTCTTAATCTCGCCGATATACTCAGCAAGGAGACGATTAATCTTCTATCCTCTAAAGATAGGCGCATATTTGAGGCCGTCGGCCCAGAAGGTAAAAGATCCCTTTTCGTACAATCGACTTCCGTCCCTTGCCAGTTGGTGATACAGCATGACCAATGGGTGTATGTCACTTCTCCTAAAGAATTAGAGAACCCTAGTGCCGCTTTTGGGTACATGGCAGACCTTCTCTTGACCTCTGCCTGTGTTTACGACCAAGGTACTTACGGCCACAGCATCAAGAAGGTCGCTGCCGAGCTTTACTTTGCCAAAGGCAGAACCTATCCCACTCTGCAGGCGTTCAGTAGGAATTTACACTTCCATCCAACATACATGAACTGGCTTAGTCAAGAATTGGACAACTTATACGCTCCTTTCGAAGTAAATACTAGCGTTTCAAACGCTGGAACGGGCGACGAGCGATGGCGATTGTACCTGGGCAACACCTGTAACACGCTAACGGTGTTTGACTTGGAAAATGTGTCGCTCTGTGTCGAAGGAGTCTCAGATGAGACCTTGAGACAGTTCAACGATGGTCAAGTCACATGTTTTCACGAAAATGTACAGGTCTCCTCGTTTAAATCGACCTCCTATACAGCGAGGACAAGAGACGGTGTTGAGATATTTGTGAAAGAGACCCCTTTCGCTAAAGATGAAAAAAACAGAGCGGAGCTAGCCGCAAGGTTTTTCCCACACGTGATGAATCCTCGTATCGGGGCCAAAGGTGAGCTAGTCTACCCGCTCTTCAGCGGCGCAACTAAATCTGAAGTCAGGCTGTCGTATGTCCGCAACGGGTACAAAGACGAGGAGTTGGCGCAGAGACTACTCCACGCAGAGATGGTACAAGCCGAGAACACACTCCGTGCTTACCGGCAGTCACTCTCACTAACTAGCTGCAGTATTGATAGTGCGGAAGCGCTACCGAGACATAGTATTCAGCGACTATTTCACAGTCGACTCGTCGGCAACTCGTGGATGCGCCTTCACTACGGAAAGGGCGTGAAGCTACCTGGTGTTGAGCACCCTATCACATTCGACCAACTCCTCACACTCCGTTGGAATATCAACGAGCAGTGCTATGAGTCTCTTCAAGATGCGTTTGATTACGCTCGCGATCTTGTTGCGGCCGGATCACCTTATCTACAGGCATGCCCGACCGTATTCGGACTTGGTAGTGGTAACATTATGTTGTCGGAAACGTTCACGAGGAAAGGCGGCTCCGGTGAGATCCTATTCATTGACTTTCGGTCTTCAGGTTTTCATCCGGTAATGCTTGACCTTGCGATTACTATGTTCGATTCGCTATTTCGGAATATGCCAGGCGATAAGTTTGATAATGGGACGAGGTGCCATGTCAATGGAGGTGAGATCGTTGTGGATTTATTGCCAGGCCAGATTGATGTCTTAACGCAGGCTATCCTCCGTATAAAGCAACATTATTTGATTGAGCCACTCTTTGAGGAAGTTCAGAGACTTGGGGGTAATCTGGAAGAGCACGGGTCTCTTCTTGTTGCCGCCTTATTCCTTTGCGCTACTGTGTCTCGAGACTTGTCCAATGATCCTATTGCTTTCGTAGAGAATGTCGCCTTGGGACTGAGTTTCATAAGGGCACGAAATCTAGGCGATATTGATGCCTGCTTCCAGAAGTTTGGGTTTAGCTAAACGCACCGAACGCACAGAAAAAGAGGCGTTCACTTTGGTAAGCTCTCCGTCTTTTTCCTTTTTCCTTTGCTTTTTGGGTCATAAATGTTTTCTCTTAAGCTTTTAAATAGATGTAAAATACACTTTTGGTTATTTAATATTATTGGAAAACTTTACAGGGACCTTGATAGACAGGGCTGGCTGGTTTGACCCGCTGAGTAGGGCATCTCTTGTAATGCATATTGGCCTATTTCGATAGGTTCCAGCCCATCTTTCCCATTGCTCGTCCAGTTATGATTGTAATAGGAGTATGAGCTCCGCAGTCTCAACTTGCGTCCTTGAAGGCATTTGTAAGATATATCAACCCCTATTTCTTTCTATTGCTTCCTCCCTGTCTAGTTTCTAGAGAAATGTTGACAGTCGTAGGTTCGCGAAAATCATGCTGCCAGATTTCGGGAGATATGGATATTTCAGGCATCCCTCCTACTCGAATACTACGTCTTGCGCTGTGGTGAGGATAAGCTTTTAACTAAAGCGCTGAAAATCCATCGAAATATCGTCGACATTGCCAGGCAACTCTAATCATTAGAAGACAGCGCCAGCTTTTTTGTTAGCGAAACCAGGCTGCTGACTCAATCTGAGACCCCGTCGTCGACACCTCCGCCGGAGCGCGTTCGGCATAACACTATGCGAAGCGAATCGCGGAAACGGTGGGGCCTGCAGGTCCATCATCTAACGAGGCAACATGGCTAACTTGTGATAGCATCCTGTACTGCAATATTCGCCTGCTGCTCGCTGCTCTGGAGCTCAAATACGAGCTGTCCGTGCGAGATGATATATGACAAGCGCCGACTGCTGAGATTTGGTAAGCACTTGTACTTACGCAGGGCGTCTCGGTTAACGAACAAGACGATGAAATAGCCAATTGTGACCCGCGACCCGCGACCCGCCTAGGGGGATCTCTATGAAGTCTTAATGCATCTTATGAATCCTAACCCTCCCAGTCCTTTTTCTTGTCTGATGCTGATCAACCAGATGTTGATCACAACACAAGACCTGACATTGGATGGAGCAGAATCGTCATACATAGGTCAAGCTGAGGCGACCACTAAGGTGATTACAACACTTAGAATCACGCTAATTGGCTTGATCGTTACGCTTGTGATGTACCTTTAGGTAAGAATTGAGGCACGTTCGTAAGTGAAACATTCGTCGCGATATGACTGTCGAACAGTGAGTGGCGTCGGAAACAAAGTCCAAGGCACCCTCATATTTTCCTGATGCTGGGATAATGAAGATTATAGGTTCTTTCACCGCACTTTCTTTAAATGTTAGAATCAGTTACCCTGCCATACGCGCATTGACCTTTTTATTTACTAAAGCGTATCGTGCAACCTAGTCTCTCGTAGACTGTAGCTAGCTTTCCTTTTCTTCTTCAAGTCTAGATTCCAGCATCATACTGCTGTTTCCTAAACCCTTATCTTCTTTGCGACCGCGGCGTACCACAATATTCCAACACAAGGTGATATTCCTTCTATCTAATAGTTACGTCTTTAAATCTAGCGACAGTTCAGGCGATGTTTTCAAGAGCTGCTCGGTGGAAGCGTCTCACTGCCCAAGACTGTCAAGTCTGAACTATAGCCGTATGGGCTACGCCAAGCGACCAGAACAGTCTTGTATATGCAAAGCACCATAACAACAAGGTAAGGCAACCAACAACCAGTAATCAGAATGGAAGATCCTCAGATGTTCTGGAAATTCCCTTTCGAAACGACCGAATGAAACCACTATTAACTGAATGCCAAGTTTCAAGCCGCATACCTAGGCCCTTGGCACAGGCGGGACTGCCAACACTTGCGTTAGCTCCAGTAAGCACAATAGTGCCCGTGATGATTAATGATTGCTGAGTAAGGGGTGAGGACAAACGTTAGAGTGTGTCAGGCTGGGGCATATAGTGAATATCAGTTATTGCAAAATCTTATCTAGGCGAAGGTCTTGTTAGGTATCTAATGGTAGCTTTTTCTTTGTTCGTCAGTGTGTGTTGTATGACAGGGTGCAAATATCTGGGAAAATTAACACAACAGAATCTCAATTCTACAGCACACTAGGTTAGCGCTTATATTATGGAGACGTGAGCTTATTTCCGCCGCTCTCTTCCCAACTATTCGCTAAGGCACACGCCTCTAGCAATACGGTCCCGAAGTTGAGGCGGTATGGCTGCGAAAGATAGCGGGGCAGGCGGGTCGAACTCATAGCTACACGTGTAGTCCGGACCTCTGCGCCTGGAATCGTGGTATTTTTGAAGCGAAGGTGCGTAAGTTTTTCCCCTGCAGAACTAATCATTAGTTCATGGCTAATGCTGCAAGGGGTACTAACATTTTGCATACCATACAGAGACAGAGACCTTCACATAATGCCTACGGTCTACCTACTCTACGAAACCTGGCCAACATCATTGAGCAAGGGTGGCTAACTTTCCACATAGACCTGAATAAGGCGGCTTGAGAAGTTTGTTTCGCAATGCTACTTCCCAGTGCCTACGCACGTCGCAGCCCTTGGCCCTATCCTCCATAGACAGAACGGTTAGACACACTGGCACTTTATTCGTACGGCAGCCGTTACCGCTTAGCGTGATCAAGGTAGAAGATGACCGGCATACTCAGCTCCGCTTGGGCGCCTAGGTATAATTGGAGCTGGACCCTAACAAAAGATCTACTTAGGCCAGCTGCCCCACGAGGCGGGCAGACGAACGAACGGCGCGGGGCATGGAACCACGCAAAATTACATTATGTGAGACTAAGAGCGGGACGCAGATATTACTGGTTAGTGGGAGTTGAACATTATGCAGTTGGCTGCAGCATAGTATAATAGTTGTGGCACAGTTGCTAGTTTAGCTGTTCAGGGATTATGTTGCGATGGCCTAGGCCGGAGCTTAACTCCTACAGTTTGTTAGATGAATGCCTGAATAGCATGATCTTTACTGTAGGGCGAATATTGGCATAGGTATTTTCTAGCACGCATGGCCAGCTACTACCGCCATGTCACAAGTCTGGGATGTAGACCTGTAGAGCTGTATTCTAGTGCTACCCACCTTAGAGAGCATCTATCCTCAAAAATATGTTGCCATTTAGCCCCAATCAGACGTGTTTTTTCTTTGGTGACAGTTGCTAGCAATTGCAACTAAATTCTTCCTGTTGTAGATAATGTACATCATATCATGTACAAATTTAAACACTGAGGTATATCCAGAGTGTCAAACGGCTACCGTCCTAGCGAAGACTTGCCAAGCTTTCCTTTATGCTTGTTGGTATCGAGTTTATTTTTGTCATCCCTTCGTCTAAATTAAATCTGAAAGCCCTCGTGATGGTTGAACTGTTTCTGTTAGCACTGCATCTTAGGATTCTGCTTGGCGTCGTATATTGGGAAACTAATCCTTTACGAGTATGGCTTCTATGGTGGTTTTGTGGAGGTATTGCTGCTCGGCGGTATAGAGGTGCTGTGCTTGAGATATTCCGTTCGTGTTCTGATTCTGTAGGGTTATAGAATTTTCACAAGCCTAAGAGTTGCTCCTATACTCTAGATTATGGCTTCTCAACGTCGCTGCAGTGGTTAAATCTTGTAGAGAAAGGTCGAAATTTGCAAGTCTTGGTGTTATTTGGTCGCCTGGTATAATGTTAAGAGCGCTATTTATGAGGTTACTGATACGATACCAACAGTAGTCGCCAAGAAGTAATCAAGGGGAAGGTGACCATGGTTGTTGGAAGCTAACCCATAGAGCTGTATTAGACTTCTCGGGTCCAGATGTGTAGGCATTGCGGCACATTCAACGGCGTGTCGTACGGGTATAAAACCTCCGTTGTCCCCCCAAATGTGTGATATTTCTTCAGTCCAAGCAACCACCACATTCATCAACTTCGACTGCCTTCCTTCTCTGAATCTGTAAAGAGTATTCTTATTCTCTATACTTATCTATCCATACCCATAAAGATGTACGCCATGAAGTCTACCATCATCACTCTCCTGAGTGCCATTCCCCTCCTCGTGGCCGCTTCGCCGGTCGACGTGTCTCCAGTCCCTCGTAATACTCTTGCCAATCTTGCCGTTGTCAACCTGTACAGCAGTAACACTTGCGGCGGGGCTGTCGAGAGCTTCACTGTCACGAGCGGTTATGTTTGCCACAGGGTCGGCAGTTCCAAGGCCTCCATTGAGGTATCCGAGAGGTGAGTTTTAATATTTTTGTCATTATTTGTGGTTCTTCACGAAACACTGTCTATCAAGCCCCCAAAGGGAAGCTGACCAGGGCACATTCCACTTCTAGCGGCTGCACGACGCACACTTGGAGCGGTACCGACTGCTTGGGCTCAAACGCCCATATTACCGGAGATAAATGCTTCTCTGTGCTGTACGGATCAGTTTCCGTGCAATGCTAGACCATATCAATGCCGCCGAATATCAAAGTGATGGCTTTGAGAATATCGGTCACAAGGGAGTGGGAGGAGACAGGCTCAACATGCTCTACCAAATTATATTCTCAACATTAGCCATTCAAACGCCTATTTTCTCCACTGAAGAGAACGGTTTAGGAATCAATACTCATGTTAACTTCAATTGTATTACCATGTCTTGCCATTTTGATTCCGATAATTCCTCACGTGATTGATGAAGTCCATGTTTGCTCACCTCAGCTACTCCTCGATCAAATAGTTGCTTGTCTAGTAATGAAGACTAGTGTAGCTCCTCCACCTAATCGAGCGTCTCATTCGTAGCCACACTTGCATCGTATAACAACCACCTTCGGTCTCGTAACTCACGTGCTTTATTATTTACGTTATGGTGGCTGGTGCGGCAGGCTGTGCAGCGCACAAGCCCCATTAGCACAATACCATTAGCACAATACCATTAGCACAATACCATTAGCACAATACCATTAGCACAATACCATTAGCACAATACCATTAGCACAATACCATTAGCACTGCGTGTTGTACCGAGGCTGTTAGAAATTAGGCCGCTTATACTTAAAAGTAAGCTTAATATGTGCCGGAAAGGGGGTAGAAGAGGCGGCACAGTTCCGTCAATGTGGGGCGTTGGTGGCGTCAAGATGCCCATCGCACAACCACAGTGAGTCAACAGGCCACTCCGTACCGAGTTACCAATAGAGAAATTGTACCTGCTTACCTATATATTGTCTAATCTCGAGATTTTGACTCTTGGCGTCCGGATACATACTGAAAAGAGGTAGTCACTAAGGGGCATCATGACCCTTTGCGCAACAACGAGTTATGCAACTTCTACCTATGGATGATCCGTCATGACAAACCCTCCCTCGGATAATTAAGGCTATATCTACATATCGTCGGTTGTCACGGTTCTACTACTGGTGGTATATCCAGTCTTGCCTATTCGTATTTGTCAGGGGTCCTAGTCACCTATTGACTCCTGGAGTGGATGTGGGTATATATAATGGGGGTTTCCCCTCCTTGGATATTGGAAAACCGGAGGCAAATTGACTAACTTAACCTACCCTATGGCTATTGACCCCTTATACGTACCTGCTATGTGACTGCTTTAAGGCTTCTATTCACTCTGGAACTAACCCAACCGACTGTATTGTACGAAGAGAGAAGGTCTATCTATGCTGTCAAGTCTATCTCGATAGTATATATAACCTAGTATGGAGCCCGTAACATCGATATTCTGGACTACCCACCTCCATCTCTATGTCTCAGATAAGCAAGAGCTGAATAGCCTCACACAAGCCGATTATCACTACCACAGAAACACGCGCTTTCGCGCGCGTAATACATAAAAAAATCACTGGGACTTGCTGTCTCGTGTTTAGCGCGCCGTGTGACGCGTGTGAGATCTCGGTAAGATAATTATGTAATCTCTAGCACAGAGCTAAAGCATTATCATACATACTGCTAATTTTGCCAAAGAGAGTGGAGACGCGTACATACGTAGCAGAATAGAGGTTGTATTCAGGATGATTAGAAGGAAGAAACAGGTCAGAGACTATGGGGGAGAGGTAGAGATACATATAGTTGTTGAGGTGGAATGTACCTAACTCCCTTACTTCAACAAATTTGTATACCTTGTGCCACGTGGATGAATCAGCTGGTGATTGGACATCGTTACCCCGGTTTATGGAACCGAAGATTAGAAGGAATACCAGTGTTCCACAATGATGCCTAGATGAAACTTGACTACCTTTACCTCAACAACAATAATTCCTGTCGTTTCAACTTTACAAATCTGACAATACCGATAATGTGATTACATAGGTTATTTGAGTAAACCAACGTCTTCTCATATCTTTGTCGGGCAAACATCATTCACAGTGCCACGATTACAGGCAGGTAATTAGTTGTAAACAAGGCGGGAGATCGTCCGGTGACCGAAAAGTCTTGGACCGGGGGCCCACTCTTCACCCGAATAGATGCCGGAATTGACGTTCCGCTTCTCAAATTTCCACCATCTGCCGGGATGCCCGGTCAATGATCCGCCTCTACTAGGCCAGGTTAGGGACTAGATAATGAATCAAATCATGAGTGATAAGGCGTTGCGTCACGGCGAGAAAGGCGCAGGGTTCGTTGTTGTGGTTTACCAGACTTCTGGATTAGTTGCACAAAGGACCGACCATGTTACAGCCGAGTGAATAAGTGAAGCCTTACTTTCCACTCTGAACACATGCAGTATCTAAAGTCTTTAGTTTAGCGTAAGAATTTGTTGGAAGTACGCCAGCATGACCAAGCCTGCCTATTTGGCCCACAATGATCGAGAAGCTGCCATGATAAGAAAAAGTCAGGGCTCCATCCCACGCGTATTACGTGTAATCGGTGCGCTCTGTCCGGGGAACCATGCACACCGGATTTGAATTCCGATAGCTCCCGCCGTTTCAGAAAAATAAGATATGAAGGATCTAAAGGAGTAGCAAGGTGTCAAGCGCTGACATCGATTCCGATGAACTCATATAAAATCATAACCCGCGCCCAGCATCGGCGTGACTACCGTGTTCTTCATTGCTAAGGACTTGTCGAAATCCTACTTCATTCCTAGGTAGCGAACAACATGAAGTCGTTCATTTCCATTGGACTCGCTATGGCTTCGGGCGCTGCCGCCCTTAGTGGCCAGGCTACTACCACGGTATGGCTGTCTGCTACAATACGCCTTGTGAATCAGACTTAAAACTAATAGCCCATCCTCAGCGTTACTATGATGGTCAGGAGGGAGCTTGCGGTTGCGGATCGACCTCCGGTGCATTCTCCTGGTCCCTAGGCAGTGACGGCTTCTACACCGCTGCCGCCAGCCAGGTTTGTTATTCTGCCATTCTTATTTTCGTATTGCCAGCTGACCTTTATACTTGGTAAGGCAATTTTCGACAGCTCTGACTCCACGTGGTGTGGAGCGGGTTGCGGAACATGCTACCAACTTACCTCAACCGGCTCCGCGCCCGACTCGTCCGCCGGAACAGGCGGAGTATCAGGCCAATCCATCATCGTCATGGTCACCAACCTCTGCCCTTACAACGGAAACCAGCAGTGGTGCCCTGAAGTCGGTGGCAGCAACCAGTACGGATACCAGTATCACTTCGACATCATGGCCCAGTCAGAGGTCTTCGGCGACAACCCCGTCGTCACCTTTGAGAGCGTTACTTGCCCCAGTGCCGCTATATCCGACTTTTCTCAGTGCGTATGCGCTTAGATTGCAGGCATTGTCCGGGAAGTTAGAGCGAGACGTAAGGCAGGATTAGACGCCTTCGCACCGAGTGTTCAGTTTTTCAATAGTAGTGAACCTGTCTCCATTAACTAGCAATAAGAGTTACTACCACTGTAGGTCTATACACCTACGGGTAGTGACTCAGCGAAGATATAAGCACAAAGTCGAACGGGCGAATGGCGCCGCGGGCAAGGCTCTTGACCGCCCCGTCAACCTTAGTCAGGACGCTGAAGGATGAAAACCTCAATTGAAGAAGCTAAAGGCTAAGAGAGGCAATGAAATTATATTTGCAACTAAATTTACTTAAGAGTGGCAACATGTTCTTAGTAGTCGTCTATTTTTCACACAAACCGCAACAAAACAGTTGATTTTTAACAACCCGCGATTCGCGAACAAATACCCTACGCTACAGTTATCTTAATAGGTTGATATTGTTATACAATGATTGCTTCCTTGGGTAGAGGCGCGACCTCCTTCCCACAAGTAACCAATTTGTAGTTTGGGTCTCGCGTATACTCTCCAATAACTGGATTAGAGACCCGAATGGACTTCGAGGCACGTTTGAGCATATCGTCCCTATATGCGAGCATTTCACCTTCCATGTCGGTACCTCTAGCACCAGTGTCTCTAATACGCGTGAGAACGCGACCAAGGCTCATCGCATCTGTCAGAGCACAGACTCCAGCCTCTCCACGAAATGGTGACATGGAGTGCGCAGCATCCCCGATCAACGTGATCCTTCCAGGTGGGAGTTGATTTGCGTCCAGCTCAACACTCTGAAGAACTATGCCCGGTTTGCGGTATCTTTCAACGGGCACTTTGTCAACTAAGGTGCGCAGATGTTCAGGATACGGCTTCGTCCTTTCCTTCGTAAATGCAGCAAGGTCCTCACAACTGGCATTCACAGTCCAATACGGGTTATCATCAGTACACAAGGCGGCTTGCTCGTCCACCCAGTGCAGGATGAAGTAGTAGTGCCCTGTATTTCCGTCGGGCGACACCTTGTTAAGCGCCGCAAACATGGAGCACTGATCTTTCGAAGCACCCATCACAATATAGGCCGAATGGCCTAGCTCAAGTTGACGAGCAAAATCCTTGCCCGTGAGCTCGATTTCGCCAACTAGTGAGCCCACCGGTAATGGTTTTAATACATCCTGATCATGCAGTATGTGCTTGCGAACTTGAAGAGAACATGTTCAGTTAAAATTCAAAATGTAGTAGTTCAAAGCGGAGAGCAAGAAATAAAGTGATTAGACATTTAAGCTTACCTGCACTACGAGTGCCCTCAGCGCCAACCAGAATATCTCCACTTGCAGACGTGCCATCTGCAAAAAGCAAAATAACTTTCTCTTCTCCTTCATCAATACGGACCACTCGCTTATTGTACTGCACCGGGATGAACTGCCGCAGCCAATCGCGCAGTCTTTGACGATTCGCCCGCACAATGTGGCCATCATCGTCGTCGTTAACACCTGCTCGCATGTGAGGCTTGTCAACATCGTAGAAAACGAATTGAGCGGGAAGATGACGAAGAGGTAAGAGATGGTTAGTCTGATCGATGGAGCCCATATCCTCAGGCATTGATGCCTTGAGATCCGCGAGCAACGGTCCGTGTAGCGCAATCGCCCACCCTTGAGTTCTTGCATCTACACTCTCATCTCGCTCGAAAACCTCAAAGGACACCCCTTCCTTGCGAAGAATCTGCGCGAGGGCGAGACCACTGAGACCAGCTCCGGCAATAAGTACATGCGGATAATTGTGTTGAGTCATAGTTTCTAGTAGGTTTAACGTTCAATTAGCAATGGATAGGGAACAAGTTGTGTTGCGGAGTTGAGAGTCTACAAGAGTAAAGGGGTGCAAAACGGCCTGCGCCTGGGCTTGACAAGGGTATTTATGCTCAAGTTACCCTCGAGAGATAAAATGCGCCGGGCCACAATGCACTTTATCAGTGAGGTAATAAAATTTCACATCTCAGATCTGGCAATACCGGAGGGCCGCGTACGTTCATGGAACAACCTCCGTGCCAATGTTATAGTAGCCCCGAAGCCGGCCGTGAAGGCGTACGGCAATGTCATATCATTGGTCCGTATCAGAAACAGGGACCCAATTGACGGGGCTAATACCGCAGTCTGTGCGCCAAACTGACAGCAAAGATCGGTGTGCATTTTCTAGCACTATTAAAGTGGAAGAAAGACGGGTAATTCTAAAGAGTCTCGTAGTCTTATGAGAAATGCAGAGTGTGGCTCACAAATTGTGCGCATCCGAATCGGTGTATAAAGCATCCGGCAGTAGTAGATATTAGGGATGGGCTATAATTTTCACCAATTGTTGATCTGTGTCGGGATAGGCAGTGCTGTAGGCAGGTGAAAGACACTTGCATTCGTGGGCACTTATCTGACAACGTACAATATCTTTTTTGGCACCCTATGAGAACATGACTAGGAGCTGTTGCTGACAGTATGCAATGTTTCAATAATCTATTGTCTATCAATTGTTAAACTGTACAATAATAGCATATAGAATACAATTTTCCTCAAGAATACCAATCCTAATTAACAAATCCACCTGTGTAAAAGATAAAAGAAGTAACTTGATACAAGAAGATAAAGTGATTGCCTGTATTTCGAAAAATGATCACGGTCAGAACCCTATCTCCAAGACAATTGATAACTTCCAAAGTTCCAACTGTGGTTAATATTCGTCATTTTCTCGGCTCTTTTGATAGTCGGAATAGAATGGACTTAGGGGATGTTAGCTTTGAGTTACATGCATTTTCATTGGGAGTCTATCGTGAAATGACTTACTCTTCCTGGCCTCTCCATCCTACACACTTATAGCAGTCGAAAATGTGAGTCGGGTCGTATTTCTCCTTGACCTGTAAGAGTCCGTCATAGTTGGAACCAAAAAATGTCTGCTGCCAGTCCGGCTCCAAGTAGTGCGCTTCATTGAGGTATACACCGCCACCAGGGGACAGCTTCTTCAACGGCTCTATCATGTTTAAGAAGCCTCCTGTAGTCCGTTTCATGGCTTCTTCTCCCAGCGGCTCCAGCCACTCACCAGCATGGATCACATGCCAGAGTGCGGTACGCCACGCAGGATGGACGGAAGTTAAATGGCTAGAGTCGAGATTTGTGATAGGCGTCTCGGGTACTATTTGAGTACCTGTGAGGTTTAAAAGGCTTCTTGATGTGGCAATGCCCTGCATGACGCCTTCAACCAATTGATCAATTGTATCTGGAGAAGTGAAAACTTCGCGAGGAATGAGCCGAGTTGCAAGGAGCGAAAAGATCCCAGATGGTTCAGTCACCTTAGCATCCGCCGCGGTGACATTGAGGTAGACTGCGTAATTAGCATAAGAAGCGTAACTATGAGAAGTTGCAGCTAGGTCGGTTCTTGTATTCAGGAATTGCGCGAAGGACGCAGTGGCTGCCTTCAACTTGGAACCGTCGTCGCCGTAGGGTAGAACTAAACCGACGGAAAATCTCTCTGGAAAATATTCAATTTGACCAGTCAAAAGCTGCGCTGACCATTGAGGCTGATTGGTCGCATGCGCGGTAAGGATCTCACGAAGAGCCTTATTGTTCATGGTATCATTTCCCGTGGCGTCGCGTCCCGTAAAGTTTGCCTTGAAAGAGTAAACATGAATTGGTAACGACGGATAAACTTGGACTCGATATTTGGTGAGGATGGCATAGGTGCCGCCTCCTCCGCCACGCATGGCCCAGAATAGTTCTGGGTCATTGCATTGATTCACAATGCGGACTTCTCCGTCAGCGGTCACTACCTCGAATTCGACGGCATTATCAGCCATGAGGCCATAACTTGTCGTGAATGAGCCAACACCGCCACCTTGAGCAAATCCACCGGCTAGTCCAACCGATTGTTCATAGCCTCCTGTTATATCCATGCCGTGGCTGCTGAAGAATCGATACGCATCCCCAGCAATGACCCCAGCGCCCAACTCGCCGATATTCTGACCGTTAGAGGCGGGACAGTTATGTGCAGTAAAGTTCGCGTAAAAGTTGAAGGTGTCCAGGTTGTGCGTCCAGATAGCGAGAGTGTTGGGTACGGAAGATTTGCCGTAGTAGTCATGACCCGTGTTCTTAATGCTGATACGGATGTTATGGGTCTTTGCAAATCGAAGCGCAGCGGAAATATCAGACGGATATCTGACATCCACATAGTAAGATGCCAGCCTAGCAAGAGAGCAGTTGCCATAGAGGGTTTCCGTGGGGTCTGTTTCAAGCAGCGCACAACCGGAGTTGCGAGTCGTTTCCCAATTCAACCAGTACGTCTGGCCAAAATGCTCTCCTCTCAGAACACTATCACCATAGTAATCCTGAACTACTTTACAGGCTGCTCCATCATAATAGGGAGAGTCCGCATAACAAGGAGCGGCGATGGGAATAGTTTGATAGAGGCGACCGTCGATGCTCGCATTGAACTGGTTCCATTCTTTCAACGAAGGCCAACAGTGTTGACCTGGGCGACAATCATAGCCAGGATCAGTAAAGATTGACGATACTGTCGTGATGTAAAACAATGGGAGTAGAGCACGTGACCCGATCATTCTCATAGAAGGCTCCGTTTTGTTGAGGTATTAATGCTAGAGAAAATAGAATGTCCGACTGTGGCTACTATCATTTCCAGAGACTGCTACACGTATTTATATTATACTTTTTCTTGATATATACTGTGACTTATCTAGAAATATTAACTCCTTCGTCTATTGTCGTGTCCGTATCATCTTGGGTAATGCCTGTTAAAAATGGGCTATGTCTTGTTAGCCAAAAATAGTTATCTTTTCGTACAGGTAAAGGAGAGCGGATATCACCTATTGCTAAATGCAAAGCGTCGAAAAGCTTTCCTAATTCAGACTCGAAGCGGCGCCTGGATATTTTAGGGCCCCTAAAATTAGGGGTTCTCTGTGAGGACGCAGCGAAAATACCCCATCAGAACATCTTAAGACTAGCGAGACGAGACCACAAGACAGAAGACAGCCAGCGCCAGTAGAATTTGAATCTATCCCCTTTTAGATATTATAGGTATATCTCATGAAACTAGCTAGTATTTTGCTAATTTCGTGATATAATTTCTACTACCTACGTACTGTCGCTTGAAGACTGATAGTCCGGCGACAGCCATGCCCTTGTTCCCATCCCCTCCCGTATTAGTTTTGCCATGGCAAGTGCTTGATTGATACCCATTGAGTGGCCAATCTTGTCTAAATAAGAGACGACCCATTCACGAAGATCTTTTGAGGCAACTCCCGAGTTCGCAGCCACCAATAGTGGCCACATGAGAGTAAGACCGCCGGCGCCCACTACTTCAAAATGGTCAGACGTGTGGCCAGAAAGACCTGCATTTGGTTCTGCCTTTCTAGGAATGTGTCTAGCGTCTATACTCGATGAAGAAGCCATATCATATGTATTGGAAATCGCTGATGGACTTGAGCATATTCCAAGAGACTGTGGCTGCGTAACTAACGCGGCGGTCCCATCCGAAGCACATACAGAGCCCGACGAGGATTTTTGAAGGGTCTCATTCTCTATCCCCAATCCAAAATGGAAAGGGGCACTGGCGCAGATATCTTCTGCTAACTGAAGAATCGTCTGTTGACAATGATCTACCAGGTTATTTTGTTGGAAATAAGGCGTGTTATCCGGCCAATATAATTCAAGATTCCTCAGCGTATCAAGGATAAGCTCTTGAACTACTATTCGCGCCGAGCGGTAGTTATTCCACATACTGGCCGCTGCAATGCTATTGTAAACGTGGTAATGGGACCCCCAGATCGCCTTGGTGATAAAGTTCCCATCAATAATTGGAACTTGGACGGTAGTATAGCTCCACGAGGGGGGCACACTAATCAACAGCGATACCAGGTCGGCGTCAATACCCAAGGCGGTACGGATGATCTCTGCGGGTTCGACGATATGTATATTTTTGACATCAGCACAGAAGTTGGCTAGTTGAATGACGATAGTACTAAGGTCGTCCAGAATCATATCGTTAGGGTCTCTATATTGTTTGGCTTCTTCGGTCAGTTGGGCGAGGGCGGGCGAGATGTATTTTTCTTGATAGATACTGCTGAGGCTCTGCATAGATTCCAGTAAGCCTTCAAATTCTTCGAATCTTACACTTCAAAGACAAGTCCCCGTCTTTCGGAAGAAGTGCGGAGTTACTCACGATTTGTGCGCGTAGATGGGTAAACATATCTAAGCCTTCCCGTCGAGTCAATTGATTTGATCCTCGGATCTCTATCAATTTAGCCGCTCCGTCCATATGTTTCATCCAGCGGTCAATGTACGAGTAATCAGTACAGGTAATGACCTGCATTATCAATTGTCAGCCTTTCACCCCTCTAATCTGTAGAGTAGATCAGGTAGGTATATAATTAGTACTTCATATGTGCCAAGCAAAACCACCGCTGCCAATGTATCATCTGTCTTACACATGATTGGGTCCTTCAGTGCCCTGTTTGTTTGAGATAATGCGGTCGTATATTGTCTTTGGGCCTTTAACAAGATCTGGGGAGAGAGTCGAACATTAGATAAGGCCGCTAAAGCGACAGCATCGAGAGCTGTATTGACGCCTTTATTTCCTGGATCCTCAATAAGGCACACTAGATACGACATGTGACCATAACAAGAACCTCCGGTCATATAGCCGACATAGCTATGCCGCTTTGCCAAATCTCGTACTGAGTGAAGAGACGGACTCCTAGGAATGGAGGTTATTGCCGCTGCTGTATCGTCACATGGTAGTATAGCGATCGATGTTTTCTGGTGCTTCTTGCGCATAGACGGCCGGTAAAGGCGGGCAACTTCTTCACTCTGGTCCAGGAAATTCAAATCCAGCAGGTTCCGGTAGCCAGGGCAACAGACCCCGGCTCGTATACATTGGGTGCATGTAGGTATTCCATGGTCGCACTAATTGGCTCTATCATCAGCTAACAAACCTCATTATCGAGAGCCGCCTACTAAGTCAGTTTCAACTAGCAGGTTTGGTGGCTTTACGTCACAGTTCCCATTCGGAAAGAGACGTACCTTCAATCGTCGAGACCGACAGCGCTCGCATGCAGTACTCGGTTTACCACGATATGCCATGATCTCTCCGAATGACTGGTGACCAATATCGGGCCAACCCCGCAATTACTTGAAACGGCGATGCGTGCGTTTTACCACCGATCCAGGGTCCCAAAGAGAGTATGCATGTCGCGATAGATAGAGAGTCGTGCCAGATACAGGATGTAATGTGTAGGATATTCCTTGGATATGATTCGGTAAATTTAATATGGGAAACAATTCGATGCAATGCAGAATTGAGTAGTATACCTGAACATAAAGTATGGGCACCAGGGGTTCTATACTCCTTCGACGACACTCGCTTATGCTTACCACTGACCTATCAAAGCTAACAGTGACCGCTCGAGTCACCTTCGTGGCTTATACATGATCACTATACCGTACATAGGTTAGGTTGGCGCTCTCGGCTAGGCCGAAAACCGCCCTTAAAGATAGTGTCGAAGTGGTTTCCTGTTCTGGAAATGTCATTCAAGGCCAGGCCAATCAAACCGTAGCCGCACCATGGCTTGCAGTGTGCTAAGAAATTAGTGGCTATCTAGTTGAAGATGCTCTCAAGAAGAGCGTTAGGAAGAAAAGTGTCATTGTTGATGGCATACATATATAAGAATACCTTCTACCTAGGAATCAGGTTTGGATAATAATGTTAAATATTCATTCATTCATTCTTCCAAATCCGAATTCATGCCCATACTTTCGAATTTACGGTCTGAGCTGATGGGTTACTGTCGCCCAGACCAGCGTTCTGCGTATGGGCAGTCACAGGGTGAACACCAGAGCGCATTTCAACAGATGCAACAGCCATTCTACCGTCCCTGGAGCACCGAAAGACAACCACAAAGGGGGTTTGAACCTCAGCAACTGCCTCCCAACTATGGACGGTCCGATCGATCCTCAGACCGAGCTTATCTCGAACAATCAGCCTACTCAAGTCAACCCGGGTGGGCTGGTGAACGGCCGTATGCAGGCGGTTGGGATCACCAAGATGCTTCAAACACACCCCCTCCACCGTTGTCACCAGAACCGAACTCGTATCAATCGCGGGGTTCTAGTTCCTCAGCCAGGCCGTATAAAATCATTGCTATTCCAACGAACTATGAAGACTATACCTTTCTCCGCGCTTATCCACCAATGCTAGCATCCTTCAATATCTCTCGCGACCTCTTCTTGGGCTTCCTTGATAATATGAACCGTGACTCAATGGCGACTCAACCATTGCAAGTCCTTGGTAAAGTGGCGCTTGTCGCTAGATTCGCTCCTCTGCCCTCATTGCAAGCGGCAGGAAGTGCGTTAAGCTTGGCATCGAAGCTGGGTGGCGCTGTTGCTTCCAAAGGCCACACAAGTACCGCTCTGAACGCAGCAAATGGAACAATATTCGAGCCTAGAGGATTGAGGGCTTCAATTGTAAAGATTAGGGATCTAGCAGACCTGACAGGGCTGCCGCTTACACGAGATGGAGTTCCCATCTTCGATGCGCAAGCGAACAGCGACATGCCAAGTGGGTCTTCAGCACAGCAACGCCGCATTAAAGCTCTGGAGCCCTGGGTTGCTCCGTTGGAGATTTATGAACAGTTGTGGGATTCGAGCGGCTCGCCAGGTGGCATGATGGACAGCCGTCGTGATGGAAGGGTTAGTCAATCAAAACAGGCTAAAATACGGCAAGACTATGATGAGAGAATGGACGCGCTGGACCGTAGGGAGAAAGATGCAATTCGTAGAGGTAAAGATCTACATAAAGTTCGGCAATCTAGGGAGAAAGTGCAAAGAGACTTCAGTAAGAAGCAAGGAAAGTTAGGTGGAGATTGTACAGTGGCAGAAGAGATGAAGAAGATCTCGTTCATCGTGATATTGAGTATTTAGTGTCAGGAATCAAACATAGAGGCATAATAAGACTTGTCCGGTTGCGCAATGGTATATAATAAACTCTGAACACTCTTACGCGTATATACAATCTGGACTTCCTGTCTGTTGTAACATATTTAGAATGTCTAAGAGGAGCTAGGGCCCGGATTTATGTAGCTTGTGAACAGAGATACGAGCCATCTGATGGCAAACTGAAGTGAAAATGAATTATACTTGATCTTTTTGGGCTTACCCAGGTTGAAATTGTTCCACTAACGAAGTGCTTCCCATCCAATGAACCTCAATCTTTTTTTTATTTTAATACGAGAAATCCTATCAGCACGGGAGCGCCAATGGATTTGCCAAAGGGGAAGTTTGAGAATATCCCTGTCATACAAACTTGGCAGGCTTTCGTGGGACTTTCTACGCCTTCATTCAGGCCCAATTCTATAAAACTGACGAGATTCACTCAAGGATTCTCAGCATAGAGTCGGAGTTACTACTCAGTAAAGCTTTATATAGGAATACGGCTTCAATATTCTAACAGATGACTTTGGTTTTATTCTGCCCTATATATATTTTAGTCGGAAATCATCGGGTGCAGGTGTCCCAAATTGAATTGAAGCCTTGAAGCAAACACATAGCAGGTGGTTACAAAGCGTCAATAGCTAATTTAGGGTTTGGTTTGTTTGTCAATTAGCCCCTAGCCTTCCCGTATCTCAAGGGCAAAACATCCCTTTACATACCCAGAGGCTACTACATCTACTCTAGGGATCTCTATGCAACTATAGCCCTTGTCAGATATTTTGTGCGTAGTTTTGTGTATCTATCTTGACATGGTACCCCAGCAAGTCGCCGTCTCAGAATTGACTTTGTCGTGCGAGGAGAGGGGTGTAGGTTAGCTAGTAATACCACGAAGCTTTTTTTACCCAGTCGTCATATTAGAGCCCTTACGACTATGTTGAAGCAGTAGGGAGAGAGTGAGAGAACAAGCACTTCAATAACTTTTCCTCATTCCCAAAATGGGCCATGATTACGAAAGAATCTTGGGGCACTCTAACTTGTCACTGGTATTCGCACCAACTGCCCCTATATTGGTCGTCTCTCTTATCACACATGAATTCCGAGTCTCTATGATGGGATCCGCGAGTGCGAATGCGAAACAAGCAGTCTTGGGAAAACAGGATAACTCAGCTGCAGCTCCTGGATAGCTGAGTCGTTGTCAGGAACTAACTATAGGGGGTAATAAGACTTTTATCATTGGGCAATGGTGTCCGATAGGCTCTGGATGCCTTCACACTATATCGCCAAAGTGGTTTAGTCAAACATCCCAATCCTCAGCAAGGGATTATAAAGCCTTGAAACGAAGGTTCATCTCGATGGCCTTGACCTAGACTTGGAAAGTTCATGCAGTAAAAGTCTTTTCCAGCCCCGTTTCTTTCTATGCTTCCCTAGATTATATGCGACTAGTCACAAGGAAATATCCGAGCTTTCCCATCACAAAAGTTTTCGCAGCAATACACCGTTAGCCGAAGAACAGCTATATGTCACGAAGTCCCAAACATTATTGTTGATACTGTGAACCAAGAAACGCTCCCTTGCTTACAGTCTGGACAGGAAAACAAAAAACCACCAGACATAAGTACCAGCCAGTCAGTCATTTTCAGTCCAATTCAACTTCATCCCAAAGACCATCCGCAGATTCCACCGACGAACACTTGTGCCCGGATAAGTGTCTCTTTCCAGCAAAACATTCAGAGCGTATTCGAACGCCAGTTTGCGCAACCTGTATTGGAACCTGGCTGGCTAGATGAGCTCCTCTGGGTGTACGTCTGGGATAGTATCAAGGCAACGAATTGCTCCCAGCTGGTCAATCTACTGAGATACTTAAGGAACGAAGGTCCGTCCCGGTACGGTCCTCCGATCACTAAGACACTGTCGCGGGCTCACAGTAAGTTTAACACCTCTCAGCCTGTCTCAGCTCATATACGCAAAATGATTTGAAAGGTTATGACCTCTATTAACACTCCTCTAGAGTCTGCACTGGAAAGTCCATGGGAGAATTGGGGACCGTATTGCGAGTTCATTGCACTACTCACTTACGACGAGTTCAACTTGGCTAGTCACGGATCGTGCGACCCGAGTCCCGTCTTTGCGATATTGCTCGACACATTTAATGACCGTGCAGGTCCGGAAAATAGGGGATGTCTCCTGGCCGGGGCGGCCGCCTGCGTGTGCAAATTGGGCAGTCGCGTGAGAGACCACATAGTGAGCAGGTCCTGGTCCTTGGATGACGTTTGGGAACAAGATGTTAGCGTTGTTTCGTGGGAAGTGTGGTTAGGTTGGAGTGAACGTTTTAAAGGTTTCGCAAAAGATGGGTCGCAAAGCAGGGAGACGAAGAAACAAGCTTCACAAGCAGCGGTGGCCATGATCCCTAAAAGTTACCGCGAAGCGGCACGCGTTTAAGAACACCAAAGCCAGACGGCCATGCCTTCGACAGGAAAGGTACCAGTCGAGGCGGTCGGCAAAATAACTGTCAGACCCACTATAGGTAGCGGTAGTGGTGGTGGTAGTGAGTCTGACAGTTATTTTGCCGACCGCCTCGCCAGTACCAAAACAGTCTTGCAGCAATGGGTCCGTGGATCGTCGCTACACAGCCTCCACATGATTGGAGTCGCTTGTTTGAAATAGTTATTTCTTCGAGTCAGATTGTTCGGATCTTGAGATTCCACTTGTCTCCTCTTTTCCATTCTTAGTTTATTTCTTACCCCTGAGTCGAGTCTTAGTCGCCCCTGGAGTACTCCAGACTAATCTTACTCCAGACTCAAGAGCTCACGTGGCAGGTTAGCCATGTTTACTCAATACACTACATGAGAATATTCCGATCAGCGCACGGCTTCTAGAAATCAGCCGAGATCTTTCAATCGTAGTCTACACTATCGTCAGTTTATTAGTAACAGAGCTCCTCATCAACCCTTCGTGTCTAGTCCTTTTCATACATATGTTGAAAATTTAGTCAAAGCGGCTGCAGACTTCGGGATTTAAAAACCGAATGCTCGTACGATCAGCAACCTACTGTACACTACGGCATTACATATATAAATATGCAGCACCCGCACCAATCACTGCAGAGTCCGTCCATAGTGCCGGATATAAATGTACCTAAACCGGCGTTTACACCTTAAATACTGCTTGTCCACCGGCAGGTAAGTTCGGTGTCCATGGTATTCATTACTCGAGCTTCTAGGTGCGGCAGGTGTCACGGGAGATAGTCAAGGTGTTGTTCGTGATTTTACCAGACTAATCCTAATTCGATCCCGAGCAAAATTCTCAACTAGTTCTAGCTTGAGACTACCGAGAACTACCTCCCAAGCTACCTCCCTCTAGGCTGATTGAATTGGAAGGTGGCAAAACTTGTAGTCTACCCTGAGTGCACGATGCACGATAGACCAGAGCCAAGCCTCCATCAAGGTGTGGAACCCCTAAATCATACGCCGCGGTATTAAGCAACATACCGGGATCGGCACATGGAACCGCAAGGATCAATGACGTAGATAAGCGGCTTGGCAGGGCTTCTCTCTCCCTATCTCTTTACTGTAAGCGAATCCCTCCCTCGGCACCGGGACTTTGTTGAGCCTCTACCTACCTAGGCGTAGTATAGTCAGATCCACATCATCCTTGGCGACGGGAGTGACGTCAATCCACTACCGGTACTATTCTTGGCTAAGATTTATAATCTGACTGCTTTGCGCGAATTAAGCGCAGGTGTAGGTCAGTAGGTGTTAGGTAAAAGGTCTACTGGGTGTTGGTGAATGTCGTTAATTATCATGGCAACATCAGGTGAGGGCATTGGAAGGGGTATACATGTTAATGGAGTATTTTACCGCTGACCATGTGGTGATGAGTAAAACCACTACGATAGAGCGAAAATAAATGGGTGCAAAAAAGGATCCCTAACCCTGTTCGGAATTCCTAATCTACACTTCATCTGGTTCACTTCGGTGTTTCCTTTTTATCTCGTCAGGTGTTCTCGATGGTTGCACGACATCTGCAGGTAATAGTAATGCGGTGAGGGGGCTGGGCTCATACATAGGGTTCTAGATGACGTACTTCTTTTAGCGGCCAACAATTCCAAGGCCATTTACATCCACGTTTCTGCGCGCCGCGCAGGATGAGCCGAGCAAGGGAGCTAGAAGTCTCACACGATTCTTTCTCCTGTTCGATTTTCTTTTATACAGTATGTCCTGGAAAATCCCAACATGTTGAATTAAATGAGGAATATCAGACTTACTCGTGCTCTATATTCCAACTACACTAGATTTGCAATAGGTTTTTCGTGCTACTGTCGTGAGGTGGAGCAATGGGAAGCCGTATAAGCGCCTAGACTTCCTCTAAATTCGCTCGCGGTCCACTAAGCCCGACCTTCATTTTTTGACTTGAGACAATTCACGCTAAATACAGTTCTGCGCGCGTATTTCCGTAGAGAAGCCGTCTTTGTTACCGACGGACTGGAAAACCCAACTGAATGCGAAAAAGAGGTGGTATGTCGTAGCGGCTCACAAAGGAAAACTGTTATGTCATGAAGCGGGCCAGGTGGGATTACTTGTCTCGGCCACCCCTGTAGAAAAAAAAAAATAACTCGCGAGCTCTGGACACGCGATCGTATGTTCGGCCACAGCGAGAACAGTGGAAACAAAGACAGAGATTCCATCATCCACTTTGCGTACATCATAACCTGTTTGGTGTGGACAGAGTTGCATGTCCCCGTTCTGCCCCGTGGAGAGCTGACGAAGGGCCACTGTCAGCATGCTTTTGCGGGCGTATTACAGGAAAGTATAAACTGGAGAAGAGCCCACCGGCCCTCCGATCACGAGGTTGTATTAATAGCCCAGTTTTCCAAAACGCAGTCCCCAAACTTTCCCAGATTATTCCCCAGATCCATCCCATCCTCTCTCCGCACTCGTCTCCTCCCTGCAGGATTATCATACCACAGCATCATTGATGCGTCGGTGAAGGCTTCTAGCCTTTAAACACAATTCTACTACACACTATATACCCTTATCCTATCATTTAGTTGCCACGCGACCAACCCCGACAAAATGGCGGGGGACCAGGAAAAGCAGTCGCCGGGCACTTTAACTCCGAAAGCAGACAGCTCCGCTTCTTCGGGCCATAACGAAGCTAACGACCTCCGCACACACGAGGCCGAAAAACAAGAAGTCAGAGCGCAGACAGGCAAGCGGGAATTAAAGGAGGAAGACTGCGAAAATGAGCTGGGCTATGCCTTCTCGGAGAAGAAGAAATGGTGGATTCTGACAGTCATTTTCCTCGTCCAGACCTCCATGAACTTCAACACATCACTCTACTCCAACGGTCTAGAGGGCATTTCGGAGAAATTTAGCGTCAGTGAGCAAGGTGCTCGTGTCGGCGCTGCTATCTACCTGATCACATATGCTTTTGGCTGTGAGCTCTGGGCTCCATGGTCTGAAGAATTCGGCAGACGGCCGATTCTACAGCTTTCACTCTTCCTCACCAACTTATGGAATTTGCCTGTTGTTTTAGCACCCAACTTTGGGTCGCTCCTTGTCGGCAGAGCACTGGGTGGTCTATCTACTGCAGGTGGTAGTGTCACACTGGGCATGATTGCCGATCTGTACGAAGCTGACCGTCAACAATATGCCGTCGCATACATGTGAGAGTGCCCTCTGATGCCCCGCTGTCTTCCGATTCTGATTCTTCCCTTACAGTGTATTTTCATCGGTCGGTGGCTCCGTGCTCGGACCCATTGTGGGAGGTTTTGTCGAAATTCTGGCACCCGGTCAAGCCTGGAAATGGTGCATCTGGATTCAGCTTATCTTCGGAGGCGCTGTTCAAGTTCTCCATTTCTTCACTGTCCCCGAGACACGCACCACTGTTATGATGAACCAGATTGCCAAGAAGCGGAGAAAGACTGGCGAGGAGGTTTACGGCCCCGATGAGATCGAGTCCTTCTGGCAGCGCTTCACCGTCAAGGAGCTTCTCTACACCTGGATGCGACCATTCCGCATGTTCTTGACTGAGCCAATTGTGCTCTCCTTGTCACTGCTGTCTGGTTTCTCAGATGCCCTTATTTTCATCCAGATTCAATCTCTCTCGCTCGTATTTGCGCAATGGGACTTCAACAGCTATCAAACTGGTCTAGCTTTCCTTGGTTTCGGTGTGGGATACGTGATCGCCTGGCTCATCTTCATTCCATCTTTCAGCCGCAATAAGAAGCGACGAGAGCAGCATCCCGAGGACGAGCACGCTCAGTATGAATCAAGGATGTACCTCTTGCTATACCTTGCTCCATTGCTCCCAATCGGTCTTCTCATCTTCGCCTTTGTCAGTGCCGGCCCTCCAATTCACTGGATTGCCCCTATCATTGCCACAGCGATTATCGGTATCGCCAACTACGCTATCTATATGGCTACCATTGACTACATGATTTGCGCTTACGGTCCTTACTCAGCGTCCGCTACCGGTGGTAATGGTTGGGCTCGTGACTTCTTGGCTGGCGTCCTCACAGTCCCTGCCACACCATTCTACACAAATATCGGGAAGGCGCAGCACAAGAATTTCGAATACCCCTCCATCATCCTGTTTGCCATTTCCGTCATTCTTGTTGCGGCAGTCTACTTGGTTTACTGGAAGGGTCCCGTTCTCCGCAAGCGATCTCCGTTCGCTCAGAGTCTGGCACACGGCACAGCAGAGGTTCACGGTCGCCGCTTAAGCAATGCCACGCGTCGCTCTAGCACGGCTGGCCACCCATCTATCGCCGTCGCCGATGCAGATGTCGAGCATTCGGCTGCGATCCCACCCACGGCTAAAGCTGCAGCTCGTCCTAGGTTCGGCCCCGAGTCACGACGCAGCTCGTATGAGACTAGTCACCACGCGACTTCACGTCGCCAGAGCCGGAATGTGTCAAGAAACGCATCCAGAAACGTTAGCCGGAGAAATAGTTTGGAGGAGGCTGATGACGAGGTGGGAGATATCAATCACGAAGCGCTTGAGAACCGTCTAAGGAATCACCTGACGACAATTCCGTCTGTCCAAGACGGCCATTAGTTAACTAGCGCCAGCGTCCGGTCATGCGGATTTTGCTTGTATATATATCCCTATAATGTATTATGTTCAACTGCTTTCCATAATCCCTATTTCTTCAAACGAGCCTCACATAAATGCGAGATGTAAAACCAACACTGATGCTTTCACCGAATTGTAGACCCAGTGTAGAACATCGAAACGTTACAAGTTAAACTCTTATGAGACCGTAATGAAGTCAAGACAAAATTTAGGCAGAGCTAGAAATGGGAAATGCCTTTTCATGGATTGTCATATTGATACACGCCTTCAATACTGGCCTTATGAGCCTATGTTACTAAGACAACATTATTTGGTATGAGCGACAATTACCCTGATGTAATGCGAGCGACATGCCACAGGATAGAGTGATATGGTGTTGCGACTAGATTCCCATATTTCTCTGGATGTTCCTCGAATGAACGGAGTCATACAGTTCAGGTTCTGCCTATAAATGGCACGGACAAGAGCACGGGACATTCGATCATGACAATGCGATAGTCGTCACCCCGCCATAAGTCGACCGAAGGTGAAATTGATAACCCTCTAATTAGACTTGAGCCCTGTTTGAGATTTAAGAAGTGACAGACAAATTTTTCCAATGCGGAAAGAATAGAGGGTATCTCGAAGTTTCGACAGTTCCGATATGATGCTCTGATTAAGGCGCTGATGGCAAAACAGAGCACCGATAAGCTAGGTTCCAAGGAAGAAACGGTGAGCCTGCCGTGCCGCCATGATGAGTCAGTAGAGCACATCGTGTCAAGTGCTCGATATTGCGGACGACATAAGAGCGGATCGTGGAGAATGAATCACGGCTTCAGTCGCGATCCCCGGATTCCAAGTGTCGGAAGAAAGCCCCAAGGGTGTAATCCAGCTCAAATTGAAACAAGCTTGGTTTGGAGACCATTAGCCGAAACCGAGCACGGATATATAGACAGCCCATCAACCATTGTCCGAATACGGAGCTCGGGAGCGAGAGCAGTGTCCAAAATAGTCAGTTTCCGACCCATCCATTCCATCTCACCCACCTCATTCACCTTCTTCATTTGCCCTGAAACTCAATAAACCCTCAAAGATGAACCGCATCTCCCCGTCACCAACATCAAGCAGTGGTCAGGGATCAAGATCCAACATTAATCGGCCGCGTAAACCTCACAGTATTCCCATTCCCATTTCCATTCCCCCCGGCTCCAGTCATATTAAACGCGTCGGCATCGTCATCGTCATCGTCGTCGTCGTCTTCTGCTTCCGCAGTGGCGATGGCGATACGGTATTTCATGAAGTGGTAGCAGGCGTAGAAGACGGAGAACCCAATTACCACGAAGATCGTGAGGACAACGGCGATGGTGGCGTTTGGTCCCATCGCGGAGGGGGCTTTGCTGGTCGATGGATGGCCACGAGTTATTACGAATTATAATAAAGAAGCCGCGGGTAAAGTTGGTTGTGGACTTGGCAGGATGGTTTTTTGGAATGTCTTGTGCGACAAGGAGCGGTATACAATGCCCCGTACTGGTAGTCCTACTGGCGAGTCTTGAGAACTGTATGGGGGAAAGGGGCCGGATTATCCTCACTTTCTGATGGTGCATGTGTACTGGCGTAATGCTCAATACGTGATGCCAGGTGGATCTAGGTAGCGCGACAGAAGTAAGGGATATCTCTAGCGAAGACTGAGCTCGCTTCGCCGTCACCGATCACGGAACAAACCAAATATTACAGGAAGCAAGGGGGAGCAGGGTATCGATTTCATCATTGACCTCCAACGCGGTAGAATAATATAATATCCCCATGGCGCGACTATCTTTTCTCCCTCTGCACTTGATTCTCGTCCCCCTCTCAGCTCAGCCCGGGAATCCGCATCTAGTGGAACTTGAGTAGGGAATTTCACGAAACACAGCAAAGTTCCGATTCGCTGATCCCTGAGGGCACGAGTATCGTGTGTATCCTTACGTTGCTGTGTGCCGTGACTAGCTGAACTACTCGCCCAGTGTTTTGTCTCAGAATCCTGTGTGTAGGAAAATTTAAGAAGTCCCGATGGTAATACCAGTAAATTCAGCTATCTGCCGTATACTTCTTTCGTCCGTAAGGTGTAACAAAGTCAAGGGATGAGAAAAAGACAGGGGCAGATAAGTTTTTTTTTTGTTTGTCATGAGTGAGTGGTCCTCATATTCGGGACTGCACAAACATTTGAGGTCGTTCAATCTTTGCGATCGGCCCAGGTAGCAACATACTTGCTAGCTTCAGGGAGAAAGCTCCAATGGAGACAATATATGATTTTCTGGTGTCAATTATCTGGAAAAAGGCTGCGAGATTCATAACACCAAGTGGTAAGCTTCAAATCAGAATATTCTGCGCCGGACTTTTTTTTTTTTTTTTTTTTTTTTTTTTTTTCGGTTCAGTCAATCTTCTTCTCTTAAACCAAGGAGATACTAGTAAAGACATGCAATTTCGGCATTTCCTTGCTCGGTTCGACTAGTTCCTCAATTCGTTTATCAGACTTCTCAGCATTTAGATAAACAAGCCCGGTAAAACTATGTCGTAAACATCATGCTGCTAGAGAACCATAGGTATCAGAAAAGCCAATAAAACGGATTCCTGGCCTCCATGTCACGATATCCAAGAAACAATAAATCTACCATATACAGCCATGAACATAAATGACGAAGAAGATTACGCTTCTTTTTGCAATATTGAACACTCGATACGAAAAGGTCCGCTGACTCATTGTGGCAGTGCGGTGGGCCCACCGGTTCTACTTCCTCTCACTGCCTTCTGGCTGTATTAGCCGCCGCCCCATCTCAGTGAGAAGAAACAAAAGAAAATAACCGCTCAATCAAGCTGCAGAAATGGTATATGTGTAATAATTACATGCAATCGTCATGGAAGACGCACCACCTCCGTACGGAGAAGTTGTGAGTGGACCTGAGGTCCCCTATGGAGGGCCAGTACGGCCACTTCCGCCACCCCCGACTCCAGCCCGTCTGATGCCATTGGACTTCAACATCTATGGCGGAACCGCTGGACCACTTACGCCCTCCGACCTCTATTTCATGGGGCCACATCAAACCGACCGCCAGTTCGCTCTCACCATCCACCAGAACAGTTTTGCTCAGATTCCCAGACCCTTCCTGATCTTGCACGACGGGCTGACAGCGCAGGATCGGGCCATAGGCACGGCAACCAACGCATGGATCAAGGGCCAAGACAAGTTTCATGACAAATTCACCATCACTGCCCCTCCACTCACGAGCTCCGGTTTTCTTCCGCCCGTTCAGGAATCGCTGGAGGTGGCCCGCAGGGGTACGTATTGGCATCCCGTCATCACTCTACGATATTCCGTCCAGGTCGCACCGACAGCAGCTAGCGGTAGCGGCGGTGGGAACGAACGACAAGAGTTCGAGTGGCAGGAGAGTACCTGCAGGGAGGTGACTAGTCTTGGCGGAGACTCGCGGGGGTGGAGGCTGGTCGCCGTGGCGGAAGAGTCGGAGACATTGGCCGTGTGTGCGCGCAATGGCGGCAGTCTGACCAAGTACTTGCGGTTCTCGTTCAGGGGAAAGGGAAGGGCAGCGGATCACTTCGGTCCGACGTGGGAAGTTATGGCTGTTCTTACCGGACTCACTACCTGGAACCGTATGCTTGAGTTGTAGAGAAGGCATAATGTGGTGAACTTCGATGGCCGGACCTGCGAGGCAACCGTTAATATTTAAAACCCATTGGCCTCGCAGAAGAGATGGCGTCAGTCGCATGATACTTCTAATATAGACTTACATCATCAAGTAAGATGTTGGATCCTCCACCTTCGTGAACAGCACCATCTAGTTTAGTCAAGCTGGGAGCATGCCGAAGAGAAGGTGGTTTCCGTTAGCAGTGGCGGTTCGATGGAGTTCGATGGACGAAGTCAAAATGGGTGCTGCATCATTTCGACTTAGCCCTTAGCGATTTTACACGACCCCTAACACGCCGCCGATAGATCTCTGAAGACCCGGGTTGTTTTTACTTCGGTTCTCAAACGTATCTCTTTCTCCTCGGTCGAACCTAGATCTTGCGCGTATAAGATAAATCCAAATGGAGATTGTAACACAAACCGGGAAAGCGATCGCAACGACGAGCCTCCAGAGACTCTCGCCTTTCCCGATAATCACAGTAACGGCCAGTAGAGAGAGGGATCCCATTCCGAGGAAAACAGCCATCTCAGTTCCACGTCGCAGTGATTCATCTGTAATGCCCGGAGCTGTGTCGCTTACCACCGAAAGGCAAAGTGGGATGTGAAGGATCACTTGCAGTCGGCGCACTGTTGGTACAATCGTGTCGCGGCGTCGAACCACGAATCTATCGATCGCAACGACAATCCCAACGGATAAACCCCGGTACAGGATTTCCATGAATAATTCTTCCATCTCAACTGGTGTAATTAGGTTCAAGGTGACTGTAGAGAAAGAGCGGCGGTGGGAATATGAGTAGAAAAATAAATGACTCTCTCTGAGGAGGGACGGAGAGACTAAGAGGATGCAGAGATAAATTGTGTCGGCTAAGGATAATAACCTCAGACAACTTATGGGGAACAAAAGGCTCAGCCAAACATGTGTTTAACTCTGAGGCGGTTACTATAATGCCCTGCGGAGGTTGTGTGTAAACCTTCCTGCAAGTTTAAAAGCTAGGACAATAATAATAAATGTTGGCGGAACTCTTACTCAGCGGTTTATACTTTCTAAACATTTACAATTTCTAAACTGAGAAACAACTATTAGTTATCTGTTAATCGACAATTAATCAATTGTTTATTGGCCGTTATGTTTGAACACGTTTTAACACCTAGAAATCCACAACCCGTTGTTTAAATGTTTATTTAATACAGCAATTTTGGTACAGTAGAACCAGATGTTCTCCTGCTTGAACGAAGAGGCGGAAGGATTAATTGTTGAACCATCCTATGTTATTGCAACAACCAGAATTCACATATACCGGATATCACAGGCCATGACCCTTCAATTCAGAGAGTTAAGGCCATTCTCTACCCCTTTTTTCTGCTTTTATACAGACAATATTACCTGATTAACTACCTACCCACCCATCGACTTTTCAGTACGCTTTGTTTTAGACAGTACTAATACCGCTAAATAAACTCCTAACCAACCGAGACCACTATCTATAACCTAGCTTTTTACGACCCGAGAACCCATTCAAAAAAGCGCATTACATCAAACCGCAATAGCAAACTGTTATACACCCGACGAGCCTGATTTCTCAACGCCTTCTCCCTTCCCTTCCAAGTGCAGGACTACCAATACCTCTCTCAGCTATGTCTTCCTACCGCAAAAAGTATCACAACCGTTCATGATAGACGTGAGGCTTACTTAGAAGAACAGCTATCTTCACACGACGATCGTATAACTCGTCTCAGCAGTTTCCCCTTGATACGAAGTGTTCCAACCGCCGGTATCACAGTATCAAGGATTATTATTCATAAGAAGGGAAGGTCTATATACGCTGTTGAACTCGAACTGAATAGTAATATATGGCTCAGTTCAAATTTCAAAGCCCCTGGGATCGGGTCCGATAGTTTTACGACAATTTAAAAGGCTCGAGGCTAGATGTAAGACGACGAGTCGGAAATCAGTTGATCTCAGAAGCATATTATTTTGCTCAGCAAAGCTTTACATTAATCCTTGCATCAGACTATATTCACGGGTATCAAAAGGATGAAAAGGCATATTGTGAATACGTCACTTTGCAAAGATTGCGGAGGTCTATAACATTAAAATGGGAATCTCTTCTAGCTATCTACAAAGTATATACTTCGCTCTAGAGAATCTATTCACATTCAAAAGCATAACAGCATATCTAACTATCTAGATAAACGCAATGCATCAAACATAAGCACATCAGATCTCATTGCTCAATAATGGCAGAGACCGCCCACAGCATCATCCATGCTCCAAGTCCCAGCAAGCCCATGTTCAACAATCGGTTCGTCGGGGGCGATCTGCTCCTCAGCTTTCCCAAGGAAGAAATCGCCCTGGCCCGAGACCTTCGTCTGCCGACTCATGAATCGCTTAGCCCAATCTTCCACGGCCGGCTCGCCAGTTTCATCGCGAGCCTGCTTGAGGAACGGGATCAGCGCCGTGCCGCCGGTACCCTTGACGTTCTTGTACTGCTGGTGGCGCGACGCAGTAGCCAGGTTCTGGCGATTGCGGACGGCCTCGGGGCTGCGCGAGCGGGAGCGGGCTCGGTTCTCGCGGGATGGCAGGACGATGTAGCGCGTGACGATGGCGATGTGAATGTCCCGGAAGGCGCGCAGCATGGCCAGACAAGCGTCGTAGGCGATGCTCAGAGGCTTGTCTGTGCTGCGGCGCTCCTCGACGAATTCGCGGATGTTGGCGACCACGGTGACGTCTTCCAGAAAGCGCGCGTGGGGTCCCGGCATGTATCGCCGCATGTCGCGGATGAAGTTGTGTTTAGGCGCCATAGTCCGACCTTCGCGCTCCGATTCGGAGGTAGGGGTGCCCTTTTCGCCAGTGGGACGATGCTCGATGCCGAGGATGATGTCGAAGAACTGGATGAGGCTGCTCTGGGCGTTGCTGGGGCCACTGTATTGAACGTATTCGGAGTTGCCGCTCCCGTCGTCGTAGATAACGCCATCGGGGAGACCGGCTTCGGCCATGTTCTTACTGCCGGCCAAAAAGGTGCGAATGCGACGATAGAAGAATCCAGGGTCGCAGTTTTCATGCATGCGACGCAACATACCGCCTAGGGCATCGAGGCGCTCGGCAAAGGCGTGTAGGCAACGTGTCACGGTTGCGCTGTCGCCTTCCCTCGCAGCAGCCACGGCAGTGAGCATGAGAGTGATGATGGGACCACCGCGGGCCTCGATGGCAACCGACACCAGGTAGAACCAGGATTCGTCGAGGGAGCCGGTGAATGTCAGCAGGGTGGCGATGTTGTCGAGGTCGTCGATACCCTCGTCAACGAAGAGTGGCTTGAAGTTCCAGAGCACCGAGGCGGCGTAGGTCGACACGGGCGGGATCTCCAGGTGGTCGCAGATCTGCAGCAGCGGGGCCGAGATGCTGGGCGGCACGCGATCGCAGGGAGTGTCACCTCCCCAGATGTAGCCGTGGGCGAAGAAGGTGAGGAGCATGTAGGCCCGTCTCCATTCCGCGTCATGTTCCAGACCGACGGTGGACAGCACGGGCAGGCGATCGATGACGCCGCGGAGGCGTTTGCTGAGAATCAGGCCCTGCAGGTTGGAGGCGATGGCCTCCCATTTGTTGTAGTAGGGGTCTGGGAGCCTCGTCAACGGCAGGACGTCGGGCAAGAAGCCGTGCGTCGGCGAGATTCCATAGTCGGACAAGAGTGGGACACGTTGTTTCATGACGACGATGTTATTCGGCGTCAAGGAGACGTGTATATCCGATGTTGGCAATAAAGTCTTGTCTGTAGACTATCTAGCTTAGGCACTGAGGCAAACGCTGAAAGTATAAGTGATAATTAATGGAAGTAACTAATTGTTGGGTTTGTTAAGTCCTGACGCAAGGAGTATACAGTAAATCTGTGATACTCCTCAGCCGTGCGAGAATCTCCTTGGTGACGCTCATGCGATTCTGAATGTGTCTAAGTCGATGGTGTTCCAGACATTTTTTGTAGGTTGATAACTAAAGAAGACGGGAAGAGGAGGCCGACTAAGGAGGTGGACAGCGGTGGGTTTTAAAGGCAAGTGCAGTAAGAAGCTGCGGCGGCTCCGGCGGGCATGGACTTCTATTTACATTACTAATTGCTGTTCAAGTTGGTTTATAAGCTTTTCTTCCCTCCTGTTTTAATCCCAGTTTATTTCTCTGGCTCCGGTTCTATTCAATAATGTTCAATGTCTATAATCTAGGAATCAACGTTGTATACAAGTTGTCTGATGATGTCTCGTTCATTTGGTGGCGATGCAGTCGGTTTGTTTTTCGTTGTCGATTTGGGTGGCAATTTGGATGTTCTATGTACACTCTGTAGGGACTTTCGTGTAAGTCTCTATTTAGTGCTAATTTATGTACACAGGGTACGCTAGAATGACTTGCATGACTGGTCCATGATACTCACTGTGATACAACACCGATGCTCGAACATATTCATACCTACTCATTGACAGCGCAGGTTCTCGGTCAAAAGGTGATCCCGACGAATGCATTTTCGATGAGTTATCAGCTGATGATAAATCATAGAGTAACATCACACCTGACTGGGGAGCGCTGGATAGGCGACGGCTTTTCTTCTTAGTATGGAATATGGTGCAAGCTTATACTCCTAAGGTATGATTTACCGGACCAAAGGCCCAATACGTAACATGCGCAAAAGGCGCAACGAATCTGGAGCGATGTCGGCTAGCGCCGCATGATCCATAACGCACGTGTCCAACTGTACCTGGCGATACTGGAATCCTACGCACCATCGGAAGTGCCAATACCTGAACGACGGGAATCCGGCCCAAATTGCAACTAAAGTCCAACCAGGTCCCTACCCTAGCGAGGTGGTGAGCAAAAATGGTGTCACTACCCCCCCCTACTTACACCACGTACAACAGCTTAAATTTCGGCCTTTTTAAGCGTTTCTATTATCTTTGACAAAAAATGTTGCGGAAATGTTGCAAAGCAAGTTATTTCGTTAAGAATAGCTTAAAAAAAGCCGAACTTTAAGCTGTTGTACGTGGTGTAAGTAGGGGGGGGGTAGTGACACCATTTTTGCTCACCACCTCGCCTAGGTACATGCGGGGTCTTGAATCGCGAGCGCGCGGGGTTTACTCTTCTTAAATAATTATAGGCTTTTAGCTGCATACAGCTTGGCCTTTGAGTAAGCTAACCAATACAATTATTTTAACAGAACTAGCCCACTTTTAACCCTGGCCGCAGCCTTGGCGGTTCCCATCACAAGGCTCCCCCGACTTGGATGTCTCAACAGGCAAAAGCAATCAATGATGCATTGACGTGATCCCACACTGAGCTTCTCCACACCTCTCCTCCTCCCCCCGACCACGATGCTCTTCTCTTCAAGGTAGCTGCTGGCTGGCTGCCATTGATTTTATGTCGAAGACACCACCACCATGGTGGTCCAGCAGCATGTACTCAACTGGCTGTACAGCGTCCTGACAAGTGAATATCACGATGTAAATCGCACGTACAACGACATCGCCCAGGCACTGTCGCAATACCCATCCCTGTCGCCGAGGACCGATGTGCATAGTACGTCCTGACACAGAGCTCATAGGCTAATCATTCAAGCACGGCTGACAGAATCCCCAACAGCATTCGATAGCGGCGTCTCGGCCCTCCTCGTCCATCTGTCGGGCACGATACCTGTCGTCTTCCGCGGCACCACATACCGCTTCCCCATCTCGATATGGGTGCCTCACGCCTATCCGCGCGAGCCTCCGCTGGGCTACGTGACCCCGACCGACACCATGGTCGTCCGCCCCGGCCAACATGTCGATCCCCAGGGGAGGGTATACCATCCCTATCTCGTTCGATGGGCCGAGTTCTGGGATGTAAGTGCTGGCCGAATTGGAGTTGTGTGTTTTGCATAGCTCTAGGTTGACCGTGGCCATGCTGATTTGCTTTCACTAGAAATCTTCTATCGTAGACTTTCTAGCCATCTTACGGGATATTTTCGCCAAAGAGCCGCCCGTCGTTGCGCGCCAACAGTCCCGGCCGATTCAGCAACAGTCGACCTCACAGACCTCATCGCAGACACCACTTCCTGTCCCCCCCCTGCCACCCGGCATGGCACGGCCCAGCCCCCAGCCAGCTCAATCACCACATGCAAGCAACCCAAGGCCGCCCCCTCCTCCTCCCAAGGGCAACGATGTTCCTCCAACTATATCTGCTCAAACCCCGCGCGCTGACGGACCTCCTCTCCCTCCGCTCCCCCAGCAGCGACCACAGCAGGGCGCGTTTCAATCATCCAGCCAGTATGTCCCAGAGCACCAGGGCCCGCCACCTGCGAATCGTTTGTCGCGGTATGAAACGGCACCACCTCTACCGCCACAAGGACCTCAACCGCAAGCGCAACCACCAGCAGGCCCCCAAGCACAGGCTCAGCCACCACCACAGGCATACACGCAAGCGCCTCCAAATGTCCAATATCACTCCCAACAGCAACGGCCTGGCTATCCGCAGGAATTTATAGGAGTCAGCTCACAGCAACCACCACACGACCCCAGGCGACAATCGTATGCCTCAGGACCCGCTGAGCCGCCGTCGTATACAGGAGGCCCCCCGCCAAATTGGCAGCAGCCAGCTCCTCAGCAACCTCTACCTCAACAGGTCGCCAAACCCCCACCGCCTCCCGATCTCATGGATGAACCCCTTACACTCTCTCTACCATCACCCTCGAACCTCCCGGCACCCCCAATCCCACCCAACCCTGAGAAAGATGCTCTCCTACGCCAACTTGCCTCGACGTTGTATGCAATGCGCCAACGCGCCCGGCAACAGAACGAAGCCTCCCTCGCTGGTCTAAATGCTCAACGCACCGCCATGCTCACCGCCTTACAGAACATGCAGAGCGACTCGGCAACGCTAACCCCCCTATCCAACCTCCTAGCGTCCAACACATCCATCCTCCAGTCTTCCCTCAAAGAAGCAGACGCCGTCATCAACAACAGCAAGACACACAGGCCGCCCGCCATCGACGACCTACTCGTCGCTCCCACCGTAGTCGGTAATCAGCTATACGACGTTGTGGCCGAGGAGCGCGCCCTCGGTGACGCCATCTTCGTCCTCGGCCGCGCCGTCGAGCGCGGCCGCATCTCACCCGTTGTCTTCGCCAAGACGACCCGCGGCCTGGCGCGCGAATGGTACCTGAAGAAGGCGCTTGCGCGGAAGATCGGTCGGGGCATGGGTCTCAGCGGATGAAGGAGGTTTATCGCATACTCATATTCAATGTTAATCAACTGTGCGATTTCTCGAAGATCTCTCTTAGGGTAACTATATTCAAGAGTGTTTACGTACTCCTGAGAAGTTCACTAGGTCTGTCTGTATATAGCAACGAATACCCCGTCTTTTCTTTTTGCCTCACCGAATAAATAAGATACACGGATACAACCATCAATCAAATGATCAAGCGAATCAATATTAACGTCTTGGCGACTAATGAAATGGATATTCTATTCGTCTGAGCGATGATGCAGTTGGAGATCATAAGTCTCGTTCTCTCTCTTCCTATGTGCGTGTGTGTGTAAGAGAGTTTTTTTTTTTTCGGAAAAAAAAGAAAAAGATAAGAAATATACTTGAAATAAAGAAGAGCGCAAAATAATATCTAGAATGTTAATATTTCCACTAATTTTGACGTTTAGACTATGCCCGACTGACTGACTGACTGTCGACTACAGACAGCACACTACACTACACTACCTATTAATAAATTGATCAGTTGAGTTTTTCTTTCCACCCCCTTACCTTACCTCCCTATTTGCGTGCCGTCAACCCGCTCACAGACAATCAAAACCAACCTCTAACACAACGGTGAGTTACTCTCCACTATGAAAGGTCCGCTTCAACCAGGAGTCCCATCACCTCTATGCCGGAGACCAAGGGCACTACTAGCCTTCTGCCTAAAGAAACCCTGCCGACTCTCCTTCTCCTTCTCCTTGCCCCTGAGCGTAGCACCGCTGCTGGCCTTGGTATTGATGCTAGCGCCACTACTCCCCTTCTCCTTGTACATATTAGCCACCTTGCGGACCTGGCCGGGGCGCCTTGGTTTCGGATGACGGAGCTTGACATCCTTGGACTCGAAGACCTCGAAGCCTGATTCCGTCTTCTTGTTGGTCTCGTTATCTTGTCCCTTAGACGAGTGTCCATCGCTCTCTTTCAGCTCGACTTCCTTTTCTTTTCCCTTTCCCTTCCATTTCCCCCTATCGTGTTTCTTAGTAGTCTCTTCGCTGGGACCGACCTCGCCTGTCGAGGGTAGAGGAGCCACAGTGTCTGCTTTGCCCTTCCCTTTCCATATGGCGAGGGCCCTCAATTTCTTGTCGCGACGCAGGTGTTTCTCGTCTTCTCTGCGCCGACTACGCTCAGCTGCCGACTGCTTGAGCATGACCTTGAGCAATGCGTCGGGGTCGCCTTGGGGCGTGCTAGGGCCCGATGTTGGCACGTCTGAGGGCCGAAACTCTTCCTCTAGGACCGGCTTCGAGGGGAAATGCCCATCTAGCCCGAATCCATTTGAACGATGAAGCCCGCTTCTTACTCGGGCTATGATGGGCAGACTCTTGCGAATGATAAGAGGGGGAGGAGGAGTGTCTGGAGATGGGCGGCTATAGCTCGTATTCAGTGCTCTTCTCGGCGCGATACTCGGCGTGTCTTTGTCGGTAAGCTGAATGCTGGAGGCGGTATGTGATGGCGTTACGAACTGGCGGCTCATGTGTGTTACGCGATGCATACTGTATCCGAAGGGACTGAAGTGTCGAAAACCATGTTTGAGATCGTTGGCTGGAGATGTGGAATGATCAGAAGTTGGGTTCAAGCCTGTATCTTCGGCGGCACTAATCTGCTCATGATAGCTGTTGCAATCTTTCCAGCTATCGAATGAATAACTCAGGGAATTGGAGATCTTTCTCCAGATGGCAACGCCTTTCTTGTGGATAGGTCTCCAACTGCCAACCATACCACGTTTACCGCCTGCTCTGTTATCTTTTTCAAAGGCAGATGGCGGGCCGCCATGGTCATGTTTGTCATGCTTTTGACTCGCCGCCGCGGCCTTTAAAGAATCACGGCTAAATCGCTCGAATTGCTGGATCCGATTTTTCACGGGTGATTCCTGCTTCATCACAGAGCCCACTTTGCCTATGTTCTCACTCTGTGATACCGTAACCGGGCTCTCTTCACAGCTCGGACGACCAACAAAGTCACAAAAAAAGTCATTAACAGAAATTTCAGTTGTCAGTGACGGGACGATAGATATTCTGCGGGCAAGGGTGCGAATGGATCTCGGGGACTCAGATCCGTCCCAAGAAGACGACGGATAGCTCCCCATCAGCGCGCTGTTGCTGTCATTTTGTTCTAGTATCGGACGAGAGTTCATGAGTGACAATGGCGAATATAATAGCTTCGACGATCGCTCGAAGAATTTTCGGAGTTGTGACACCTTACCAACGCCTTGCGTTGGTCGGCTACCGGGCAAAGAAGCAGTCGAAACTCCAAGGACCTCTGGCTGACCCTTAATTGACGAATCTTCGGCAGAAAACTGCTCGCATTTGGGTTTTAGGGCCTCTTCGAGAGTTCCATCACCCTGTTTTTCACCGAATTGAGCGCTGTCTAAGCTATCCATCAAAGCATGAAGACTAATATCAGTTTCCGGTTCCTCGCTTAATTTCTCCCTTTCATGTTGCGGTAAAGACTGCTTCCCAGGTTCATGTGGAATTCTTGTCTCCTCTTGACAAATTTCGTGTAGGCTAGATCGTTCCGTTCTTGATAAAGATGGGCTTGATTCGTGTCTTACTGAGCCTACTGCGGCAAATTTAGGTGACGGTAGCCCAGACGCCTTGGACCTTGGTCTCACATTAACGATATGACCCTTCCCGAATATGGGCGGCTGCGGACATGAACTCTTATCCTTGGCCACAGAAAACCGCTGCCTCAGTAATTCGGGGCGGAGTTGGGAAATTGAGAGGGGCATATCTTCGCCTTGTCGCAAACTGCGAAGAGAGGGCTTCAAGTTCAGACTGGGCCTAGCAGTACCCCCTGGCGGTTCAGCAGGCTGCGAAATCTTCTCAAATGATTGTCGAAGATCAGCTACGCTGGGTCTCTGTTGAGGAATTTTTATGCTTGACCCTGCGGGAAATTTCACCTCTTTCCTTAGCCTCTGTGATTCCTCCTGTCTTGGGGGGGCCACTGTCTTCGGAGACGACCTCGTCGCAGCGTTCAATGATGTGGCAGAAACAGATGAAGATTGTAGAAACGATGAATTGTTCTTTCGAAATGACTTGGGTTTTGGTAAGCGGCTTGGAGGTGTTTCTTTAGATGTTATGGCTGGCTTAGAGTGTCTCAAAACTGGAATGGCTGACGTAGCAAGAGGAGAGCGCGCTATGAATCGTGTCAATATATGCTTGAGACAAGCTCGATAAAAGGCACGCATTACTCCACTTACCCCTACTTTCCTCGAACAACTTTCGACGATGTGCCACAAGGCTTGGATCCTACCCAGGCCGTTGGCTACTTGATGAGGCAGTGCTATGAGATGTAAAATAAGATGAAGAATGATCGGAAGCCTGGTGGCTGTCTTGGTCCATTTTCTCGTTGTCTACAACCTTCGAGGACGTCGAACCGTGATTCATATCCGGGTGGACATGATCTGTGACGTTGGGTGTTTTGTTGACATGTTGTATTCTCGTGGGAAGCATCGATGTACGGCCGCCAACGTCAGGTGTTCGGCTCTGATGGGGGGATAATTCCGACGAGGTTCGACTTATTGATTCTATAGGTGAATGACCGAGTAAGTCTTGCTGGGAGATTCGCTTAGATCCAGTTGCTCGTGGTATCGTGCTCAGCCTGGTTTTGTAAGAGCTATTGGGATATTGAGGCACACTACTGTCGACACTATTCACGACATCAATGGCCTCGAATCGAGAGACTAGGGATTCAAAGTTGGAGCGGGGGTCGCGTTGCTTCGAACGAGTACCTGGAATAGCTGACTGAGATTGCCGACCTATGTCTCCTGGATAGGATGTCGAAGTCAATGTATCAATCGCCCTGGTGACCTCCTTGTTCCCTGCTGCTCTGGAGTTCTCGTGTAAGTCGGCCACCGACTTACGAAGGGGAATGCGAAGCGGTGCCGGCCTCAGATCAGCTGGCAGGGAGCTGGTACTAGGCGTCTGAATCGAATGAGCCATGCTAGGTGGTCGAATATACATCTTATGCACTTCAGGAAGAATGAAATTGTATTTGTTTCATGTGTAAGTAGTACATTCAAGTTCTAGCAACATGTATGTAAAGAGCAACCTTGCGAGCATCTACGAGCACCGGTATACTTCGGTTAGCATCTTCATTGACATTGCCTACAAGGCGCCTACCTCCTTCTACTCACCGTATATCTCCATGTAGGGAGGTACTGTAACTGAATACACGAAAGAGGTGATTTTCATGGCCGTACACAGTACCTGCGTAGCCTAAGGCAGAGTAACGTTTAAACCTTCCCATTATTCTGCGCAGCTAAGCAATGACCCACAGCCACGTGGGAGCCATCTGTTTCATCTTGTGTTTGTGCTACCTTCTGTGGTCATATCCACCCTCCTTGAGAAAGAGCGTACCTACGATAACCTATGAGAACCCTCGCTATCGCCGAGAAGATTGAGGATACTTAGGTATTGCTTTACTAAAGATTATGATAGGTATCTATGCCGGTTTTAGTCAAACGATAAGTCTTTTCGCTATTCCATGTTAGGGGTCGTCTTGCCAAGTGAGGATGTCGACTACTCAAAGCACACTGGGGAGAAATGAAGCCACTAGAGGTAGCAAGCTCCTTTTACACACTACCTTCACTTAGTGTACCTACTATTATTCAATCGTAGATATAAATTTTTCTCTAAGGTAAGTTAGGGACGTAGTATGTTGTATAAGATCGTCTTTATTAATTATTACGATCAAGCGTCGGTTTTTCCACGGGGCGTCGTAGAACAGACACCCCTTAAATGATGTTACTCTTTTAAAAAAGACAGCATCACCCTAAAGATTAATAAAATTATATACAAGGGAAGCTCAGTTGCGAAATGAAAATGCAACGGCTCCAAATAAAAAACTATTGAATAAAAGCTATATATAAAATGAACAGTGAAACGAAGTGAAATGAATAGATGACATTCCCCTGAGCAGACAAATATTGATAAGAAGTCAACTCTATCCCTAAGTCTACATCACGTAGGCCGAGGATGCATCTGAGTAAAGCACTCACAAGCCGTGCTAAACCTCGGCGCCATCGGGGGCGCGCCCGGATACGCGCACTGACTCGAAGCCATGGCTTGCTTGGGGAATTTGTCGTACGAGCTGAAGATGCCTTCCGGGCGTGTTTCGGTGCACTTGGGGCCGCCGAGATACCGCTTACACCAGTCAACCATTGGCGCGGGCGTCTCGCTAGCCGCAAACACAGCCGACTGGCAGTTATCATGAATACCCGCCTGGCAATTACCATGTTGGAGTGGTTTTGGCGGAGGTGTCTTTTTTGGAGCGGAGGGCATCGTTTTGAAGGTTGGAAACTGCGAGGCGTCTTCGGCAAGGGCTATGAGTTGTCAGTTATCAGTTGTGAGCAGAACATCAGGAATGGGTCAAACAGCATATTATCACTTACCCACGCAATAGTAATATCCAGACCAGAAATCATGGACACAATCCGCCTTGACCTGGGGATTCAGCAGCCTGAATGTCGGCAGGTCGAGGCCCTGTGATTGTGCGAGGCTGTAGCAAGTCATGCCAGGAGCGGCCAGAGCCCATCCGCCACATCTGTCGATCAGAGCTCCATGCTGGACAGGTCCTGGGGGTGGTACAACATGTAAGTTAACGGGACCGTGACCTGCGGATGTAGATTGGATCATAGAAGCGGCAAAGGCCGCCGTCAGGATTCGGTTAGTTCTCATGCTATCAGAAATATGTAGTTCTGCTGTGCGAGTTCCAATAGGCATCTATTCTTGGATACGACTTATAAGAGGTCCATTACTGGGCCTTAAAACGGTGCTCCGGCTTTGTGGCACAAATCCGGGGGCAAATTCTGTGAATAGGACAAAGGACTTTATCCCCGTAGGGAGGCGAATTTAGGGCGGGTGCCATCCTCCTCTATCAATATCTTTATGTCCGGCGATCGTTGTTCTATTGTCCAGCAAGATGGGCGCATGGCAACTATATCGCTGCCGCGAGGTTTTGACTTGTCCTTGAAACCCCATTCAATAAGGTGGCTTTTTCATCGATAATAATGATTAGGCTGCAGCGTGACCCTTTTCTCCTGCTCGGCTCATCAAAATGTGTCAGAAGAGTATTGCACGAAAGGGAATGTACATTGATCTGAAGATCATGGCACGCGGTCTCGCCCCTGAGATGTTATAATATTTTCTCCTAGGGGCGATATTCTTGAGTTTACCAGGGCTTAGAGACATCACCGTATTCAAAAATCCACCATCATTACCATTCAAGTAAGAACTCATCTACCAGGCTGATAGTTAGATATGCTCAAGGGCAAAACTTCCAGCAGTTTATATGCCATCCCCGATAGTTCGTCATTATTAGCAAAGAGCCCGATACAGTTGGCTATCACAGGTTTGTATGCCTGTCGGAAACTGCGGTAGGGAGTAAGGAAGCAGAGACTAGAAGGATGAACGAATAAAGTGCAAATGCAGTGTAGTTTGTGTTCTTCGTTGAAAATAAAAGGAGGACACAAGGGCAGGACAACCTTAATCCAGGTTGGACTACAGCCCCCTCTGTGCTCATTCAAGTGGGCATAATCAATCCGCGAAAAAGCGGGCGATAAAAACAAAGGAGAAATATCATTACATTGAATTAACCAAGAGAGAGTCGGACGGAAACTTGTTCCAAATGAGCGTTTCGAGTATCAGTTCGGCTGGGTAGATTGTACCTTAGTTACTTTCCAATGCCATGCAGAAGCTGCGTACTAGAAGCTCACCCAGGATGAAGGTATGCCTGTAAAGTCTGCCCTTAGTAATCGTGATGCGGGGCCCCACTAATGTCGCGCGTTCCCTTGCAATATAACCGTAGGTACGTTTCGGATGCGCTAACCTAGTCTGGACTAGGAGGTCACGATTTAAAGTTAGGTAAACACTTACATACCTTTCCGTTTCACTCAACAGCTGGCGTCACTCAATGCAATTTAACCGACCATCATTGCTGGACGATGAGAACATCAACGGGTCACCCCCTCTCACTCCTACTATGCATTGACAGATAGGTAGATCCATTGTCGCAAGGAACGGGACTGCGGAAGTGCGTATATGATAACATACCCACGCGGTTCCATCGCCATAGCTACTTACGTTAGTTGTTTGCTTTGCTACGAGCCTGCCTAGGTACATTAAGACATTAAGAGTGCTTGACCCGTTGGTAGTGAGGATGGAGGACGATGCATCAAACGCACACTTCCAATCCATCGCCGAGGCTGCCACGGCGAGTTGGTTCGCTAACCGGCAATCGACCCCAAGTTCGAGGCAATCGTCATTTATTCGTAAGGCATTCGGATTCCAAGGAGCTAGTTATCTTGGTACTGACCGTGTTACAGCCCAAGACAGCGCCCGTGGACCAAGACCTTCATCAATAGCAGCGGCATCTTTGGCATTGGCAACATTGGCACCGCCAGTGTCCCCTACGCCGCCGTCGGTCCGCCCGGCTGCAACCCTAGACTCATCTGCATCGACAACCCCCGTCTCCAGTCTCAGAGACAGTGAAACTCAGCCGCGTGACGATGTCAGCTCCAACATAGGTAGTGATATAACTGCCTGGAAGAGCGCCCTGCAGAGCTTGCCGCCTGAGTTCGCAGATGCTTCAGAGCCCCAACACCCACTGGCCCAGGCTCTCATCAGCCAGCCCACATTACGGCCTATCGAGTGGAATAAGTACCGCCTTTCCGGTAGCTTTGTTCCACGGACAGCTCATGATTTTAGCTCCATCATGATCTACATATCCGGCCAGGTGAATTCGAATCCATGCCGCAACTGCCTGCTGAAAAATGGTCCCTTCGCGCTGTGCGTCGTCTCGCCGCCCGCTGTCTTGGCAAACAGTACACTCAGACACGCTTGCGCAAATTGCACCTATCAAAATCAGTACAAGAAGTGCACCAATGAGCCCATATCCGAGCAAGAACAGGCTCGAGCTGATCTAGCAAGGTCAATGGTAAGGACCAAGGGTCTTACACCCCGGCTGCCGATGGCGAGGAAGCCGAAGCCCAACAGTCGGACCAAGGGCCTCCAAGTAACACAGTCGGAAGCTCAATATCGACTGGATTTAGACGACCGTCAGCGGAAACGTCAGCGGAATGGCCGAGGAGATGCATCCATACCCCAATCGCCAGCCGGGCCGGGCACAAGTCTGGGTACTAACTTACAGTCTTTTGACGAGAAGCTTCGGCATATCCGCTCCTGCTCGCCTCGAACCCGCCGGCGAATAGCGGCCGATACGCTACAATGGCAGGCAGCCATCGCAACAATAGAGGCGGAAGACCCGGTCCCTGCTAATAATGACTCTTTTCCGAGCCCGCTACCTCGAACAGCGGTCAATAATCATATACGAGCTCCGCCAAATACCTATACGCCTTCGCAGCTTGCTCCACCTTCAAGTGCTCCAGCGGCAGTACGTTCCTTTGCAGTAGATTCCCCTGCTAGATTCGAGACTACCGGCTACGGTGCTGAGCATACATATGACTCTATGGATGAAGATGAGAGCGAAGACGAACAAGAGGACGGGTACGACGGCCCATCATGGCTCAGACCTGCGCATAACGAGTCTATCATCAAAACACCACGTTGAGGACTCACATATATGCTACTGGATCAATATATTACGTTGTAAATACTATGGTGATGTTTCTTGATACCCTCTAATATATTGAAACCTTTAAACTTCCGAACAGGACTTGGTCTGTAGCCATACTTTGTGTATCCGGCGTCATGCACCCAGAGTCTCATCCCCTGGCCATTCCGGCTTGTGCGTACCTCGCATACAACTACCCGAATCATATCTTAGCTCGGTGGTATCGTAAGTAACGGCTGGTCCAAGAAATATCATATCCTCATCCGGGACCCCCAAATTAGCCTTTATTGTCTGAAAATTCTTCGGCTGGAACAACTCAGGGGCAACCCTGGGTAATGCACTAACGAGCTATTCGGCATTCACAGTCAGCATCGCTACATATCTTGGGGGGATTCCGTGAACAGTACACACCACCCTCATCTGACGATGTAAATCATCATAATACCGAAAGTGCGACATTTCCGGCCACCTCTCGCGCAGACTCCGCTGTATCTCCGGTGCTTGCGTACCCAGTGAAATCAGGAAACTATTCAGCTGATTCAGCGAGGTAGAAACAAGATAACTCCCGCCCTTCCTGCTCCTCCTATCCAACGCAGCCATGATCCCGATACATCCCACAATCCCCGTCTGAAAGTCCGAGTTAGGCAGGAAGGGCATTACGGGCTCGTCTCGACCCCACATACGCCCGAACAAGCACGCAATGCCCGTCACGGCGTCGCTGATCTGCTGCCATCCGCTCCGATGCTGCCACGGCCCTTTCCAGCCGTAGCAGTTCTCGCGCGCGTAGACGATGCCTCGCCCCCGTCTCTCAGCCATCTCACGGACATACTCTGGGCCGAAACCGAGCCTCTCCAGCGCGCCGGGCCGGTACCCGTCGAGCACGACGTCGGCATCCTGGATTAGCGCTCGCAGCGCCTCGCGTCCTTTGTCCGTCTTTAGGTCCAGGTGCGCGTCGCGTTTGCCTAGGTTACTCTCGAACAACACCATGCCGAGATCGGGTAGCGCCGTGTTCGAGACGCGGAGAACGGTGGCGCCGAAGAGGGCCGCAAGGCGCGCGATTGTGGGCCCGGCGATGGCGCGCGTCAGATCGAGGACTTTGATCCCTTCTAGGGGGCGGAACGTCGTCGTGTGTGTGTGCACCGCAGGCCACGGCACGGGGGGCAAGCTGTCGCTTGGGAATTCCTCGAGGGTGTATAGAGGTTCGTCGGCCACTGCCTTCCCCTGCTCGCTAGCGCGGTATTCTTCGTGCGTGAGGCAGATGGTGCCGGCTTGACGCCAGTACTCGTTGGCCTCGATATCGAGCCAGCGCGCATCGAAGCGCGCGACGCGTTCGGTTAGTAAGTTAATAACCTCCATCTCGTCCCCATCCTCAACATCCAGGGGCGCGGTCGGCGGCAAACCGAGCATGCGCAAACTCCTATCCGAATCAAGTCCGCCATGGAGGTGAAACCAGCGACCATCGCGTGTAGGATAGAGATTCGTGACGAGGCGGCGGTAGGGTGTCATCTGATGTGTAAGGTCATAGACTGCGTAGCGCGCGGCCAGGGCCCTGTCTTCCACGACGGACTTCCCGCCCACGCGCAGGAGGAGGAAGGAGAAGAGAAAGAGGCTTGCTACGTTGCTGCTTACGATGCATGATTGCGTTATGCCGTGGCGCTGCTTGATGATGGCGTTGCCGAAGGTGCCTAGGAGCGCCCACTTTGCATTGTATCACAATAGTCAGCCAAGCACCCAGTCAGTCATTCTCTATTTCGGTGAACAATTCATCATATATCACAGCTTTTGAGTAGAAGAATCTCTCAGCTAGATATCAAGCCAGGGTAACTCTGCCGCTCTCCTCTCCCTAGTCTTCATGGAAAATGAAGGAATTAATAGCTCTTGTACGACTCACCAATGCCGCGCTCGACTCAGCACACTTCACAGGCGCAGGTAGAAACGGCTCCGAGAGCGCATATGGGTCGAAAGAGGTTTCTCTGGCAAGCTTCCGGACCTCATCCGGTATTTCCAGTCGCTCGTCGGTTAATAGGACCGAGTGGAAAATCCGCGCGGCTTCCCCTTGTATCGTGTAAGCACTCATTTCTTGAATTTTCTTGTAGTGAACTTGGAAATGATGGCAAACGGGCGTAGACGGAATGATGAATGCGAAGAAATAAGACGCTACAAGCTGGTGACTGCAAGATACCTCAAAGTTATCAGTGTAGGATGTATTGCAAAAAGTAGCAGAATGCAGACTGCGGGGAAGCTTTTTACATGGAAATATTATCCATCGCTGTTATTTACCGTATTATTACCTTCCGGGCGTGTGAAAATATTAATCGTAGGTAGTAACAATAATGTACATGGCTTTATAACCGCCGGCTATTCGCTTCGCCATCCAGCTTCTTGAATAGTAGGATGCTTATTGTCCTTGGCATCTCGAAATAAATATCATTAGCTCTAGCAGGATCTTGTAGGTCAACGAGTATAATGAAAGAAATTTAGCAGCCTCTTATATAGTAAGGCAGATTATTTGTGTAGATTGATTTCGTTGCCATTATATGAAGGACATTCTACCTCAAGACCAAATCCAGTCTAAAAAATAAAAAGGAGACAGCTCCCGGGTAGGCGCTCTAATAACGGGGTGACATACCCCGCCATAATCCCGCCATAATCAGCCACGAATTAGCGTCCTTCACTGAGCAAACCCACCCCTACTAAAGAGCATGCAGGAGGGAGAAACGCGGGGTCTGGTCGCTAAGACGCGTCAAGCTCCAGTGAAGCGCAGACTGTCCACCCATCACCACCAACACCAGCACTACCTCCGTCTTCAAAACATCAGCAAACAGGCAAAACCATAGTCAAAATGCGAAAAGGAGAGAGCGCCGCAATGGCGCCTCCAACAATCATAGCGCACAAATCCGACTTCCTCGCGACCCAAACACTGCACCTCTCGCAAGCCCTCGCGCCCTCGGCGACCTGGCTCGCATCCAACGATCGCGCTGAAGACGGGCTGCCGGCGCGCGCTGTCGACGACGCCGTCTACCGCCTGAACCACACCCTGGCGCAGCACGCCCGCCGCGTGTACGCGCCCCAGACATCGCGGCATATCGCCGAGCAGATCCAGGCGCTCTTTTACGATGAGGCTGAGCGGGCGCTGCGGGGTGATGAAGGCGAAGACGATGGGGGGGATCCGAGTGTTGAGAGGTTGCGCTTGCGTGTGGGTGCTGATTTTAGTATGTGCTTGTTATACACGTATACATGATATACAGGGTCTCTCCAATAAGGCACCAAACTAACACATTATCCCACGCACAGCAACAGACGAAGCCATCGCTTCCCTCCCTCCAACCTGGGACCTCCACAAGCCACGCGAAGCAGAAGCGCACCCCCTCGAAGCGCGGCGGTACGCAGAGCAGACAACAACCCTGACAGAGCTATCAGCAAAACGGCAAGAAGCGCGCGAACGAGTCGAGCGCCTCCGTCGCATGTCGGCGCTCCTCAAGCCATTTGAGTCGAAAGACGAAAACGAAAACGACGATAGCACAGCACAACTCACATCAGACGGGCCGCACACATCGGTGCAGGAGAACCTAGTAACGCGGAACGGCGAGGTCGAGCGCGAGCTAGAGCGGATGCGACTCTTGCTCGCGCGCGTCGCGGGGCGCATTGCACAGCTTCCGAATAAGAGCGCGTCGGGCGATATAGATGGCGACGACGAAGGAGATTACTTCGACTTCGAGGCTCTTGAACGGGATAAGATCGAGAAATTGCTGGATTGATCATGAATCTTTTCGATATAATATACATCATGCTTGGCTCTAATATCAAGGACCGATCATTCTAACAGAAGAGAGACAGAGAAAGGGAGAGAAAAAGGAACAAAGCTAATCAATCATTTGCATACTTGGTTGGTATCGAGCTTCGGCGTTCAGGAAAGAAAAGACGCAATAGAAGTCTTTTAAGGTTGGAATTACAATGCATAGTCAGTTAATGTCAAGCAAAGCTTGTACTCAAGATACCCAAGATCGAATATTCATAATAAGAAAAAAGGGAGCATTCCGGCCAACGAGGGAATCGAACCCCCGGTGCCTAGCGATGCAGAGTAACGATATTGACGCTGGTAACGCTGATAATCGCTGAGTAAGGACATTATGCTTCGCTAGACCGTACCAACTCGGCCATTGTGTTTATTTAGTATGGGGGAAGTGTATTTACTGATATATACTCATATTTGTTGCTGTGTGGCGGGTGTAGAGTTTACGCTAAGACTTGCTTAGAATGTTTCTCTGACATATACGCATTACACGAGTATTAAACTTGCCTGCCCGAGTTATGTGCTAAGAACGCAGATGCTTTGGTTTGATGGGTATCGTGATATTCCAATTTCATGTCTACGTAAGGATACTACCTAATCAATTTCTATACCAATAACATCTGAGGAGCAAGTGAACGATGACTCAGGTAAGTAAGCAGAGGATCATCCGACAAGATGAACAGGACAGAGGAGTGAGTGTGTATACTAGAACGACAGTTTCCACGAATTTCTTTGAAATAACGCTATGCATTTCAAAGAAGAATTCGACGAGTGGGATTTTTGAATCGATTTCATCTAGTCACAAGCGCCGTGCCGTGCGTGGCCATATGAATGGTTAAGTGATGAGTATCCGACTCAGGGGGGTACAAGCGACAAGATGCTCTTCTTCCTCTGTTCCCGGTCGCCTTCGAGCGTGGCACTGTAGAAAGAGAAGGTAAAAGTTAGTGAAAATGCTCGTGAGAAGAATTGTCAATATAACAAAATGGGAAAGAAAAAGAAAAAGAAAAACTCACTCCTTGGCACTGTCATCAACATCAAGCCCCTTAGAAGCCTCCCCCTTTCCCTTCGCTTTCTCTTCCCCTTTTTCCTCCTCATCTTCATCCTCATCCTTCTCATCGTCCTCTTCCTTCCGCGCGTAAGGATTCGGCCGCACAACACGCAACTTGACAATCTCCTTGTCCGCATCGTCGGCCGCGACCTTGTAGTACACGCGCAGCCCGACCGTGGCGACGGCGTTCCAGGGATTGCTCTCGAACTCATCCTCCTCCTCAGGCGGTCCGGGCGGTGGACCAGGAGGTGGCGGTGCAGGCGGTGCGTCGGCGCGTTCGCGGAGGCGGATGTCGAGTTCGCGGACGCTGATCTCGGATATGGAGGAGACTTCGGACTCGTCGGAAGAGGACTCTTCTTCATCTTCTTCTTTCCCTTGTGGTTTTTGTGGGGGTGAGGGAGGACTGTTGTCTGGAGCCTTTTTCTCGCTTTCTGTAATGGGTTCTGGGACTTCGGGCGCTAGAGGAACATCTTGCTTCGCTGGATCAGGTGTTTCTCCCTTGATCTCTAATTCTTTCAGCTTTGAAGACAATACATCGCCATCCTTCGTCTTGGCCTTCGCTGATTCAGGGTCAGCTTGATCAGGCTTCAACTCAGATTCCGCAGCCGTCTTAGCGGGCGCATCCGGCACAGCAGGTTTCACATCGTCCTTAGGCTTATCCACCGATGTAGAGTCAGCCGAAACCGCATCTTTAGCCTCGCTGAGCTCCTTAGCTTTGGCCGCTTTGGCTGCCTTCTTAGCCTGTTGCTTAACCTTGGCCTTCTCCCTCTTCTCCTTGTGCTTGTTATACCGCTTGACCTCGACATAATACCGCTCGCGGCGATTCCGCATGATCTCCTTCCGGAGCTTCTCGCGCTCCTTTTCCTTCTCACGCTTCTCAGCGGCCTTACGAGCGCGCTTCTCCTCGTCAGTCTCGAGCGTCTTGCCCTTGCTGTGGGCCAGGTCGTACGACATGCCGACGGCCACGAGCTTGTCGCGGCGGTCCCGGGCGTGGTTGCGGATCACCTCTTCTATGGGCAGTACGTCCAGGTCTCGGGTAGCATTAATCTTCATCAGCACTGTGTATTCGCCCGCCTCGAGCTCGAGCTCGACGTTGACGGACCGTGTCTGTCTGTACGGCGCAATGCTGCGCACCACATAGTCTTCTTGCCCTTTCTTGTGCAGGCGGAAGTTAAGCTCGAACTCGTACTGGCCCTCCAGGCCGCGATAGTAGCGGTCGTCGAGTTGCGAGAGTACGAGCACGATGGGTCCCGTCTTGGCCAGGGAGAAGGCGAAGTACGTGTCGTGGTAGTCGAGGGTCCAGGGCACAGAGACCGTCGTCCACGTCGCCGTGACCTTCCAGTCCGGGCCGAAGAGCCGCGTGCGGTCGAAGGCCTGGTACTTGCGCAGCAGGTCGTCGTACGAGATCCAGAAGTTGCCGTCGTCGCCGAAGCGGTGGTCGAGCTTGGTCAGCCACTCGGCCGTCCACTCCTTGGACCCGTCGCTCCAGGGGCCCGTCCACTCGCCTTTACCCCAGGGGTTCTTAAGAAGCACGAGGCGCTGGCCGTCCATCTCAACGGCGCGCATGACCGAGTAAGCGTGCAGCTCGACGATGCCTTTCCGCTCACCCCAGACGGCCCCCCACATGCCGGTCGAGCAGCCGAAGAGGAACTCGTCGTTGACCTTGAGCAGCTCTTCCCGCCAGAAGTACTCCTTGTCGAGGATATTGGTGGTGTACAGCTCGGTAGTGACGCCACCGGTGAGGTCCTCGATGCCCTCGCCGGTGAAGCCGCCCTCGATGGCCTGGTAGTCGCCGTGGGCCTTGGCGTAGGCCTTCTCGAGCAGGGGGAGCCACGTCTCGTCGGCGTGCTCGCACTGCGCAAAGTACAGCGCGCCCGAGCCGCTCTGGTAGGCCCGGCGGTACTGCTCCTCCGAGTCGACGCGCTCACGGTCCTCCCACAGTAGGCGCTCGAGCACGCTCTCGTCGAAGTCGGGCTTGGTCAGGAACAGCTTGTCGTCGATGATCTCCGAGATCCACTCGCCGTCGCGGTGGAAGACGAAGCCGTAGACGCCCACCTGCTCGTCGCGCGCCACGCACACCCGCTCGATCAGGCTAGGCTTGTTGCTGAGCGTGCACAGCGCCGCGAGCAGCCAGCAGTCCCCGTCGCGGCCCTGGCGCACGTCGTTGGCCGTCGGCCCGTCGATGTAGAACCTGGGCTTCTCGAACACGTCGAGCACGCGCTTGACGCTCTTGGGGTGGAACGTCGACGGCGGCTTCTTGCCCTGCTGGTTGTGCAGCGACTCGAGCGTGTCGCGCGCGCCCCATTTGAGGTCCAGCTCGAGGTCGAAGTGCGGGTCGCGGTACTTTTGGTTGACGCGGCGGCACTCCTTGACGATCTTGGCTACCTTGGCTTTACACACGGCTGCCGCTTCGTCGTAGGATGCCTGTGTCGTCGTGTCCGCACCGGCCCGGGTCGATCGTCGCGCCGCTCGTTCGACATACTCGTTGGACGGGATGACGGTTGTTGCTGTAAGAAGGCAAAGCCAAATGTGTTAGTCAAGCAGCCAATCAGTCGATCAATCAGTCTCTAGTGTTTAGAAAGAAAGAAAACAGTCTTATACAGGTTCTCGTCTGTCCATAACGTTTCATGTACAGGTCATATATGTGATTCAGGGGTAACACAACACCGCAACACAACGCAACACACAACGTCACCAACCTTTTCCAGGAGCCTTGGTCGTAAACTTGGACCAAAATTCATCGATGGCCTGCTGGGGCGTCTGCTGCTTGTTTTCCTTCGAAGGTAAGGATACAGTGACTGGAATCTCCGCCATGATGGGACGCCCTATCCCATCGTCTCGTTCTAGGTAGTATTCGGCCTCCGAAACGGCATCAGGTGGACGAATAGACATGGTGGACAGCAGTTTTTAGGAGGCGAGCAAACAGGTTTATACTGCGACTGGAGTTCGATCGAGATGGGTAAGGACAAGCTACGCGCGCGCACACAACGGTCTCTTATAGGGAAAGTCCCACCTCATGTGTGTGTAGCGGAGAGCAAGTAGTTGCGTCAGTGTCGGTAGCTTCTTGTATGATGTTCCACCTGAGCCAAGAACACGCGACAGAGCAGCTTCTCAAGGCTGGAAGAACATTGAACGGCAACAGCAGCGACGTTTTGTGACGAACTGCTCGACCTAGCAAGCTTCCGGCAGATGGAAAACGCCCTGAATGAATATGAGAAGTTGAGAAGTTTGCTCTCTCTCTCTTTTGCTCCTCGGGTAGTCTAAGTATCGCAGACTCAAAGCCTTATTTAAGGGACTTCCTCTTCTTCAGCCCTGTCATCTGACATGCAGATAGAAGCATGAGATGGGCGGATTGTAGCCAATTGGCGGTGGCATGTGCCATTGACAACAGCCGAGATAGCCTACCTATCCATACCATACCACCTATACCGCTTGGCGACCTACATTTTAACCCTTGACTTGTAGTGTGCTAGGTACCGCGAAGGATTCCCATCGTCTTCGTCCCACGGAAGCGGTCACCGTATTTGTCGCCTATAGGGCTGCGTCACACGATATTCAACTTATGATAGGCTCGCGGAGCCTACTCGGTCCGGGGCGGGCCTTGTGAGAGCTTGGGGTCCAAAACCAACAACGTTTGTAGAGAGGGGAATACGACCTCAGTTGGGGAGATCTAGTATATTTTAGGTTTAGCCTACTCATTCTACCCTAAGGTAAGAAGCTATCGCTTAAAGCTCTCACGTAAGCAGAGTCTAGATCAGACGCGACGACCTTAGCTATGAGACACTAATCTTCATTAATCATAGGTGTTGAGGGGTGGCTCAACCCCTCTTAAGATTCAGAGGCTATTCCTCTTCACGAGTGCAGCATGTGTAGGTGCTAAGACGTTGTTAGTTACTAATATTGAATGAAAGCCCATACTATATGCCTACCTCACTTTTTTTTTTAAGCGATAACATCTTAATGTAAACTAAGCTTATTTTATCCATCAAATAACAAGTCGTCGGTTGTAATTAGGAATAAATCTACGGTCACGCTATTTTTATGTTTGATGATATTGTTTACTTCCAATAGTAATCTACATTTATTCTATAAGTTTATATTGTGCCTGTAGAGATGATAATTGGTGTCATGTACACGAACGCAACAACGGCTACGAGTAAACGCCCGACTGAGCTGGAGACGGGAGGCAATATTGGATCCCGTTCAAGTCGCCGACGGGTGTTTCCCCATGGGTTTGTACAGTTCGCGGGCACGAGGGGTTCTATTTGGTACGGACGTTATCTTCGGGACCGGTTGTACGGAACTGGAAGAGGTTAACCACTGAAGCGAACAATCGATAGCAGCGGGAAACGGTATTCTGGTCGTATTAGAATTGGTTTGGCGGATTTGATCAGAGACTACGAGCGCTGATATGTTGAGTTAAAAGCACAATCTGATGTCATTATGCAAATAAGAGCTCAGTACGTCTTATACCCTTAGGGAGGTTTGCGAGATAGTATTGGCCCATCGACGTCAAACAGAATCAATCAATCAATCATTCGCCTCAAAAGATAATTCTACAGGTGAACTGTCTCATCTCGTCGAGACGAAACACTCACGTACGCTCTGTTACTCAGATCAAGGGGCTGAGGTCTTAACAAGGCAACGGCTCTTCGGCTACCTCAGTCAACATGTCATGTAATATAATCTGTTTGAGATGATCTATTAGTAGTATTCGTAAGAATAATGTTGTGCTCGAGCTGAAGGGCTTGGATTTCTTCACTTCGTAGCCCTTGTTTATATACGCGATGTCCTCGTCTATAAGCATAGCATCACATGGAACTCATACATAGCATCTGGAGAAGTGAGGATGAGTATTCACTGTTCAACCCATGATACGTTGATTCTCATGACTCACAATGCTAGACGACCTGTGAAACCGCACATGGTGGTGTCATGGATATTGTGTAAGCCTCACACTTCATATCATTCATCTCCTTTCATAAGCGGGAGGTACTTTAGACTACGTGTATAGCTTAGTCTCACTCCTACCACGGATGAGAAGTATCAAGGATCATACAAAATTCTGTAGTCTGAACAGCAGGTATCACGCAAGACGGAAGGTTGGAAAAGCAGAAATCTGAGTGGAAATTTGGATACGGTGAGGGTAGATGTACAGCTTAACTGTATACCAATATCCCAGATTTACCCATTTATGTTCATGCTCCTTTATGCGCTCCCTAGGTGAGAGCGCCAGTATCGGCTTGCCGGACACATGTATCCCAGTAAATAGTAGCTATATTATGATGTGAACAATATGACTCGTTGGATAAGACGAGTACGGCAATATTAAGGCTTTCTTTCCTCTCTTCTCTCCCCTATTTCACCTCAAATCAATTTTATAAGCGTACAAGTTCATTTGAGACCGTCGATGAGGCGGATTAGGAAAGGTAGAGTTTCCAAGCAGTGTTGCATCAAATAAAACACTCATGTTCGCTTTAGACTACGCTCCAAGTACACTACAACTACGATCGTGCGATGACATTGCTTCTTCATGAAAAGGGAGTTAAGGTAGGGATATTTCCAAGGCATGCACGATGTGAGTTCCTCGCCACAGATGTAGCATCATCTCAAGAAACAAAAAGAAACCATATTTCTCACGGTAAACCTTTGTCAGCCATAAAGCCGGTTGGCGACGGCAGTAAGCTCAGGCGAGCTTCCCTACCCCAAAGCCTCTGTAATACAGCATCTTCACCGGAAAAAAAGAAAGCGAAGATGGCCTCATTCCAATGGGAACAGGGCAAGTGAGCCCCCCCAGTCGACCTACCCCGCGTTGCCAACTGACATGATAGGAAGGTAGGAATATAAGACACGAGGCTGGAGAAACACCAGGTCTTTGGAGCTTGCAAGTGACTAGACAGCATCAACGCCACGAGGCCTGATGTGACCCGGCCGTGCAATATCGACCTACATAAGATTGAACGTTAACGGGATTTGATCTCGCGGGGGCATGCACCCCAAATTAATAGCCCACCTTGCCATGGCTACTTAGACAACGAACAAGCAAATCGTCACCTCCGTTTTAATCCATCAGGTCGCGCATCGCCGTGCATCACCGCAGCCCATGGGCCCGTAACCATGGTGGGTGGTAGAAAATATTCCGGTTGTCTCCGTTTTGCCAGTGCTTTCGTTTCAGTATTATATCTGGTTTCGTGACGACGGCCGGGGTCGCAACAACACAGTCCACCGCGCAAGCAAGCAAGATCAAAGACCAACGAAACTCTGCATAGCCTAAAAGCAAAGCGTGTCGAATATAGCGTCTCGAGCCTGATGATTCGTTGACATCTGTCAAAAGCTACAATACCTCGGATACATGATACGCGGAGCGATTGGGGGAGGTGCACGCACATTATCCCCCGTTGTACAGCTGTATACTCCGCCTTCCAATGCGACCCAAGCAAGAAAGAAAAAAGGAGCACTTCTGGTTACGCTGCTCTTCTGTCCCCTCCTCCGATTAGATCTCGGCGGGGTGATACGTGTACCTGCGTGGTTTCGGCGAGCAATGCATTAGTCGGACAGATCTGTCCTAGTTTCGGTACAGGATTTATGTAGATGTGAGGGCAAATTCTAGAATCTCCAAGCTGGCAAGACAAAAGCGACTCATATCAGGCGCACTATAATGCAGGGAGGATTGACACGTCCAACAAGATAAAAGCAGGCGGAGGTGTTGGTCCTGGAGGCGAACTGTAGCAAGGGACAACTTCAGTGTCGGAGCTCCGGTTATTCTGGTCAGAAACTTCATCGGTATAGGATCAGCGCGAACATGTCTGTAGCTGTTGATCAACGAACGGCAAGAAATCTAGGCCATGGGATCGGCATAATCATCACCTAGAATATGCTCTTTATCCTCTCGTATCCTGTCCGGTACAATGCGGTAACACCATATTGACAGCACAACGAATGCAAGCAGACCTTCCTAATTCACTCTACGCTTAGTAGGAACTTGGGCAATGTCTGACAGCGCAAGAAGCTGATATCATCAAGATAGAAACTTCTCTCCCGTTCCGCCTTATGAGTCGCTTATACCTGAGCGGTGTGTGTTACCTCCTACATATCATTTATCTGAGCGTAGTATCACTGGGATGATGCATTGGAGGTGATTTCGGTGATCTGATTGATTGTCTTCACGCAGTTCTCACCAAACGTACGTAGTGTATATGTCCCTAGGGATAAAGTCCTTGCGGCTCATCCACACGTGCTTTTACTTACAGTTAGACATTTTCTAAACCTGTTCGGGCGACAGTCTTTCGCATTGGTAGATATGCGCGAATATTATACACGTAGAAATCAAGACTACACTGGAATACTTATCTGAATCAAGCGATAGAAATCAGCTGAAACGAGCCCGGCGAAACCCCTGATAGACGTTCATCCCATCACGAGCTTTCTAGTGGATTAGTCTAGTAATGCTATCTTACTGAATCTTAGTCGTCATGCTCTTCTGTGCGATCATTGGCCCAGCTAGAGGATAACGAAGACGACCCCTGAACTAGTGGATCATAGGTTTAGCGTCTGAGCAATGGTTAACAGGTAAAACTACACTACATGGACAGTAAGATGTCAACTCCCGCCATCCGATGTTACCGAGAAACATTGGATAATCGGAAAATATTCTGCAGGTAATAAGAAACCAAAGTGTTGGAGAAACAGAGTCACTTCCCATGGCATGTATCAGAGGCAATTAATGTAGAAGACGAGAAAGAGAGCCAGAAAGTAATGCGTCCCAGCATACACCATGTAAACGCCCGCCGCCCAAAACCAGAAATGCAACTTTGACAACGCAGCGCTTAGTATGAAGAACTGCCAAGCAATGCTGCTCGCCACTTGTCAACCTGTGTCTGGGGGCCGTTTGCTGGTGAGCTCCCTCATAATGGGAGTTCATAGGCTATCGAGATCTCACAAATATCCCTCGTAAGCGCAGTGCTACTATGCCAACACCTATACTACTGTATGTATATAGTAATGCTCAACGCTAACGCTACCAGTATTGTTTGTAGGGTAGTTTTGGCCGACTTGACCATCTTTTCACCACTCTGTTGAGTCTTGGCGATCCATCACAGGGAGCAAGCGCGCGCGCTTACTAGAAGATATCATCCAACCGCTCGTCTCCTATATCACAGATCCGCAGGCGTAGACGCCTCGAGTTTGGCGGATTGGACGAGTTAGTTCTGAAAATATTTTTTTCGGTTTGCATCCGGAGTCAATCGGATCGGTGGGCATTCTTTGCACGTTCCCGGCTGGACGAATACGCTAAGGTTGTGAGACAGGGAGCAAAAAAGCGAAGTGTGTAAGCCGCCTTCTAGTGTCTCGCAGGTATCGTAGCGTCGGGTCGCTATCGGATTTCAGTATGAGTGGTTGGCTTTTACTGTACTGTACTACACCGCATATCTGGTGGACGGTAACATAACCTACCTAATGCTTATACTACCTACACTACTGTACTTACAGCACTCTACAGAGATAAGACACTAGGGCTTAGTAGTCTGTAAGTATGGAGTTTTGTAGTACCTCGCTTGGGTTCTGGTTGGGCATAAGGCCAAATCTAAAATCCAACATCGCGTTGTTTCAGGACCCTTGCAATGGTGTGCTCCAGTGGCAACGCCCGCTGCAATGTTCCTTGCATAAAGAAAGCCAAGCCAACAAAGTGGACCAAACAGCACTAAGCCTCGTCCCCTTTCTTACCCCTTTTGGGCGAGTTCGTCGAGCAAGGGAGCAATACTTTCCCAGTACGGTCTTCATCCGATGTCGAGCGAGAAATCAGGCACTTGATATATGGCAGATCATAGCCAGAAGGATACACAGAACGGCCGCATCGCCCGGCTATTTTCACCTCTGAAGCTGAGTACAGTACATTGGATTAGAGGCTAAGTAAGATGAAGCATGAATGGCTCTCAGCGCAACACCGCTTTTTGTTGTCAGAGAGTCGCGTACCTATATCGCTCCTCTTATGCCTAACAACGTCCTAAGTAGTTGCTTAGTTTGTGCCATTATACCCTCCCTGTCCTATCAGACTAACAAACTTGAACACCGAAAAAAGTAAAGAAAGTGAGGAGGAAGAAAGACCCAGAACGCACCAGGTGACCCATGTCTAAGTTAAAGACATGAACATTCCATTTACAATAGCTGCTTCTGTTCTCTCAATAACTCGGGCTCTAATTCGTAGCTCGCACAAAGAATAAGACTAATACTGTCAAAGAACCAACTCGTCAATTGATTATTTTCATCTAGGCAGTCCAAAAGACGCGCTCATTATCACCACTGCTACCCCTGCACCCTAAACAAAGTTTCACCTTCTCTCTTCCAACCGGGCCATTATGGTGACCACTCTTTGGTTCCCGTGTCTTGTATCCCAGCCACCAACCCCTGTTCGCCAGCGTGGCGCTGTCCCATGCTCGGCAGTGGAGAGGCAGCTTAGTGTCGATGCCCATGCATGCTCCTCTCTTCTTTGTCCAAGATGTGCGAGGTGGAGCCTCTCTGGTGTGGTGTTGTGTAAGCTATCTCTGGCCGGGGTCCTCTCCGAATTCCCTTAAGTTGGGTAGGTAGGTAGGCACTTTAATATATATCCTTTCTTTCTGGACAATCCAGCTCCGAAGCGCTCGTTTTCTTCCTTCTGGTCCGCTCTCTTCTTCTTCAAGATTCTGTCTTGATATCCGTTCACTCCGTCTTGCTAGCCGAGCTATATATCCACATTCTTTTCTTCCTCCTTTGAGCGGTTGCGATACGCATACCCAAGTTGACCTACTCTTTCGAACTTTTGTCTCTCATTCCTATATACAGGCTCTCTGCAAGACAGATACCTATTCATTATACATCACGAACGCCCGGTCCTGCGTTCGCCTTCTCAACACATTCTCCTCACTAGATCTTGGATAGATCACATCTTCTCCCATACCTCAGGGTAGAACAGATCAAAACTCTTCATATATAAGTCCTATACATTCGCCAAAATGCGCTTTCAAACCGCAATTCTACCTCTTCTCCCTAGCCTTGCGGCTGCTATCCGGCCTCCCAATGTCAACGGCATGACACTGTCATGGTTTGACGCTTTCGAGGGCTCCGCCGGCTCCTCCCCAAGCACCAGCAACTGGAACATAATGAACGCAATCGACACCAACCACGAAGTCGAGGTATACACGCTCTCGAACAACAACCTGCAGATCAGCGGCGGTGGGACCGTGCAGTTTGTCCCCCGCAAGTCGAGCTCCGGCCAGTGGACCTCGGGCCGCATCGAGTCAAAGCAGTCGTGGACGCCAACCCCGGGTAAGGTCATGATGGTCTCGTCCAACATCCTGGTAGGCAGCAACGCCATCGGGAACAAGCAGGGGCTCTGGCCGGCCTTCTGGATGCTAGGCGACGCCGTGAGGCACGGGACTGCGTGGCCGGCGTGCGGCGAGATCGACATCTTCGAGCAGGTAAACGGCCTCGCAACGGGCCACGGCACGCTGCATTGCGGCAGCGAGCAGGGCGGTCCCTGCCAGGAGACGACGGGCCGCTCCGGCTCCGTGGCGATGCCGCTCACCGGATTCCACACCTGGTCCGTCAAGATCGACCTGACCAACTCGGATTGGCGCGCGCAAACCATTTCATTCCAGGTTGACGGCAACACATACTACACCGTCAGCGGCGCCGATCTAAATGACGGCCCCGTCTGGTCTACGCTGGCTCACAGCCCGATGTACATGATTCTCAACATTGCCGTTGGCGGCGACTGGCCCGGCCCGCCCAATGCCGTAAGTAATCCCCAATTTCGCGATCGGAATAGACACGCAATTGATTACACACATACTAATACCGTTACCAGGCTACACTCGACGGCTACGGTGCCATGATGGAGGTGCAATGGGCAGCCGTATACACCTCGTAGAGCTCCAGAACAAGGATGCTCCGAGCTGGGCATTGGCACTACACGTATAGAACTGGATTAGGCCGTATATATATACGGGTGGCGTTCTGAGCTAGACAGATACTCGGGGATATCTTGGGATTCTTTTTTCTTCTTTTTAACCTTCTTGATTTACTTTTGTTCATGATACCTCTTAGCGGAAACTTTTTTGGAAACTCGCGTCAGCGGAGCTGCGGATGGATATGAAAATAAGTACATGAATACATATCGAAGCAACGTGTTTACGATCGCAGTGCACATAAGTTTTCAGGTGTTGACACTTTGCGCGAGGATGCCAGATGATATATATTCGTATTGTTTAGTTGTCTATACTAAATAATTAACACAAGCCTTGTCGAAGTGTTCTGCTCTTAATCCTCTTATTGGGGAAGAGTGTAATATCGAGAGAAGCAACTCTAGCCCCTGTTACCAAATTGTTAACCGACGATTGTAGTGCCTAAAGAATTGTGTAGTTTCTTCCTCCTTCTCGTTTATTCAATGAGCTTGATTGACCCAAAAGTTTTCGCAAAAAGTAGAATGACACTCTATCGTTGTGTTAATTTCCTTAATGAAACTGCATTCGCTCAAAAGTTTCGGGATTCCCCATTATACAATCGCTTTCATTGCTCTATATACGGCTTTGGACTGAGAAATTGTTGTACTGTATTACCAAAAGCGGAAATGTGCTACAGCAACCAGACATCAATATCACTGCCTAAGACACTACAAGCCGATGGCAAATTGTGCAGTAGCTAGAGTCTCATATCATCAAACGCCGACACCATAACAGGGCCGTCTTTTAAAGATGTACTCAAATACCCTTTCACAAGGTATCACATTGTGTATCGGAACTAAAGAGTCAGCTCGCGTCTCGTGGGCAAGTTCACACAAAAGAAAGGAAAGCAGAACTGTCCAAGAATAACAAATAAAGGGTAAAGAGCGGCAGTGCTCACGTAAACATTCTCAAAATCAGTATAGTCCTGCTCGCCCAGCAATTTAGCTTTCGCGATCCTGTCATTCTCCGTAAAGCCCTGTTCGCGCAACAGCTTATTCCGCCTCCGATTGCGTAGGACAAGGGTAAAGCGCCAGAGGGCAATGACGAAGAATTCAAGTCCGAACACCGTAGCGCAGCCTACCGTGCCGGGGATATATCGCGGCTAAGTCGCAAGTGATTATGAGCTCATTACAAACGGAACTGGTCAAGAGATACGTACGGCATCTTTGTAGTTGAAGATCTGCGATCCTACGATGTTCCCGACGCAGTAACCAACGAACGTAAAGGATGAGGTGAGCGTGCGCTTCGTTCGACCCGCGACGTTGGATGGGATGAGGGTCCACGCTAGAAATAGCGAGACCGTGGAGGTCACCGTTATAACATAGCTAGTCAAAGCTCTAATCAACATTTTTACGTTCTGTTGTACTATATCGAATACTTACGCGCCCCATTTCGTCCATCTGTATTGTGGATCATTCGGCAGGATTGAAAGGACAATAAACCCGATAAACGGCGGAATCACGGAGAACATCATGAAATACCTTTTTCTTGTTCAGCATGCTATAACTCATTGGTTTTATGGGTTCATCGGTAGGGGGCTTACATGCGCAGATTCTTCCACCTGCTACAAACAAGACCGATCACGAGGAAGTAACCGATGGAAATGAGGCTTCTAGGAATATCCAGCAAGACGAACTGCAAGTTGGCTTCCCAATAAGAGTCAATAAGACGGACGATTACGAGTTGATGTATGTGTAGCGTAGAACTCACTAAATCCAAAACCAGTATTGATGATCGCATTGAAAGTCGTCAGGCCTCCGTTAGGAACAGACGACAAGAACGCGTTGACGCCAGCAAACCAGAACTGTAATACAGTTAAGTCACGTAAAAACATATTTTAATTAGGTCAATAATTTTAACTCACACATGGATCGACGAGGCATTCTCTGACTTGTTTCCACTTCCATGTTTTTATCCCAGTCCTATCATGGCCAGTGTTATTAGCCATGATGCGGGCATGGGCCATCTTCTTCTCCTCGGGCGACAGCCACCGAACCTCCGACGGGGTGCCGAGCAAGAAGAGACATGTCGTCCCAGTAATGACAGTCAGGGCGCCGAGGTACTAGAGATGACTCGTCAAAATTCGACGTTCTGGATCTTGAGATCGGCCGTACCACCAACTCACGTAGGACATATACCGCCACGGCTGGAATTCAGGGCCGTGTGAAGATGCCGAGGACCCAATTCCGTAGAGGATCAGGTTGGATATGATACCAAACCCCGCATTGGCGCTCTGGAATACAAGTGCCCTAGATGCGTGCTCTCGAGTGGTATACCTTGCCAGACGTATCAGTGCTATTTTTGTGGTGCGAGTATACGGTGAGATTACCATGATCCTATAATTAGGATAAAGCCAGGCGAGATAGAGCACTAAATAAATATTCAGTCTCCCAGCATATTACCTGGTAGCTTAATTTCTTACTCACTTCGAATAGCCCCTGAAGCGCACGCAATGTGATCAGGTGAGTGAAGTTCTGAGCAAACCCTATGCTGAGCACTACAACACCCCAAACGATCATGTAGCACGACAGCGTCCGCCCCATCAAGTATCGCTGAAGGATGAAGTTTGAAGGGAATTCAAACAGCACATATGTGATGTAGAAGATAGTGGTTAGCCATGGATACTGTTGTCCGACAAGTCCAGTATCCTATCAACATACAACAGTGAAGTTAGCGACAGTATTCTCGTTTGGGAGCGCAACTAGAAACGCAGGCCAATTGACATGAAATCAGTCACTTTCTTGTAGGAGAATGTCTTACCTCCCTCAAGCCAAAGGTAGCCTGGGTCCCAAGTGATGTTTTGTCCGTCTGCTGAATGCCGTAACAGAGCCACATCAACGGAAGCAAGTAACGGTCAATCTTCCTCCTGAGCTTCTTGTACTCTTCCTCGGAGTACACCGGCACTGGCATATGATCAATACTATAATGAATACCTAGGGTCCTAAGTCACGCACCGGCTACATCTTGTACATCACAGTGAACAACGCTCGCTTTCTCGCTGGCCCCTGAAATCTGGCCCTTCTCAGAGTCCGCCCTTTCGTTTTGGGAAATGTTTAGTGCGAGGTGCGAATTATTTGCCATTTTCGTGCCAGATTCTTGTATCGTCACATATGGGTGTATCCTAATGACTGCAATGTTTCACCGTCTTAGATGCGGAGTTGCGAGGTGTAGGATGTTCAGTCAAACTATATACATGGCCGCATAGATATCCGCAGGTGAGCTGGCTTGACCCCGGATGTATTATGATGACCCATGGCCGCCACGCTTTATAGATAAGATGGTTCTGGCAAACCAATCACGACCGATATGGTTACAATCTACCCTTCTATATCGTCCCTCGCGTATCTCATCAACAGCTGCCATTACTGTCTCGTGATAGAACTCGGTTCTTTCTGAGTATCAGGGTGTGGGGAAGATGCATATATCGGCATGGGTCCTTATCTCTGGACATCCACCATGCAGACAGACTTGAGACATCCCCAGTGGTATTCCCCCAAAATGCATGTGCATATCGACATGCTGCCGCAGTTGATTCAATCATAATCTACCAGCATTATCGGAAGGGCGGTGAATTGGGCAGGTGTATAGGCTCTCGAGTGGAGTAAAGGTTGGATTTCAATGTCTCTGGAATGACAACGTACGTAGTAAAAAGCGAACTGCGATCACATTTGATAATGTGGTAAGCAAGTAGTTAGTTCTTCGAGCTTGCAAAGGTCAGCATCAAGCAATGAAACCCATTTTATCTTTTTTCTGGTTTCCAAAGAACGCATCGAGTAGGGGTACAGCGGACTTTGAAGGTATTATCATTAAGAGGTTCACAACGACTTTTATTACGTCCGATTGGTTCGCCTTAGTAGAAGCGATCTTACATTGTCAGACATAGAAACACTGGCGAGGGGGGGAGGGGTAGAGGAGACGGTCACGGTCACGGTCACGGTCACAGATTTTGAAAGTGAGGACACTAAGCCGATGTCGAAATAGCTCATTGGAGCCAGTCACTGGCCGCGACTGTTCTGTCCGAATCTACACGAGTACGGAGAAGATATTGGTCGTAACCCAATTCAATGTGTAAATAGAGATCACCATAGCCACGCCCACACCACAAAATGCGCTGACATGTCCTGTCCTATCCAAAGCTACCAAAGCATCGTACTCATGTCAAGAGTAGCACATTTAATCCCGTCAGATCATCTAGAAGTCTAAGTTACAGCTCTCATTACAGATGGGATGAAGGGTCTTCCATACAGTCCACAGCTTGCGGACCGCAAGTATCGCCGCCTTCCACTTCTGAGGACCCATCCGTGCACCTTGCTAATCGAAGTTGGGGAGGGTTCGCATCCCTCGGGAATCTAACGTGTACTTTCTTGGAGGCACTCTCCATAGAGCTGACCTTGTCTCTTTTGTTTGCTATTGCCTCAATGACTTTAAGATCTTCATTGGTAAGTCCATGGTAGAATAGCGGGAGACTCGAGCCTTTCCATAACATCTGCTTATCGTCACGGCAAACTCGAATCGTCGCCAAGAAGAATCCTATCCCGATGACCCAGGTCGCGGCAGGTAGCGATAGCCATCCCCAGCGGATGTTAACGAGAACGACAAGAGTGAAAGATTGTCCAGGCACCGCGATTCCATCTTTTTCGCGTATATATTTGTTGATTCTGCTGGCTACCTGCGGAAGGGCCTGAGTCAAGCCTCCCCTTTTCGTGAAGGAGTCATTGCATCTTGGACCTCCGAGGCATTCCAAGACAGTGGACACTCGGATTTCGGAAAACCTTGCGTTCTTTGTTCGCAAGACGTGCACAGTGCTAAGCTTTCAAACTTGGGCCATCTGCAATTGCCTGTTGGACAGTGAACATCTGGTAAACCAGCCTGATCGGATGAGAAATCCCACAAGCTGGCTGCCACGAGTTGCTGAAGATCGTCAATATCGGCGAAGGGGTCGTTGGCTTTATGTCGCGCAATGAAGTTCTCAGCGCGGGGAGTATTCGAAGGCTGGCTTAATGGACTGCTCGAACCCACAGTTTCAGTTGAATAAGAAATTACTTGTTGTACGAATGGATCGAACGCCGGCACCAAAACAAACACAATAGCACCCACAGAAGCAAATGGCCAGCGAGATACTCTGGCCAGGATCTGGATTGCACCCAGAGGGCCGCGACTTGCATCATCAAACAGCTGCATGTCAAAGAGACGTTTCCCATCCGAGCTCCGGTACCAGTGCCATTTGAATTGGCTGATAGATGCGGCGACGGCAACGAGCAAAGACGACTTGGAGAATGTCGCAAGTATAGAGATAATGGCGTTAAGGGTGATGCCGTAGGCGAACTGAGGGACTTCCTTTCTATTGTAGATTTTGAGTATAACGATGATCAGCGCGAAAAAAAGACCACTTAGAATAACTAAAACTATCTCCCACAGCCATGTGTCAGACAATAGTCTGTTGAGGCGCAAAGAGAAAGGGGTTGCGGAGCCACTGCGCTCTCGCCAAAGCATTCTCATGTTCGATAGATGTAATCCAAATACTTTGACTGCGATATTATTAACGAGAAAAACTTGAGGACATCTTGTGTTTAAGAAGATCTTCCGACACCGACATCCATGTTGGGGGTCGAATCTGTATGAACCAAAGACGAGGTGTTGTGAAACTTGGTGGCGCAAGGCATACTATGTTACCACACACTTGGATGGGCGACCTAGACATCAACCTAGGCAGAATTACCGTTTACCAATACTCCATTAAAGAAAATTCTTCAAATAATTTGTCAAGAAGAATGGTGGCTACCAAAGCAAAGCGTATCGGCCAGACCTTTAGTGACATGAGCATCAGCATTCAATCTAATACCACAATGTAGTGAATCCGCTGCACCACACACGTTGACGCTGGACGGGTTTCGAAAGGACGATGTCAAACAGTAGCATGGCATTCTAAGAGCAGGCAGATGCTGATGAAAATTAACGAGGGGCCGCATCATTCAGGGTTCCCGCTGTTTCCTTCTAGTGGTCATCATTCGTGTTCAAGAATGCAACCATATGGATATGATATGATGCTCGTTGTTGCACGAGACCTCGGCCATGATTTCGGTATCTAGGTTACAGCTATATATAGACTCTTTGTGCGGCCATATCCTCTGCTAACAAGGCTGCATGTAGTTGGTGTAAGGCAGAACAGATCTCGCTCATCACATGTTACTTGGACAACTCTTTGTTGATCTTGTGCTTCTTCCTAGAAGGGATTGCATACCACATTTTCGCAGCCTATATCAAGTTGCATCCGCCGCGCCTAGGCGAAGCCTCGACTGAACGGCATGAAATATTTATTATTTATCGATGCTGAATTAACATAAACATTGTTGGAAAAATAACAGCTAATCGTACGCAACATTAACTAGGGTGACTAGGGCTAGCCAGAAGCCAGCTAGGACTTATATCTTAGACTTTCTACCCCTTAGATTCTTTCGTTTCTTTCCTTTTTTGGCAGGGCAATTGAACATAGTAATTAATAGACTTACTCTGTTCGTCTCAACTCGCGTCGTCATGTACGAAGCCCAACCAATATTCCTATAAAAATATGTTTTGTCTTAGACGCTATCGAGCATCATGAGGTTGCTGGTTTGAATTTCATCATAGGCCGACAACTTTGGAGACGAAATCGAAGAGATCTCCGCTATTCTGCTCATGTGCTCAAAATGAAATAGAAAAAGTAGCCAGAGCGTTCTAAAAGTTGGGGTCGGAATCCTATTGAGAGGTTAAGGTAGTCAACATAGAAATCGATATCTCAGCTGATTATACTAGTGTTGCACGCTCCGCAAGTGAGCAGCCTTGTTCTGATACAGCCTACTATACTAGGCCTTAGACAAGGGATGGAAATAAGAATAAAAGAAACACAGACCAATGAAATGGGAGTATCGTGGTTGCTCTGGTATTACCTAGGTAGGGGTCAGTTGGGATTTGGTGTAAGCAGATGGTGAGTAGGCTACGACCGCTCACACTTTTGCACGTAGCTTGACGGTCACGTATTCTGGACTTGGATGGAGAACTACCTCAATTATATCTAGGTAGCGTTTCCTACAAGTATTTCGGGTGGTTTCTATCATGCGCAGAAGAATGCTAATAAGGTATCGCATGTTTAGAACACTTTATTTCTAAGGTCAAATGCAAACATGTACGAGTGCATCTTGCAGTGTTTGAGCTTATGATAACAATATTACAGTGCCAAGACAATCATAATGTGCCAAGGTTGTTTTTTAACCAATCGTACCTTTTATCTTCTAGTGCTAAGGTACCCGTTAATACTTAATTCACACTGTAATACACCGTGGATAGGGAAGCCTTACAGCACTTAGATACCTAGCGAGCTCTAGCACGCTGGCAGTAGCTGGTACCGTCGGTGGTCGCTACCTGTATTACTTAAGCTGGATTCAAGCTCAAGCTTCTACGCGTTTTGCTGTGTATTTAGGTAAGTACTTAAATTAGAGGCATCTCTGCCGTGTCCAACAATCCAGCTACCAGCCCCCGTGGCCGGGTCATGTTAACTCCTGATGACATCGAACACGAATGCCGACGGGCTGGCCACTAATCTGGCAAGGGCCAAAACCTATTATAATGAGAAACAGTACCCAAAGGCAGCAGCCCTTTTCAAGCAGGTCTGGCCATCTCCAACATTTTGATTACTCACACGCGTCGCTAGTATCATCGTAGACATCTTTTCCCCCCTTTTCTCTTTTTCATTCCATTTCTTCTTCAATTCATTTCCCTGATCGATGAGCTGCTGATTCCCAGCTAACACCCTCGTCTTAGGTCGCAAACTCTTGTGTATGTGGCGTGCAGGCCAGGTCCTCCCCATGCTGCTGCAAATCGCTTGTACCCGCAATCACAGAGGGCGCCCTCGAGGCCGAGCTGAGAAAGAAATGTATCTGTTCCGCCAAGTCAGACTCTCGCTGCAAAAGCTCCGGTCATCTTGATGCCTTGGATGGTTTGGCAGCCGTGTACGAGGCTAGGCGCCTCTTTGACACGGCCATGGTCATCGCCGAGGCTATGATTCATCTAGCTCCGCGCGAGCCCAAGGTATGCTCGATTGTAGGGGAAGGGTGAATTACACACATCGTTCTGACCGGGTACCTCGAAGGGATTTCTTCGCCTCGGCAGACTTTTACGTCTTCAGCGTTCATATCGCCAGGCGTTCCAGACATACCAGCAGGGTATTGAGCTGGTGAACAAGAGGAACCCTTCTCACCCACTTCTCTCTGTACGTACTACTGTGGAATGCTTGATGTGGTCGCCTGCTGAATATTCTCCAGACGTTACAGCAAATGAGAGACAAGGTCAAATACCCCGCCGTGGCCACAGATCCTCTCCCGGTCTTGCCCCTGGAACTTGCAGCCATGATCTTGAGATATATAGATTTTCGCTCATTATGGTGAAACAAACCCACTCCCTCCAGATGACGGTTCGTATTTTGCTGACTGTAAATAGCCGCTGTTTAAGAGTGTCAAAAAGTTGGAAACGATTATTGACTAGTAAGGACACGATGATCCAGTCACTCTGGCGTATTCAACACTTCAACACCTGCACAAAGCCTGTTCGTTCACACCAACTCCAAAAGTATGCGACATATTCGGGAGCCCAGGTGACTGAACTAGCTATCGGAAACTGCCGTGCGTTTGGCATTGACTCAAATACATTTCGGTGGATCGCTGCCAGTCGAAGTCTTCGGGTCCTCAAGTTACGATCGCCGACAGGAGGTCTGTCTGCTGCTATCAGCCGCCCTGTTGGTAATCTATGTGTATCTCAACTAACTAGTCTATACCTTGGATTCCATGCGCCGTTTCTCATGGAATTTGTTCACAGAATCGTCGCCTCGTCAGCCGCGACGCTTCAAGAGCTTACCATTTTGAATTTTCCGCGTCGATTGATAGAGCGATTCGAGAATGCTGAGATTGCAAATTGGCCTGTATTAGAACATCTTCGGACCCTCCGCCTCGGCAGTACTCCGGGCGGTCCTCCGGAGAACCTGGCAATCTTCAACCTTGTGAGTTCGTCTCCCCCAGAGCCAAGCTCATCAACTTACGAGCAGAAAGTCATCTTTTATGCGCACTACTCCAAACGTGGAAGAAGTTTGGATGGAAGGTCCTTGCCTCGGACTTTGGGGAGTAAACCCAAATGATCCGTCTGGAGAAGAGCATCCAAATAATCCTTGGCCTCACCTGAGAAGGCTGTTCGTGGGGCAGCGTGTCCACTGGAAAAACTGGCAGGGAATAGCCGACAGCCCGCCATTTCTCCTCCCCTCCGGAATCGAGGAGTTGCATCTCATGCAGTATAGCCATGTATCTATTTTCTTGATAGGCCCATTCACACAGAGTCCCGATACATTTCCGGAGCCCAAATACCTCCAAAAGTTTACTCTCCGCGACAATATAGCGACCAGCGATATCTGGTCAGGATATCTGCAGCGCTTTCTTCGAGCTAGTCTCGAGTCGGGGGCATTGAAGGAACTAGGCATGACATTCCCTAAACCCCACCCATACTGGCTCAGAAGTGACCAGCTCAAGTTTCTCAACCTCAAGGGTCTCTCGATGGAATTTGGAAGAGATCCATTTGCCCTCGATGATGCACTTTCTGACCTCCTTGACCGCTTCCCCAATCTCGAGGGCTTAGATATTGCGCAGGAGCCCTTTAGCAACGCGGCACTGTCCAGAGCGATCAAGAGAGGCGTCAAGCTCATCTACCATCGCGGCGAATACCACATGAGAACCGAACTCCGAGAATGGGCTCTTAAGAATCATGATGCGCGGGTTGCTGAGGGCGACTATGTCGTCAACCTGCCGATGAGTTTGCACGGAGATAAATATAAAGATTTTTATTAAGAGCTGCCAATGACGCTATAGTACTGGACACCTGCTTATTCTGACCCATCACAGAAACTTTACAGCTTAATTTATGAACCGCGGGGACTTGTTCTAGCGCGTCAAGAAAAATCCGGGATAGACGCTGAATAGGCGTACACGTACTAGCTATTCCCTGCGGATTAGTGGACTTATATGTAGCCAGGGGCGGACAGGACAGCGACAAGGAGGCAGCAATATCTAAAACACAAAAATTTGCACAGGCAAATGTTATTGTTGCTATGTCTGGTGGAAGCCAGTTACATAAGCAACGAAAGAAGATTGCATTGAGTGAAATAACTACGGAAGAGCTTGGAACCCCTGATGTCCCAAGTAACACTAACCACAGATAGATATCATACGAGAACGACTTGAGATATCTCCACACGGCAGGTGAGGTATCAGCTTAGTAAGGCGGCTGGAAGATGAGAGCCCACCAGTAAAAGCTGGTCCTAAGCCGTTCTCCCTGCGTATGTGAATAAGGTTCCCAGAATCATAGAAGAGAACCTCTACCCCAGTCAAGCCCATGCTCAAATTCAATAGTAATATCATCTCCACATGTCGCTCAAGAACTCATGCAATTGGAGGAATTTTTGTTTCACCCCCCGGCGACGGCGGCTCGGCGTATTATCCCTGACCGGGACCCTGAAATAAGAGCGAAGGGAAATATCTGCTCTCGTGACGATAAACCACGATGTCCTGAGTGGTGCGAAAATGCATCGTAGACAAAGAAAGGAATTTACGGAGCAAGGCGCCGCAAGAAATCGATATGGATACAGATCGTGAAAATGGAATTGCTAGTCGGTTGACTGATACTTAAACTGCGGTCTCGCGCTCGTCTTGGCCCCCGACTTGGCGATGCTTGGTGTGCTTGGTCACAGGGATACTGCGATCTTCTCTGCTGATCTCAAGGATTTGTTTACGATATACGATGCAGTTCACGCAGAACCTGGCAGCGATCCTGCTGTCGGCAGCAGCCGCGCCTGTATTGGCGATCCCGGCTGCCGGCCCAGCACCCACAGCGGCCCCCAGCCCGGAAGTCGTCGAGAGAGCTATAGCCAAGCGTGCCGCGACATGCACGTTCTCCGGCACCGCGGGTTATTCATCGGCTAGCAAGTCCAAGTCTTCTTGCTCGACTCTCATCCTCGATACCTTGACTGTACCAGGCGGGGTCACGCTGGATATGACCGATCTGCCCGACGAGACAGTGGTCATCTTCAAGGGCGAGACAACCTTCGAGGCCGCTGAGTGGGAAGGCCCACTCTTCGCCGTCAGTGGCACCAGCGTCAAGGTAGCCGGTGAGGCCTCGGGCGGCTCCATCTTGAACGGCAATGGTGCGTCTTACTGGGACGGCGAGGGTAGCAATGGTGGCAAGACGAAGCCCAAGTTCTTCCAGGCCCACGATCTCACCGACTCGCTCATTGAGAACTTGGAGATCCTCAACCCGCCTGTGCAGGTCTTCAGCGTTAATGGTGTATCGAACCTCGAGATCGCCTACGTCACCATCGATGCCTCTGCTGGCGACTCCCTTGGTCACAATACCGACGGATTCGACATCGGCTCTTCGACAGACGTTTATATCGGTATGTCCTCCCCTCCCTTCACTAGTATCTGGTGCTCGGCGCTCGGTCTATATACCACTACTCAATATCCCTAGGTCTCCCATTCAATGAAATTGTGCACCGGGACTAATGAGAAGCAGAGTATGCCACCGTTTATAATCAGGATGATTGTGTAGCAATCAACTCAGGAACTGTCAGCCAAGCACTTTCACCCCGCCATCGCCCTGGACTGCGACTGACAAGCTGTACTAGGGTATCACGTTCACCAACGGCTACTGCTCAGGTGGTCATGGTTTGTCCATCGGATCCGTCGGTGGTCGAGATGACAACACAGTCAGCAACGTCAACTTCACTTTATCAACAGTTACCAACTCTGTGAATGGTATGCCGCTACCAGCAACTCCGAACAATGTAGCTTAAAAAATCAAGTACTAACGCACACCAGGAATCCGCATCAAGACCATCGAAGGCGACACCGGAAGCGTCTCGAACGTGCTATACGACGACATCACTTTCAGCAGCATCAGCAAATACGGCATCCTCATCGAGCAGAACTACGACGGCGGCGACCTCGATGGTGGCACCGCGTCCAGCGGCATCCCTAGTAAGTATTTTGCCTCTATATCTTGCGACCGCGTGCGAGACTACCAATACTAACTTCATCACTTTTAGTCACGGACTTGACCGTAAAGAACATCGTCGGAGGCGGAGCCGTCTCGAGCAGTGGGTACGATGTTGTCATTACCTGCGGAAGCGGCGCGTGCTCTGGATGGACGTGGTCCAGCGTTGATGTCACTGGTGGCACAACTTACAGCAAGTGTACTAATGTGCCTTCGGTGGCGAAGTGCTCCTGAGGAGGATACCAGAAGATTGAGACCCCTTTCATGCGTACAGACAGATAACTCCAAAGGGACATCAATGTCTTAATTAGTAGATACTATTGAGACGGCTTCTTCTCTGTATATAGGGTATTAGTTAGCTTTAATACGTGTGCCGCTGATCTGCTCGTGCAAGAAGTATTCATACCTTCATTGTAGGATTATATCAACGCACTTAGAATGGAATGGGAAGTGAATGCCCAATCGCTTCGTAACTCGGACGAATTCGCCATATTATCAGTGATGCTTGAAGGAATTGATATACCAAGTTGCGTCATCATTGTTGTTATAGCCCACCACGGTGTGTTGCCTTATGTAGGATCCTGGCTCGTAGTGACCGTTTCACGCATCTACCCGCTCTATATTTCCGTATCTTTGTACCAGGTCTCGAATATCTCCAAACATCCTGCAGCTATCAGTATCACATAAGTCAACTAGTATGTCCATTGAATGGGGCTTTCTCACTGCTTTCTTAAAGTCTGGTTATCCGAAAATAGGGCAGAAACATGTGTATTAAACCTCCTAGTATGTATTAGCATTGCAGTCTCTAAGTCGACTCTTCAATATCTTACAGCTTATACAAGTCAAGTCGACCATCGTAATCCTCCTCGGGCGCTGATATTGGGACATAGTCGTGGTAGGCATCCAAATACTCGGCCCCAAATCGATTACAAGCTGGGCGCCACTGGCCGAATTCATCTTAGAGATACGAAGAACATTAGCCCAACCCACCTAGTAACTGGGTTAATTCCCAAGGAGTGAAACATACACTCGTTATGGGCATAGAAGCAACAAGCGTCGAAGATCAGGGATTCCCCAGTGCTCTCATCTATCGCTGAATTCGCATACCACAGGTCTCCGTGTACGAGACAGGGTTTAACGGACCGACCTTCACTTTCCAATGGCCCCAGTAAGCGCAGTATAACTGTATCAAACAAAATGGGCAGCAATTCGTCGAACTCGGGATCTGGGCCCCTGGCCGCAAGCTCCAAGTCGATAGCTTGCCTCAAACTCTGAGTGAAAAAAGTCTGCCAGCTGGATTCCCACTCGGTCATCTGAGGAAGGTTTCCGCTGTATGTGGTGATGTGGTAGCCGAATTTTCCGTTGGGAGATTTGCTGCTCTGATGTAGAGCTGCCAGTCGCGAACAGAATTTGTGCGTATCGGGCATCGTCTCGGTCATCTCGCGGAACTCGCATAGGAAGAAATGGGTATCGGGTATTGTCTCGTATGTCCCGTGAGCGATCGGCTTTGGAGCAAAGTCAGGCTGCAATTTGTATATTGAGCTCATAGATTCAAATTCGCTCCGCGTCATGTTTCTTCCTGCATCACCTGATATGATCTTGATGAAGAATGACATGGGCTTGCCGTCCGCGAGCTGAACATCGATACGCCCAGTCTTTGCCCAAAAGCTGACACCGTGCTTTTTGATGCATTTTACTTGACATCCGTGCGGCAACACTATTACCCTCAGTCCCTATTCTAGCCAGGACCTTTGGTTTGGCTTTTTAAGGGAAGCTCTCACCTGTTAATACGGCTGGATCTAGATAAGTGTCATCGTGACTAAATTCTAGACCCTCTGCTGCTATATCGCTCATATCGAGATATATGCAGACAACTGTAGACAGACGGTAAACGGTTCCTGAAGAAGTTTTTCAAGGACAATAAATCTCCTGAGTGAAATTACAGCTTACATAACGATCTGAATAGATGGCAAGTTGGGCCTGTTGGTAACTTGCATATACCCTTGTTTCGGCCCTGGGCCCGATATAAGTGATAGTGACTAACAAGGCATAGTCTCCTATCGACGAATTTAAGATTCTACCTTTACTGTTCTCAAACACACCGAATCTCAAGCGAAAGTATGAGACTACCACTTAGAGACGTGAGATATGGTCGTTTTACTAACCGTATTATCATTCACCAAATATGCGGCTAGACGGAATATTTTCGTGGTAGTATATATAGTTAACAGAATAGGTTCTCATCATTAGAAACTCCCCTTCCAATCTAGCATTTCTTCTAAGATAGGCTGTCGCTTGAGCATAGTACACAGTGAGGCAGACAAGGACGCATAGAAACATTTCAATGTTTAGCAGTGAACAACACCTCGAGATGCGGGAGCTAATCTCGATCTGAAAGTGAGTGTAAAAAACGACGTATTTGGGTCTGTCTCGGTTTCACCATTGGTGGAAACTCATAGATAAACAAACAGTGGTATGTATGAAAGTGATAATCAACGGGAGCGCTAGTAAAGCTAGAAAAAAGGAGCTGTTATTTACGCAGTCTGGGGATTCAAAAAGAAAAACCTCAATTCTAATGTTTACATACGTATCTAACCCGAACGTCATCAAGCGTATCAAGGTACAGCGGTCCAAGCCAGAGCATTGAGTGGAGCGAGCCTAGGAAATGGGAAAAAAAAAGGAAAATAATCAAACTACAAACAAAATCTCACGAAATATGAGCAAACGGCAGCTATCCGCAAGCTCCGCACAAGCTACGATATCGTTATGAAGATTGTGTACCAGGTCGAGGTGTTACATCATGGCGGGCGCTTAGGGATAGATAGAGCTGAGATAAGAGGCTAGTACCGCGGGGTCGGTTTTGTGACGTCATTATACTTCGGCCCTTCTTCAATAGCCTCGTTTTTTTTAAAGCGTCTGGAGCTGCATAGAACTATTTGCGAGCTTACGCGATGCTACTACGCATGAAACATCGTCATAGTACTTTAGTCTGTTACGGTGTGCCTCACTTCTCGGTAGTGCTTCGGATTACCTAGATCGGATTCTGTGTCGAAAACTCAGAGCCGTAAGGCTGTCGGGCTGTGAACATCATGGGGGCAATTACCCTCTTTAGATAATGGGAAAAATTGAGAAAAATGGAGAGAGAGATCGGAATCGAAATCGATTTCACTTCAACTGACGCGATTCTAAAGAAGGCTAACCCGCCCTGCCGATCGTGAAGATCTTCGTCGTTTAGTTTAGAAGTTTAAAAGTAGAGAATGTTACCTACCTGCTCGAGCTGCTCTGCGAATAAATCCGAAAGTCGCCCACGGATGCGCCGATAAGTTTCGAATGGCCTGGAACTGCTACGGCGAGAAGACCTAACCTAGTCTAAGTGGCCGGGCTAAGACATGACTCGTAGGGGTGAAAACTTGGCAGGCGAATATTCGTGTTCCTGGACTTGGCCCCTGACAGTGCCCTGGCCAACAATCTTCTTGATACCGCCCATGTGTCAACAATTAGCCTGCGCGCCTAGTCTAAAGAGATGCATGGATAACAATACCAGCCCACCGCCGGTTTCTACGGCTATGTGCGGCAATTGTGGGAATAGTGGAACGATAGTTCTAGTGTATGTCGTTATCCTTTGCCGGGTCCATATTGCGTGTTTTGTGGGTTGAAGACTGGACGGGTGGTTCTTGATCCGTCTATCAGTGGGATGTGGCTACGCATCGTGAAGCTACGATAAATTTTCTCGCGCGATGGAACCCGATCCCTCGTGAATGCCGCTGTGCAGAATTTCATCATAGCACTGCCAAGTCGGCTAGTGCCTCAGACTAATCTCGGCACCTATTTCGTGACTTCTCTTTTGCAATGAATCGTCTATAAGTCTCAACCGCTCCCGGTGTGCTACCTTGAACCAAACCTCCTAGCAAGTAATATTTCCTTATCATTTAATAGAACTTAGACGGATAGCGGATCCAGACTCTAGCTTCGCTCGATATCAGGTGCTCGCTATCGTCAAACATTGTCGTCAACATGCCTGCCACCAACGCCCCGTTATCTGTTCCTGAGGGAAGCATCCTTCCCAACCTGGCCAACGAGTCTGGTAGCAAGAAGAGGAAGGTCATCTGCTTCTCCGACTTTGACGGAACGATCTTCATGCAAGACACCGGTCACGTCCTCTTCGATAGCCACGGATGCGGTGCCGAGCGGAGACATGAACTCGACGAACAGATTAAGACCGGCGAGCGCTCATTTCGTGAGGTATCGGAAGAGATGTGGAGTTCCTTACACGTGCCCTTCGACGACGGCTTCAAGGTCATGGAGAAGACGCTCGAGATCGACCCGGACTTTGAACGATTCCACGAATACTGCATCAGCAACAGCATACCATTCAACGTCATCTCGGCCGGTCTAAAGCCGGTCCTGAGGCGAGTTCTCGACACCTTCCTCGGCGAAGAACAGTCCTCCCATATCAACATAGTCGCCAACGACGCCCAGATCGCCGAAGACGGGTCCGAATGGAAGCCCATCTGGCGACATGACAACGAACTGGGTCACGACAAGGCGTTGTCGGTACAAGAGGCGCGCAAGCAGGCCGAGCTGTTATGCGACAACGGCACGATCCCGCTCATCGTCTTCATCGGCGACGGCGTGTCTGACCTCCCAGCGGCCCGTGAGGCCGACGTGCTATTCGCCCGTCGCGGCCTGCGGCTCGAGGAGTACTGCATTGAGAACAAGATTACGCACATCCCCTTCGACACGTTCGCCGACATACAGCGCGAGATCGAACGTCTCCGCAAGGAAGATGAGGAGAAAACTGCCGGCAAGGGATTACCTGCGCGCTTCAACCCACGTGCCAACCTCTGGCGTCGTGTGTCGAGCAAGAATGGGGTGCCCCTTTACGCCGCCAAACCGGCCGTAGCTGTTGCAGAAGTGCGAGCCTAAGCTGTGTCGGTGAGAAATAATTACATTTTGACAGGTATCTGCATGGAATCGGCGTTTTCGGGTTTTATCATTTTCGGGACACCTTGAGCAGCACAATTAGTATATGGTTGATTGGGCAAGGCATCTATCTACTCGGCATCTAGACTAGACGCCACCTATAGAAAGGAATATCTGGCTTAGAAGGCACCTATAAAATAACAGTAACATTTAATGATATACGGAATATAAATAATGAAGAACATATTGTTTAATCTTGCCTGTCTTACTCACCAGTGAATTTGAGTTTGAATTCGAATTCCAGCCTGGTGCATGGGAGCAACGAATTGGTTCTGTGTAGAGTATTTACCCCTCCGACTTATCCTAGCGGAGATCACGACGCAGCCGCGAGAGCCGGGTTTGCCGGGAGCCACAGCGCCGGAAAATTCGGATGCAACATACAGGGCTGATAATAGAAGGAGGGTGTCATCGGATTTGTATTGCGTTATAGTACCAGTATATAATATAATGGTCTTGCCGTATATACAAATTAGAAATACTGCTACATTACAGTATACTGAGTACTGCATCGGTATTGCTGAATTTGTTATGGGCCTCTGTGATTGAATTGGCGGCACAATATCCGCCTGCTCATCTGTTTTTCTCGTTCAGATGCCGAGCTATATTAGATGGTGCACAGTAGACGACATCAGCGGATATCTCGGAGCACCAAAAGCTTACGCCGTATTCCGGCGTGCTGTGCCCCCTAGCGCAACTCGGGGTCGGATTCGGCGAGGCGAGTGCCACCAGCAGACAGCAGTTAGTGTGTATACAAGTGTTCCGCTCTCTGTTTGCTTTAAACAGAGGGACGGCAGTCGGCACACCCGCAGAAGAACGCCGGGCCGCCGGTGCCTTTCAGCTGCTGACCTGAGTCCTACAACAGTACGTCCTGTCACCAGAGGACCTACGATCGTATGTACTTATTTAGCTTGAAAAGTCTCTCAGCTTTGCATGCATGGCAACATGGGGTAAACGGCAGATCCTCTGAGCAATCACATCTTTGGGAATGCTGCCTGAAAAAGGACAGATCCTATTCGCGGGGAGACTGAAACGGACTGTCTGAGGTTTGGCGTCGTCGTAGTGGTTGGTCACTGGCGAGACTGGTTGGTGTGGTAGGACAGAAGAGGGGGGAGAAAGGTCTCATTCCAGAGCAAGGGTATAACGGCGTCATTTATGCTGGGCACTTCCTCATTGGGAAACTCACGGATGAAGATATGACCCTACTAATCTATGTTATTTTAGGTATACAATTTTGTAGTTAAACACGCATTAAGTACTCACGCCTTTATGGAAGGTGAGATTGTTATTAGGGCTGGAGCTCGTAATGCGGTCATTTAATAGCGTACCTTACCTTGTACTGCCGAGGTCCTACAGGTTACAGGTATTCGCTACATGTATGTAGGTACTACCCCCTTACTAAGTAAGTATATTAGGTACATAATTATAGGACCATCTGAATAAATCCCCATTCCTATTCCCGTTATGTATTAGCTCTCTTCTCTCTCAACTGCCATGTCTCAGACCCCCCGATTTCCGATCGTGATGAAATTGAATCGGCCAAGCCTCTTCAACTCGCGCAGAACTGCCCAGGCCAGGCCAGGCAGTAGCCAGGTTTCACCTATGTACTTTACCCACATATCATAGCCTCAAGTCGGCACCTCTTATTTGCTAAGGTGTCGTATGTGGCCCAGAAATAGGCTTATTAGCGTACTTCGCTGTCCTACACCTATGTACGTCTCAAAGTACCTACCTGGTAGCCTCAGCTTGTGGCGATGCCACTCCCCCCCGCTAAATGTCCCAAACGGCTACTTGGCATTAACACCTCCCGTGAGCAGCATCATTTTGCATTGGCCCTGACGTTGCACGCGTTTGTGTTTTGCATACCAGCATAAATTTATTCAGTGACAACTTCAGCTTTGACAGGCTTTCATGCTTCCAAGTTGGAGCTTGGTCTCTGATATTTTTGGTTCTTGGCCTTCCCATCTACTCCTGACAGAATCCTGATTGCATCGCCTCTCGTTTGGTTTGACTGTTTATTCGTCCACGGCCTCCGATGGCCTGAATTGTTCGGTTGCTATTTACATACATATTTACTCTCTATGACCTATGACCGACCTATTTTATTTATTCTTTCTCCTGTCTGCCTCCAAGACTTCGTGGATATCCATCCCCACGCTCTAAATAAGAGCCGAGAGCCAAGATCTGCCGTCTAACCAGCTTCGTGCCACGGTCTGGGTCCCCCAATTACCCCTTTCAAACAGCGTCGTCTTCTCCCGCCTATATCAAGAGGCCATTCAGCGTTGATTGATCACATATCTCGCCAATCCCTTTTCTTTCGTCTCCAGCCAATTGTTAGCCACTAGCTACTACGATTGACCCCCTACTTGCTTGATTTCAGGGCGCAGATCTCGTCTATTGACGTTGCCTCGCTATCGTGCCGTCACCACCTGAAGCTAAGAACACAAACAAGGCCGAAACGGCAGCACAGCCGATCCGTCTCCTGGGCCACTTGGCTGGCCGCCGGCTGAAGCCGAATCACCGCACATCCCCACCTCTTTTGTTCCTCCCTTGCGTCATCGTTCTCATTCTCATATAAATCCCCCGCGTTTTCACGATCCAAAATGGTCCGCATCATACCTTCACGTTTGAAATCCTCCAATAACAGCCGTGCCTCGAGTCCAATGCGTTCTGCAAAGGGAGAACCCGTCAATGCCAAGGACCCGGGCTTGGTCCTGAAGATCGTTGTTTTGCGAGTAAGCACCCGATCCCACTGCCATGCTTGAGAATAGCTTCCAGCGACGCTGCTTGCAGCAGAAACCTACAAGTAGCTAACTAATTGTCCTCTGTTGCTAGGCGAGAGATCTGGCTGCCAAGGATCGTGGAGGCACTTCAGACCCTGTAAGTCGTCGTCTCACCTCCGTGGCACGCGATCCCGTGTCTTCCTCGTCCAAGACCGCGCTGACCGCTATGGTGACGGCTTAGTATATCCAATTGAGCTGCGGCGAAACCAAATTCACGACCCACTGCGTACAGAAGACCCTCAACCCAGAATGGAACGTCATCTGCACCTTTCCGATCGCTAGCGTCGACAACCTGCTCCTCGACTGCCACTGCTGGGACAAGGATCGTTTCGGCAAAGACTATATGGGCGAATTCGACTTGGCGCTCGAGGAGATCTTCGCCAACGATCAGGTAGAGCAAGAGCCGCAGTGGCATCGGCTCAAGAACAAGAAGAAAGACAAAAAGTCCAATGCCGTCTCGGGCGAAGTCCTCCTACAATTCCACTTGCACGACTCGACCAACGCGGATGCGACTGAGGCCCAGGTGTTGGATAAACTAAGAGCGCTCGCTTCCTCGTTACCCGAAGCCGTTTCCCGAAATCCCACTCCTCTCATGACACCGACGCTAGGCCCGGGGTCTAAGTCAGAGTCCACGACACCTCCTTCATTCGTTCGAAACGCTACAGACAATTCCCAAGATGATGACGACGACGATGACGACGTCCTCGACGACGATGAAACCCCCGAAGAGGACGACCCGACCAAACCAGAAGCGATAGAAAAGAGGAAGAGGAAGTTAAGGATCAAGGGACTGAAACGCAAGAAGAGGAGGAACCCATATGAGTTCTCAAACGGTGGTGGTGATGTCGTCGGCTTGATCTTCGTTGAAATCTGCAACATCACGGACCTGCCTCCAGAGTCAAACTTCACCAAGACCGGGTTCGATATGGATCCCTTCGTCGTCGCATCTCTCGGCAAGAAGACATACCGGACGAGGGTCATTCGCCACAACCTAAACCCCGTGTTTAACGAGAAGATGCTATTCCAGGTACAGAACCATGAGCAGGCGTACTCATTTGCTTTCACCGTCATCGATCGTGACAAGATTTCAGGCAATGACTTCATCGCTTCGACTTCCTTTCCCATTCCTGATATAATCGGGAAAAGTCCTCAGGCGGATCCCGAAACCGGGTTATACGATCTTCGAGAGCCAGCCGAATACGTGCCGGCTCAGAAATCACGGCTTGCGAGGTTAGGCTTGTCAAGATCTACTTCATCTCAGAGCCTAGCCAAGGGACGGCCAGTTATGCCCAAGAACCCCAGCACAGCTTCAGCTGTCCCGCAAGTCGACGGTAGCAATGAATCCAAGCTCACTTCCACCTCCGTGCCGAATTCAAGCTTGCTACCGCCTGATCAGTTGTCGAATCTGAACCTAAATAACGATTTTGAAGGCGGGGAGATGGAAGGTAGCGATTTCCAAACGTATACATTGCCATTGAAAATGAAGAATCTCGAGAAGTGGGAAACCAAACACAACCCAGTTTTGACCATCCGAGCCAAGTACATGCCTTATCCAGCTCTGCGACAGCAGTTTTGGCGAGCTATGCTCAAGCAGTACGATACAGATGAAAGCGGTGAGATTAGCAAAGTCGAGTTGACTACCATGCTGGATACCCTGGGGTCTACGCTGCGAGAATCAACGATTGATTCGTTTTTCCAGAGATTCCCTCACAAGGCGGCAAATGGTGAGGCCGAGCTCACTATGGATGAGGCCGTGATTTGCCTAGAAGACCAATTGCAGGCGAAGAGTGCGCCCTCGTCTATCGGTGACAAAGTTAAGAATATGCTCCCTGATGTCGAGAAAGCAAAAAATCTACTCAATATACCCGTCCACGGCAGCGGCCAAGCGTCTCCCACCGATGATAGCTCAACCATTCTCGGTGCTGAAGACTCCGGTGCGAGTGATATACCGTCAGGAACATCGACAATCACAGTCCCTAGTCTCGACAAGGCTGGCGAAGAGGGCGATGTGCTAGAGAAAGATGATCTGAATATAGAGCGAGGAGAGGAGCATGTTGTAGAGATTCGAGAGTGCCCAATCTGCCACCAACCTCGCCTCAACAAACGTAAAGATGCCGACATTGTCACACACATCGCTACATGCGCTAGTCAGGACTGGCGTCAAGTCAATTCCATTGTGATGGGCGGTTTCGTCACGGCCAGTCAGGCACAACGGAAATGGTACTCGAAAGTGATAACGAAAATCTCTTACGGCGGGTATAAGCTTGGGGCTAATTCGGCCAATATCCTGGTCCAAGATCGTCTGACTGGGCAGATTAACGAGGAGAAGATGAGTGTCTATGTGCGATTAGGTATTCGGCTTTTATACAAAGGCTTGAAGTCGAAAGACATGGAAAACAGGAGGAGTACGATGCCCTGCCGCTTGATCCTTACTTTCACTTTTTATTTCTAGGCTAACTTCATGCAGTTCGTAAGCTCCTCAAAGGATTGAGCATCAAACAGGGCAAAAAGTACGATGACCCGGCCTCTAGAAGTCAAATTGAACCTTTCATCGCGTTTCACCGATTAGATATGTCCGAGGTCCTGAAACCGGTAGAAGAATTCAAAAATTTCAACGAGTTCTTCTACCGGGAGCTGAAGCCAACCGCTCGACCGTGCTCGGCGCCAGAAAACCCCCACATTATCGTCTCGCCGGCCGACTGCCGTTCGGTTGTCTTCAATTCGATTGACTCGGCGACCAAGATCTGGATCAAAGGCCGCGAGTTCTCGATCAAGCGACTTCTTGGTGACGCATACCCCGAAGATGCGTCAAGGTACGAGAACGGATCTTTGGGCATCTTCCGGCTTGCTCCCCAAGACTACCATCGATTCCACATACCTGTTGATGGAACCCTGCGTAAACCTAAGCTTATCGAAGGTGAGTATTACACGGTCAACCCCATGGCCATCCGGTCGGCGCTCGATGTCTACGGAGAAAACGTCCGAGTAATCTGTCCGATCGACACGGAGCAGCACGGCCGTGTAATGGTGATATGCGTGGGCGCCATGATGGTCGGTAGTACCGTGATCACCCGCCAAGAGGGTGAGCACGTGAAGCGTGCCGAAGAGCTCGGGTATTTCAAGTTTGGTGGCAGCACAATCGTTGTATTGTTTGAGCAAGGGAAGATGGTTTACGATTCTGACCTCGTTGACAATTCGAATGGCGCCCTTGAGACCCTGGTAGGTTATTCATTGCTTGATCACAGACATGACATCACGCTAACTGGAGTCCTAGATCCGAGCAGGCATGTCGGTTGGACATTCGCCACACGTTGCACAGTTCACACCGGATATGCGCAAAGACGCCTCACAGGTGACTGAGGCTGATAAGAAGGAGGCGCATCGCCGCATCCGTGGTGGGGTAGAGACACCAGAATAAGAAAACATGCTCAGTGGAATGCTTAATGAGATTTTTATTTCTTCACAATAGAAGCAAGAAATCTCAAATGACAACATACCGCCTTTCCTTTCGCAGCTGACCCTGGCCTGATATATGCAGTAGGTTGTGATGAGGCGCATCCGTAGTTTTGTATGACTGCATGGCGACATGTAAAGCCAAGGATAATTGCCACGGTGATGCGATGTCACGAGAGTCGTCGGGACGGTCCTTACCGTAGACCGATTAACTCCCCGCTCGAGCGTGCCAAAGAAGCGAGCAATTGATCAATTAAGAGGCGACACGTGAATCTGGCGTGGAGTTGAAGTGGCTGTTAGTATGTGCAGTACGGGGTGCAGGTTGCAGGGTAGTGCTGGCCATGCGCCATGGGCCATGCGCCATGGGCCATGCGCGGGAGGGACCCCCGTCCCAAGACCGTGGGCTTTTGTTTACTTTCTGCCCCGCATAGCAACCAGATAGCCAGCAATCTATATACATGGAGAGACAAGTTATATTGACTTCCTTCTCCAAACATCAATATTTCTCATGCTATACCCCTATTGCGTCTTGACGCGCACACGACTTGCAATTAAAATTACGCGTTAGTATTCAACAAATTTTCGACTTCTTCCGAAAATTGCCGTTTGCGACCTATTTATTTTTCCCTGCTGTTTTTTTACCTACTGCTGTGCAGTCCTGGAATGCGCATCGTGCCGACGCGAGCGCCGACGTAGACCCGTCTACCTTACTTATCCATCATCACAAAAAGCAGCACAGCAAACAATCAAACCAATCCATCCATCTTGGTGGCACAAAACGATAATCGAACTGCGACTTGACTGCGACTTGATAAAAGACAGATAGATACCTTGTGCTTCGCGCGCATCCGAGTTTAAAAGGCAGACAAGTAGAAAATGATCGACCCAGACAACCTACGTACGGCGTCGCTGTACATCAACAACCAGCTCTTATCGCGCGGTCTGCTACGCGATGGCCAGAACATCGACTTTGCCGACCCCGAAGGCAGCGATGGCGGTCTTCAAATTGCCATGGGCCGCATCATTGGCGTTGTGAATGACCTGATCTTGAGGCGGGATGTACGTATCACATGGTGCATTTATGTTCTATATTTCATTCCACACTCTACATTCTCTCGCACTGTCACTCGCTCTCTGTCTTATTACGAGTGCGATGGTCTTGGTTTGATTGTAGGACTAATGTCCCGCAGCGCGATGCCGAACACCGCGAATCCCTATCCACGACGCTGCGAACCCTGCGCACCGATTACCAGCGACAGACGACAGAGTTCGTCCGCCAAACAGAGAAGCTGAGCGACACGCAGCGGCGAGTGGACACGGCCGATGCCACGGAGCGTGCCCTGCGCGCCCAGCTGAAGACGGCTGAGCAGGGCATCCACAAGCTCAAGGACGAGATGGCCAAGCTGAAGTCTGTCGTGGCGCAGACCCGCAGTGCATGCGCCAACGAGGTGCGGAAGCGCGATCGCCACATCGACAGCCTGAAGAAGGCCGTCGCCGACGCAGGCCGCGTGCGTGGTGGCGGCAGGAGCCGCGACGTCATCACCATCAACGTCACGGGCGAGTGTGACAACGAAGGAGATGCCGAGATGGGGATGCCTGCTGGCGCGACCGAGAGCGAAGGGTACAGCCTCCGCATGGAGACGAACGGGTTCCTGACCGAGCTGGCCAAGGGGCTTAGCGAGGAGAACGAGGGCTTGCTTGCGCTTGTCCGACGTACGGTCGAGGGGCTACGTGAGATGAGTGGACTTAATCGAAGATCGAGCCTTGACGACGATCAGGAGCAGAATAGCGCTGTTCGCGATGAGTTCGTCACGCAAATGCCCCAGAAATCTGCCGAGGAGCTGGCGGCTGAGCTCGAGGCTATTGTTTTGCACCTGAGGTCCATCCTCACGAACCCTTCGTTCGTGTCCATTGAGGAGGTCAACGTCCGTGACGAGGTTATCGGCCGGCTCCGAGCTGGCCTGGAGACTATGGAAGCTCGATGGAAGGATGCTGTGCATATGATCGACGGCTGGCGTAGGCGCATGGCTTCGAGCGGCAAGTCAGTTGATATGGAGGATCTGCAGATGGGGCTCAGGCTCAGTCCCGTCCGCGTCCGTGACGTCGCGGAGACGGCGGATATAGAACCCATGAGATTATCGTGTGTCCAGGAAGAGGATGAAGAAGAGGAGGAGGAGGTAGTGGACGTCGTCGACCAATACCACAAACCCCAAGAGGAGGAGAAACCATCACCACGACGTTTCCCACCACGGAGTCCAATCGAGTCACTTCGCTTAGTACCTGCTCCCCAAGAGGAGGAGGTAGAGGAGCTCAATGAGGACGATGACGATTCGGACTCAGAATCCAGCATCTTCCAAGACGACCTCGACATGGACGATGATCTCGACGTCGAAGAAGAGCCTAACGTGCAAATCCTACAGACGTCTACGAACAGCGACTCCATCGACTCCTCCCCGCTCCCGGAACCACCGCAAATCAGCCCTCTGAAAGACTCGTATTCCTCCGGCAACAGAGGCGCTGCTTATCCTCCTCATCATACTTCTTCGCCGTTGTATCGCAAAAGACCCGGCGATTTCTCTACGATTATTGAGGAGAACACCTGGGACCTCGCCGCGGAGAAGGAGACACCGACTCCTACTATTACTACTACTACTATCACCAACAAGCCAGCGGTATCTCCTACCCCGAGATCGAAGAAAGCATCTCCCCAGAACGATGACAGTCTGCCGAGCTATACCGCCTCATACGACAGTCCGCTTTTCGGCAAATCGGGCGGCAAGCCCTCGCAGGCGCAGCTGAGCGGGAAATTATTCTCGAAACTGCCAGCGGAGCAGCAGCCGCAGCAACAGCAACAGCAGAAGCAGCAGCGCCCGCGCAGCACTGCTGTCGGTACCAGTATCAGTCAGAGGGACAAGGTATCCCCTCCTTCAGCTCGGACTACGCGGTCAGGCGCGAAGATATCGGTCGAAGCTGAGCCGACGTCTTCTGCTCCCACTCCTACCTCTACTTCTACTTCTACTTCTACTACGGCTACGAGTACGAGTACGACAGGTAGACAAGAGAGGCAAGCCGCAGAAACCACGCAACGAAACGCACCATCAGTCAACTCCTCTTCTTCAACTTCAACTTCATCTTCCGCTTCTTCTTCCATATCAGATCCCAAGCAACCCCGTACCCGCTCGCCAACTCGCGCACAACAACCTGCCGCCCCCCCTACCCCTACTCCCGCTGTATCTTGCACCCAAGATCCCGCCTCATCTCGTCTCCCGCGCCGGAACGCTGCACAGCAAGGCCAGAGCCAAAGCCCGCTGAACATGGCCACCATAGCCGCGAAGCTAGCCGCGTCGGAGCGCGAGGCGGACGCGGCGCGCGTGCGGGCTAAGCTTAGGGCCGTGAGGCGGAGTCGGAGGATCAGTGGGAAGGGAGCGGAAGTTGTGGAGACGCAAGCGAAGACACGGACACGGACACGGACACAGAGAGAGACGCAAATGGAGAACAACGGCAACGACGTGGTAGATTCTGATACTCGGGCACATCAGATACCAGAGGATGTAGACCCTATCAAGCGAGACATCGACATAGACACAAGCACAGCTACGGGTAGAAAGACACCGCGGCGCAGCCTCGCCTGGGACGACATCGATGAACTTGCGGGGGATGATGTACCTGTACCCATACCTGACCCTCACCAGCAAAGCCCGAGCCGAAAGCCAAAACAGAAAAGAAATACACATACACCTAGGCAAGGAAAACGAAAAGGAGGTGAAGAGGAAAGAGATGATGAACAGGCTGGATTGAAGGAGTTAAACGTCCGCAAAAAGCGCACTGCTACTACTACTACTACTACCACTATCACTAGTACTAAAAAGCGCTCCGGGAGAGAGAAAGTCGCCTCTAGACGTCGGAGTACACTCTCCCCTTGGGAGTTGCAGGGCTTGATTTCGGGGGGTGTGCGGGATGTTGCTAGTCCTGCGCGGTGAGGGGGTGGTTAGTTGAGTCCGTCCAGTCGAGTCAGGGCATAAAACGGACGTGAATGCATGGATGGGTGAGTGACTGGATGAGATGGGTAGATGATGGACTGGGGAAACAGTTACGAAAAGGATCGGCAGGGCCTGGGCGGTTGATTGATCTGGAACTGGAACTGGAAATGGTTTCTGGATGCGGTTCGGTTCAGTTTAGTTTGCTTTGGGTTGCATAGGCAGGGTGGCTTGCTTCTGAATCTTACATTTACATGTTATGTACATACTAGACACATCATATGCGAGCGAGCGAGGGTCTTGGTTCATACATTATGGCATTCATCTGCTTCTTTTTCTTTTGTTAAAAAACTCCCAATTTAAGAAATACTCTTTTCTCAATGCGTGTTTCATTCTTCTGTTATCAACTACTTGGCTAACCTCGCTCCATAGAGAGTCGAATAACTAATCACCGCCACAGAGTTACGTGTATCTGGGACTCTGCTGATAGCAGGATTAAGTGGGTTTATTAATATTGTTTCTTCTTAAGCTTGGTAAGTATCACGAATTCGAATTCGAATTCGAATTCGACAGGAGACGTCGCCTTCACTGAATAACTGATGAACCACGTCCCATCAGGAGCTTTTATACGCATTCATTCATTTATATGCTAATACTACTAGTAAGCAGGTACTAGGTTCCTGGTATCTTGGCCGTGTGGTATATTTTTCTGCCACAAGCATATATTTCTAGGTATAACGAATTAGTTGTAGGATGAGTATATTCAAATCTGGACTGATCCATCACCATATTTTCATTCACTGTCACCTTTCGCGGATGCAGCCCATAAGTCACATCTGTATCCCCTGTATAGATATCTTGTAAATTAGACACCTCGGATGAATTAGGAGTCGGGCAAGTACTCACAAAAGGCTTTCTCATAGACTAGCTCAGATTGGTTCCTGATACCATTGCATATTCACGATTTCAAAAAGAAATAAACAGGAATGTAGAGGTTCTCTAGAGCTAATCGAGTACTCTTCAGTTTTGTAGTCAAATAATGCCTTAGTAGGCTCATTAGTTAGGTCCATTAGGTAGGCCATGTTAGTTTATGTTGCCTACACCTCTTGAGTTCTTATTCTTTGAATCGAGTACCATAAAGCCAAGGAAGATCGTCTCGCATAAAAGCTCTTTAGTGTCTTATTGCCCGTCCATACGGCCATGCCTCCCAAGACGAAGTTAACGTCGAAAAAGATTACGACGAGCCGAACGTGATTGACTCGGACGGCGGAGAGGGAAATGATAGCTAAGCCCGCTGGTCACGGACACGCTTGCAGTATGGGCCTGATTGACTCGGACGTAGACGAAGGTAGTGGCATTAAATCAAAGAATTACTGAGCAGCCCATTCTTCGTAATTCAGGCAACGATGAGGGCAGCGGTTCATAGGATAACATTCATGGAAGCGCTAGTTAGTCAATTCTTAGGGACGATGAAAACAACTAAACAAATTACGGTTTCACAGAGAGAAGACTTGAATAGAGAATTACGACTGGATTACCAACGTATAATCTGCTGCCTAGTTGACCTTCCATGACTCTCGGTTCTCCCCTGACGATAATTAACATCAACTCTCCTACGAACTCCTTTATCTTTCACCCTCAGGCCTTTATCCTATGAACCCAAGCAGTCTATCATAGAGTGTTTGAATTGATTATAAAATAATAACTTTTTATTATCTGAATTCATTATAAGACCGTCGCTGTTTAACACGAAATTCTCCCTTGAACTATACCGGCACAATACAATCTGAGACCGCGAAACCCAACGACAGAGAGATGATACCTCTCCAAAAGGCTCAGAGGCAAGTCATCCGCATCGCTCCCCGAAAACCCGGACCTGGCGCTGTCAGATGATACTGAAGGAATATATCTTGTATTGCCCCGCCCAGTATTTTGAATGGATTGTTTGAACGATTTAGACATTTCGTCCTTATATAATCGACTATACAAACCTGTATAAACACTGATGAAATGCTTTCCCAGACTTATACTCCATACGGGAAAAGAGAAGGGCAGAGCAGAGGTCTCAGGGGCTGTAGGGGTCACTGCGAGCTCTCGGAAAGATGCAGCACTGAGGTTAGGAGTGCTGGCGCTAAGCTAAGATTAACATCAAGTGACGAATAGCTCTGGCGGGGGTCGTGGCCACAAGGCGTAAGGCTCTTGCACGAATCCCACACGGCATGTCAGAAGGCGTTGTTTGTGTATGTCTGCTGCTCATTCGGCAATTCCGGCTGCGGCTCAGAAGAGATCTGTCTACGCCGCCCCCCCCCCGGTCGCATTTCGACTTCTTTTCTTCTTCGTATTAATTCTCCTCACCCTGGCCGTCATCATCGTTATCGCCGTCATTTATAACGTACGTGAAGAAATGGAGAGGATCTATGTAGATAGCTGTTTGAAGGGTAAAATGATCTACTCAGGTAGATACTTATGTATATCAAATTGAACACTTTCGGTGTCTCAGCGTTCAGATATAGCGGTGTAGAACTCATATAAATAATCACGCAACGTTATCATAAACGCTCGCGTAGGAGCATGGTCATCACATGTTGGAAACGTCAAGATTCTCCTGGAAAGTCTTCCTGGTAGTACCGCAGCCCAGTATTCTAGCACTCCCGCCACTTCATCTAGGAGAGCGAGAAAACGACTCCGGTACGTATCATGTTCCAAGAGCTATTCGACGGCTTTGGGTAATGTGCTGAAACTGTACTCGAAAATTCTTAGAGCTTGCATCTCTCGCTTCAAGAGTCAGAAGGCTGCATCCCACTCCGGACATCCTGCCTATTAACTATCCTGTCAGAAGTGATATAATCGCCAAGTAAAATCTGATCATGTTAAGAATCGCACCAGCGGAGCAACTCGTGGTCAATTGTTGCCGTCTCGGGGCTCATGTTCACGTCCTAGTAGACGAGAGCGAATGCCTAACAGCATCCGTAAAATGTAACAAAAGATCCAACAGTTGCTTCCTCACAAGCACGTACACGTCTATATTCTACATGCTATCCCATAACGAACTCCTCTATGTCTAGCTGAAGAACCCCTCAATAAGTAGAGGTGGAATGGACGCTTGCTTGCCTTCCTGTGGGTACCTACATATTGAAGACGCAATGCCCAAACGAAGTTCTAACTTGCTACTATTAATATTAATTAGCTAGAATTCGACTTGGAATTAGAATCTTTGAGAAAACTTAAGAGGGGGAAAGGGAGAGGCTGTGTATATAGAGACTGAATCTTCATCAAACAACTTTTCTCAAGGCCCAATAGACATACCAATTACTCAACGAACAAAAAGAATCTACAATAGCCAATACATATCTATATATCTATCTTCAACACGAAAATGCCAATTCACCCCCGTAAGCCATCCACTTCGGAAACTTTTCAACAACTTTCAACAGGGGCTAATAACTCTAATACATCAGCAACAACCTCCTTCCTCGATTCAATATTAAAACGACGAGAGGTTGTATCAGAAATTACCTATAAAAAAGCTTTTATTACGAATGATAGATATCCCAATCTATCTTCTACTCTCTTTAATATGCGATGCCAGACCGTTCCTCTTGTGGCGGGCGCGTAGACTTCAAAAAGAGCCGTATGCGGCGAAGTTCACCGGTAGCTCATTTTACTGCATGTACGTACATACCTACCTACTACTTGAGTGGAGCGTTCTGCCCGGAATGTCTTATTAGTAGCAACTGATACGTGTGATTTTATACTTCCCCAATGAAGAAGATATAGAGAACTTGCGATTGAGTAGCTATAGTCATAGTCGGAGCTTTCGTCCGGTTGTAGTAGATAGACGGGTCATATGAACAGAAACATACGTTCATTCTCTTAAAGATTTACGGTTCAAGCTGAGAGCTAGCTGGCAAAATTCACGGATGATTACTTCTGCACGCGTCGTGCTGTATGTAGTTGGGTATTTATATTTGACTGAACCTATTGATAATCCGATTCTCATCCCGTCTAGCACTGATGAGATCCCGACTGCTACCGTGCTACAGTTCGTAGCGCGTCCAGTGTCCGATTAGGATAACCTGACCAGACGTCCCTTAGGAACAGTGGGACCCAGATCGGGAAGTTCACCAGATCTGACTACATCCAAGAATAAACCGCAGGTCCGATAGCCCAGCTGCTGTCAAGGTATTTTTCCACTTCTTTCGCACCGATTCTAGTCTCCAAAGCAAGCTTTTTGCCTTTTATTATAGTGTTTAACGAGCAATTCAGCCTCGATGCGAGTTTTGGAGACAGGGTGCTGAGATGATTTGTCGCATAAGGGAAAGAAATATATGCACAATGCACACTAGGTCTCTGCGAGTCTGCCACGTATTGTCTAAGTACCTATTGTTGACCTCCGTGACAATTACGGTGTTAAGTGAGAGGTAGCGTTTGTTTGAAATGAAGGATAGAGGTATACAGCTGAAGCTGAAGCGAATTCTTGTCTATCCGTGATATTGGACCAGCTGAAACCGGATGTCTGTATTCGCGCATGACGATGTAGTATCCTGGGGTATGACTCAGGGGGGGCGTGGCAAACCGGGTCAAAGTAAGATGTGACAAGCAATAGCATACCCACGGTGGTAGTCCCGTGGGATCCATGCCACAAGTTGTTCCTGATAGCGTCTTGTTCTGGTGGTACAATCGATAATATAGCAGTGCCCGGCCAAGGTCGATAAACAATATCCGGAAACCATGCTCTGCTCTAAAAGGCCATCAAAATTAGTAGGGTGTGAAACCACCATGGCCTCTAGCCCGGTATCCACCACGATATCCGCCCCGAGGAGCATAACCACCTCTTCCGCCATGGAAACCCCTCCCAAAGCCTCCTCTACCACGTCCACGTCCACGGCTCATGCCCGGTATGTTGGTGCGCTTCGGCGTAACCTTGATGTTTCGGCCTTTCAGAACGCTGTCGTTAAGAACCAGAGCTTGCGCCACCAAACTAGGTTCAGTAAATTCGACGTAAGCGTATCTGTCGCATGAGATTAGCCACCGTTAGAGGTTGCCGTGGCATATAGTGCTGGTTGTTATAAAGCTAAAAACAAACATAAAAGACTCAGGGGCAAAGGGGAACCATAATGCGATAAAAGGGAGGAACCAGTACCCTTTAGGTTGGCCGGTGAACTTGTCCAGCAGGATGGTGACTCGGTTTATGGAGCCGCAGCTCTGGAAGTGGGCTTGGATTTCCTCGGGGGAGACGGAATAGTCGACATTGCCGACGAAGATGCTGCGGTTATCGACATCGTTACGGTCGTCTGAAGCCTCCTGATTCTTCTCCTCGAGGGCAGCGTGCATCTCGCGCAACTTGGCAGCCTCCTGCTCCATCTCGGCCACGCGGCGCTTCATGGCTGATATCTCTTCCTGTTTGATCATCAAGCGAGGGTTAGCCGACCAGATGGCCTGCACTTGTTCTTGGTCCAGCCTTGCTAGCTATATCACCGCGAGGGCCACCGTCCAGGGTGGAAGGGGGAAGGGCGCACCTCATCGTTGCCCTCTTCGGCGACAAGAGGGTCTTCGGCAGCGACATCGCGATCCTTATGAGCGGTGTCGGACATGACGAGGGATGATCTGTCAGCTACACGCAATGATTCCATAGTTAGCTACCGGGAAAGGCCGCACTCTGTTAGACAGCCTTGGGGGGAAGCGCGTTCATGTTACGCTCGCATCACTACGCACGTAGGAAACAGAAGGGAATACAAGGCAAGGGAGAACAATGGCGGCAATACGAGAAAGCGGTAGATGTTTGCTTACCTGGTGATTGTCTATGTAGCACCTGAGTTAGTATTTGCTTCTCTCGCCTGCTGCCTACTGCCCAAGGGTCGAGATAGGTTGGTCGGGAGATGGGCGCGTCGGCAACGTGGATATATGTCGGCGACGAAGAGGCTCGCGTAGCAAAACAAGACACAGAGGGTGGTAAATCCGCTAGGTGGGCCGAGATAGGAAGACCAGAGCGCGGTAAAGGGTACTCAATGGAAGATGCAGAGTTTGGGTTGACCGTCGCAGTGAGGAAAGGCTGATGGTGTTGTGAAAGGCGGCTGTCGATGGTGAAATGCGAAATGTGAAATGCTAAATGCCAAGGCAAACCTTGCATAGGTACATACTTAATTAACACTGAGGTCACAATGCCTTAGGTAGCTGCAGTGGCTACCTACCTCACTGGGCGGCTGGGGAAAGGTACCTCCTAACCACCTGGGAAGTAAGGCTGTCAATGGGTCTTGGGCTAATAATGACCGCAGCTAGTCTACCATATTCAGAGCTATGACCAGTACTAACCAGTGCACCGGTACCGATCATACCCAATTTAGTACGCATATACCTACCACTCTGTAACTGGTCCATTCTTAAACAATTCCCTTTCTTAATCGGCATGAGAATATCATGTACCTACTACTCAGCCTGTTTTTTTCCTTTTGACCTGTCAAGACTTTATATATGTTAAGGCGTCAAGTAGTCAAGTAGCCGGAGCCAGTGAACAATGAGACTGCGATCTATAGGTACCTGAACAAATCTCGCCAGCTGATAAAGAATTATAATTGTCTCTGAAATGTAGGTTTGCTTGTTGGTAAAAAAAACACAAGCCAAAGACGTAGATAGAATTGTGTAGCGGTTAATACATATCAATTACCTTGAAAGACCATCCATCAGTAAGTAACCTTGTCTATATCTTCAGGAATCTATGCGCACTTGGCTAACGGCGGTCTTTGCGATTCACATCACATGCTACTGGGACGACCTAGCAATACACCGATACAAATTGTTATAATGGAGAGAAAAAAAAACCAAAAACCGTGAGTTGATTGATTATAACAGTAAACACTTAACAATCTCGGACTTGATAACTAAAAGTGGAGGAGGTATTCTCATGCTGAACATCCTGAGCTATCTATGAGAGAGCTTTAGAGTAAATAGAAGAAAGGGTTTGAAAGCTCAACTAACTCCTAGGGCAGTAAGTGTGGCAATGTAGTGAATAAAGCCATTTCCTCTCTGCATATCACACACAGCTTTTTAATCTATTCATTATTGCTAGTTGCACAAACATAGGAGGGAAGTTCATCTAAGAATGAATGGTATTGCGATAAGCATATCAACACAGCAGCAAATTAAGTAGAGCTTCCTTTTTGTTCTTTTATCATAAGCTTTGCGGTCGGCCAACCAAACCCAACCAGTTATATTCATGAGGAATAATCTATCTCAGAGTATGAGTGTGGAAACGAAAAAAAGTGTCTCCCGAGCGTGAGTCGAACACGCGACCTGTGGATAATCTATGATTTGCTTCAATTACAGTCCAACGCTCTACCAACTGAGCTATCAGGAGTCATGAGATTGGCGAGTTCAGTTGTGCCGTTGTTACCTCTAGATTAATCTATAACCTACTTACTTTAAAAGCCTTCAAAAGTTAAAAACGACTATAGCAACATAAGGACTGGGTGGATACACAATTATTGCTCCCAGTATCACGCACTTACGTCTGAATAGCTGATTCGGCCGTCTTCCTCATAAGCTTGTTATGGCGTGATAACAGCCGGCAATGTGAGAACAGAGGAAAACTAAGATGGTGCTGGCCGCGGTCGGACCTAGTTAAGATATAAGTGACGACTTCTTTATCGTCGTATTCCCAGGATGCACGTAGTTCTGATACGCCCAGTCATCAGTAAGGGGATGAAACAGCACGTCTTATCAATTCATGAGACGGGCAGGACAGGCAGCAGGTTTACTTCATAGTGCGTTTCTGCATGCTATTTCAGATGAACCCTAGAATGCAGATGATTGTGACAGGGCTATTATCGTGCATGCCGAGCCGGAAAGCCATACGGATGTAGATAGCTCTGTTAGATGACATGGTGCGTAGGTCTAGGTATAACAGCTGTAACAGATGCCATGCTTCAGATCCCAGTAGCAGATCTTCTGACACGCATTCACCCAGGATTGCGTAAACTTGAATTGCCACCACAAAACTGAAGGTTTAGTATTTCAGAGACATCAGATGCGATAGGTCCAAGTCTGGTTATATAGGCTCTATCGGGGTAGGTATATAGGCTAGATGTTATACTCGAGCGCGATGCTAGTGTTTTATGCAGATTATGCCGGCGCTGTATACCAGCAACGAGTGCGTTTCGGTGATCACTCTGGGATTCCAGTCAGATCATTGAGATAGGCTGATGTAGATATCTTCAAACAAGTTGGTTTGAGACTTTCGCAGGGGATCTCGCACGTGTCGCATGATCTTGGCATCCGAGTTGGGGTCGCGGTTTCAGAACTCGCACTCTGGGACCTGCGACGGCCCCAACCCCTATTTGGATACCAGTGCAACTCGTCAAGACGATGATGAGCAGCATGGGCTTTTCCCAGTCCCTCATATAAAGAGCAATGGTAGATCGTCGCTCTTCGCAGATCACGGACTAGAATTAGGGGAAAACATTCAGCCAACTAGTTCTGTCTCCCTTTCTTCGCTCTTTACTTTCTGGATCCAGACACATATATAACGTATACCTAAGTCTTGCGTATAGTCCAACATTACCAAGATGAGAGGTTCGATCTTTTTTCAGACTGCTATGGCTGTTGCCGCGGGCACGTCACCTGCCATTGCCATGGTGGTAGGAGAGGACATCGGCTCTGTCAACCCTATCAAGCTTCGAGACCTAGGCTGCACCAAGGACGCCATTGACGCCTGCACTACTACCGGGCAGGACAGTTCAGCATGTTTCGGTTACCTCTGCGCAGGAAGGTCATTAGAGACGATAGCCAAACGCCAGGACGACTGCACCGAGGACAACCTACTTCAATGTGCTATATTGGACTGGAACGAGGCGCAAGCCTGCTTCCAAGAGTTTTGTTTGTAATCAGCTGTGAATAGTTACGCCGGAGAACGAAAAGACGAAAACTCCCGATAAACATCCTTTACGGTACATCCTTACGATAATATGAACGATGGACGACCAGACGAAGCGAAGTCACACCCAACCCCAGCAGAGTATCATGCAGTATGAGGGCAAAAATGGGCCTCGGCTGCAAAGCCGTCCATATATATGCAAAGTGAGGGCAGCATTGGCATAGCCTCAAAGACTTCCTATCAGGGAACTCCGAACAACTCGGCGGCGGGATGCATCACTTCCTCTCACTCCCACCCGGGTCATCTTCTTTGTCTACCACCTATCCGTTTTGGTTCATGCCGAGGGCGAGTCTCGTTTGGCGTGTGCGGGATTCGTGGCATGAGATTTCATAGACGGATAGAACAACCTACATATAACGCCAATAAATTGAGATAACACTCTCGGGCCATCGGGACCGAAGCAAACCCTGAACGACGCAGTCCTTGCCGTATAGTAGTGTTGTCCGTATGTCGGTTGATGGTCGGTAAATCCGAATCTTGGGCATTTCATCCATACCTCATGTATACGAAAGAGTCTAGATGCCGCGTTTACGCAGATAGGAATATGAGATGGTCGAACGACAAGTAAAAAGGTAAAATAGTCAATTGCCTGCCTACCTATATGCAGTAAGGGCATCTTAGTTAGTGGAAAGATGGACTGGGCAGCGTTCTAGATAAGGTTACACGGGAATTCACTACGACCGATTGCTTGGGTTTAGGATGATTACCTAACCCAATGTATCTTGGCATCTGCAAGATTCGTATAAATATGCAGGTAAATGCACTGATCGTATAAGGAGGAAGAGCTTCTTGGCTGACTTTAGGGCCCTTTGTGTTACATTACACTAAAGAAAGCGGCCATTCAAGTAGAACTTTATATTATTTCTCGCATCATGAGTACACCTGTGTTATCGTAGTAATGTAATAGCTTGGCAATGAACAGCTATCATGTTAATAACCTCGAATATCATAGGATCGGATCGTATGTTGCAGGATATATATAGTGTTTAGGATGTAGAGAGGACGCTATATGTGTACCTTACATATACCTATCTAGCATTTTAAACCCCGTAAATATATGAGAGCAAGTATGTTAGGTTTGTTACTTCTATGGGTACGGCAGATCGTGTAATCCTTCGGGTCTTTGATTTCCACGCTAATTTTAAGATCTCACAACGCGGCTCTTCGCTAACGCATTTTATATCTGTTATTGTACAGTCAGTGAATGCGTAATGGTCAGCTTACAAGTTCTCAGTTGCCATACTGGCGCCGGATGCCGGAGAAACGCGCACTAGAATTTGCATCCGCGTAATCCTGGCAAATATGCCACGATAGAAGCGCCACTAAGGGATTGGGCAGCTAATTTGTCATAACTGGGGTGAGGGGTCAGCTTGGTAGCAGGCCAATTCCTACACTAGGCAGGTTCATATACATATATAGGCAAAGCGCAAGCACAGCTTTCAAGATGCACGTGAAGCTTTGGGAGTCATTCATCATTTTTCTTGTACGAGGTATCGTTGAAGATGGCTGACTTGCCGGGGCCAATTGCCCGCACCCTCGGTCAGTTCGATCTCACATCATGGCAAGGTATCGGTCGCCTGGCGCTTGCTCTCACGGCTTTCCTGTTCATACAGCTATTCGTCACTGCGGTCTACAACCTCTACTTCCACCCGCTTCGTCACATCCCGGGACCGCCGCTATGGATTGCGATCAATGGGCTCAGGTCTTGGTATAAGTTCCGCGGAGTGCTCGAGTTCAAGTACGCCGAATTCCACGAGAAATATGGCGAGGTGGTGCGGGTGAACGCCAACGAGGTCGCCTTCATTCGCCCCGAAGCCTGGAAGGATATCTACGGCCACGGACATGCCGAATTTCCAAAACATTTCCCCGGGCTCAAGTTGGACTCGAAGAAGATTGTTTTCTCTGACTCTAAGGATCACTTCCGTTATCGACGGGCTATGCTGCCGGCCTTCTCGGATAAAGCTTTGCGTCTCCAGGAACCCCTGATCCGCGTTTATATCGATCTTCTCATAACCAGACTGCGAGAGAAGTCGACGCTCGATGAGTCTGTTAATATGGTAAGATGGTATAACTTCACGACTTTCGATCTGATCGCCGATCTTGCGTACGGCACTCCGTTGCAGGGTTTAGCGGAAGGGAAGAGTAATGCATGGCTGGACAACATCGGCAACATCATCAAGCTTTTGCCCATCATGGCCTTTAGCAGTATATTCCCGTTAGTAGGCAGTGTGCTCATGTTCCTTGCGGGACCCCAGATCCGCAATGCTGAGAAGAAGCACTACGCATTTGCGTCTAAAATGACCATGGATCGGATCTACAACAAGAAGCAGCCTGACCGCGGCGATTTCATGGACTTTATGCTACGATCTCGAGGACAGGAACACGAGATGAAGGATGATGAGCTCGCCAGCAACGCTGACCTGATTATGCTTGCCGGATCGGAGACTACGGCAACTCTGCTGAGTGGTGTCACCTACTGGCTATTGAAGACACCCCATGCCCTCAAGAGAGTTACACAGGAAATCCGTGAAACCTTCAAGTCCGACGACGAAATTACTTTCGACGACACCCGGGCGAAGCTACCTTATTTGATGGCCTGTCTCCAAGAAGGGCTGCGCATCTTCCCTCCTCTCCCCTTGGGTATGCTGCGCGTTGTTCCTGATGGCCCCCCGGTCCAGATTGCCGGTGTTATGGTTCCTGCGAAGGTTAGTCCGACTACTACCAATTGACCCTGTAGAGTAGAAACTGATTTCATGTCTAGACGCAAGTGAGCGTGCCCCAACTGGCGGCTTTCCGCTCTCCGAGGAACTATTATCGACCACAAGAATTCCTTCCAGAGCGATGGCTTCCTGAGTCGATATCGGACCCCAAGTCTCCCTTCTTCAATGATAGGCGAGAAATCCATAAGCCGTTCAGTGTAGGGCGACGAGACTGCATTGGTCAAAACCTGGCAATGCGTAAGTGACCTCTTCCCTTTCCTACTCCTTTCTTCTCCCATTTCTAGTGCAGAGAGCAAAGAACAGGTACCTGCTCAGAAGGGTTCTACAGCCGATTCGGTTTACAGAGTAGTAGGAGTACTTCCAACAGTAGATGATAACTAACGGTTTTCAAACAGACGAGATGAGGTCCATACTGGCTAAGGTCCTGTGGAATTTTGATCTGACCCTTGATGAGAGCTCCAAGAACTGGCACAACCAGAAGATCCTAGCGTTGTGGGTAAAGCCACCGCTACAGGTGCACATTAAGCAGCGAGCGACTTGAATTTGATGTAGAGTATTTTTCCAAGGAAGGTCTGGGCGTTGATGGAGCATAGAGACATGATAGAATCTAATACGATTGGTACCTATAGAAATTGACCTGTGCATGTCGTTTTTAGCGACAGCATCCAATATTATAAGCCAACGATAACCGGTGTAGGTCGTTCTTCGGCAGTCTGAATTACCTACTTAACTTACCAACTTCGGTGTCAGTATGACTTTGAAAGTGGTCTGGAAAAAAGAGTTACCTATTGAAACTGAAAGTTTGGCCCAAACCCCCATTTCATATTCACTGTGATCTCGGGGATTGAACATATGTTCTCTGCTGTCTATCACTCGGCAGCATTGTGCTGAGGCGATGTTGCTTAACGACTTACTACGTAGCTGTGGCCTGTAGGTGGGCCGAAGACCGTTGGAGTAAGTGCCTAACTAACACTGAAGGTCGATAAACGTGCGAATCGCATTCAAGTCAGTGGATAACACTCTGGCCCTGCAATGTTCATTTGGAAGTTCGAATAAGTTTCTAATCGTCAAAGTTGCCTTTTCACCAATGTCCCTTAAATGTTAACTCATAAACGAGCATGGGGGGTGATAAAGGCTACTCCGTCCTGATAATCGGCGGCGGAACTTGGGGATCCAGCATTGCGCTAGAACTCGCAAGGAATGGCTATAGCGACGTGACGGTCCTCGACGGGGAGGATGTGCCTAGCAGCATCGCAGCCGGGAATGATCTCAACAAGATCATGGAAGAAGGTATCTCACGCATCTTATTCATTATTTTAATGAAGAATTCATTTACCTATTTGATACTAAGATACTAACCACATATAGGCTCCCAATCCGAAGACGATACAGATGCCGCATTTGCATGGAATCGCCTCCATGATCTGTGTACCACAGCATGGCTAAATGATCCTGTATATAAGCCACATTATCATCGTACAGGCTATGTCATGGCTGCCTCTTCGGATGCCGCGTACGAGGCTTTACTAAGGGATATCAGCGGACATGAAACCGAATATCAACAGATTACAACCGCTGAGGAATTTCGAAAGACCATGCCAGAGGGTGTCCTCACTGGCGACTTCGAAGGCTGGAGAGGCTTTGCCAAAGCAGGTGGTGCAGGATGGGTGTTTGCTCGTGGTGCCATCATAGCAGCTAAACAGGAGGCAGTGAGACTTGGCGTTAGGTTTATCACTGGTCAACATGGTTCAGTTACTGAATTATTATTCACGAGCGGGACTAAGCATGAAGGCGCTGCAAAAGGAAACACCTTGCGAGGAGTGAAAAGCGCCGACGGAACGATTTACTATGCGCATACTACCATCCTTGCTAATGGAGCCAACGCGGATAATTTGATAGACTTGAAGTATCAGCTCCGACCGACGGCTTGGACATTAGCCCACATCAAGATGACAGCCTCAGAGGCGGAGCTATACAAAGACCTCCCAGTTCTATTCAACATTGAGAAAGGATTCTTCATGGAACCGTCAGCGGAGACCCACGAGCTTAAGATCTGCGATGAACACCCGGGCTACATCAACCCCGTTTATCGCGGACCGAGGACTGATGACGTCGTTGGATCACTCCAGAGTAGAGAGGGTATCGTGGGGTCCAGACCCTTTGCTCGACGACAAATTCCCCTCGAATCGGAGGAGCGCGTCAGAGCCTTCCTAAAGGAAACGATGCCGCATCTTGCTGCGCGGCCCTTCAGCTTCGCCCGCATATGCTGGGATGCCGACACGGTAGATCGCATGCCCCTTATTGATTGGTATAGACAGGGAGAGGCTGGAGGTAGTGTTAAGGAAGGACGTTTGCTGCTGGCAGTTGGTGGTAGCGGACACTGTTTTAAGACGATGCCAGCTATGGGCCAAATAGTGCTCGAATATCTCGAAAATAGGATCGATGAGAGAACACGGCGGGCATTTCGATGGCGTCCCGAGATAGCTGAGGATAGGAACTGGTGGCATGTCCAGGGTAGATGGGGCGCACAAGGTGAGGTGATGGATTTTAACAAAGTCAAGGGATGGACGAACATTGGTGAGAATTGATGCTTAATTAATATCAGAGCTAGCACTAAGGAGCGTGGGTTTACCGTAAGGAATTGTACTTGCTCATTTTTCTTAGATTGGAGTGCATTCACGAAGCAGCCGGACAGAACCTATAATAGCGACTACTAATCAAACAACCAATATTTAATACAGCGAGTGCACAATACGTGTCTGACTCCGCAACCTCACCTTGACTTGCATCTACCTTTATAGCACATCAATCGTACCGCGGGCCATGCTTCAAATATCCGTTGACCTATACATCATTACCTTGTCGACCTACCTAAGTCGCTTCGTTAGTTGACTAGCAACTCGGAAAACTGTTGCTTAAGAGAGTGAAATGTATGCGATAATCCAAAGATAGTTAATCTCATCAAGCTCATCCAGACCTATACAGTCCGCCCCGTGCATTACCCCCCTCTCACTCACTCATCAACGCGCAAATGTCATCGAACTCTGTTAGGTTGGAAAGAACACGCGCTCGTTTTCCTAGATTTGCGTATGCAATTTTCATTGATCGAAAACTGGTATCTTGCGCATAGAGTAAAGTACCAATTGCTCGGCGTTCCCTCCAACATGAAGTGAAATCATATATCGGTACCACGGGCCTAAACTGTGAGATATAGGTAGTCGTTCTTACAAAAGCATAGATACGACTTCGTTATCATCAAGTTTAGTCTTACAGATAAATGACTTGGAGCTTATGTTATGACTCAGTTGCTGCGAAGCGGTGTAATCTATCGAGGCACACGAGTTCAAATTGAGACACTGGGATAAATATTCTAAGTGCGTGGCCCACTCGTAGTTATTATCAACCTAGAAAACATGATGGGTCAGGCATCTTTGCGGACAAGCAAGAACATTGGAACTTGATTAATCAGATGGAAGGAATGAGTTCCGCGGAGGATTCGACTATCTCGCTCTGATGAGGAGCGAGATTCTCGTATCATACTCACTTCAAGTGTCGCCTGATATCAGTAAGGGATTAGGTAAGGGACCTCGTATCTCCGAGAGAAATATGCATGCTGATCGGATTAATGCATTCATGGCCATGACTGGTGGAGTTTCGAAGCTGTCTGACCGCCTCATATGCTCGCGGTACGGTAATGCAGATAGATATCTAAGGAACAGGGGGGTACGATAAAGGATGGAATCATATTCTTACATTTTAGGAACATTCACGGTCAAGATCTACGATCTATGTCTTGTTGATTATTATTCATTGTTGAAAGATGTCGGTTGCCTATATTATGGCCGCATTTGCGCGTTGATAAAACAAGCTGTGGAAAGGAAATGTCTCTGCTTCGATGGCGAAGTGGTTGAGGGTTGTGGTCGAAGTGCGGAAGAAGCCATTTGCTGATATACCTAAAGTGGCACCCCCTACCAGATAAACGACGGTTTAGCCATGTGATGATTGTCGGTGAAGAAAGCAGTTATGATTTTACGATGACTGTCTAAGATGCTTTGTCTAACCTGCCTGGCTCGCCTGGTAGTCTGGAAATGGCCAAGTCGTTCGTCTACGGGTCTGGAGAATCATCGCTGTCCATTTTCATACCAAAGATGCCGCGGTATCTTGAAAAACAAAGAAAGAAACCATAAGCAATGCTACCACCAACTCCGAATTCCCAAAGATCTTATCTATATTACTGCCGGGTATTTATAATCAGTATGCTTAAGTAATCTGTCGATCTGCTGCTACATCCCCCGCATTTCTCTCAAAGATTCCCATTTCTTTACAATCTGTACTGGACGGAGGATGACGAAACTAGCCGGTCTTACCGAACATCTAGCATTGTATACGTATGTAGGGAATACTCATCATCTACCTCCGTAGATCCCAATCTTTTTCTGCGAAGCCATCATATTCAGTCGCAAATATCGGCTGCTGTAATAATATTCGACCCCGCCATGAGGGGGGAACCCCGCGGTGTGGCATCCGTCGAGATGCAGGTTGGTTTCAACATGGCAAAGAACAGGGGAAGATATTGGACGAGGGTGTGGACAGGCTTACGATATGGCAGCTAATGCGGTAGGTGGTAAACATCGGTTTCATGCGATTCGCTAACCAGTTCAGTTCTAGCTTTTGTTAGTATGCACATCATCCCACATACATTAAGTACTTAACATAATAGAATAATACCCAGATCTACTGCACTTGCACACATATTCTCTTTATCACAGGACTGCCTGTGCCTCGGGAAATACCTAGATCCCTGTCGGAGACAACCCGGTAGTTCCGGCATTCCAACGACATCCAATCCTTCCGAGCACGGCCTGGTTTCGCTCGATATAATTCGAAGGGCCGTGGGCCAACTAGCAGAGACAGAGCACGCAAGGCACGCTATTCCAAGCGTCATTTATTAATTCCGACTCGAGCGAGCCAATGGTCGTTCCAAGACTCTCCTGGGCGACCCCTGCATACCACGCAAGCACCATTGTCTGCGAGACATAGCCAGCCGCATTCGGGAATGATTCCTAAGATAATCGGTCCTCCTTGCATCCAAACCAACCACCTACACCAGGCGAGCTTTGCGGGCCTTAGTGTTTTGTCTGAGCTCTAGCCTGGCGTAGATAGAAGTAGATGATGCTTATCAGAAGCTCTCAGCTGCTAAAGTGAACTAAGATGGGGGCTAGAGAATCAAGGAACGTTACGGGATATGTATACTACTGTGCACTAGGTATGTACGTATGATATATAGGGGTTAAATCGCCCCAACTCTATCCTACCATCCGATCCCGACCCCTCCAGACTAATTTTATCAATCTATCTCTCGTAGACTAGATTAGATTAAGCACTGGCCGATCGATCGCCATATATTAAGTAGGTGGCTATCTAGGGTCCTCTCCGCTCGTCCTGTGTTCGTCCCCGGTCAACTCGGAACAAAGCCCAAGCAAGACATCCCGTAATAAGGAGATCTGGCGGGCAATAATTACTGAGCGATTCCCTCTTCTCTCTGTGCTCCTCGAAACTTGATGGCAATGAACCCCTGAGCTTTGCGCCGTGTCGATCAGGGCCAAATGCCATGAGCGCCGCCATCTCCCTTATCGGACCGTCCCCCTGTACACGGTCGTCACCAAGTAAGGTTATATTGTCTTCGCCGCCTTGAACCTTAATCCCAACCTTGCGTGCCACACCCGCAAGCCATCTATCATGGTCGAACATCACCCTGTCCACAACAGCGAGGTTTTTCTATTAGGATTAGCCCCTCGCCCCTCGGTGCCGCCGCCGTCTCCGCCGTCGCCTCTGACGCCCACAGATGCCGGGTCCAGCACGCCTATCGAGCCCCTCTGTCTAGACATAGACAGCCCAGGGATCACTGTTGATGATGATGACATCGTCATAGAAGACGCCAGCTCGGTCGCGAAACGACGCGTCGCGGGCGCCATCCATGTCCTCAACACCGAGGCCACGGCTCTCCGGCGCCTGACGCAGCTGTACAAGACGGACGCGACAGCGGCAGAGGGCTTCGACGCCGCCGTGGACGCCATCGTGCGGAGCTGCCGCGAGCGGCGGGGCAAGCTGGTCGTCACGGGCGTCGGCAAGTCGGGCCACATCGGCAAGAAGCTGGTGGCGACGTTCAACAGCCTGGGGCTGCCGTCGACGTTCCTGCATCCGACCGAGGCGCTGCACGGCGACCTGGGCACCATCGGCGACCACGACGCCGTGCTCTTCATCACCTTCTCGGGAAAGACGGCCGAGCTGCTGTCGCTGCTGCCGCACGTCGACCCGGCCCTGCCCGTCATCGTTCTCACGGCGCACGCGCAGCCCGCCGACTGCGAGCTCATCCGCCACCGGCCAGCGGCCATCCTCCTGCCGGCGCCCATCCACGAGGCTGAGACCGTCTCCTTCGGCATCTCCGCCCCGACGACCTCGACCACCGTCGCGCTCGCGCTAGGCGACGCCCTGGCCGTCGTCGCCTCGCAGGAGCTGCACGCCAGCGTCTCCTCCGTCTTCGCGCTGAACCATCCCGGCGGAGCCATCGGCGCCGCCTTCAGCAACAACAGCAAGGACAAGGAGAACAAGGACAACAGCAGCATAACCACCAACACGGCGAGCGCCGCCAACAAACCACCAGCCTCCTCAATGCGCGACCTCGCCATCCCCGTCGCGGAAATCGCCTCTATACCCACCGCATCCTCGACCATCGGCGTCGACGTCCTAAAGGCCGGCTACGCGAGTCCCTCAGGCTGGGTAGGCGTCGGCGACACCCTAGCAAGCCCCTTGCGCATCCGCCGCCTCGACACGGCCGTCCTGACGCGCCCCGCGGCCGAGATCCCAGACCTGCTCGTGCCGCGGCGCGAATGGATCAGCATCGGCGCCGACACGCGCGTCGCGCAGGCCGCGCAGTGGATCCGAGACCCGCTGATCACGCCCGACTTCGACGAGGCGGCGTGCGGCGAGGACTCCATCCTCGCTGTCGTGGACGCGCGGGGGGAGGTCCTTGGTGTGCTGGAGGCTGGGGAGCTGTTGCGGTGGCGCGAGGCATGATTAGAGCGTGTTTGCCGTTAATTGTCCTGGAGACTGAGTTCCGGGAAAGCGGGGAAGGGAAGAGGGGGAGGGGGAGGGGATGTTGCATAGATAGGCATGGCGTTGGAATTTCGTGCTTGCTTGCTGGGTAGAGGGTTGGATCCCCCTCTGGATGAATGATTGAATGAACTGCATATACGAAGCGCGAAGTCTATTATGACTCGAGAAGAAACAAAAGAATTATTAGGAATAGACGGTTTTTTTCTTTCTGGGCCGGCTGGGGCCGGTCTACTTCATACGTTCAAACTTCGAGACTACAGTGTGCTTCTTCTTGTGAAAATCTCTTGAGATGCTTTGCTTTGATCAGTAGTATTTCATGACTGCATACGTCACGCGAAATCGGGCTTCATGTTAGTTAGTCTTGATTGATGGACTGTATTGCCTGGTATGAAAACCCCTACCATCTTTGTAGAGACAACTGTGCTATCAGAAAGAGGGATATGCTAGCTGATGATACAAGATGCCCAACGCCTCCTTATGATGTAATTATAATCCCAAAAGCAGTATGCGGTGTCGCCTAGACGCCTTATCAAATTGAATACAAAGTCCGCTGAAAAGGAAAATGCCATTGTGTAAGACGAAACCGTGATTAAATCCACCCATTACTACGCTTCCCTCCCTCCACTGATATCTTATTTAATCCCAGTATATAACTTAGAGCAAGATCGTCTACACCGCATGTACCACCTCTTGAAACCTGCCTATCTTAGGAGCGTACGTAGGGGCGATGACGGGCGCAGCTTTGCTAGCAAACGAAGCGACTTTAGAAACCTTGCCGATGTGAGGCCCAAAGCTGGATTCCTCAAGCTTATCAGAGACCTTATTCTCAATCTTCCCAAGCTGGCTGTCGATCTTCTCGTCAACCTTGCGCGAGACAAAGGTGCGGAAGCAGCCGTAGCCGCCCGTCAGCAGCCAGAAGATAGCGTTGACGAGGTCGACCCACACGGCGTGGTGCATGACGCTCACGCGGGTGTTCTCGTACCACTTGTGGGCGTCGTCGTCGGGCATGCGGAGGAAGATGACGGCGAAGGTGCCGAAGACGGCGATCCAGAGCACGAAAAGGGTGAAGTCCCAGGCGAAGAGCCGGGCTGTCTTCACGAAGGGCTGCGGGATGGCGAAGAGCACGGCTGTTATCGCGCTGAACGAGGCCACTATGAGGGCGTACACCCACTGCACGGCCTGCGACCTGCCGTTGCTGTGATCTGAGCTCACACGCGAGCCGTACAATCCGACGACGACGAGGGCGAAGATCAGCTGTAGACTGCGGCCGACGAGACGGAGCCAGGTCTCGTAGAGGTATATGGGCTTGGTGATGGCGCCCTTGCCAAATTTCTTAGCGAATAATCCGAGCTTCATGGTGAATGCTGATGTTGTTTTGTTGTGATATGGTATATCAAGTTGTGGGTGAGTGAGTGAGTGTTGATAATGGGGTTGATTAGGGTATCTGATGCTGGCGCAAGTAGAGATTTATTTTAATCTAAAGAACGAGAAACCTCAAGAAGCGAAATCCTGTATAAGAGGCAATGAATATCGATTACTCAATTTTCATAAGCAAAAGATAGTAAATTCTATGAAAGCAACAGTGACAACCAGTGTCAAGAAAGTGAATGAATAATTGGAATTGGAGGAAGAAGGAAACCCGACACAGATAGAGAGAAAGATGAGAGGATGAGAATACAAGAGAAGAAGATGGAGGTAGACGAGGCGGCGTAGATATTTGAACCACGAAGACAATAAACAAAAGGGATCAGGTCGGCTTGGGTCAGGTCTCAAGGTCAGGCCAAGGTCAAAGCAAGGCCAGGGCCAAAATTAGGTCAACCCAGGCCAAACCAAGCGCCCAATTCTTCGCTAGACAAGGCCCAAATTACATAAGGGATAGGGAACGTTCAAAGCCAGTTATCTAAAAAGCGGCAAAGAGAACCAGAGAATAAGGGCAGAGGCATTGTTCCCCGCCTATCGAGACAAAGGCGGAGCATTGAGAGAGTTGAAGGTCAGGGAAATGAGCCTCTCTCAGCCAAGCAATCGGAAGCAGCTCTATACTGTGCCTTCACTGTACTGGGGACCCCTAGGTATGTGGGGCTTTGTTGTAGACGCCGGTCGTCGCGCCTGGACGACTGGCTGTAGGCGCCCTGTGTCTGAGACAGCGGGCGCTAGGCATAGTATGGGCTTCGCGGTTTCTAGCGTCTTTGTTGGCGCTTGTCAGGGCATAGTAGCGCCAGCTCCACTGCTATAGCCGCTGAGACGAACACGGGTGTTTCAGGCCCATTTTGAAGGCGCTTTGCATTCTGTAACCCCCGACTTCAACAAACAAGCTTCACCTCGACATAGCTAGACTCCGAATCATTACTAAGTACCCAGCTCTACATTAGTGTGCGCCAGTATCTCACATACTTATATAACCTTCAAGAAACTCGGTCCCTCAGACTGCTCCCTATGATTTCATTCATTCTTTTGCTTAGGGAGGGACTCGACTGTTGTCTTGCTGCGACAAGACGAACAAAATGAAGAGACCACACCATTTACGCAATTATCTTAGCTGTGAGTTTGCAAGCTACTCTAGTCGGGGGGCTTTCGATTGGATCCTAGTTGTTATATAGCATCCTTGTTTAGTATGGTACGTCCGCTGTCCTTTCTCGCAGTCTAGGGATGGTCGTCAGTGGCAAACAAACAATCTATTTCGCACGACATATAGCATGATCAAGAGAAGCAAGCCTATGTGCCATGTATTTGGTACAATCCCTTTCCATATGACCTGCTTCTAATACCTCTTTACCTCCTTACCTCGTGTGAGTCCACCAGCTAGTATAGCAGAGCAAGCCTCTAGGGTTAGCAAACTGCCGGACGGTTCCCAGCCTGGGTGTCACCATTTCTCTCAGGGTGACAGTTTGTATTTCTTTAAACGCGTGATATTGTTCTATTTATTAAGTCCTCGTAATAAGTAGGGTAAGGGTAACGATAGCTAGGTCTATCTTATAGTTACCTGACTGTTACTCAATTATCTGAACACTCCGAACATACATCTCTTTTGGTTTCTCACGATACGCTTCCAATCTCCCCCTATTCGGTAGACTCCTGCCTCACTGTTGCATTAGCCTTCTCTAGCTATCAACCAGCCTCAAGAAAAGTTTCGTCATGTATGGAGTCAAGACTGAACGTTGGCAGGGACCGCCGGAGGGGTTTCTCACAAATGTTCGTTTGATCCGAAATCGGCCGGGCCCCGACGCCTTGGAGAAGATCAACACCTTCTTTCACCGCAAACTCTGGACTGATTCTAGAGACAAGCCTGGTAGAGCCAATCACCTCAAATTCACCCTGAAATACATGGACGCATGGCTCAACATCGATGATCAGTGGAGGATATGTTTCCCCCATCCGTTCTTCAATGTTCCAAACCCAATGGTCTGCGCACATTTCTTCCAGGTCGAGTTTACTCGTGGCTGCCCCGAGATTGAGAAATGGGGAGATATCGCCAAGGAACTGCGAGAGAAAGTCCTGTCCGATTGTGATATGAAGGACGCTGCTCTTGAGTTCACTTGCAAAAGAGACAACGGTGTCATATCCGCCTTCTATCCGCCTGAGGTGACCAAGGACGAACTCAGATCCATGTTTGCGGGTGAATAGCTCCGATAAGTCAGAGATTCGGAGGATGGAAACGGGGGCATGGGAGAGAATTGGTCCCGGTATCGAGACGCTAAGGCCGAAGGTGACGACTATCGCCACACGGGATATTCCACTGCGGAATATCCTGGCACACGGAACAATCCCAGATTACAGGACGGACTAGGACCGCTACAGGCGGTGAAGAACACGACATAAGGGAAGCATTGGAAATTAATGAAGAAGCTGTCAATTGAGTCACGAGGAGACCAACTGAAACTCTCGATGACGGAGCGGGAAATGGCACCGCTATAGCTCGAAGTATCGCCACTTAGGGAGAGCGAGAGGAGTGGGTTACACATTTTCGGAAGTGAGCTTCACGTCGAGCGCCGAAATCTCATGTATTGGCTAGGTAGCTTACCTTTCAAATCTGAGGTTATATTATCTTGATTCTACGTTTCCTGCTTCCATTGAGAAAAGACTCCGGTTGCTGGGTAACCCCAGTATGGGGCAAGGTTCTCTGCGTGCGACCACACTAAATAAGGGACCACCATCCTTGGCATTGAGCGACCTTCGCCACGTGTACCCAGAGGACGCAGTTCAGCCTCGTACCATCACGGGCAAAAACCTACGAAGACTACCGTACTGACCATTTCAGGGGCATATAACTTAATAGAGAGATCTCGTCTATATCACACAGTATTTTCCCTTCGTGTAATCAGGAGCAGAACAATCAGCAGTCTGAGCCGTTATACGTGTTTGACCCTATGGTGGGCTTCGCGTTGATCCTATCATAGCCTTGTCGAATAGACTAGCATCCTGGGTTCATTTTACGAGTAGCGGTACGTGAGGTCCAGAAAGCATCTGGACCATACGCCATGTCAGCGAATGGTATATACAGCTCTCGGTCCCGACGTAAGGGTTGGACTTGGCGACCATGAGAATCGAACGCGTCAACACGCCTTCGAGCGGCCGCTCGGCATTTGGAATGTCTCCGTGGCCTCCTTGTGCTGCATTTACACAGTTGAATCGAACCATCTTGTTCTAAGTATGCTCATATGACTCTTCTGTGCCCATTCTTGTCTGAGAACTAGCTTCAGGAGAGCGGAACAGTGGTAGGCAGCTGTATATGCCAACGCGTTAAGGAGTTTTGACTGCGATATCAGGAGATCGGGGCGTTAAGAAACGGGTATCTCAGTTACACTTCTAAGGGGGCATGCCATCATCTTGGGGTATGACTGTATAGATCTCGTTTCAGCATATCTTAATTGCATTCATATGTGTAGGAAAGTCTAGAGACCGAGGAATTTACTAAGGAGTATTTAAGGTAGAATTATAATGTCTTTCGATATCAAAAAGCTTTCACTTTCTCTTTCAGAATCTACGGCAGCGCCTCTCCCTCCTACACTACCTACTATTAATACTTTACTATCATCATATTAGTATCGGCAATACCGCCGACAAAATACTTCAGCACAGTTATACATCCAATCAAGCTAATAACACCATCCTCGTATCATCACAATGAGCGCTCCTCAGGCTGGACCGTCTGCGCCACCAGCACAAGCGAACCAGCCATCACATGCCCGAAACCCCTACATCTGGGTACCTCCGATCCAAGTCCAGGAAGACATTCGGGAGATCGTCTACTATGAACTCTTCGCCAGAACCTATATCAGCAGACAAGAGATGAGAGACCGGATCTCCTACCGCCCCGCCCAGGTCTCGTTCGACGAGAACTTACGGCCTCACCTTGTCTTCGCAGCCTTCTGGTCCCCGGACACGTTACGCACGCCGCTGGTCACCATCCGTCCCGCCAGGGGCACCCCAGTCGACTGGGACCGATGCTACAGAGAACTAAGGCATTTCGTCCTCGAGCCGCTAAGGCTATACCCCCTTGTCAGCGTCCTGTTCAGCGACGGGGAGCGCAGCCAGTTCCACGGCCCCCATGCGATCATGTTAGACAACCAGATTGTTGAGCTAGTACCGAATCCGAATATCGACGGTATTTTGAGGAGGAGATCGACTCTGCTGCGGGCTAGATCCACCCAACCGATGGAGGTGAGGCAGATGCTCTTTCTCCAGGTTATGGTGCCGCTCTTAGAAGAGATGTTGTATAGGAATATTGCGTCGTTGGAGGGCGTTCAGGAATTCGTACACAGATTCCGAGCACCTCAGTAAGGCTGAGAATGAAGTCTGTTACTTGCGCATGTTACTACTGCGGGCAGTAGGCTGGTAATACTTTGGAAGGTTCCCTCATACTGGTACCTGTATCACTCGTTATCATTGTTACCCCTATCATCGGCTGTCATACTATCCAACTATGTAGCTTACATATGAAGGAGAGGATCCAAGCCTGAGTTTCTCGGGGGCTCATTATCAATTCTTTGGTCTTGTGCGGTTGTGATATGATCTAATTGTTTTACTGTCTTCTCCCCTGAGTTCATGTCATTAGTAGTCCCAAAACGTGAATATTTAGTTAGCAGTACATGGCTTTGAACTAGGTAACTACAATTAGGATGGTAACATCTATATGCGACAGTATATATATGATAAAGAGGGTTGATGTAGGAACCGTAGATTTGTTCCATGGGGGTTCTCCGCTGATAACGTACAAACCATATTCGTTGGCTTGTATGAACCCGAGAATATGTTGATTACTGTGCCAGGCCCATAACATGCCCATGGATATTTCAAGTTTCCACACTTTGGACAATGAACGTGGCATGTTTGGGTTCAAGGAGCTGCAAGGGAGACTTCTACGGCGCTCTGTGGAACAAACACTCGTAACCACACCACGGCAGCTACTCAATGCTTGTCGGGAGAGTTATCAACTCTTCACTCTCAAAACACCTAGTTTCCCACCCAGACTAATTGAAATGCATTTGATTCTTTTAGAAATCCCATTTCAAACAACACCACGCCGACGTAACCGCTTATACTTCTCTCCGCATAACCACGAGCAACACCATCCCGAGACCACCCACGATGCCCTCCTCGTCAACAATCGGAGGGTCAGAGCTCGAAAAACAAGACAAAGACCGCATAATGATCATCACCCTAAGAGAAATCTACAGAAACTCCAACTACAGGCTCAAAGACATGACCCGAAAAGTCAAGTTCGGCATCACCCACATCTCCTTCGACCAAGACTTCAACATATCCCTAGTACACCCAGTCCTATGGGCACCGCGTACACCAATAGCACCCTACGTGCAGATCACCGCGCCGAGGGGTCGGAGCACGACCTGGAAGGACTGCGTCGCGGCGTTGCGGAGCGCGGGACTCGAGAACTGCGCTGTGAGAATCCGCGACGCTTCCGGCAGGTCCCTGACCGTTCCGCCGCAGAAAGTCCTGTACGCAGGAGTCCTTCAATGCTCCACTTCGCGTAAACTTAGGAAGGCGATTATACGTGAGCGGCTGGCGGAGATGGAAGTCTTGCGGGGCGCGTTCCGTTCTGGGACGACGAGGCAGCAGACTGGGGCCTTGTCGCAATCTTATTTGGATTATACCTCGGCTGCGCTTGAGGAGGCGTTGGATGAATTGGATGAGGTAAAGCACGTGTTGAGGTAGTAACGGGAATAAGGCGGGCTATTGAGACAGTGATGTCCTATTGTTCAGAGCTTGGCATATTGGCCCCCTATTTACTCCCAACGCCAAGCTTCAGTTCTAGTAGAAACTCGACACGAGAAGTAGATATGCATCTTTATCGACGTCGGTACGGCATTGTACCTTCTTTTAGCTTTTAGATTAGAAAGCAAAAATGGCACGCCGATTTCAAACATACACCGAGTCGTTTGATGCCAGGAGGAAAGAGGAGGTAGATAATCCACTGGTACGACCCTCCTGTATGGTATTTTTCTGTGATATAATGAAGGAAGATGTGACTATACGCAAGTTGATAATACAAATACAGCAGATATATATATAGGTCATAATTGAGGTACGTATTCATAGGCCAGCCAACCCGCTTGAAGTGGTGGGTGGGTGGTTGTAGCAGTTGCAACTACATATATTTATTGCCCCTTTCCTTCCCGACCTTGAAAGTATTAGCTTTCTGTTCGAACCGATATTCAGAGACTACCAGCTTAGTTTCGTCGTTTTCATCATTTGTCTGTTTTTAACACCCAAGGGAAGGCAGCAAGGTAACTAACGCAAAATATACTTACTTCTAACACACAGCAGAGAAGTACTAAACAGAGTACTAAACAAATTCCTAAACGCAGTACTAAACAAACTACTAAACAAGGTATTAAACAAAATACTAAACAGACCTCGGGAGTACTAAACATTGTACTAAACAATATACTAAACATGAGCCAATCACCTTTCCCCAAGTGACACCAACCTCGCCGACACCCCTAGCAACAGGTCATAACGCCCCTATATATAAACCCTCTTAACACCACACTCACTCAAGCAGCTGTCACTCGAACCCAAGCCTTGCTCTCGTCATGGGGAAGGGAAGTGGCAACACTTTATATAACCGCACGAGAGCAAGCGGGTTCGAATGCCGGGGCGGGTGAAGGGGGTCTGCGATTCATATCTTTTTTTTTCTCTCTTCTTATCATACACCTCTATAGCTTCTTATCATGGGGAGCATATTAATCTCATATGGGAGGTTTTTCTTCCATCTTTTTGTGCTTTTTAGTCTTTGCCTTCTGCTCTATGTGGGTTATGAGGCCAACTGAGATTGAGGCTGACACCCGAGGAGTCGACACGTGGTGTTTTTCTTGGGGGCTGGGAATATTCATACAAAGTAGGTAGCTTGTGGTGAGTGTATGCATTTATAAAGGAGAGAGGTATGTAGTATATATAAGTAAGCCCGTCTATTTTTCTTTCTTTTTTTATTATGTGCGTTGTGCGTACATCTATTTTTTTTTTCTTTCTCTGTTCGCGGACATACACGCGGATACTTCTGTCTCGGGGAATGTTCTCGACTCTAGATGTGGCAGGTCATTCTCGTAGGGCTGTGCACTGCACAGTCCCCTACATCTGTCTATCCGTCTATCTGTCAAAGATGCGGTGACGATGACATTATAGGATGAAGATCCCTTTCATATGTATTCACCGCCGGTCCTTGGTTCCGGGAATGGGATCAAGATTCAAGATTAAGAGCCGCATGTTGATGTGTGTGCAGTACCTATATAATACTCGGTAAAGGTAGACTTGCTGATAGTAGGTGAGTAATGTAGGTATGTGCATAGGTATTACACTCTCTACCTAACCTGCCTAGGTATTTACTCGTATATATACGCATACCACGCAGGTGCAGAACCATTCATGCACGTTCGTACGCAAGTCCCCATCTGGATGCACAGTCGTATTATCATTAACTATTTTTATAATATTAGATGGGTACTATACTACAGCAACAAAAGGGGTGTGTGTATAGGTAGGTATGTAAGATGGAAAGGGGGGCTGGTAGTCTAGGTGGTACGGAATATAACTCCTTCATCTCATTGGGGAAAATGAGGGTTGCATCATGAATGGGGAAGAAGGCAATGTAAGACAGGAGAGAACAAAACGTGGTGATGGATGGAGGAAGAGGAGCGAGGATTCACAAGCTGATTCGGTTCAATAGGACGTGGAGAATGAATGGCTCTTACATTCTCGCGTACAGTTCTGCTTATTACTTACTCACTTACTTACTTACTTACCTCTTACACGATGACTGCTGATGATACGGTTGTATCCGTTGGTCATGAAGGACTAACTACATATAAGACATTGTTGCTGCAGAACCTGCCTGCTGGTTTATTCGTCTGTCTGTCTCCCTTGTTCCGCCTCTTCACCTGTTAGTACTGCCCAAGTTGGTATGGCTGGCGGGCGGGCGGTTGTGTGGGTGTGCGGCACTGCAAACGCAGCCGGGGGGCGAAGACACTAGCCTTTCCCTATCATGGATTCCTTTCCGCTACCTACAATTCTTTCTTTGTGGATTGACATGTGCAGTTTCTCGTGACGATATGTAGTTAGTATTCTCCAGTATATATGTAGTTTAGGGATACATAGGAGGGTTCGGGACGGGAATATAGCCCGGGTATTGTGTGGGTTGTGTGATTAGTTATTGGCTGACCCCGTCAACCACCCTTGCATATCCGCCAAGTCGAGCTTCGGCATGCAAAAGGGAAGGATTCTTTGGCTTTGCAAGAAAAAAGAACCAAAAGGTAAGATAAAGAAATATCTACCCCATGATGGGCTGCACCAGTCATAAATACACCACATTTCGCGTGGCTATGTAGGACTGCAGGGGGCATCAGCTATGTATGTATTATGTAGTGTACGGACAGGATAGGGTGGGTACCTAGGGCAGCCAGCACAAACCGCGGAATGATACGGCCGTGGTGGCGGCGACCAGTCAATCCATCCATCCACCCATCAATCCCTACGCTTATTGATGAATATTCCTTGTCTTCAGATGCTGTCACCGTCGCACAGTTTTAACGCCTTTCAACGTCTATCGTTCCTTCTAAGCTGGTTGGGAGGGGGGAGAAAACGTGGCTCGTTTTGTGTCCCTCTCCCCTCTCCCTTTCCCTGTCCCCGATATTGTGGTGGTTGGCGGATGTATCGGATCCATGCGAGTATTGTGTAACCCGATATTCTGGACATATCATTCAAAGAAAAAGTACCTGGTAGCTTGGTGATATGATACTGTAGAAGAGAAAGCAGGGAGAAGAGACAGGTCCAGATCTGCCGAGACTGCAAGAGTCATCGTCTCACAGGCTGTTGGTGATGGGTGCATGTTGTTAATCCTTGCTGTATGCCACATGCGAACAAAGCCTGTCAGCGTGGCTCTGACCACATTTTTCTGCCGGCCATGTGGGAGGCCTGTTTGTTTGAATTGGCATGTTTTCCCGGCCCGTGGTCGCTCAATCATTCCTTTTTCGGGCTCTTTGCCTTCTTCTTCTCATTGTATCTTGCAAGGGATCATCAAGGAGGTGGCGATCTGGTGTCGGCGACGCTACATATGCCGTTGCAGAAGCCGTTGGTAGTGTATATCTATCTACACACTACTAACCCTAGATACGGTAAGAATATGGCAGCAATAGGATTAGCTTCAAATTCGATCTCCCGTTGGTCTACCCGTGGATGTAGCGCGTATGTAAGCAGTATAACTTAACTGTGGTGGAGAAGTAGGTATGTAAGCTGACATGAATCAAAGACTTACTCTACACAATACATATATGTACGGATATGTGTACGTCTTAGCCTTGGTCTGTGGTATGTGATGTGTGGTGTAGCGGAGCGACTGCAGTTCTCCATCAGGTTTATCGGATCTTGTCTAAAATCCTTCCCACGAGGTGCCAATAAAATCACGCAATATGATCGGCCACGTTTTTCTATTCAAGATCTATCTAGCGGCGAGCCACCATGTCCTTGCTTGTCCTTGCTTGCTTGTGGTGAACGCATGTATAAGTATGTACGCTAGAGAGGTGTACTGTGAGTCCACTCCCTTACTTACTAGGTACACTACCATTAGTCTAGCGTACGCTGCTCCTCCACAAGCCCTTTCTAGCCGGGGACCCCTATAAGGATACTTCTGGATTAGGCTGGTACTCGTACAGATTGGAAGTACCTGCAGTTTATATTAAATGCTGCGTTACGATCAAACGTTACAGGCCAATTACTTCCGCCGTATCGTGTATTAAAAGCTATTTCTAGCAACGAGGTTTTTGGTTGTCGAGGGTTTCTCTATACTACACATCTGTATACACGTATGCTACAGAATCTGTGTCCAGCGTGGCTATGTGCAGTAGTGTAGTATGCAGTGGGATATACCTACATCATAAATAATAGTTTAAAGGGGGTGGTGAGTATACACTGGGGTTATAGGATCTGACAGCCGACGAACCTTGCCGATGAGTCTTGATAGACCGAGTTTTTGATCGAATATGTATTGATCGTTCTGCTTGACGATACATATATATACCCGAGTTGTGTAGATGATATGCATGTTAGGGCAAGCTCTATTGAGCTTTGGGCCAATCCTTTCTACAAAGAATGTGGAAGAGACGCATAGCTCGGGTGAATTGGTGCGCGCTGACAGGACGAGAGCCTTTGTCTTTCGTCTCCGCACCAGGCATCGTGCCAATTCCTGGGGTGGAGGGTGGAGGGGTGTGGGCACAGCTTCGACTAGAGTAGAGATGATGCGACGTCAGGGTAGCATGCTTGCAACTTGGGGTCGGGATTGGCCATCAGGCGTTCTTTTCTGCTACCATATGTAACTTTCGCTCTTGTTCGCTCTCCTCTCCTGTCCCGAGAGAGGTCTCTTACTGCGGTCTGTATTATTGCCCAACCTAGTCCTTTTCGGCCGCATTGGCTAGTTCACCGAACCTCTGCCTTTAGGTCCCGCCCGCTCGAAACCCCCGTAATACAAGCGAGTCATACGGCAGCTTCGACAGAATCACCTCGCCTAAGCACGATTCAGGGGCTGCGTGAACGCTTGTGTACATGTCAATTGTGACCCCTACATAAACACAGCATACCTACATATTCAAACCGCTGTTTGGTATCTTCTATAAGTATGTTATCAATCTTGTGCTGTCCGTTTGTAAAAAAGCTTCGAAATTGATGTCATGAGGCTATGCGACTTGCTTACGCCATATTATCAATCAACGGGAGTGAGGTCTTGGTGGTAGGAGCCTCGCGCGGAAGGGATCGAACGGTACCCGGATTACTCTGGGGTCTTTGAACCTTCAAGCTTAAATAGACAGTCCAGTGCATGGGGCCCCTATAAACTGCGCCTCGTTCTAGAATGCCGTGTTTATATCGTGCATATGCATACGTACTTACTATTTAATAGCGCTGATAACCCACACACATATCATGATATTTGTTCTCATGAGGCTCCAGTTCTATTCGTGTAAGTCGGCCGTATGAGCTTACATGCCTTGGGATAAGGCATACCGGCAGTCGGTCATTTAGGTCACATACTGAGATAGTACCGGTAGTTCAGCTAACTCGCGTTTCGATATCGATAACATAGAAACTTGTCTACTCTCCGAATGTACAAATCGTTTAATAGTGTTCAATTCTGCGCAATATTAGGTAAAAATCTGTGAAGTTTTGAGCCAAACCCTACTTACCGCCTTGGCTACCTATGTACATATAGGGAAGGACTCGACTTACATGTTGTCGAGTACGTGACATCACTCACCAGTCTACGAGCCATGTCAGATTACAAGACGGAAATCGATGGACTGGCTCTTTATAGCCTCACGGCTTCGTACTGCAAGGCTGATAACACGCAAGCCAGCTACCTCTTAGACCTTTAAACTAAACGCTCCGGGATATTGTCCATCTGAACCCAGTGAACAGTACACGTGTAGGGAGCACACACTAGCGTACACTAGGCGATGGGCTAGGAAGATGATGTCGGCTCTAAGAAACGGACAGGGATAATGTATAAGTAAGTAGCGGATTGCCAAGGCCAGTATTTCATGCTGAGTCCTGTGCAGCAGGGAGAGTCTGCACGGTGTACTTATGTATTATTATGGAGCTCGGTGCTTCCCAGGCATTCGTCATAGTGCCTTACTGAAACATTTCAAGACATGGCCGACGAGACCTCGGAGAATACTATGCTCCTTGGAGGAGATTTGAGATGCCTTTTATGTTGTTTCGCCGGCACTTCCTAGATGTTTTGTTTGCCAACCGAGGCCCCCTCGAGTAGTGCCTTGCTTATAAGTACATGTATACTTATATACCACACCAGGTATTGAAAGACAGCTAGAGCCCTGCCAAAGTCCCACATCTGGTTGGCTAACCTTGAAGCGAGCGGCCATATTAGATACATTACACTACACTACCTACACTAAAGCACACCTCCTAGTACCGATATCTGACACGCCTTAGTGGCTTGAAGGAAGGCTACACGTGTGTCAAGATGTCTATCTGCTGTATAGTACAGATATTTCTTTTATAAATCCTTTATTGTGTGGTTTACAGTGTATTCAATGATTTTCCTGTACGTGAATCCCTCCTAGTCAAAGCACAAAGACGCTCCTGTACTAGCAAAAGTAAGACTTAAGCATACCTAGGTAGGTAAGTACTTATATATAAGTATGCTGTACTCCGAATCTTCATTTACTGTACACCTACAGCTTTGCTCGGAGATGGCTCAGAGTCAGCTTCATTTTCTACAGAGTGAGTAGGTAGGGATTACGGCCCACTCTCGTTAGGCTGGGCAATAGGGATGCCAAATGGGAACTTAGCGTAGTAGATACGTTGCTTAAAATAACTCTGAAGCGTGTGGAACTCCACTATCCCAGGTATCTCAGGCAGGTACCTAGGTGTCTATTCGGGTATGTATTTTTGTTTCCACTTCAAGGTAGACGCGACCGAGTGCTAACCACCTATGGGCAGTATTACTGCACACCAGACCGCCGTCGCTACGAAGCATTACTCCGAAAGCTACATACATGTATACTGTATGCTACCACGGCACCTACACCGCAGGGTACCTCGAGTGCCCGTCTCCCTTATGTACCCGACATATGTACCTAACCTTACCTAAGGCACGGTATTTATCACCTCACGAGTGAGTACCCACCCCTCCACTGCGCCCAGTACCTCTTCTTGAGAGCTTCCTCTTTCGCTAATCGCTCGCTCACCCTACACTATATGTACCTGGGTTTTCTTACGAGCCGTATCCGTAGCAGCACCTGTCGAGAGAGCTGAGCACTGAGTAGGTCGACGGGTTTCGTGTTGGTTGTTGGTATATACAACTTTATACACTTTAGAAGTTGAACCGTTTTTATCAAAAAAAACCAGTCGGATGACCTGCTTGACCGTCGAGATCAATACCCCGGTACCCTGGCCGGGCAAGAAAGAGAGGCGGTTCGTGAGGGACTAAGACTGCGACTAACACAAGGCCGGTCGCCTATAGCCTTTTTATCCCGCGGGTCTTTAGGGACCGTCCTGGGCTGTCGGTTGCACTTGGCCTCCCCTAAACCCACCCAGCCACCTGGCTTTCTGTACTATTACCTATCTATTACCTACCTCTCGTCCAAACCAACTCGAAGTCTACCCTAAGACTATCCCATCAACCAACCCAAAAACAACCCTAGCATCACCTAGGTCCTGTTGCTTGCTGCTGTTGCTGCTGCTGCTGCTGCTCTACTCCTAGCTCCAGCTGCAGCGCCGGCTTTTTGTCGGAGCCTCATTAGTCTGGGTATCCCGACTCGACCTGTCCGATCCTTTTGCACGTTTCCCTTTCGGTGCCAGTGCTCGAACCTTATCGCTCCCGTCCGAACCGACCGAGGCCTGCTCCCTCCGCTCAAGTTGGATCTGCTGTAATATCCGGCCGGCCATCCCGTCGTAGCCACGAAAGAAGGCCCTGCGAGCATTGCGAATCGAAATTGGAGCGATTTAAGTTCGGTCAGGCCGCACATCAACTCAATTCAACGGCCACTCCCTGCTCCAGAGAGGCCATCAGATACGCGCAGTCTCCCTCGCCGAACTCCCGAATCCAAGTGACCGCGAGTCCCGTCGCCCTGTATTCAGAAACAATGTGCTTTGGTAGTAGGAAGACGGACGAGGCTGGCGATGCTCGCTCGCGCGAGCTCGACAAGGTCATCAAACAAGATGAGAAGCGCATGGCCAAAGAAGTGAAACTCCTTCTCCTCGGTGCGTAGATTTCCAAGGCTTCGGAGCGCTCTGCCACCCCGATTCCCATTGTCTCACCTCCGTGCGATTGCGTGATCTAACCCTGTGCCACTCGTCCAGGTGCCGGCGAATCGGGCAAGTCGACCGTTCTCAAGCAGATGAAATTGATATACGCCTCAGGTTTCAGTAAAACAGAGAAACTAGAATGGAAGCCCGTTGTGCTTATTAATGTCATCCAATCTCTGCGACTCATCTTTGACGCCATGGAAGATTACGCAATTGAATTCGAAAGAAAGGAGAACGAGGTGAGTCTAATCCAAGTAACTGCGTCGCGATGCCATTCCCGTGCATCAATTGTAGCTCCCGGACGCTATCGTCGAGGGAACCCCGGGTAGTCATCGCAGAAAGCTGATGGGTTGCAATTCGACAGAAAAACAAAGAACTAGTCCTTGTCGACGTAGAAATAGGGCCGGAGGATCCCTTACCCGAGGACTATCTCCAACCGATCAAGTCGCTTTGGGCGGATGCTGGAGTCCAGAAGGCCATCCTCAAGGGTAACGAATATGCTCTCCACGACAATATCGCTTAGTACGCTTTCCTCCCCCAATAAGTTTTGCTTCTGTTGCTAACGCATGTCCGAAGTTTCTGCGATGACGTAGACCGCCTGTGGGATAAGAATTATATACCGACCGACCAGGATCTCCTGCGAACTCGATTAAGAACAACTGGCATTACAGAAACCGTTTTCGATCTAGGGCAACTGACATATCGGATGTTCGATGTCGGCGGACAGAGATCTGAGCGAAAGAAGTGGATTCACTGTTTCGAGAACGTCAATTGCTTGCTATTCCTAGTCGCTATCAGTGGTTACGATCAATGTCTTGTGGAAGACAAGGATGGCGTAAGTTGACTGGTTTTCTGCTGTTTCCCTGGTCGACCCAGTTCGAAAAGGAGACGACTAACACATATTGCAGAACCAAATGAACGAAGCCCTGATGCTGTGGGAATCAATCGCGAACTCCCATTGGTTTGCCAAGTCGGCGCTTATTCTCTTCCTAAATAAGATGGATCTATTCAGGGAGAAGTTGGTTTCCAGTCCGATCACATCCTATGGCTTCACCGACTACCGCGGCCCGGCCGATGACCACAAGCAGGCCAGCAAGTATTTCATGGACAAATTCAAGGCTCTGAACCGGAATCCCGAGAAGGAAATCTATGGACATTTCACAAACGCAACCGATACAAATTTGCTGAAGATTACCATGACATCCGTACAGGACATGATTATACAACGGAACCTGAAGCAGTTGATCCTGTGAGTCACCTGGTTCTGCAACACCCCGACCGTGTCTTTCTATATTCTCCCGCAACCCGCCCAGGTATAGACACGCCCTGCCTCACCCCGTCGTTCGGGGTCTCGCGAGGGCGTATGCTTGTCGCGGGGTTTCTGCACACCACCATGTTCCAGCACGTGCGAGTACCTACGGCTGAACTTTCTGGAGCATATAGTATCACCTAAAGGATTGTGTTATCACTGCGTCTACCCAACACTGTTGCGCCGAATGTATACTTTGTACCGAACTAGATGGAAACGACGCGGAGCCGCCTGGCCGAAGACGTATTTTCCGACAAGATGAACCGGGGACCTTTACCCTCCTCCACTCCACTTCCTTGTCCGTAATGTGTATCATGAAGAACCCAACGAAGGACGAAGCATATACGGTATCGACATGTTTGACTGCGGCATCACGAGGGATATTATACCAGAGCGCCGGGAGTCGCTCGCAAGACCACGGCAGTGTTGCCGTCAAAGCCGGAGGACGACCAGGGGCGCTTCCACCCCTAAGTGCTCCGACGACCATTGCTGGCATTGGGCGAGTTGGATCTTTGTTCATGTTTTTGTTTTTCTTTATCATCTCGATACGTCACGGCTATTGCTTATTGAACTGTGGATACCTATACTGAGATTTGGCTCAAGAGCGAGTTTGAAGCTAGGAGGGGAGATGTTCAGAGGGGAAAAGTTGATGACAATAGCTCGTTGAGGCCGCTGCAAGGTTATTGCAAAAGTCATTGACCTCCCACATGTGATATATATGACTATCGTGCCCCAATAGAAACTGTTGGAAAGTTATCAAAGAGCTATATCTTATGACCAGAGACAGTGATCGTGGCATTCCTGGTTGTCCAGGGCAAGACTTCATAACATGTATGTTGGCATATCGGCTCAAATTTATGGAAAGCGCCTAAACAAATCGGAATCGAAATCACGCCGCTTGTCTTGACATTACGAAAGTAAAAATCGGTATCCAATGGTTCAAGTTCATTCTATGTTCCCTAGATAGACCCCACGGAAGAAACTTTATGCATGGCAAGCTGTCTGTCGAAATGTCAACAACACTTAAACGCTCCTTATTTTCACCTTGGTAGCAACGATACTTGCATTGCTTTGTTCTTAATGCTGGCTTTAACCTTATAGTACCCGTAGAATGCATCTGGCAGATTATCGTGATTCGGGTTCAGGGGTTTTATTTAAATTGAGCTTGGCTTGGCCTGGCCCGGGGTGGAGCGGGACTGGCAGCGGGAGTGCCTGGGGAACAGTGTCTGGGCACTGGACAATACAGGGGGGTCTTTTGTGGGTTCCATTAGCCTACTATGTACACTATTTCTCTCTGGCCTGGCAACAACGACCTGGATGTTGACATCACAGCCTGTAAACATATGCAGCTGTATGTACCTCCTACAGGCCCAGGCCGCCAATAACCCAACTGTAGATCACACTCCAATTAGCCCGGCAACCGCCAGACTTTATCAATCTCGTATATTTTCTTCTTTTCTGTTCTGCGTGTAAATAGAGGGTCTTTCTTTCGGCTTTCTTCATGGTATATGCCATTCAGTACCTAGGTATACTTGTATTGACGATTACTCGGCCAAGGTGCTTGCCTCTCCCGGATGTGTTTGCGCCCCAGCACAAGTACCCAACTCGGCGCAATCTGAGCATCTGGATATCTACCACGCTTAAGATACCGGTTTATGTGCCTGCCTCGCACAAGTACACATATCTGAACACTCTACGCACAAACACATCTGCAGACAACGCTAAGGGATTTATTTCACTTGGGCATTTACTCGCTTGGGTGATCGATCACGACTGCAGTCCAAATTCCTTGCCTTTCGACGCTCTGGATAACCACTTCGACTGGAATGATGCTGCTGCTCGCCTGATCACCACAGAGCAAACCACATTCAGATCTTTCTTGGTGAGCTCATTGTTTTCCTTGATGCCTATGCATCTACACTTATCTGAACTAAGACTGACATCCTCCAAGTCCATTGATACCTCAGGCTGCTCCTGGTGCCAGGTCAGGCCATATACACGCTTGCATCTGCCAGCACTAAGTTTTGTGTCCTGCTCGGTGTACATCCGGCTTAGATTGCGGTCTTGAATTTTTCGCAGACTACTTTCGCCATGTCGTACGCCAAAGCTCCCCAAGCCGATCCGGTCCCCCAGACCGGAGGCTTAAAGAAGCGATTCCCTATTCTGCAGAAAAAGCGTGGTGTAGCTCTCGTCGTGGGCCTCGCCATTTTACCACTGTTCGGCCTCCTAGGCTTGCTTGCTCTTCGCAATCGGCATAGTAGTGGTTCTCCTAGCGGCGGCGATAGACCAGGCGGCGGGAACGATGTCATTAGTGATGACTCGTTTTTCTACGGCCAGTCCGAGCCTGTTTATCCTTCTCGTAAGAATTTCATTTGACAATGTTCTCATATCTGATTACTTCACAATCTATATGTACCAAACATCTACGTGTGAGACGAGAGCTGTCAGCTGATCTTCGTACTCGTAGCTCCGATGACTGGCACGGGAACATGGGCCGATTCATATGATAAGGCAGTCAAATTCATTGACCAGCTCACTATGCAAGAGAAGGTATGGAGTTTTATCTGATATTGAGTAATGTTTAAAAAGCACTGACGCACAGCACAGGCATTGCTCGCCTCTGGGGTCACATCCTCTACAGGGACGACGGGTACACTGAATGGCTGCTCTGGAAACATTGGCTCTATCAATCGGCTAAACTTTACGGGTCTATGTCTCACTGATGCTGGTCAAGGTGTCCGAGCCACTGATTTTGTCAGCGGATTTCCAAGTGGCATTCATGTCGGCGCTAGCTGGAATAAAGCACTTGCCCGCAGTAGGGCAGAGAGCATGGGCCTGGAATTCCGCGTGAAGGGAGCGAATATTGCCCTTGGTCCAGTTGTAGGACCTCTTGGTCGGGTTGTTAGTGGCGGCAGGAATTGGGAAGGCTTCTCGGTCGACCCGTATCTCTGTGGCGCGCTCGCTGCGGAAACTGTGAAAGGCGTTCAATCTCAAGGCGTCATCACTAGCACGAAGGTATGTATACCGATCGTGACCTATACCGAAGTGGTTTACTAACTCGATGGGCGCAGCATTTTATCGGCAATGAGCAAGAATCCTATCGCAACCCTACAGAAGGGGGCGTTGAATCTGTTTCATCTAATATCGATGACAAGACCATACATGAATTGTATCTTTGGTAAGACAGCTGTTACCAACATTCCAGTTTCACTCATTAACCCAATACAGGCCCTTCCAAGACGCAGTATATGCAGGAACTGGAAACGTCATGTGCTCATACAACCGTGTCAATAACTCTTATGCCTGTGCCAACAGTAAGACCCAGAACGGCCTCCTAAAGACCGAGCTTGGATTCCAAGGCGCAATTACGTCAGATTGGGGCGCACTTCACGCTGGAGTTGCCAGCTCTCTGGCTGGCATGGACATGGTGATGCCAAACTCGGATCTTTGGGGCGATGAGCTCGTCAAAGCAGTGAAAAATGGTTCCATACCCGAGAGTCGACTGAATGATTCGGCAACGAGGGTCATCGCGTCTTGGTATCAGATGAAACAGGATCAAGGATTTCCAGAACCGGGCATTGGGATCGCACCCGATCTTACAAAACCACACAACATTGTCGATGCACGCAACGTCTCTTCACGTGAAGTTCTGCTCAATGGGGCTATTGAGGGACATGTCCTTCTTAAAAATACTAATAGCGCTCTTCCGCTTCAAGAGCCAAAGATGATTTCAATCTTTGGATATTCCGCCCGAAGCCCTGATCAGTGGAATTATAAATCCAACGGTGGCGTTGCTGCCTGGACTTTCGGAGGCGAATCAGCCTACATGGGACGAGATACCAACGCCGGATTCGCTGGCGTATTCGATGCCGATTTCACACAAATCGCTCCCAATGGGACGCTCTTCAGTGGGGGAGGATCTGGATCTGTGACCCCTGCCTCGGTTAGCGCACCTTACGATGCACTCACGCAACGAGCATACGATGACGGCACCGCCCTCATGTGGGATTTCTACAGCTTCGACCCAGACGTTGCCAGCACATCCGACGCCTGTCTCGTCATTGTGAACGCCTTCGCCTCGGAAGGATTCGACCGACCTGGCCTTCACGATGATTTCACAGACGGGCTTATCCGCAACGTGGCTGACAAGTGTAACAACACAATCGTCATCTTCCACAATGCCGGGATCCGGCTGGTGGACCAGTGGATCGACCACCCGAACGTCACAGCCCTCATCTTCGCCCACCTACCGGGAGAATCATCGGGCCGAGCCCTCGTATCACTCCTATATGGCGAGTCGAATCCCTCCGGCAAGCTTCCATACACGGTAGCGAAGAACGAAAGTGACTACGAACACCTGCTATCCCCCGATTTCCCCGGGGGCGAGTTCGCGAAGTTCCCGCAATCCAACTTCTCTACGGAGGGCGTGTACATCGACTACCGCCACTTCGATGCGAAGAACATCACCCCGCGGTACGAGTTCGGCTACGGACTCTCGTACACGACCTTCAGTCTATCTGATCTGCAGATCAGCAAGAACCAAAGCGCCAATACGGACGAGTTCCCCACGGGCCCCATCCAGCAGGGCGGGCAGACGGATCTCTGGGACGTTTTGGCCACTGTGAACGTGACGGTTGCGAACACGGGGGACCTCGATGGCGCCGAGGTCGTGCAGCTCTATGTCGGCATCCCCGGTGCACCTGTCCGACAGCTCCGCGGCTTCGAGAAGCCCTTCCTCAACGCGTCCTCTTTGACTACCGTCGGGTTTGACCTCAATCGTCGCGATCTGAGCGTCTGGGACGTGGAAGCGCAGAAGTGGGCGCTGCAGAGGGGGGATTATACTGTTTTTGTGGGATCGAGTAGTCGGGATTTACCCCTTCGTGGTGTCTTGTCTATCTAGATTGATAGACTGAGTCGAGATGAACTGAGTACATAACGGCCAGGTAAATAATGCTACGGACTACGGGCTGGGTCTTTCGTCCGTTCGTATGATGAATGAATGAATGGAGGGATATGGAAATCAACCTTGGTGGACTGACTCATTCGGATGGGATTTCGTTGGTAGATACCCTTTTCTCGTTTACTCATTTTTCATCTTGAATGAATGAGTGGTTCGGACGGCGTTTCGGTAGATCCTTAGTTAGGGAAATAGGAAAGAAATGCATTCCTGGTTGAAAATCAATAGCTATGTCTTGATTTAATTATTGTCGCCTGTGATTCCTTGCTCTGATGTCCAATTACTTTGATATCTATCCAATGTAACTTCTGTTCAATTGAGTCCTTGGCACTTGTTTGCATGCGTGCATTATTCTTAAATTTGAAGCTGTTTATTTTGATTTACTACACATAGTAAGCAAGCGCGAGTTGTGAAGTTCTGTGTACGAGATGTTGTACTCAGGTGAACCACCCGAATTATCTCGCCAAAACATGAGTGGCCATTGTTATGCTAATAGCTTAGTTATAGATCACATGTAAAATCGCTGTGTTTTGTTTTGTACGTTTGTAATAAACATTCAGCTCTCATCCTTTCTAGTATCGTAGTAGTCTATATAATGCCTATATAGGTATGCGTGGTTTTGCTACTTACACTAGTTTAGCCCCTGCGTCTTTCGATGTACGAAGCGCCATGAGTCAGCTCCCTACAGCAGCGGCCATCATTAACAGTAAAATGCTACCCCATCATCGTGCCATACATGTCCATTCCTACCCAATCTAACGTACTGTACCAGAGGCAGGTAGTGATCTGGTGAAAGGAGGAGGTGGTCAAGGCAACTTTCGTGTAGAGTGATAGAAGAGGGAAGTTCTCAGGCCAAGAATCATGCCACAAGGATTCGGATCGCACGGGGGGTCCTACTACTTTAACCTAACGGGACGGGCCAATGGCGACGGCGATAATAATAAGACGAAACAGTCTATGGCTACGGGGCTGATCGTCCACTAGAGAGGCAGGTAGCGTACCTACTGTAGCGTAACGTAGTGTAGCTTACAACACGATCTCGCGATCCGAAGCGAGCGAGGAGAGGGGAGAGGGGAGCAGAGGGGGCCAAAATAATACATATTATATTGTCTTAACCTTATTCAGGCCAAGTTTCTCGGCTACGAGTGTTGATGCTAAGCCAAATTGCTGTTAGAATGTCAGCTGATTGACTGGCAGTTTTCCTAACCTAGTACCTATATAAGGCAATATGTAGTGTACTTATTAATAGAGCCTTTAGCTACATTTCATCTTTAACAACGTATGTTTCTTAATACTAAGTATGTTTTAAGAGGAGGGCCATGTACACTAGCATGACGAGACACTAGACACACTACACTTGATAGGCTAGGTAACAAGCCACTTCCATCGTTGATTCGCTGTCGGCACGTTGTCGCGATGGCGATTAATGCAGTTGTTTTTTTCTGTTTTTCTGGGGTTCCGTTGCCTATTATAGGTGTGTTACTCCACTCTCCATAGTTTTTCTTTTCTTCCAGAATCGGCTTTTAGTGTAAGGAATCTACACGCCACCTGCACTACGGTGAGGGCATTGTTCGAATTCCATGGTCCCCTAATACGGTAGCTATATGACGAGCCACCGACACAATGCATGTCTCTGCCTACTTATAGGTACCCTCCCCCGCTGTGGATTCCACTAGGTAGCCCTATCAGGCTGCTGATTCCATATTGTATCTATTTATTATTATCGACATCATATAGGTATGTATCATTCGTATTTTTCCCGTATTACCTTAAGAGTCCATGGCGCCGCTTGCACCATCGTTTAGTCTTGCATGATTTACCCTGTACCTCCCTGGTTCCATGCGGGTTTGGCAGAAGCTAAGCTGGTAGCAGGTAGTGCAAGTACATAATAGGCTACCGAGCATGCTACTAAGTAATAAGGTGTAACTTAGGACGCAGCTTAGCTCTCCATCTAGTGTAGCCCAGAACCCCCATCGTCATCAGCTGTTCCGTTGGCCACTCGCCCAGCCCTAATAAATCCTCTCTCGGCCATGAGCGTAATGCGCCTGAGCATCGGGACTGAATTGCCTATTACCCTCGACTTCTCCTGCTCTGCACCGCTCGCTCTGCAGCTACTACACGTGTATGCACTACCTCACATGCGCATGCCTCGTGGGAATCTCGTGCGTGTTGAGCCGCTCGTCTCCGCATCAGCCTTTCTCTCCCTTGTCGCGCGCCGTCGGCCCTCTTCACGGTCCCTGCGGTGCCTCCTTGTCCGGTTACTGTCCGGTTAGCGGTACCGAGCTGACAAGACCTTGTGCTGTCATTTACCGGATCATAGCAGAGTCTAGATCCTAGATTGATATTCTGGCCGCGTGACTTGGCCACCTTTTTGTTTTTAACCCGCCTCGCCTCTCCAATCTACACCATACCCGCCTACATCACACAGTCAACGTTGCCCGTGATTGTTTATACGCCCTGGTCAGCCACTTCCTGGCCGGATCCTAAAGAATCAAGGACCTCTTTGTCATCTCAAGCCTCTATTCAGGCAGTGAGGGGGTGGATCTTCGGCCTGCAGCTCACCGGTCATTCGGCACAGCCGTACAGCTAGCTGTAAGCAAGGCTGTCTAGCGTTGACCACAGGTCGTACAGTACTTGCATTTAATCTCCATCGTCGCCGTCAACGCCGCCGTCTGCGGGAAAAGATAGTGTATACCTACCTAGGTACTAACTTAGTATCTCGCTGCCGGTGCTCTCCACACAGCCGTCTGTCTCTACAGCCCTAGCGTTGGCCGCTAGTCATTCTCTTTTTCCTCATCCCCAGTCTTATATATATCATCATTGTTCGGGTTTGGACCCAAGTCTAGCCTCCGCGTCCCCGTGCGCGCGCAAGATGCAGATGGGCGACATCATGATGGGCTATTCCCCCGCGTCCGAGTCGACTTCGGTTTCTATCTCCTCGCCTAGTCGGTCGCCCGTGCCGCGGCCGCTGCAGAATGGCCGGTCCGGTGGCTCCGTCAGTAGTAGCGACGCCACCATGACGGATGTGCACTACTCCCAGGAGACTCTGGCTCCGCGGGCCTGCGAGAAGTGCAGAGCATCCAAGAGGAAATGCGACAAGAAACTACCGGCTTGCGATAGATGTAGGAGGTAGGCTCATTTTTAATCATTCTTCCGCCCATTTTCCTCCAATCACACACACTACTCTCAAACTTTGCGCCGCTTGGTTTTTCTTTTTCAACTCTTTTTCTGTCTCTCTGCCTTTCGGTTTATTCATCACGGGCGATGATGACGCTGTCACTATCCCTAATTGTCGTTTGATCGAAAATCCGTAGTTAACCTGAATTGCCGATACTAACTACCGCTATTAGGTTAAATGCAAAATGCCATTACGTGCAAGATCCGGGTTTCAACGGTTCAAACCCCAACGGTGGCGCGCAAGTCGTCTTCCTGCAGCAGTCTCACTCCCTTGCGAGTGATATCCTCTTCCGTGGCGCTGAACCTCTCGAAGGCATCAGCGCCGCCCAGATCTTGTCTCTGGTGGCGCTGGACACGCCTTCGGGAGGATCCTCCCAGCATGACTTTCGCCATTCTACCGCTCTTTACTTCAACTTCATCCATCCGTGGTATGGAGTCGTGCATCCGACCTTGTTCTACCGGCAACTACCTAGCATGCTTGCGTCGGGCGAGTCACGCTCCCCGCCAGACGTGGAGTCGTCGCCGTTTTCCCACGGTACGGTCGACCATCAAGTTACGGGACAGAAGAGCCAGTCCAGCCACACCGGGAGTCCAGAATTGGCATCCAAAGAATTCGCCCTTCTCGTAGTTCTCATGAACCTCAACATCCGTATGCGCCTCACTGATGCCGGCGAGCAGCATATGTTCGACGAAACATACCGGACGGTCAAGCGTATACTTGCCTTGCTCCTCATGGTTTGCGCCGATGGCCCCCACCCGACTGTCGAGCTCGTCCAATGCGGTGCGTTGATGGCCTTGTATGAATATGGCCACGGCGAGATAGAGACGGCCTATCAGACCCTAAGTCAGACTGCAGCAGTAGCTAGGGTTCTGGGCATTTCTGCGACACAAAAGGGGGATAGCGGGATTGACGACGTACCGCTCACTCTCGAGGAGGAGCAGCGGAATTGCTTGTGGTGGGGATTATTCATTCTCGAACAGTAAGTTTATGCTTACTTTGGAGTAATAACTTTAAATCTGCATGCATTTGCCCCCCCCCCCCAATGCCACTTCAGATGGTGTAACCTAGAGTTCCAAAGATCGCCTACCCCAAATCTAACGGTCCTTGGACGGGTTTGCTAATAAGCGGCTAGGTTTATCCTGCAGGACGATGCTATGAGACACCTTCCGTTTGTCTTCGAGAGTCCAAGCCGAACGACTTTGCTTCCCGAGTCAGAAGTCATGTCTCCATCTCTCGGCTCACCCACATCCCTGCTCCCAACTGTACTGGCTCCGCCGCGGCCAACGCTCCCAAGCTCTCGTCTACTGACCACTGAGGTAGAAGTTGGGTCACAGAAACTGGGCTCTTTCCAGCTGTCGGCGAAGGCAGCTAGTATATTTCACAGGGCATTGTGGATCGACAAAGAGAGACGGAAATGGCCAAGCGAGACACCACTCGTCAGCGTCTTCCATGACCTAGATAACGAAATTAGGTCAGCGACACGAAGTATACTGGAACAAAGTCTAGACTGGGAAACAAAGCTAGATTGCTTTGCAATGCTTATCGGGTACGTACAATGTCTCTGCTACTACCACCCATTTCCAGTGACCTGTCTTGAAGGGTTGAGATAGGTATATGTTATATGTAGATATCCTGGCCTGTTGTCACTTATTAACACTCACCTTGCTACAATAGTGCCCTTTTCGTTCTCTATACCCCGTTCCTAGCAATTTTGGAGCGGAGCACACCTGCGGCCATCGAGTTGGATCCCGAACTGACAGTTGCACTGACGGCATTACGGTTCGCTTGCAAGATGTCGACCGAGATATCGTGCAAGATCAACACGGATTTCGAGGCACCTACACGGTCACCTGCCGTGCTGTGCGCACCTGCAGGCGCGTCTTGCTATAGGGTCATCCTCGCCTATGCTTGCATCTCTCGTATTTTCCCCGAGGAGAACGAGGCGTGTCAGAAGGCCATCACGGAAAAGTTCGAGAGTCTTTGGTTATTTAGCTTCCGATGGGGATTTGCAGGTACGTTTACCTCTAACTGTCCGGTCTACTTTACTTTCACTATGAATGTCACTTTGTGATTTTGTCTGTGCGGTGTGGATTTGACTAACTGTGATGCCACAGAAAAAATGATGAGGCAGCTTGAATTCAGGACGGGAAGTAAGTGATTTATCAAATGATCCGTTATCTCCTCCCTTCTGCGGTCAATGCAAGGGGTTAAACCAGGACTTTTCTCTCCTGATGAGATTGACGTGTGAAACGAGTGTTCGTTTACTGACCCTTTTCCCGCAGTTGATCGCAAGCACTACCTGAAAAATACGTCAATCTACCCGCCGGCGCTGGGCTTCGGCTACGATTTTTCACAGTAACCTTAGGAACGAGCAGTGGAGCTCCTTGGAATGTGTAAGGCTGCTCATCTTTCGTGCCAGGTTATACCCTTCGTCGAGATTTGGCACGGAAAGAAATGAAGTTCCTGCCACGCGGACACTCCTTAATATGCCGCTCCGTCGCTTTCTAACAAAGGCATGGCCGAAATTCAAAAGCTTTTATCACCTAATCCGCGGAGTCGATAACTCAACTTAGCAATTTTCAATGTTAGTGATAAACGTTGAGGGATGGGTGCAAGATATTCAGGCGAACGAATAAAATCGGCCGGCGACAATCTACTAATCTACTTCGAAAGAGAGTCTGATATTTTTGACGGCCGTTCGACTCAAGAAAACACTCTCGCCATCCCACTACTGCCATCACTATTTAGGGGGACATGAAACTCGCTCTGTGTACTTTCACTGCATACCTGAGGCATCCATTTCTAGTCGACCCAGCTCTCGGCGACAATATTACACAACTCAAATTCCCTTCGGGGACAGAAAATGAGCAGATCCAGGTTGCAAGAAAAGAAAAGGATTCAATCATAACAGGCTGTATACGCAAGCTCTCACTCTTCACAGATTCGAAGATCCGATGTGCTTCAAGCTGTGGAACCGTAATGAGTTACAGACGACATAGACACACGAACAAAACGACCTTAAATTTGCTCATCGCAGGAAAACGGGTGGGGGAATTGAAGCGGGTAATACCACGTTTTGCATGCACGATATGAGAGAACGCCAAAAAATGAACACATCACATCATCTACGAGACGACGCAGGATGGCCATTCCTATCCCAGGACACGAGGACTCGAATATTTACAAAAATCAATCCCATCTTAACACAGGTGGATACCAGAAAGAAGCTTGGGGAAACGGGGTAAAAAGATGGGAGGAAAAGGACAACGACTAAGGAAGGCTTGCTTACGTTTGGACATGCGGGATGATATAATTCGAAATGCTCAACGAGAATACGTGAGAGGGGAAACCCTCAGCCTAACAAATTCAAATGTGGGATTTACTCGGGGTACCGAAAAGCCCCGAAAACCAAGATGAGGGGAGAGGAAAAATATAGGAAAAGGGAAGATACGCTTTCTCCTAGTATATACTTGTTATATATACCAACCAGGTACTCACTACATACTTCTCACCTACTTACATACCTAACTACATACCTGCTATTTGTATATATGGTCATCTCAGGATATATCTGTTCCTTTTCGATCGACTTGTTCACTTATCTACTGAGATCACTCTACTACGTACCTAATGTGAGGATAAATTTACCAGAGAAAGGTGTAGGGGGGGTTGAAAATAGAACGGGCATGTCAGCTATACATGGTAAACAGCGAGTCGTCATGTATTCAACAAACAAAAGCTATTAAAGAGAGTAAGTAATAAGCCTGACCACTAAGTAAGGAAGTAAAATATATACCAACGTAACAACTATTAATTCCATAGCCTGTGCAATGATGAATATCCCGGGCAAATGAATGAATGTAAATCCCCATATATACATACTTATCTTTGAATCTAGGTCTAAGTAAAAGTCAAAGTATTTCTCTCCTACATCTATTGTAATTATGTTAATATTTATCTACCGGATAGAAAGTGCAATCATAAAGAAGAGATGAATAGATGAAATAGACGAACTAAACGAAATAAATAAACAAGCCAAATTGTGTATATAATGTAATGTCAGGTACTGTCGGATAACATCTTATGTTGTCGAAAACCTCCCTGGACACTACCTATACACATTAATTGACGCGTCGACATAACATGATATAAAATGAAACGATACTACTATACCCAGTACAAACCCAGTACAACATGGTGTTGTATATACAATAATCTCAAAACAACAATAAGTCTACTCGCTAAAAAATAAATAAAATCCAACGAGTTCAGATCGTTATTTCTCTTTATTTCCTATATTTCTCTGTCCCCTGTCTCAGTCTCAGTCTGTCACTATACACTACCAAGGGTATCTATGTGGGTAAGTAACAAGACGTCCCTGCACTCATCTACTCATCCACGCGCCTATTCTTACTTCCTCCCTCCATTTCTTCCTCGCGACGGACATCCTTCGTTTCTATCCACACACCCCTATCCCCAGACCTCTTCTCCCTCCTCCACCCCTCCTCGCCTTCTCCTCGGGTCTGCAGTATCAAAGCGCATCAAGGCGTATCAAGCCGATTAATAAATACAAAGAATTAGACCGAATTCCCCTGTCCCGTAATCCCAGAAAAAAAAAAAAAAAAAAGAGAAATCATAATCATACGCTATGCTCCATACCGTCATCAATCCTTGACCCGAAAAAAAGAAAGTCCGATCCCGTCTATATAGAACAGAGCAGAAACAGAGAGACACGAGGTTTGCATCATATAGACCCAGCTTTTCCTGTTCTCTGCTCGGGGAGCTTGAAAACAAGAAGGGTAGGTGATGAAGGGTAGGGGATGGGGATTCATTCTCATAACCCGCTACTCCCAACAACCAGCACAAGCAATATACCATTAAGCACGCACACAGTAACAAAAGTAACCCACACGGCGAGTCCATACATAAATCCACCGGGGTAATGACGATAGAGCATGGCGCCGAGCCCCATGCAGGCACAGAAGAGGCTGGCGACGGAACCCACGGCGGCGCCAGCGTCGACCTCAAGGCGCAGATGCCGGCGACCCGTGGCGACTAACAGGCCTGATATACCGAGCAGCACAAAGGCCGTCGCGAAGGCAACTATGACGGCCCGCGTTAACATCCTGTCTTGGTATAATCCCATTTTCGAATCGTAGGATGAGTAGTAGGAGTCCTCCGAGGAGGCGAAACCGACAATACCGCTTTGTGGGTGATGGCGATGCGATTCTCCGCCGTCCTGCGAGGAGAGGTATTCGTCGTCATCCGTCGTCGTCTCGTTCGTATGCCGTGAGGCGACGCCGAAGTAATCACCCACGCCCGTATTATGGCCGAGAAGAGACTGTGTTTCCGAGGGGGAAGCGGAAGAGGACATCGTAGCTGTTGTCGTAGTTATGTGTTTGTTGGATTTATGCAGCCAGTGCCGCACCGAGTCGACGGGGCCGACGAACATGTTCTTGACGTATGCTAAGCCAGGAAATCCGTCTTCGGCGTCCGGGTCGATGTAGATTACGTAGGCATCGTCGTCGCGGTCACCGGCCTCACTGCCGTGGTCGTATTCGTTCCAATATGTCGGCGGCGGCGGTACGATGGTGACGGCGCTGTTCGACGAACGGCGGGAGTCGCCGCGAGGTCTGCGGCCGGAGTTCTGTGATTCGGTAGGGAGTAGCGGCGGCCGTGCGAGGGTGTTCGGGTTGGTATTCGTGTCGGGGTTAGCGAATGAGGCGGCTTCGAGGGTAGTGCGCAGTTCGCGATACTGCGCCTGGAGCGGAGCGAAATTGTAGTGTGTGAAGCTCTTCGGATGGTCGAGGACGTTTTCCTTGAATCGACTACCTAGGCTTGTCGAGCCAGTCCATTTCTGTAGGTGGTTCAATAACATGTTAGCGTCAAGCCGGCCGGGCGGATGTGCCACGCGTAGTGGCTTGCATGGTCAGACAAATTGCGCCGTTTTGGAAAGACTAGAGAGCGGCTCGTGTCTGTGGCGCCGAGGTGGAAATTGCAATGGTAACCGGCGGAGATGCTTAGGGCTGTGTAGAATGTATAACATATAACGCAAATGTGACGTACCTTGTACTTCTTCAGGATCTTGCGAAAGGCCGTGATCTGGGCATCGACGAACCGACCCAGCGCCTTGATGTCCTGGCCGCATTCTTCCGCTTGCGTGTGGTACTTGATGAACCGTCGCTTGCGCTTCGTCGAGAGGTCGCCCGTGTCGTTGTCGCATTTGAGCATCAGGCGGTGCACGAGAGTAGAAATGTGTTCTAGAACAAGGGCAACAAGTCAATTGTCTGTCTGCATAGACGAGTGACGTCAGAGAAGGGAAACATACGCAAGCGGCGTGATATCTCGTCGGCCTTGCTGGTGACGAACAGCCCGACACGACTGTGTTGTGCGCATAGTTCCAGGTAGAAGCCATCCTCAAAGCGGCGCAGGGTGTGGTCTTGGTGACCGGGTATCGTGATAGCAGCGGCGGCAGCGGCCTGGTCTTTGGCTGTGTGCGCCTTGATCGTGTGCTTGAGCGAGTTGTAATCGACGTTGTGAAGACTCCAGCCGGGCACCGAAGCCTCGTCGAGTCGCTCTCCGAATTTCATCGTCGTGCTATTGTGAGCATAGTGGTGTTCCTCTCCTCCGCCGTAGACGTAGACGGATACGTATCGATCTCTGACTCTGTGCTCCTTTTTCCTTTGCTCCTTTTTTACTCTCTCTTGTCTTCTTGTCTTTTATTGTTGACCAACCGACTAGTTGATTGGTTGGCCGATCGATCGATTGTCTGCTTGTTTGTCCTGTCCTGCACCAGAGAAGGAGGAGATTGTCGAACCGATTAGACGGGACAAAGGGTAGTGCAGTGTAAGTTGAGCTGCGAGCTACTGGGAGTGGTTGGCTGGTGGGATGCTTGCTTGGAGCTGATTGATGGTGGAGCCGTAATCCCCTGCTGGTGGTAATAAATGACGACGATGATGACAGCGACGGGGCCTGACTGATAACGTAGGCGGCTTGACGCACTTAGCATGCGGTGAGGACCCGCTGATAAAGTTGATTGATTGATAGATAGATCTATCACGACCCGGAGGTGGTGGATTTGATAGCTAGGTGAAGATGGAGGCAAACAAACCCCTCATTACTCCCTCCTTATTTGAGTGAGAAAAGAGCTGGAAAAAAGCTAAAGAGAACAAGAGCGGGAAAAAATTATAAGCCCGAATTGTCTGCCGCCGGCCACAATGAATGACTCGTATCCCGACTGAGGTTCAACAAACAATGTCTGCGCCCGGGCTCGAACCGCCCACTCTAGTAGATGCTAGTGTAGATGCTAGTGTAAGTGCTACTGTAAGAAGAACACCAGCTCATGCAGGAGGGTGGATGTCATGGGAAATATTTATAGAGGCACGGTGGAAGTTTAAGATCTAGACATTTACTCATAAGAGAAAAAAAAGGGTACGGTGTAGAGATGACACTGCTTGTCTCTGCAGTGCAGACAAAGAATATATGTATATGAAGAATCTAGAAACACATATCAGAGAAGCGGAGAGTGATATGTAGTGTTCCGTGGGGGGTTGAAGCAGTGGAGGCTTGAGGTGATGGGATGGGCACTTTCATGCAGTATAAAGTTTTCTGCCAAAGTCTGGTTTGATTCCGATGCAGCTCGAGACAGGCGATGAGGTGTGCCCCGAGACAGACACAATGTAGTAACACCCCGATCTTCGGGCACGAGTTACATATTTTACCTATTTGTTACCTACCTTTTATTACCCACACACGGCGACCCTATAGTAGTGTACAATAGGCACATTCAGTGAATGGGCACTGAATGGGCATTCTAGATCGGTCGGAGCGCGCAAGGTGTCGGGTTGAAGCACCAACGATGCCGGTTCGGCGCCGTAGTCCGCTCTGGGTAACGTGCACTAGAGAAAAATTCCCTAATCTAGGAACCAATTGACCAATCATATCATGGTCTACTATAGCTACCCACTGTTCGTACCACGGTACAAGACTAACCGAGACACCCCAAGCACCAAGCCACCCGGGGCAACGTACTGTAAGAACACTAAAAGACATTGATCGCGCGACCTCTTTCCTATCTCGGCCATTACCGTCCTGCCGTCCGTACTGCCATGTGATGCCTATCTACGCATACAGATTTCCAACAGATATATTATACGTTTGTGAGATATGCTTGGCTTTATGGCTTATTGGTGCTTTGGGGTTCCAATTCATCGGCAATCGATGCAAACATCGGGTTTTCCTTCTCACTGATGAAACAAGTCCAAGATCTCGCCGTATTACAATGCATAGCAGGATAGATTCTCCCGACTCGCCTCCATCGCCTATCGAGAATTAGCCCAACACGACGAATTCGAGCTGCCGGTATCTACGATTACAGTACTACCGTTCCTGTTAGCTTCTTCACTACACATGTACAGTACCTTACCTATGACTGGAAGGGGCTGGCTAGACCCTGGGCATCCTCCTAGTACTGTAAGTACTCGGTAGATACCCATTATGTAAACCAAGCAATCCCTGTAAAAGCTCGTAAACCCGCATACCGTTGCAAGGGCCGCATGCAGTAGCCCCTCACGGCAACGGTCAGTCTACACCGGAAATATTCTTTTCGCTGTGCTTGAGTATACGCCGTACGGTACTTAGTATGATGAGGTTGGTCATAAGCTTGTCTCGAATAACAAAACACACGAAGAGCTGTGTTCAGTTCCCCCAAGGCATAATTCAGTCCCGTCGAAATACTTGGGAATTCCAGCGGCTACTGTATGCCAGTATCAGGGCCGCCGACGCCAAGTGCGGTCCGTGGTGTGGTGTAGTGTTACCGGTAATACTATACGCATACTAAGCCAAAGCAACTAACAGTAGTACAACTGCCTAAGATCACCCATGCTCGAAGAAACCCACCGAACCGAATGTCTGCCGAAGGACGAAGGTGTGTACATGTAGGTATGTAGGGTCTAGTGTATCTGATTGGGCCATCTCTTCGCGCCTGTCTCACCCGAACCGACGCAGCTATTCGTCAGGCCCTTGCTTCAGAACATATCAGACATGCGTTATTAGGACAGTATTGGGGGCTTTTGTTGGGCAGACAGACATATGGATGGTAGATAGGCCGCCGCTTTATCTCCAGTGGTGTGAGAGAGGTTACCCTTCGTTCCGTCTTTTTGTCATTTTCATCAAGGTAGATACTGTAGGTTAGATGTCTGTTTTGAGGATGCCATTTCAGGAATCGCGTAGAGCGCCTGTTGGGTTGGTATGTGCTGTAGTATGTTGTAGTGTAGTGTGAGTAGTCAGGTAGGCAGGCAAGTATGGCAGGAATTTCGAAATAAATTAATCATCTACCGCTCCGAGGTTCGAATGCAGTATCAATGGATGGTTGGTGTTACAGCATGGCGCCCGATACCGGTATTCTTTTTTCATTTTCTCGTGATATACGAGACTTTTCTTCACATGTATTTCAGAAGTGGCTCGCTTGCTGCTTCTGTGAACCTTGAAAGCTTTAAAGAGTATCTGATATACCCTCCCTTCTACAGCTATCTGATAAGGAGGTAGGAATTTACATATGAAAGCTGAATCGACTGTGTAACTTACCTACTTCGAAATTGGAATTACTTCGAGATTGGAATCGGACAAAGGCAAGGCATCCTTCCGTACCCCCAAAATTGACGCGATATCTTCGTCATCTTCGTCCATCTATAAAAACTCTCTGGTTCGTATCGCACACCGATTGGGTGTGATATGCAGTACTGTATCTTCATCGATGTTGCTCTCAGGACCTGCAATCCTTCCTCGTACAGCCTGCTTTAGGGAGCGTATACAGCGCAGCGTGTATGTATACTCAGCCTGGGATATACTCCGCCGGATGCTTCCGCGGACTCCTCGATGCAGAGCAAGTACATATGTAGGCCGTCCTGTTAAGCCCGGTTGATTACCAACAGGCAGTTCCGTCTCATCCATGTCAGCCGGGACAGAGCCTCCTCATTTGGAGAAGGGTACCTAGGTAGTCTCGTTCGGCACCAGCTGAAATACTCGGAACATCACAGTATGTCGAAGAAGAAGATGAAGCTTTAGCGAGGAATTCTCGTCTAGATGTAGTATATGTGTAGCAAATGCCACCCTCCTCGATAGGTAGACTCAGTGCTACTGCCGAGCCATATCGGCTCCCATACTCTCTCTGGGCGCACAAGAGTAGGTTGCAGTAGATCTCGACAGTATCATTTGGAATAGGTAGGTAGCAGTAGCATTTTCAAGCTCAGTCAAGATATATATCTATCTAGCAGAACCAAACCCGGGGGAAACCCTCCTATTCGCTACCATTAGTATACCCATGCTGCCCAAAGACCGGTCTACTCAAACACACTGTTCTATGAATAATACAACACAACAACTTCAATTACCTACCTCAGCTTTGCCCCTCTCTATATGTATGTAGGGAACTTGTACGGTAGGGGTCCAGGGTCTCTCCGCACGTAGTGGATAGACGTAGTGGATAGACATAGACTTGGCAGAGGGTTATACATACCGAGTAGTACATGTATACTCAGCAAGTGAGACCCAACATGCAAGAGAGAGGAAAAACCCGTGCATGAAGAGACACTGCATGAGAAAAAGAGAATGCATGAAAAGGAGAAAGGTCACGCGATCTTTCACCACTTTTGCCATTATGGGGATACATCAGTTCTACGAACAAGGGGCTGGGAGACGGGAATAAAGAGGGGAAGAAGATAAGCGATTCCCTGCAGCAGCGTCTATGCTGCAGTGATAGTAAGACAACGTTTTACATGGACTGTAGTGATAGGTATAAGGAATGATTAAGTGGCTGGCTGGCTACGCACTTACTGCATGAGTTCATGTATTATTATAGTAGTATGACTGACTGACTACCTGATGTAAGTAGGTGTGTGCGTGTATGTAGGTAGTGTCCAGTATATACACAACCGCCCTTGGGAATACTACCGTATGCAGCTGATTTGCATTTTATTCATACTGCAGCAGCATGGCAAGCAAGTCTTGTACGAAACATCCACAGGATTTCGTTATCTTTTATAATCTATCTAGAGAAGTTCACAATCGTGTCTTGGACAACAGGCGTTTTCGTAGTCCGGTAGATTAAAACATCCTTACGAACTATCTAGATAAGGTTCCTACTTTAGCCGGAACGTTTCGTATCTGGAGTAGACGGACACAATGCTATAAGATAACTAACTACTCGATATGTCGACCTCTTGGGTTTTCGCGCAGTTCGAGTACTACATCATATCATACATAATAAAGTACCTACATAGTAGCGAAAAGAAAAAGAAAAAAAAGATTATATGTACTTTGGCCACCGAGGGAATCGAACCCCCAGCGCCTAACGATGCGGAGTAAAGATGCTTGCGCTGAACGCTGACGCTAAAGTAACAATATTCGCTTTCGCTAGGCCACACCAGCCCGGCCAACAGCTCTTAAGTCATTTAGGTATATATATATGCCTTTTGCTTCCTGTAGGTAGGTAGGTAGGTAGATAGGCTTTTGAGTTTGGTATAAAGTTTACACAGAGGTCTGCCTCATTGGCCGGGTGGGAAAGGAGTTGAGTCAGCCGCGTGGACGAAGACTGAGGATTGGACTGAGGTACGGGATGGTGGTTAGGTGAATCTTGCCGCTGATAGATAACCGGCAGATAACAACGGAAGACGCAGGTGGAAAAAACGTAGAGAGAGGGAATAGAGAGAGCTCTGGAGTCTGACCAGACAGACCGATGTGGAGGAATTCATGATTTATAGATATCTAAGCTGGGGATATAATTTGATGAAGGGCAGGTAGTGATGTATCTTACACAATGCAGGTAATACACTACTACCGCCTGATATACTTGTGAATTGTTTACCGAAGGCTTTATCTAATATACTAGACTAGTATCGACAATACATCATCGTACACTATTAGTTATTGGGCTAAGGACTGCCACTCGTCAACATCGATTCAAGCATCCCGAATCCATGAGAGACTTACCCATGGTTTCATTGCTTGGATTTTGGTCATTATAATCATATACCAAGCCCGATAACGCCACCGTGCGCAACAATGCTTAAGAGTTAACAAAATGCTTCAAACAGCTACCATGGACTTACAAGAGTTTCACGTTTCCCTCCTGCTGGTAGGCCATATCATCAGTTTTTCTCTCACCTACAGAGGTTACAAACAAGCACCACAGTCTACAGGGGAATAAAAATACATGTCCAAATACTTATTATTCCTGATATGTATCCATGAAGTCGACATTGCTGGAGAAAGGCTGAGTAGGCTAGAGGGATTGAAAACACAAGTCGGCCAATAAGTCTTCCAATTCCCACCTAAGAATCGAAAGCCGCGGGACACACCCGTCCGCATAACATAATCTTCGTCGGTCCAGCTTCATTCATCAGCCAGGTAATCGTCACACGAACGAACCAGCAAACAAATATGCTCTCGCCACATCAAGAAATCTAGACTATTGAATTCCATGTCATCAATTGAATACCTATTGGCTGATAATGCTCAACCCCGCTCTATCCTTTCTTCCATCAGTCTTCAATATTCATACTCATGAACCCTAAGATAAAACTGCCCAAACTCACAATGCTAGCTCAATCTTCAAACCAGCACACACTCTGAGTTAAGTTACCTCCCAACATTCTTAGACAATTTCTTCTCTTCAATCTGCTCAAGGTCCTTCTTCTTATGGAAATGCGGCGCGACCTCATTCAACCACTGTGGACGGATGGGCATACAGCTGCGCATGTACTCCTTATTTGTCAGCACCAGCTCGTAGTAAATGACCGTCTTCTCAGGCGGGTCCGACTTCATGAGGACGGAAGATGGGTGTATGTAAACAGTGGTGTTGTTCTTGAGGGTCCGGTAACTGTCACCGCCGCGCTGCAGTCGCGCAGCGTTGGGGAAGAACCCGGCTGTTAGGGCCTTTTGTATAGGCTCTAGATTGGAGGCGCCGCACGTCGAAGGAGCGACCTCGACACGCTCGCACAATTTGGCGAGCTGATCTCGCACGTCGCGCGCGCGGGTGAGGGAGCGTTGCTGTAGGAAATTCTCTCGCGACCAGACTGGTGAGAAGTCGCTATCGACCCACTGGTTCCAGATATTCAAGAGGGTCACATGGTCGCCGCCGTCTTTCACTGTGAAGCGATTCCGGGCACTGTCGGCGTGAATCTTCTTATCTTTTGGACGGAAGAAGAGTGCGGAAGCTTCGCTGAGCATGGCGACAATAGAAAGAACTTCATCAACGCATTTGAATTTGTCGGCGGCCAGGAGGGCTTTGGCGAGCATCGGGTCGGTAGGAAACTCAGCCATTTGGCGGCCAACCTTGGTAAGATCACCCTTGTGATTTAAAGCCTGAAGCGCAAATAACTGGTTCAATGCTCCTATCAGGGATTCAGTAGGGGGTGGATCCATGAATTCAAACTCCAGAAGCTGGTTGATACCAAGCGACTTTAACTGTAGAACAACACCATTGAGATTTGTCCGCTGGATTTCGGGTGTCGTCGATTCATCCATTTCATTCATATATGCATACCTGGTATACAGTCGAAAGCATTTACCGGGGCCCACACGTCCTGCACGACCACTGCGCTGATTTGCAGAAGCGCGCGAGCAAGGAACAACAACCAGGTTCGACATACCTGTCGCCGGGTTATAAACGTTCTCCTTCACATAGCCAGGGTCGATGACATATGTGATGCCATCGATCGTCAAACTTGTTTCGGCAATATTGGTGGCAAGTACGACTTTGCGGGCTCCGTCAGGTGTTGGCTCAAAGATCTTAGACTGCAGATCTGAAGGAAGATTGGCGTAAATAGGACAGATGAGGAGCTCCTTCACACGATTTCCGAGTTTTCTCGCTGTATCAGTTAGCTGCTGCTCGGCAGCTTCGATCTCGTCCTGACCAGTCAAGAATACTAAGATGTCCCCTTTCCCTTGGGTTGTGTGAATCTGAAAAATGGTTGTGATTGCCGCTGTTAAGTAATTTGCCTCGGGTGCTGGTGTGTAATAGATATCGACGGGATACCGCCGACCTGGAATATTAAAAATAGGAGCGTCATCAAAATACTTGGCAAACTTCTCGGCATTCATGGTCGCTGAAGAGATGAGAAGTTTCAGGTCCGGTCGCTCTCGTGCCAGATCCTTCACCAAGGCTAATAGGATATCGGTATGGACCGTCCGTTCGTGGGCTTCGTCAATCATAAGGGCTGAATATCCGGCAAGATCGGGCTCCGTCATGAATTCTCGTAGTAACATACCGTCAGTCATGTACTTCAGTATGGTCTTGTCGCTAGTGTTGTCCTCAAATCGTATCGAATAGCCCACTTCATTCCCAACCTTGACTCCCATCTCCTCAGCTACACGCGCTGCTACACTCATGGCAGCAACTCGTCTAGGCTGTGTGCACCCAACTTTGAGACCACCCTTTGTAAACCCCGCTTCGTGTAGATATTGAGGTAACTGTGTAGTTTTACCGCTACCAGTCTCACCGACGAGAACCAAGATTTGATATTGCTCAATAGCAGCAATGAATTCGTCCCGATACTTGTATATTGGAAGGCTCTTCCTTGTCTCCTGTATTGATAAGGCCTTCTTTTCAGCTGCCTCAATCTGCGCCTCGAGAAACCGTTGTTCTTGGGTTAACTGCTTGCCTTCGCCAGCTAATGTCGAACCCAAGTTCCATTGTATGTACTGCTCAGGGTCGAGCACCGGTGCATAATCACCCTCATACTCGCGCTCAGCCCTGTTGATTTGGGCTTTCGCTTTCAGGGTCTGTTCTCGTTCCCATTCATCGTGTTCTGTGACAAATTTTTCCTGTCCGTATTCGTCTCTCTCGACATAGCGCTGGTATAAGGCCTCTTCCTTTCTTTTCTTGTCGATCTTCCCTTTCTCTGTGATATAATCTTCCGGCATGTAGTATCCATCGCGGTGATCGTCGATCCGCAGGCGTTCTTCTGCAAGCCTTAGGATTTCTCGGTTCTTCGCGAATTCAGCCTTCTCCTTTTCCGACAGGCGGACACCACTTTGCAGCTCAGCTGTTTCTTCAGCTACTTGTTTGCGCAACAACGCTAGTCGTTCAGTTTCGCGCTTTTTCAGGTAGTCTTGTCGAGAGCGTTCTCGCAGGTCGGGCATGGCCGCTCGGTTGGAAGCTATTTCATCAGCCAGCCGTTGGCGCTCTCTTTCAGCCCTCCCTTCAGTCTTCTTGGACTTCCCCGAGTCGCGTTCTTTCAGCCGTCGTGAGAATGCTTCTCTTTCAGCCCTATCTTTAGCTGCGTCGGAATCTTCACCATCCTCTTTTTCGGCGCTATCGTCGTGACTCAGCTTGACCCGTTTCGGGGCAGATTCGCGAAATTCGGGTTCGTCTGCGCGTTCATCTCCCGACGGGGTGGGCTCTGGCTCCTCGTCACCCCAGCGATCGTCATAGTCACCCTCACCACGCTTCCGTATTGACTTGGACTTCTTCTTGTGTGTGTCCCTGCGCGGTGAGCGGCTACGGCTTCGGCTAGGACTTCGTTGTCGACGGCGATGGGAGCGATCATGGTCGCGGTCGCGGTCGCGGTCACGGTCTCGCTCTTCCCGTCGCCGAGATTTGGACTTCTTTTCGACTTTCTGCGGGCCAACCTCCTCTTCGTCCATGGGGACGAAGGCATATCGCTTGCTCATCGTTGCGAGCTATTGTCGACGGCGACAATGAAGATCTTTCACACACGAGAAGAGGGAAGAGAAGGGCGAGGTAAACAAGTAATAACCCAGAAGCTGCGAAACCGAACTAAGCACCAAGGAGCGGAGTCAGTCGTAGGTTTGAGTACAGGCACCGATTAGACGGCTCGCACGTTCTCGGCTAGCTGGGCAGTCTGGCGCAAGAATAACCCATTCTAGTCTGTTTATCGGCGTCAGATTCTAATAGATGCAGACAGACAAATGGCCAGGATGGTATCGAGATAGGCTGGCGACCAGAGAACTTAGAGTCGTAGCACCAGTGTATGGTACATGCCTAGAGGTAGAGTTTAGCTTTGCGCAGGCCAACACCCGCAAGCATGACAGGGCATCTGCAGCCATTTACAGAAAATCATGTCCACTTTAGTACACACTAGGGCACCGTAGCCAATCAGAAGCAGAGAAGCTGCCAAGATGGAGCTTGGCTCTTTAGCGTTAAATTTGTTATCTTATCTCCGTCGATTCTGGAGCCCAGGACCCAGGTACTGCAGGCATTGTACATTTTAACACGTTGACAAGGTGGTATTCTTAGTTCAGCTACAGTATGTCGCGGGTATTGCAGCTGTCTTATACATATAGATGAGACAAAGTTTACCATTAGACTTAACAACACGTTGTTCAAGTCCTCGGACTATATTCTGCACGGCTTTTTCCTCCTCGTTTAGACAGATTTTCAAAAGTCTAGTCCTTCAAGAAAAGTACCAAAAACTTAGCTAAATAAGAGCAGCTATCACATTTACGCCACCACCAAGAGTAGCCAAACCCGCGGTGTTGCTTCGTTGCTTGTCAAGCACTATGCTCCTCCGCGGGGCAGCATTTCTGCTGCTCTATCTTTTTGTACAAGTCATAATATGTGCTGAAGATTTCTACAAAGTATGTGTGCTTATCCAACCTTGCCTTCAGGGAACTAAAACATGTTAACCGCTGTCTCTCGAGTAGGTCCTCGGCATAGATCGCCAGGCGAACGACAAGCAGATCAAATCGGCGTACCGGAAACTCAGCAAGAAATTCCACCCCGATAAGAACCCGTACGTTCCAATACCACATCCCTCACTTCTCAATTGTGAATTGACCCATTTCTAACATTTCTTCGCAGAGGCGACAACACGGCGCAAGACAAGTTCGTCGAGGTCTCAGAAGCCTACGAAGCCCTAATCGATCCCGAGTCACGCAAGGTCTATGACCAATACGGCCACGAAGGGCTAAAGCAGCGGCAACAACAAGGCGGCGGCCACCACGACCCCTTCGATCTGTTCAGCCGCTTCTTCGGCGGAGGCGGCCATTACCAGCGCGGACAGCCCCGGGGCCACAACATCGAGATCAAGATCGGACTGTCTCTGCGCGACTTCTACATCGGTCGCGAGACGGAATTCCAGTGGGAGAAGCAGCAGATATGCGAGGAGTGCGACGGCAGCGGCGCTGCTGATGGCATTGTCGATACGTGTCACCGCTGCCAAGGCCACGGTGTGCGCATCGTCAAGCACCAGCTGGCGCCGGGCATGTTCCAGCAGGTCCAGACGCAATGCGACGCATGTGGTGGACGGGGCAAGACGATTAAGCATAAGTGTCCGGTCTGTCAGGGCAATAGGGTTGTCCGCAAACCTACCACTGTAACGCTCAATGTTGGGCGTGGGGCCTCCAGGGACATGAAGGTGTTGTATGAGAATGAGGCAGACGCGAGTCCAGACTATGTTGCCGGCGATCTCATCGTGACTCTCGTCGAGAAAGACCCCGACATGGAGTCAGAAAACCCGGATCACGTCGATGGCATATTTTTCCGACGGAAAGGTGACGATCTATTCTGGACGGAGATTATCTCCCTGCGCGAGGCATGGATGGGTGACTGGACCCGCAATGTCACACATTTGGACGGCCACGTTGTGAGACTTTCACGGGAACGGGGTGAGGTGGTACAGCCCGGCCATATCGAGACTGTCCAGGGCGAGGGAATGCCTCTGTGGAGCGAAGATGGCGACTCAGTCTATCACGAGTATCAGTTTGGCAAGTTATATGTCGAATATGTCGTAGTTCTCCCCGACCAAATGGAATCGGGCATGGAGAAGGAATTTTGGTCTGTGTGGCAGAAATGGAGGGGGAAGATCGGTGTGGACCTGCATAAAGACAGCGGACGACCTGATGAGCCGATAGTAGCCTCCAGACATGACGAGTTATGAACGTGATAGTAGACACAGTATAGACTGGACAAAAAAAGATCTGATATCCTACAATCTGATCCCGTTGTCTCTCAAAGTTATAAGAGAATCCAAGTTACCTCTTCTCAATATTCATACATATCAGATTTAGCCGTCAAAGAGATTATAAAAACAACTATGCTGCTTGTCTCATACCACACGCGGAGAATATTCACTGGCCTTGCTAACAGGCATCACGCACGTGCAGGCTGGTGGTCTGTGGAGTATCCATGGAGCTAACACACGGAACGGAGCGAAATGTCTTAAACCCCCTCACCCGGCGCTTCATATCAAGATGCGGAGCAACACTGAAGTGCGGACGACCTCACGGGGAAAGGGGGTAAACCAGCCTCTCAAGCGCCTACCTCACAAAACTACCTCAAAAGACATGCTGCGAGTATCGGAGAGCCAGCTATCGTATTAGGAGTAGTAATATTGATAACCCAGTTGAGTCATATCGCCTACTACCACCATAGACCAGCCTAGTCCCATACCTCGCTTGCTCTGCTTCGCGTACCCCCTTTCGATTATGTAATACGCATCTCAATATATTTTTCCTATAAATATGCACACGATGATACTCTCTGCCCCTTTCCCTTCGTTTTCCTCCTGTTCCCAGGTTTGAGGGCGTTTGGTCTGAATTTCCTCACTTTATGCCCTAACACCAAAAACGCGCCAAGCCCACTCTTCACACCAAAGATCTATATCTCCTCCCCTTCCCCTCCAATTCTTCAACCACGCCGTCGGTCTCTTAACCCCCCCTTACCCCTTTCCACCAAAATTTCGTTCCAGACAAGGAAGCCAAGAAAGCAATGGACTCTCCCAAACCAGCGAGTCTAAAAGACCGCACAATCCAAGCAATCCAAGGCCTCCTAGACCCCTGGCTCTTCCTAAAGCTCTCAGCCTCCTTCCTCCCGGCAACAATAACCCACATCTTCCGCACCCACTCCCTCCCCTCCGCCCTACACATAATCTTTCTTTCCCCCTCGCGGTTCCGCGAGGCCTGGTTCGGGCAGTTCTGGACCGTCGCCGGCCCACAGGTGCGCGAGGGCGCATCGCCGCGCGTCATACCGCTGCTAGACGGGCGGACGTCAGGCGGCCAGGTGACGGAGCGTCTTGTTCATGAGGGTGTTGGGGGCGTTGTCCTTGAGATTGGGTCTGGGGCGGGGTACTGGGTGGACCTCTTTTCAGACCGGCATCTCTACGAGAAGCAGGAGGGCAGCGATGAGCAGAAAGGGCAGCTAGTAAAGAGAGCGGACACAGCCCGCACAAAAATAACCCACGTCTACGGCGTGGAGCCCAACGCCTCGCACCACGCGGCCCTCCGCCGCGCCGTCTCAGCAGCCGGGTTGGAAGATATATACGAGGTAGTCCCAGTCGGCATCGAGGATCTCTCATCCGTCTCCCCCGCAAACGGGAGGAAGAAATGGGACGGCAGCATCGAGCCCGAGTCTGTGGATTGCATCGTCTCGGTACTCTGCCTATGCAGCATCCCCGATCCAAAACGGCATATCCGCGAATTATACGAGCTGCTGCGTCCGGGCGGGAGGTGGTATATCTACGAGCATGTGCGGGTGAAATATAGCTGGTATATTCGGTTGTATCAGCGTAAGTTTTTACTTTTTATCCTATAATTCTTTTTTTTTTTTGGTTACCTAAGACATGTGGCGTCTCTCGTCCCACTCTAGATTCAGTCCTCTCACTCACCACCCTTGCTTTTTTTAATACATTCCCTCTCAATGTATACACGAATACATACGAACGAAAACAATACTCGTCCTTTCTGCTTTACTGACAACTGGCGTTATAATAGGTCTCATCAACATCTTCTGGCCACGCTTCATCGGCGGATGCGAGCTAATGCGCCAGACGGAGGCGACCATAAGGGAAACAGGCCCGTGGTCACACATCGATGTCGGACAGCCGATTGATGAGATGTGGTTTAGTACCGTCCCTCATATTCTAGGAGTATTTACAAAATAGACAACTACACTACCGCCGAGCGGGGTGGGTGTAGGAGACGGTCTTGGTGATGGTCACCGATTTAGGGACCGTCATGCAGTTTTCAACCCCATTTCTAAGTTCAAGAGAGTCTCCGTGATTGTCTGCATTACAATAGAAACAAAACTAACTGGTACAATCGGGCAAATGAATATTTTATTTTTAGTTTATACCTGAATTGGGTGACCGTCATAGATTAGAGATCGTCTCAGAAAATGGAGACGACTTCTACTTCGGTAGCCTGTTCGGTCCAAGGTGGTGAAAAGACGATCATATTGCCAAGACCATTTCGAAAGCGTTTGGCAATCACTAAAATCGTCTCTACAACCCCCCTTCTCGGTAGTGTAATTACAATATGGTCCGTTAGTCATGTACACATCTATATAGGGACGACTGCACGAAAGAAGTACGAAAGAATATGTTGAACTATTTACAAGCAAAAGTTTTTAGTCGAGAGGATAGCGGATGTCCTTCTAGATTTCAAAGCAAGGAGAGCGATAAATAAACGATTGGCATAATCACAAGTGCATTTATCTAAAGGGTTTGATGTAACGTTTTTCAATTGTAGGAAATTTATGATACATTAACTATTGAGATATTCTCGTCATAACTCATCATGTCCTCGTAATTTATATCCCACGGTGCGTCTCCTGCGTTGTCTTCAAACTGTGTCGTCGCTCACGACCATGGTGCGCATCTCCATGCTCAATAGTGGGAGCGCCAATAGCATTCTGCAGTGTTGAAGGTGGTACCTGAGCAGCATCTGTTGGGTCTTTGTGCAAGTTCGAACCTCTGTAGATATGTTAGTGTCTTGTTGGGATGGGCGATCCACGAGGATGTATCATACAACTTACGACCCGTACGTCTTGTTGCCACCAACAGTTCGGCTGCCGTCGAGGTCGGAGTCGACACGAGGGTCAGCCTTGTTCAGGGCATCGGACTTGTGAGGTCCGGCAGTGTTGGGGGCAGGGCCGGGAGCGTAGTTGCCACCGATCTGGGAGGTGCCGTGGGTGGTGCCGTGAGTGCCGTGGGCTCCAGAAGTACCGTGGGTGCCGGAGCTACCGTAGGTGTTGCCTACAGTTCGGCTGGCATCGCGGTCGCTGTCAACACGGGGGTCGGCAGCATTGGCGATGCGAGAGCTGTGGGGGCCGTGAACACCCTCAGGGCCGCTACCGTACTGGTCACCGGCAGTGTTGCCAACACGCTGACCACTTCGGTCAGAGTCAATTCGGGGGTCCAGCTTGTTGGCCAAGTTGGAGTTGTGAGGACCCTCACGACCAGTGGCGCCGGTAGAGCCGTAAGCTCCGGTGGTGCCTGTGGTGCCGTCGTACTGGCCTGTGGTTCCGGTAGTACCATATCCGCCAGTGGTGCCGTGGGTACCGTGGGCTCCAGTGGTGCCGAAAGCGCCAGTGGTGGCGCCGGTACCACCTACACTCGAGCCAGGGTGGCCGCGGTGATCACGGTCAGAGTCGATTCTGGGGTCGGCAGCGTTGGCAACGCGGCTGTTGTGTGTGCCATATGTACCCTCGGGGGCGCCAGAGCCAGAGTGGCTGTAGTTGTTGCCAGAGGTGTAGTCATGAGTGCCGCCTACAGTTGAGCCAGGGGCAGCACGGTGGTCACGGTCAGAGTCGATTCTGGGGTCAGCAGCGTTGGCGACGCGGCTGTTGTGTGTGCCATGGGTGCCCTCGGGAGCTGAAGATCCAGAGTGGTGGCCGGATACGGCTTCCTTGACTTTGTTGACGATGCTAGACATGATGGATAGTTGTAGGTGTTCTGTATCAAAATTGTTGTGTTGGGTATTCTAGGAATGGTGTTTATTGATTGGGATTGGGATTGGGATTGATGTTGTTGTTGTAGTTTGTATGGTTATGATGATCGAAAGTAAATCCATTCAGGTCCGGGACACGAGCGTTATATAGACGTCCTGGGGGATATCTCAGCTTCGCTCTTTCCTTGTACTTCTGCTTGTACAACAGGAGAGGCAGTCTCGCATCATGAGCGATGTCATCATCGGTGGGTCTCGATGTCTTGCTTGCCTCTAGTTGATGGACCTTGATTGGCTCCATGGGGAAACTGTAGGTCGTGAACTTGTGCCTGAGAAGGGGCGTGTACAGCCGATACGTAAGGACCGACGTTAGTCAAGCACGCGTGCCTGGCTAGTTTGAGCAAATTCAAGACCAGTACGAGACGGTCTAGAAGCAGAGAGTTCGGAGAATGCCCCTGCTTAACTTCATATGTCGTCATGGACTCCATGTTTGCGTCCCGACCCTCTGATTTCCGCCGGTTGTGTCACCCAGCCCAGAAATGCTGCAAGGCATGTATGTATCTGTACACTTACGACAATACGGTTACTGTACATGTCCTGCCTGGTCATGAGGTACCGGAAACATCACAAACAACGTCCATATTCTTGTACACTCTGCGGTAGAACAGTTTTGCCACTCTATGTTTTAGGTTTAGGCAATTCATACTAAGATCTCGATTTTAGCAGCCACGGGTGTTCAGTACATGCGTACATTGTGTCCTGTTAGATTAACTGCGTCAAGTTGTTGATGTGATCTTTGTCATTGCTCAAGCCATATTCGCTGCCCTATTAGGAAAGATCTCAGGCAGGGATTGGCGGCATGCGGCTCATCTGCAGCACGAAAAGGGTCTGGTGTGTGGCTGGTGACGTGTAGGAGCGGGGTACGTGGCGTCACCCTACGCCATCCCTAGCTTACAGTTCGCGTTTTATGCCGTCATAGACCGTCGACTTCCCCGTACTGCGGGAATGAGTCCCGTCGCCTAGTCGGCTCCCGGCTTCCCAACTGCCTTGTTTATTCTTAGACGGTGTTTGACTAAACTAACTCACAAATCTTTTTGAACCGCTGTCACGAGCAAACACGTGCTAGCTTTGGTAGGATTCAAGTAATTCGACTGAGCTAGCAGCAGCGGGGTTATGTCCGGGCAGAGACAAAATTGTGGTGCTGCTTAGAAAAGTCTAGAACCCTTTGAAACACTGCCACAAAGATTTTACTGGAAAGATATCCGTGCTTTCAGTAGCAGGAGGATTTTCTCCGTGACGTATCAATTAGGTAAGATTAGTTGGATAAACAGGAAGGAAGCAACTGATACCAGTGGTTAGAGCACTTTCGATCGTGACTGAGCACTGGATTGAAAGAAAAGAAAGAAGGGAAATCTCAAGTTATTTCTCTGCATCCAATTTCTGGTGTGAAGAGCAACCGTCCGCCCTGCTTTACACCTTCCAATTCAGCAGGCAGCCGTCACTCGAGAGATACTTAGGTACAAGACAACACCTCAAGTTGTATGGCTGTCTATTCGCACAAGCATGGTGGAAATATGTAGGCATGGAGCATAGATAATCACATTCCCGTATAACTCAAGCAACAAAGGGGAGACTTCTCTTAAAATTGGGTATCAATTGCTATATCCACCTCATTACCCTGTTCAAATATCCAACGCCAAGCTAGTAAATTAGTCAAATCCATCACTCGTGATATCCCGCCCAAGGTTCCACCACCACCCCGTAACACCAATTTCATTTTGTATAGTCATTTTTTACGTCGTGTCTTGTTACGTCGTGTCCATGAAATCAATTCCCAACGGGTATAAGCGGCACATATTCAACACAATCACACCAGACAACTGGTGCAATGGAAATAATAAGCTCGTGCCACGCCATGAACAAGGAGCTCTTAGACGCGGGATCGGTTGCTCCAGCCTCGGCGGCGGTACCCTCGCGATTCATGGTCGCGGACCCAGATGAGGCCGATGATGCTCGAAACGAGCCAGACGATGGCGGAGAGGAAGGAGAAGGCGATGACGGCCTTCCACTTGCCGCACTGGTCGCCGCGGAAGCCGATGTTGTTCCAGTTAAAGACGGCTCCGCACGCTCCATCGAGATACTATTATCAAATTCATTTAGCATGTATTCTCATTGCTGAACGGGGTTCATGAGGAGATCTACTACACTTACATTTACCAGCAGACCAAAGGCGACGAACCACGTGATGGAGATGAGGAGGTCGACGGGCCAGTGGATGTAGTTCCCCGAGAAGGGGATGAGCCAGATGAGGGAGAAGAAGATGGCGAGGCCGGCGACGACCTCGGTGTATATGAAGCGGCCCTGGTCCCAGCTTGAGCTGTGTCGCACTTCGTGTAGGTATTCGCCGTTGAGACCTGCAACGATGGTGGCGAAGACCAGTTCCGCGACGCGGAGGATGATGGATACGAGACCAGTTAAGACCATTTTTGCGATGGTGATGGAGTAAATTCTTTATACGATGATGTGCGATTTACCTGCGATGGTGGTGTCGTATATGCAAATATTGGAGTTCTAGCGAACTCAACGCTGGTGGGCAATTGGGTGCAACCGGGCTGTTTATCTCGAGGTTAAAAAACAAGAGAAGAGCAGAGTGGTTGGGCATCACGTCGGTAGGTATCCGGGTATTTATTCACGGGCCATTCATTGCGCTGGCTCGCTGGTGCGCCCAGAGATGATGTGTCGCCAGCGCACCTGACCATGGATGGCCTGACCAATATGACGTCCTTCAGCGCCGGCGTCTGCGTTGGGTGGCCGGATCTAACGGCCATGTCACGGCACACATACCCTGTGTAACCGTACGAGGTATACCGATATTCTCGCTACCTAATGAACAAAACAGGAAATGGAAAACACTGTTTTCGTGATATACCTATGTTACCTAGGCAATCCCGAGGTAGAAGATACCCAAGATACCCTCATAAACGGCACAAACGGCGCGATTTCATTGGCAGTCATACAAGAAAACGAGATTGCTATTCCATTCCTAGTTTGCAGATCAGACCGCCATATCACCTCTTCTTTGTTGTCTAGCAGGCGACTTGTCTGTATTAGCCTAGAGTAATTGTGTGAGGGTTGCTTTCTGGGCGTCTGTCACTTTCAGCGAGTGAAGCTAAGGTGTCTACGGGCATAAGAGATGAAGTCATCTATGCTGAAATCAAGGCAGGCAAGGATACCCGGTAGCATGGATGGCAAGGATTGGTGAGCTAATACGTATGTTACACGTGTGACTGTAATGCGACAGACCGCAAAAATGCCCCCAATGTTTGCAAGGGTTGGCTTAGAAGCTGAGATCAGCAGAATTAGTACATTACGAGTAGGGGTCTAGACTACCCCAGATTCCAAGTGCCGAGCATCAATTACTCACTAAAGCAATGGTCAAAAACGTCAGCTGGACAATCTAGTAATTATCTAATTCCATCGTCGCGAGCCATATCACACAAAAAATAGGTAGACAACAATGTGGGGTTCGTACAGGCACATAATAGCACATAATAAGACATAATAAGGTAACCCCTCTGATCCAACGGCTGCCATCGAGATCGTGTCTCATGTGCCAGCAAATGTAACCCTCGACACTAACCCCTCCCCTGCACTATCAAACAAATCAAACGAATGTTCTAGTAGGACCCGCCTTATCCTCAAGTCGTACACACATTTTCGCAGTACGATATGTGAATCCCAAAATGCCATCTGCAAAACTAGAAAAGTAAACAAAAGTAAACAAAAGCGAGAGTATAAATCGTAGCAAGGTTGGATTCCTACAAATTCATTTCGCAATTCTTGCGCAAATAATAACTAAACCGACGTGTATGGACAGATAAAACTCCTTACAACCTCCCCCAATGCACTATTAATCTCGTTATACTAGCTTCGTTTAGAAATTATAGAGAGCAATAGCAAATTAAATCCTGCAGCACGAGAAAGGGATCATTGCCAGAGCCTCTGAGTTGTCTGACGATATTTTATCTGTCCCTGGGCTTCAGCTGAATGGATTGCGTCGCCTTATTCTGGTATTAATACTAGAATAGTTTCGTTCTGCTCTTATTCCGTTTCTCTCTTACCTTCCAAAGTAATTACTAAGTCTCATATATAGAGCGTCAAATTCGGGAGCTTGTGAGTGGTACTTTTATTTCTTCTTAACTACTGCTTCTCCTGCAAAAAGATGCACATGGTCGTCAAGGTCGTCTCGATTCTCGTATGAGATTGTTGTTACTTTTTGCTTTTCCTTCCTTTACTTCCCACTCATATATAATACCATATGCTGTAGTAGTCATTCGCTCCTCCGCCCCCCCCTTTATCTTGACAGTGATACTGTAACATATGCAACATACTCACACATTTTTCTCTTTTCCCCCTCTATTTTCCCCATCCCAATTCCCTTTCCCCTAACAGTAGACTCCCTTACTGCAGCGCCTTCTTAGCAAAGTTAGGCAAGATGAAGCTAGCCTTGTGGATCTCGGCATTATAGTAGCGGCAGAGGCGCTCCTCATCCTCGGCAGACCACGACCGCACCGGCTCGCGGACGTTGCGACCGGCCTCCTTGCAGCACACCATGAAGCCGATCTGGCCCGAGGGGTACGTCGGGATCGTCGTGTAGGCGTACTCGGCCACGGGGAACACCTCGCCGCAGTCCTTCTTCAGCTTTGTGATCAGAGAGAGGTGGAGCCATTGGTTCTCGGCTGTTTTTGGAGGAAAAGAAAATACGTTAGTTACGTCTTTCTTGGAAGTACACGGAGAGTAGTATGAGAGTATGGTATAAATGACAAAAATTCCAACGGGGTTGATGAGGAGCAGCTGCAACGAGAGAATAGAGAATTATTGAGATGACCGTATTTTTCCTTCGTCGACGGGGAGGCGGGCCTAGCCAGGATCATCAAAGGGAATAATTAAAAAAAAGAGGAGGAGGAGGACGGGAAGATGGAGAGGCGGAAAGGGAGGACCTGTTTCTAGTTTCAGCTGCGAGAGAACCATAACACTGCTTCCCCCTTTCACACCTCTAGTGAAATCTTTATATATAAGGAGAACTTACAACCTTGTGTGGTGATGACGCCGCCGGGACGCAGGGCGTCGTGCAGGAGCTGGAAGTAGGACTTCTGGAACAGGGACTCGGCGGGGCCGTCTGGGTCCGAGGAGTCGGTGATAATGACGTCGAAGGCCTCCTTGTACTCGTCGAGGAACTTGAAGCCGTCGCCTACGTGGACCTTGACCTTGGGGTGCTTGAAGCCCTCGGCCATGCCGGGGAGGTATTCCTTGGAGAGACGGATGACGGCCTAGTATTTATGAAAAGTGTGTGTGAGTTTACTTCGGATCTTTACTTCATTGCCCCTTTACTTATATGGCGGGGTGGGAGGACACATGTAAGGTCTCACCTCGTCAATATCACACAGGATAGCTTCCTCGACACATTCATGCTTGACGACCTCGCGGAGAACACCACCGTCACCACCACCGATGACGAGGACCTTCTTGGGGTCCGGGTGCGAGTTCATGGCAAGATGGGTGATCATCTCTTGGTAGGAGAACTCGTCACGCTCGGTGCACTGGATGACGTTGTCGAGGACCAGGACCTTGCCATAGTCGGTCGACTGGAAAATCAAGACGTCTTGGTACTTGCTCTTCTCATGGTGCAGGACCTTTTCCACCTTGAGGGTCATAGCTTGGCCTAATAGCCCGTTAGACGAGTCGGTTAATACGACTGATGCCGAGGGATGTATGTGCACGTGGGCAATCATACGATCCTCTCAGTCGCGCCGTGTGATGCCTGTTTCGTCACTCACCAGGCCACATGTGAGAGATCTCTCTGAACCAGCCATCTAGACGAGTCTTTCTGTTAGCATGTTCTAGCTAGATCGAGAGATAACCATGGCATCTTGTGTCTTTCTCTGATATGCTAATAGGGATAGATAAGAAATCGCCAGCCATGAATGCCAGTAAGGTGTTCGACCAGATAAGCAGCAGCAGTACAGAATGAAGATCGTCATCCTGCCACTTAAAAAGTCAAGAAAACACAGCCAAATGAAAATTAATAAATGACATAACAACATATCGCATTTTGGTTTTGTACGATGCCAATTGAGGGTATAACTGGTAGCCCTCCTTCTCCAGCCACGATAAGCACCGCGATAAAACGACGTGGGGTAAAAAGGTACCCAGTGAGGGGCAATCACAAGATAAAAAAGTACATACCCTTGATGGTCTGGTGCGTAATTTCAGAAGACATCTTGACTAACGAGGGGTATGTGGTATGACTATAAGAGTATCCGTATACACCAGTAGTCTTGTCTGGTCGTGGTGGTGGTAGTTTGGTTGGTCGTCTAGTGAGGAACGAGAAGGGTAGAGGTCGACGGAAGGTAACCATGGACTTGGACTTTTTTTAAGCCGGCGCGTGTGCACGGGCGAAGGTTTTGGCGGCTAACAACCATGAAAATTTTGCGGTGGGTGATGGACGGTGGGTGATGGACGGTGGGTATCTGTCTGTTGGGTATCAAGAGCCATTGGATACAGCTATTACCATGTAAGTACCTACATACCTACCTATCTGTATCCGGTAACACTGAAGCAGAAATGCAGATGCTCATTGGCCAGCGGTGCCCAATCACGCCCAATCTTGCTCACTCACATTCAAGCCTACCTCTACGTCAACCTTATCTCACATCTTCCTGCATGTCTTGGACTGTACGTTGCAACGAATCTTTTGAGTGTGCCATTATAGACCAAGACAATCTGAGCTTGAAGCATAACCATGCTGCTCTTATATTGTATACACTCCTCATGCACCCTGCTTCTTGGGCTGTTCTTTTCAACAATTATCTCTGGAGCGAATAGCAGCGTATTCCCTGCAAACCATGCCTGTGATGGCCGCAACAAATTATAATTCATGTAATCCACAAGTACAACCACCAACGCCCCGATTTTGAATGCAGAAACAAGACAAATCAAATCAAAACTCCCATCGTCCTCCTTCTTATGCCAATATTTTCGCTGAACAGAATGTCGATGTACAAATACAGACGCAAAGTAATATCTCGAATATGGACATCTACTTGCTTTATCGAAACACTAACGTACCCTCGGAATATACGCAGTGTGATGAACCCGCCATACATGGCACCTCCTCTACTTTTTATTGGCGGTTTTATTGGTTTCCAACACACCTGCCAATTCAGTTGCAAGCTCGGCCGTCTTGACTTGAAGAAGCCATGTTTCAAGGCCCGACCCGTTGTCGTCGGCAGCTACGAAGTTGACCGTCTTCGACTTGGGCTTGTATTCCACGTCAGGAAGAATCGTCTTATTCAATGCGATATGCCCTCTAGGTTCTGCCCGTAGCAGGATTCGCACCGCTCCGGTCGATTTATTCTTGAGAATCCGGAGGGGTCCCACGCCTCGAGTAGACCAAGGTGATTGTGATTTGTCCTGATCTTCGTCATCCTTCTGCACAGGGATGTACTTAATCGCCTTGGCTCGAACTTCATGAAGAAGCGTCTCATCTTCCTCACCCGGTCCACCATCAGTGAGTGAAATTTGTGCGTGTGGTGCCTCTTCCCCGTCCTCCTGAGGGGCGTGAGGTTCCGGCGTTCCGTTCACAGGAGTTGTCCCAATGCTAGACGGCACCGGAAAGGGGGAATCTGCAGGCTGATTAGTTTCTGTGACGTTTTGACCCGTGACGCAGAAACGGTTTGAGGATCGGCTTACTCGCACGGGTAGATCCATCACCACTGGCCTGTAAATGAATGGCGGGATGCGGGAATTTGATATCCGACGGAGTCTGTCCATTCTGACCCGGAGAGGCCTGCGTAAAACTGAAGCTTGGAGCCCCGTTGGTCTTAGTTGAGTTTCCAAACAAGCCGACACCCTGGGAAGGTGCCGCCGCCATTTTAGGGTCAGACGATGGTTGTTGGCCGAAACCGAAGTTGAAACTAGAGGACGGCGACGGTGCTGGTGAATTGCCGCCGAACACGGGTGCTGACAATTGCGAGCTAGGTTGTGATCCCGAAAATGGGTTGTTTACCGCTTGCTTGTCAGCCCCCGCAGAGAAGGTGAAGCCGGATGCGGATGACGAGTTTTGCCCAAACGTGAATGAAGAACTTGCGTTGGGTGCCGAACTTCCAAACTGAAAATCGATCTTGTTTGCATTTGGTTGAGAGCTCGGGGCGCCAAAGGAAACAGCTGGGCTGGAAGCAGCACTAGGACCGAACGTCATTGAAGTCGATTGGGTATTCGAGTTTACATTTGGTTGGGACCCAAAGCCAAATAATGGGCTTGCCGTTGAGGTATTGCCAAAAATGCTTGGGGCTGGTTTGGTAGGTTCCTCTTGCTTCTTTGTTCCAAACAATGTTGACGACGCGCCTAGGTTGGGGGTTCCTTGCGTGCCAAATATCGATGGCGCTGCCGTCGAGGGCGCGAGAGCCTTAGATCCTAAAACAGATCCCGCATTCTCTTTATTGCTATCATTTGTTGTCTGCAGTTTTTCATTGTTGGGGGTTGAATCTGTGAAAGATTGGTTCTTTGGTTGATCAAAAATAGACTTAGTATAATCCGAAGTACCAGTAAACAGTATAGAACCGAATCCTGAGCTTGGGTTAGGTGCAAATAGATCTGAGGAAGTCTTCAAATTGTCAGATGACGTCTTGGCTTGAGCTGTAGCACCGAATAGTGGGTTTGAGCCACGCTCAAATAGACCTGACGAAGCCTGCAACTTGTCAGATGACGCCTTGATCTGAGCTGTACTTTCTGCAATGAACGACTTCTCGAAAATGCTCGGTGTTTTGGTTTCTGTTGTGGGTTCTGCTTTGGTTTCCGTAGCGGGCACGCTGGAAGCAGTCTTGTCATCTTTTGGAGCGCCAAATAGAGGATTTGAGTTGCGACTGAAGAGATCTGAGGACACTTTTGAGTTATCAGACGAAGCTTTGATTTGAGCGGCACCTGCTGCAATGAACGACTTGTCGAAGATGCTGGGTGTCTGGTTCTTAACAGCGGGTGTATTGGAGACGATTTTATCGTCAATCTTATTATCAACTGGCCTTTTCTCAGCAGGAGAGACTGTCGTTGGCGGCTTGGCAAAAATGCTAACAGCTTGTTCCTTACCGGCGGGCTGTGCATTAGGCGTTTGCTCATTGCTTCCGAGTGATCCCTTAGCTGAAGAACTAAGAGTTGCACTAAAGATACTGGTAGATGTAGAAGCTTCATCGCCCCCAGGCGCTCGCTTGACAGGAGTAGCACCGAAGATGCTGCCAGACGCAGGAGTCCCATCACCAAACGGCGATTTGACCGCTGACCCAGTAGGAGTAGCACCAAAAAGTCCAGTCGATGCAGAAGCAGGTTTCTGTGAAGCAAAAATAGAAACGAGCGTTCCGGATAACTGTGGTTTTGTTGATTCTGAAGACGCAAATAAACTTGGCGCATTGGATTTGAGACCAGAATTATTGGTTTGGCCATTGAGGTTATTAAGCCCAAAAATGGAGGCAGGTTTCTCAGGTTCAGAAGAACCGGAAGGGACAGACTCCGTAGTGGGTGCTGAACTCGTAGTGGCGGATGCTTTTGACACTTCAGGAGTTGGTTTCCCAAAGGATATGGGCGTAGTCGCTGGGTTGAATGTGTAGTCTCCTGGTTGTTTGGCCGGGGTCTTTGTCTGTTGCTGACCAGGGGTCGAAAATTGATTTGAAGCATTTGAAGAACCTTCTTGCTTTTCATCTAGACGAGCGTTGGCCCGTACTGGCTGGCCGTTAGCACCCATTTGAACGCGTCCAAATAGACCACCTTTTGTGGTTTGGTCAGCAGATTTTGACAGCCCATTAAAGATACTAGGTGTCTGGCTTGTCTTCTGGTCCGTACCAAACAGTGATCCGTTTTGTACAGGTGGCGTACTTGTACCAGTGCTCACAGCAGCGCTTGCGTTCTGTTCATCCGAATCGGGTTCAGCACCAGAGTCGCTCTCGTGCTCATCAGCATTATCATCCTCGTTTCCGTCGCTGCTGGGAGAACTCTCCGATAAGTAGCTAAAGATATTTCCCGTATTGGTAGCCGGGGTTGATCCGATTTTGTGATCCGCAAGCACCGATCCAGAGGGGGTGCTGGCAATGTTCGGCTTCGCAGGACTGGGGAATAAGCTACTGCTTGATGGTGCGAATGGATTGGCTTTGGTGGCGAACTTCGAATCCAGAGTGTCTTGAGACTTGGAGATAGCGAAGAGTGACGCGGGCTGAGACGTCTGTTTGGAGGGAGAAGGCCCATCATTTCGTGTCTTGTTGAGGATACTTTCAAACAAAGACGTGGCCGTGGAAGGGGTAGATTTCTGCTGTTTGTTCGGCTTACTCTCCCCGGGCTCTTCTGTCTCATCTGCTTTGCGCTTGCTCTTCTTGAATGGCGCAGGCTTATTGAGAACCGGGTCATCGACCTCCTGAGCTAGGTTGCGACGCTTATTTTGGTTGACATTGCTGTCTCTCGACGTGGAGTCTTCTTCAAATTTCCGTTTCGAGGACCCGGCAGCGTCTACCTTTGGCTGACTTGGGCTCGACGAATGGTCACCTTCCGTCTCTGAAATTAGACCATGGGCTGCCCTCCATTTCTTCAGTACTGCGCGTGACGGCTTGACAGTCTTAAACTCATATAGGCCGTAGCGCAGCATGATCAGACCCCGACTTTTCTCATACTCCTTGGCAAAGTTCAAGATATTCAGCTTCCAGTCTTTCTTGGTAAAGATCTCGTCGGCGGTATACTTGAGTCTGCGCAGATCGAGAATACAAAAGAACTGGCGCCGTTGAAGATCGTCAAAGTGCGATGGGCATTTATGGGCGAGGAACTGGTCAGCGTAAATAGAGCCTGTGCGGCTCGGGTCGTCTGGAACTGCTTTGGCCAGAACTTGACCCGTAAGTTTGGGATCTGGAGAGGGTATCCTCATCGTAAAAGGTTCAGTAGAAGCAGTATTGGACATGCCACTGGATACACTCTTGCGAGGAGCAAACTTGCGCACGCTAGCAGGGGCGCGAGTTGCTTCGGCAGGGAGATCGGGGGCAAACTCTGTGGTACGTTGAGGGCGCGGGGTGGACGTGCGGAAGAGATCGCGGTCGGTTGAGGACGAGGTCTTGGTGGGCTTGGATGATGGCGGCATGGGGGAGCGGGCAGGCGATGGCCGGCTGGTAGGGACGAGGGATGATCGAAATTTGCTGGCGGAGCTGGACCGGAAAGGTGTCGAGCCCAGCTGGCCCGGCGCCGGGCGCGACTTGTAAGGAGTGCTATTGAAACTCATTGCGGGCTGGACGACGAGTGTAGGGTTCTAGGAGTTCTCGACGTGCAGACAGCGGGGTTTGACTTGATTGTCAAGATAATACGTATTATATGTGCTGTGTGTGTAGGTGTGGGTGTGGGTGTGGGTGTATGAAAAGGCGACAAGATGAGAGAGTGCGCGTGTCGAGTCGAGTCGAGTCGAGTCGCGGCGGCAAGGAAGGGTGCCTACGCAGATGGACGAGGTAAGGGAGGGAATGAATGGAAATGAAATGAAAACAACTAGACAGCGTCGCGCGGACGACTGCGCGGCAGGCACGCTTCGAGGAGAGACAAGGGGAGGACTTGAAGGATACAGTTGCACGCGTGGTGGATGAGAAAGAGAGGTCGATGGACGATGGACAGCTTCGCCGTCGACGTTGGATTGACGGGCAGTATTTTTTTTGGGCCGTCATCAAAAGGGAAAAAAGCGTGATGGGTTGAGCTTGGGTACTGGCTGGATACTGGCTGGAGTGGGAGAGAACAGCTGGCAAGGCCCACTTAATGGCGGATATCAGATGCCAGCCGGGCGATCGATCGCTGTCTGGGTTACTCCAACACCAGGTTCACAATTGAGGCAAGAGGTGGAGCACGGAGGGCCTAAGACGCGTGGGGAATCTACATACAAAACAAAGAGAGACAGGGCAACCCATTTTAGGTAATCACATCATATTACGTAAACAGTTTGCTCCCTGAGGCACTCAGGCAGAAACTCCGTCATACCGATTTGGAAATATTTAGCACATGTAACTAGGCTTGTCTACCTCTACCTAACCACTGTCTTGATTCATTACACTCTACGGAGTGCTCTTCTATAGAGCTAGGACAGAACATCTCTTTGTATACCATACCTGCCAAGACTGTAAGCAGTGATATAATCAGTCGGGCAAATTGTGGTCATAGGCTTGTGTTGCATCTGTGAAGGGGGCTCCGCACACCTACACTGAAGTGCTGGATTGAGAGATGACTAATGATTGCGGCTGCGGTGATGAAAAATGACGACCACAATACATACACATGTGATTCTCTCTGCAATAGATCTCAGTATAGCATCCTGGAATGCTAGATCGTAGTCAGTGTGCTCACCAAACGAACAACTGCAAAGCCGGATACAATACGAAAGCCAATCAAGACGGGCTGCAGTGGTGGCGCTGCCACTGCTTGTCCTCAACGTCGCACAGTACAAGCGAAGATTTCGTGGTGACGAAGGGAATCAGTGTGCAAGGAATAGAGCTGGTATCATGTATACAATATATGACTAGATAGAAGAATATACACGGATTGGTAAGACACTGCCAACCGAGCCTAACTTTTGTCCAATGCGACCAGGGGCTTCAGATGACGGAATAGGGCATATCTATAGTTTAGGCTTGGTCTGAGATTTCTTCAATATAGGGTCGAGCTTGGTGGCCTTCATCACGTCGCCCTTAATCTTCAGCTTTCCAGACATGAACAATCGCTGGGCATTGGCGTTGCCAGCAACAAGTTTACCGAAATCCTCGTCGGACAGCGCAAGGGTCACTGCGATTGGTACTCTGTTAGCCCGGGTGCTTATTATCTGCGAAGCGGCGCAAGGTCAACTTACCGCTGGGCTTGTTTCCCGTGCCGGTGCCCACGGCACCCTTCTCCTTCAGGTCGATGTGCCAGCTCTCCGTCTCACCAGCCTTGTTCTTCAATGTGAAGGCAAAGACGCCGTTGCCTTGCTTAATAGCATTTTTTCGCTCGGCATCGTCGCTGCTTAGGGCGTTGTGGATGGCGTCGAAGGCGGCCGACGAAGGGAACTTGGCTATCACCCTCAAGTCAGTCCTCGATTCATGCGTCGCGTCTGAACTAGTGGATTTCTGGAAGGAAACACACCATTCTGGAAACCCATGTCGATTAAAATTTCGTAAGATGCACCAGAATTTTTGTACAAGGTATTCGAAGACGTATGCTGTAGAAATGTGACAAGAATGGAAGGTTGCTGGTTCTTGTATGCTTCCACGAGGAAGTTGGTCGGATCGAGGTGTTAAGGTTTGAAGGCATGACGCGCGCGTGCATGTGAATTGAACCGAGGTCATTACCAAATGCACTCACGTGTGGGTCCAAGCTCCCCCAAGGTAGGCTTAGCGCCCTAGTTATCATGATCTCTCTCATATAAGCTAAGCCGTTTCTGGTGATACTACTCGTTCCATGTAAACCACATGCAAAATCAACACTATTTACATACGAGTATCTCTAAAGCTACCAAGGTGGTGGCTAAGTGCACATCAAGGTTCCATTTTAGTTGAGCAGGTGGATAGTAGGCATAAATCGGAAACAGCCAGTATCTATCACTAAAAGTCGGTGAATCGCAGAGCGGCCGCTAATGGTACTAATCATATTCTGTGTACGGTACGCCTGAAGTCTGAAATACTACCTAGTGCCAACGGTGAAGAGTTCGTAAGTCTTTGTCTGTGTTGGCTTTCCAAACAGCTAACTAGGATATGCGGGGTTAGTGAGCGGGGAGCAGACCATACCCCAATAGCTTCAATGTTCATCTTGCTGTACATAGGTCGATCATAGACCTATTACTAACATACTGGTACTCATATAAACTGGTGAAGCTCCATACATACCTATTGCGTTATGTACGTACCGACTGGGTGGACGGCTTTCATCTGCTAAATTCTTATCGCCGCTTACTTCCGCGTATACAGTGTACCGTTCGAGCAAAAGGTCCGCGAAATGTTTCATTTACAGCTGCTCGGACCGCCTTTCATCTCTTAAATTCCTCATTATTACCCGGAGCCTGGTTGCATTAGCGAGAGATTAGGGGCTAAAATAGGCACTTATAGGTTGTACCTCGTAGCCACGGGGGAGGGGCGGTGGTTCCTGGGGAAGCTTAGCCCTGTGCTAGGTACCTATTAGTCTTATAAAATGTCTTTAATATTCCGAGAACATATTGCTAGAAGTGTTGCCAATCACTGATATGAGACATCACTCTATCTACGGTTCAATTCCGTGACAGATCCGCGATGAAGACTATACGTAGCATAATGATTTCTTTCTTCATCTACAGTAATAATGGCCTCACTATTGCCTATACGTATATCCAGTTAATTAGCCCTGCTGCCAACAACCCTGAAGCATGCATGTATTTATTTTAGAGTTATATGTAGGTCAGTGTATCAGTACGTGTAAATAGCGCTTGCAGGGACCCCGCGTCAGTACTTCAGAGCTATTTGTGCCGCCTGCCCACTGTAAGCGCGGTAAGCCAACAGGTAAGACAGAACAGCCCACTCGCAGCACCCTTATCCATCAGTTCTTAAAAGTTAAAAATAAAAACACAGACTTTAATTCTGTGCATTCAATCATCTTCCGTTTACTTTCCTACACCATAGAGTGGGATCTCTTAATGGGATTGGCCTGCTTATCCCCTTGGGCTGCTCATAAAGTAGTGTACATGGCCTCGACCGACTGTCTCGGAGACATGGCGCCACCCTCCATCGGGCTCGATATTGACGTGCCCAGCCGATGTGTTCGATGGCGTTCGATGGGTTCATGATAGGCTCGGGATGCTCACGTCACGGCCTGTTGCCCCTTCAGACCCCTTCGATGGCTGGTTACACCGGCCCCAAGTCTGACGCAGAACCCGACGGGGATCTTGCTAGCTGTCAGCAGCCAAATGCTACCTACTGATTATACACTCCCTAGGTTAGGTATACTATGTACAGGACGCACGCTGCAGCTGCACAGCTATACTACGGTATGTACAGACTGACAATGACCAGCCAGGCCGCTGGGGCTACGACTCAGCGCACCGATGGCCTGTTTCTACAGTAGATGCCGAAATACCACGTGTGTGATGATACAGGTGACATGGCTCGGCAGCTCGTCCAGAGTTTGCCCCATCCATGCCAGTGCACCATATACCACAGATACTATATAGCATCTGGCCTGTGATGCCTGTGATGCCTGTGATCTTAGTATGGTAGGTACCTATACTGTCATATATCCATCCCTTGTTAAGCGCGCCGTCTCGTCTCCCACACGACGAGCAGCCGAGTGCTGTACATAGGTGTGAGCTACGCCGACAGGAAATCACCCCATGTCCCCCCAATAGCTACCTATGCTACTGTACGGCTCCCGTTTCTTTTCTTTCCCTTTGCGGCAGACTGGACAGGGCGCGGTCTCTCGGGATTTGGTCGCTCGCGCGCCCTGCCAACAAATCAAAATGGCCACCATGTTGACCCTTGTCATTGGCTGGGGAGAATGCACACCTCCTCTTTTCTTCAGCGACGCCGTTCGCCCCATCATCCCTCTTTCTATCGATTTGATCAATTCGATCAGATCAGAAGCCGGCCGCGCTGTCAGCACCAACGCACTCTTCCCATTGCCCCTTTGGTCGATAAATCCACAGGCCCGTCGCAATGATTCCCGTCGTGGGCAGTTTCTATAACCGGCTAACAGCACTTTAACTCTTTGAGAACTCTCGCCTTCACATCACTGGGTATTGTTAGTACGCCCCTCTCAGTTGCCTGTGCCATTATTCCGTCGGTGGGGTCCTCCCTTCAGCCTCGTCATCCCTAAGTCAACCGAATTCTTACCCAGAATGCAAGGCTCGAGGCTGTAGTCCTGGCCCTGCGATTGATTCTGTTCTAAGCTTACGCCGCCACCCGACTGTCATACTCGACCTCGATCATGGAAAAAGTAAGACGCACGCAGGGCTGTTGGACTTGCAAAAGTAAGTGCCTGGGCAAGCTCTCCCCCTAGGTATAAGTAGACCCACTCACCGTCGCGTGTGTTCAAGGGCGCAAGATCGGCTGCGATCGTGGGTATCCAGCTTGTAATAACTGCCTCCGAACCGGCAGAGAATGTCTGGGCTACGGCATCCGTCTCGCCTGGCCGGATCAGCCGGACGGCCGACGCAGAGGGAGTCGAATTCCAGACCAAGCAGTGCACTGCAGCCCACACAATACCACCGACTATGGAAAGCAGTTTCTAAACATGACCTATGAGGACCTCATGCACAACGGAAAGGGGCTGATGGTCCTCAACGAACTTTTACTTCTCAGCAGTCAACAGCGACCGGTGAGAAGTATGCCTATGCTCCCGGATATCCGTGAGAGAGAGTCACATCTTCTCACTTATTGTATGAATGCTTACAACACCCTCACTTCACTCTCCCACCAATACAGCTCTCTAACGTGTTATACAGATCGCGACAGGCTTTCGCCGATGATCTCGACAATCAACGTCAACAATGGATTCCGAGATGATCTGATCCCCATGGCCCTCTCGAGTGGTGGGAAGGCTTCCCGCGGTCTTCGGAATGCCATATTGGCCGTTTCCGCTTTCCACCTATGGGGCTCTGAGCAAGCCTTGACATACAAAGCCGAAGCAATCAGGTCGTTGTCTTCTTCATTATCAACCGAGTCATTCGGTACTACGGAAACGCAACTGGCGACCTCTATGATGCTTTGCGTATACAATGTATGATCCAGCCTTATGACTCACTAGTCTACACAGACTGACAGTTGGAAGGTGTTTGATGAAACTGAAGGTAACTGGAGCTTGCATCTCTATGGAGCTCAAAAGATCCTCCACCAACTAGCTAGTATACATGGTGGGTATTTGGCCTACGGATTTCTCTATACCTGGTTTTTATATCATGAAGTCCTTGGTGGCTTCAGTCAACCCCTTAAACAGTGGCCCCACGGCCCTGCGTCCCTACAGCTTCTAAGAGACGCTCACTTTGATACCACGAAGGTACGGTGACAGAGGTTCCCAATTGACGACTTTCCAAACTAATCACTCGACAGATCATCGGCTCTTTAGGGTGCTCCGTCGAAGTAATGGAGGTCATCAGCAACGTAAATCAATGGCGCGCCATGGAATACCATGAGAAGCATGGCACATTTCTCGGCCAAGGGAATTTTAACAAGGCAATCTCGTACAAGGAACTTGAAAATAAAATTTCTACGTTGGGCCAGCGGTTGGATCCAAAGCAAGCTGAACGTCTATCCCGGAGCGAGTGCATAAGAACTTTGGCTACGGCTGAGCTATACCGAATCGCTGCCTTTCTCTATCTGTATAGAATCGGTAGTGCTGAAGCATCACAGGACATTAAATCAGCATATGTACAACAAGCCTTGCAGATTCTTGGCGGCTTAAAAGTCTGCACAAGCCCTTGGCCACTTTTTGTCATCGCCTGTGAGACTGAAAGTGATGATCAGAGAATCAGTATACTACGAACACTTGATGGTATGGACGAGGAAAGGCATATTGGAAACGTATTCGTCTTGAGACATATCATCGAATCGTTTTGGAAACAGCAAGATCTTCAGGCAGACTCTGGCAGAGCTGGTTCCTTAAAGTGGTGGGATACCATTGATCTCAATTTAAATGCGCCCTGGTTCATCTAGGAGGTTCACCGGTGATGACGGATATGGCTGATACTCTCACAATTTTCCCACCTACTCTTTCCATCGACGCGAGATCGCTGGCTTACTTGGACATCTCCGTCACATGTTTGTCTGCTTTTGGGTTGACTAGTAAACTCAGCAAGTCGGGCCGGGCGTAATGCCCAACTACGTCGATGAATGCCTTGGGGTAATCAATGTCGCGCAGGTCGACATCAGCGGTCAGGATCCCTTCGTCACCATCACCCAGTGGCGCACACAGCGGCTTGCCATCGGGTCCGAAGATCATAGAGAATCCACCGCCGGGCTACAATAGTGGTTAGGCATTAGCCTCGACGCGAGTGAGCGGTAACAAGATGAGAATCTTACCGTTTTTGTGACAGGGTTACCAGTGAGATTGGTTTTCTCTAGGTTCTTCTCTGTGAGGATTTGTGATGCAACCAAAACAAAGCATTGGCCTTCAATTGCCATGAACTGCGAAGCCCGGTAACTCGCCTCACCAGTCTCATGGTACAGCCATGCTATCTTCTTGGGATCTGGCATCTCGAACTCCGGCGGCCAACTAGATGTCCGATCAGGTATCGGTACAAATTGGCGATGGAGGGTCTTACCTTGCCACATGAATCTGCACTCCCTGCGAATACTCATAATATCGAAGTAGGGGCTGTAAATGCTCCCAACAGTTCAATGCTCCGATCTTGCCGAACTGTGACGGGACTACGCATTTGAGAGATTCAGCCTGTCCCTCTCCCCAAATTGTACGCTCTATATGAGTAGGCTTAATCTTTCGGCGATGATGGACGATTTCTCCTTCAGGGGAGATGAATGATTGTGCCATATACAGGCTCGCTCCATCCCGTTCGCTATATCCGAGGACAACGAACATGCCTGCTTCCTTTACAGCAGTCTGAATGCGTCGCATCTGAGCTGAATCACGCTGCATGGAATTTGCCATATACTCATGAATGATGTGGGTGTTCTCAATGACACTTGAGGTCCACATGGACCTAGATGAGAGGCAAGTCGGCGTTAGCTCCAGACACCAAAGGTGATGATCGATTGCTTCTCACCATGGATAACCTGGGATCCAGACCTCGGGAAACCCAAGGACATGCACACCATCCTTACTGGCGTCCTGGATCAACGTGATGGTCTTATCAACGCTTCCGTCGAGATCGAACCAAACAGGTTCTGCTTGCACTGCTCCGACGCGAACCATTGTGGTTATGAATGTGGATGAAAATGGATTATGTGATATCACAGAGTAGTGTGCTGTGGGAGTGATGGTGGATTACTTTGAATGCAACCCTCGAAATTGGTACCGAGGGCTTCATACCCGCAGCGATATTTATATACCGCTGCTCGGTGTATGTTCATGCGGGGTTTCGACGAGCAGTCGAATGTTTGAGCCATGCACAAATGCTTCATGTTGGTCATAAAGTCATGTACTGGTGCGCATTCCCCGCAGTCGTTTAATAATAGTGGCAGTTCGTATCACTCGAACTTTGTTATGGCCTGCTTTTGTAACGGGTAACATCAATAGACCTACAGAAACTATCAATATTGGGTATAGCCCCCAAGGATAGCATCAAGGGAGGAAACGCGATCGCAGAGTCTTTCCAGTTTTTAAGACATCAATGTCTTAGCTCAAACTAATAGCTCCCTTACATCCATCGCCTCCGCACGTCTCCAGGCACCTACTTTGCCATGTACAAAAAAGGCTTTAAGTTGCCGGGATCGTGGCATGTCGCGGGGTTTGAACTTGCCCATCTCAATCCAACATTCCCCAACTCGAATCCCTTCACAGTTCCCACAGTTCCCACAATTCACATGCGATGCTACTCCGGCGATATTGCCCGTCTGCAGGAGCGACACCGAGGCACATACGGCGGCTGGTGCTGCGGCCTTATCTTGCAACCACCGATCTCGACTGTTTGTCCCGCCCGTGTTAGGAATGTATTAAGTCATTCAATTACCAGCAAACTCCAGTGTGATTGGGCTAGTTCACCGAATACAGGGTGCGGCATCAACGGTGATGTAGGACTCGTACAATAGTCCCTCACATTCCTTGTGTCTCCTCTCCTCACGGTGCTTATTTGCTACTGTGTGCATCATGCCAAGAAGATCATGTCTTGCGAGTTTGCTCTAGACTAAGCTTTTTCTTGTTCCAGAACATCAGGTAGTTTGTCTTGGTAGTTACGCACGTACATGATAACACAAGGAAGGACACTCCGGGACAAGCAGATATAGATTTGATATGAAGAGCATTAGTCTTATCGTACAAAGTTTGCTTTGCTTTCCTTTCCGGAAAAGAGGCGGTGAATCTATCTAATCGGGACATGGATCATCAGACATGCTACGCTATCGTAACACGTAACCAGGTTTGAGCGCGGCCGGTTCCTAATCAACGCAGGGTCAGCAGCGAGCGCATTGTAGGACACGGTAGATATGACGAGAACTAATGGCCAAGCCGTCATCAGAGGGGGGAAAATCGATCGCGGTTGGCCAGATTATGTAGAAAACTTTATTTTGCTCTCACCTAACGTAATCTGCTCTTGATTGTCAGTTTCTGAATAGACCATCAACCTGATAACTCCAAAAGTCTGCGTTCCATTCTTTAACAGAGTGCTTGCTACGAGGGGGGATTTCCTTTTTTTCGTAGATCTGCGTCAATACAGCACTGTGAGGTCAACCATCCACACCTCCCTTACTGATTTGGTAGCTTGGGCTGGGCCACGATGGAGTCCCTGAGGAGATCATTATCAGCCGTGTCGGCAGCTTCAGCGGGAGAAGGAAAACTGCAACCTCGCCTATCTAGGCTAACGATGGTTGCGTTGACATTCGCGATCCTCAAGTTAGTCCCTTGGTGTCACTCTCAAGAGCTAACATAATCCCAAATGGCTCACTAACTGCATCGGATCAGCACCTGGATAGCACTTGCCGGATCGATTGGAATCGTCCTACCATCGGGCGGCTCGGTTTCCTTCCTGTACGGCTTCATCTTCTGCGTCCTGTGCAACTTCGCACTGGCAGCTAGTCTCGGGGAGCTTGCCGCGATATGGCCGACGGCTGGGGGACAGTATCACTTCGTGTATGCTCTGTGTACGGAAAGATGGAGGAAATCCATGGTGCGGGCTCTCGTCCTGTCGGGTTTACTATGCGAGTCTGGGTTTGGTGACTGATAGCCGCTTTGTAGAGCTTCTGGGTTGGCTGGACCAATATCGCGGGATGGCTCACGTTGGTGACAACGGAGGGATTCTTTTGCGGTGAGGAACAGTGCGTGCAAGTCCTCTTGTGTCTGTCTGTTGGCTGACGATGACTATTACCTACAGCGCAATTTATACAAGCAGCGGCTGTCCTCGCTTCGAACGGAACATACCAAATAAAGCAATGGGCGACATATCTGATCTTCCTCGCCGTCCTCACCTTCACAACCGGGGCCAACATATGGGGGAATAGGATCCTAGGGCGCTGGAACGACGCGGCGCTATACTGGTCTATCCTCGCCGTCATCGTCATCAGCATCGTCATCCTCGCGACATCGGACAAGAACGACGCGCGCTTCGTGTTCACAGACTTCCAGAACGAGACGGGGTGGTCGGATGGGCTGGCGTGGATACTGGGATTACTGCAGTCTGCGCTCTCGCTCATCGGTTTTGACGCGGCGCTGCACATGACGGAGGAGATGCCGACGCCGGCCACCGATGCGCCGCGCGCCATCATCTACGCCGTGGCCGTGGGCGGTGTGACGTGAGTTGGGTCGCTATACATATGCATTCGCGGACGTACGCTTGCGGCACAGGTCGGCTAACAATGCGGCGGCGAGATTAGCGGGACGGCCTTCATCCTTGTTATCCTCTTCTGCATTACGGATCCCGAGACCGTGCTGAGCACGCCGACGAAGATGCCCATTGCCGAGCTCATCTTCCAGGCGACTGGAAGCCGTGCAGCCGCCACGATTTTGACACTCGCGCTCGCGGTCTGCTTTGTCAATGGCACGAACGGATGTATCACGAGCACCAGTAGGCTGTAAGTAGTATGCTCATGTCAATTTCTCTCTGTTTTGTTGGGTCTTCAGGGGGTTTGGGGGCGGGACGCGGGGGGCAGTGTCGAGCCTCCTTTAGCAATGACTGACGCTGAGCATCGCAGGCTATATGCCATGGCCCGGGACAAAGGTGTCGTTTACCACGACTAGTAAGTAGATTCACTCTGAAGTCTTTGATTGTGTCTTGTGCTAGAGCTACCTGTCAACTAGCTTCACCCATATCAACCCTGGTCTCGATGTGCCTGTTCGGACAATAGTGTTCACCTGGGTATTCAACGCCCTCTTCGGGCTGCTTTATCTCGGCCCTTCGGTCGCGTTCGGAGCCTATGCCTCCAGTACCACGATATTCCTCAACGTGTCCTACGTATTCCCTGTCGTCGTGCTGCTTATCCGCGGCCGCGCTGTCCTCAAACCGTGGCAGTCGGAGAACACGTTTTTCGCACTCGGGAAATTCGGTTGGGTCATCAACGTGGTAGCAGCGATATTCGTGATCGTCACGTCCGTGGTTAGTCCTCCCGTCGCACTTTTGCCCTAGGATCGATATAAGCGCGAAAGAAGCTCACTCTTACTTCTTTAGTTCTTCACGTTCCCTAGCACGCTTCCCGCCACGAGTAATAATATGAGTAAGGACCCCCTTCCCTCAAAGAGTTGCTTTGAGAGTCGCAAATCTGACACAGAATAGATTATGTCACTGTCGTGATAGGAATCTTCCTATTGCTGATTGGAACTTACTGGGCCGCGTATGGCCAGAGGTTCGAAGGACCGGTGAGTGGCCCCCAAAGCTACGAAGACTTGGCTACACTCGCTTACGATAGCGCCAATTGTAGAAATTTGACGTGATCATGGGCCAACCGCACATAAATGAAAATGCACCCATCCCCTCGAAAGAAGGTTCTTCTATGGGTTCCGACGAGAAAACTCAGCAAGACGTTTGACCACGCTTTTGGCAGGTCGCTTCTCGTACTACACCACCTTGACAGATTCGATGATTAGGTATCCTTGTACTAGAGGTGCGATTCCTCCGGACGCAAGCCTTGGGTCCATCCTCTTGGCCAGTTATTTCTTTCCGCGAAATCTACTATATTGCGTCGGTTTGTTATTCTCCGGTAACAGGATAGTAACGACAGCCGGATTGGATTCCCTCGCTCGTCAATAAAAAACACCTCTCCTAGGTTGAATAGAAATGTAGAGACAGCCCCCGTTCATAGAGTAATAGATAGAACTTGCAATGCGATAATGCACCAACCACATACAAGTTAAAGCCGATGATTTCCGTGCAGACGTGCAGACTTTTACACGAGAGGCAAATCCAGAATCTACGAATCTATCAACCTACATATATATAAAATTGATAACATGATGAAGTGTGGCTAGCATTTTAACGGATGCACCGCCACAGACAAAAACCCCGAATTCCCGAAGCAAGCCGGCCGCTGTTCGATAGCAGGCAGGAAGCAGGTAGCGCGAAAGAATAAGCCCGTGACAAGCTCCGTTGCAGCGGTTGACGCAGTCTAAACTGTATTTCTAAGCAAAAGTCGAGGTGTGGGTGGATGCAGCCGGCAACGGTTTCTCAATTCTCTAGCGCCCCACGCGCGCATCTCTACACTAGGTACGACGAGACCGGCCTTGAAATTCTCGACAGTAGACGGGGTAAGGGAGAAAAGAAATCTTCAAGTCTACAGTACGGATGGTTTCTTCATCAAAACTCAGACATCAACCCACCTCCAAGTCTTAAATCCGGCTCTCCACTCGCGGGCGGGATACCACATGGACCCCAAGCAGACGAAACTACGACATTACCTATTTTTATAGCCAAGATTTAGTCAAGAGAAACCCGAGCGTGGGTGTTTCTGGGATATTCTCCAAGGCCGAGTTACAGCAAAGAGAAATTGCGTGCTCTGTCTAGTACTAATCGCATAACCAGCCCACATCCAGTACCCCTACCATACCTCCCATTCGCAACGATGTTCATGGGACCCTGAACAGCCGTGGGGGTTAGTCTTGCGTGAGGAACTCGTGGGAGTATGCAGAGTTAAACGGCGACGCGGGTAAATATCAGGTGAAGCCGGCGCCAACCGCGTCTGACGATCGTCAGGCCTATAAGGTGACGCCTCTGCTGTCTCTCTATTTACTCTATCGGCACACCGAAACAGGGCATCCATCGTACATTCGTTTGGGAAGCAGCCAAGGGCGTTCATAACGCAGTAATCACAATCACGCTGGTTGGCTGAAAGAATAACCCTAATTCAGTCCTTGGACTATCGAGCAATCCCTCTTTTGCGTCCGCTTTTCCTAATTAGGAGATCCAAGTACGGATATCGCAGTGGTGATACCGGCTCTTCCCGTGAACGCCGCCCATATTACTTCATTCGTTTCATTTACGATATACCTGACTAGTTTACCAAACATCTCGTAGCCCGGCATGGGCCTCTTGTACGTTCACTTATTTCGATGATGAGGCAGTTCCTTCGCTAACCGCGGCTTATAGAGCATTGGGCACTGCCCTTGATTGGCCAGATGCGCAGAAGCATGCGCAACAAGTGAGGGAATGGGGTATCAAGGTAGCAATACTATGCCTTTGACGGCGCCCCATTTGCTAGGACTTAAGGCTGACTTGGGGGTAGCAATTGCTGGAAATATGGAATAAAGCAAAGCACAAGGAACGAGATGCCATGCTCTGGGGCGATGAGGTGATTGACGCCATGCTCCTTTGGGGCGAACTGTACATCTAACTCACTCGCCGATAGGTCGAATACCTTGTTGTTCGGTATACTGATAACGCGCCGAACGTGCTGCTGTCTCTTCGGCAGGCTGACATCCTGAAAGCACTCGCTGCGGACGAGGCGTTGTCCGCTCAGGGTGGGGGTGTCCCCGATCTCCAGGATGTTAAGCCGCAGAACTCAAATCCTCTGCCGGTGTTCCACCCGGAGTTTGGTAGATTCATGCTGGAGGCGACTCCCGGTAAACCATGGGGGATTGGCTTCAAAGAGCTGTTAGAAGTTGAGTCTGACATGAAGACAAGGTAACTCTTACTCCACGTAAACATACTATTAGGCCAATGCTGAACCTAGCTCAGGAGAAAGATCGCCAAAGAGCATATGGATAGTGAAGAATACCCTATCACGCTGACAACTTTCCCCCGTCTTGGTTCACCTGGAGTATTCACCGATCCGTACTACCCCCCTTCAGGACCGAAACTTCGTTCCCAATTTGTCCCAGATGAGGTTGCCAATCCTCACATCCGCTTTCCTACCCTGGCTGCTAATATTCGATGGCGCCGCGGAAGAAAAGTGCAGGTAAATGTCCCCATTTTTCATGATGAGAAAACACCGAATCCATGGAAGGACCCCACGGTCAACTATGATCTTCATAATTGGCCGGAGGATGACGATGTGAGAAATGGGGCAGCTCCAGATAACTTCATCCACATGGACGCCATGGTCTTCGGTATGGGAAGTTGTTGTCTGCAGATTACATTCCAGGCGATGAACATCACAGAAGGTAGAAAGATGTATGATCAATTGTGTCCACTTGGTCCAATTATGCTTGCTTTGACGGCTGCTACGCCGATATACAAAGGTTTCTTAGCAGATACAGACGTTCGCTGGAACCAAATCAGCCGGGCCGTTGATGACCGGACAGCTGAAGAGTTGGGAGAAAAAGTGAGTGAAATCTCAACACGCAATCTCGATATTCACTAGCTGACATTCACCAGCCCCTGAAAAAGAGTCGCTGGCGGATCCCCAAGTCTCGCTACGCATCTAACTCGACTTATATCAGCACTGATCCACGTCTTCGGCCGGAGTATTTTGACCCTAACCTAATCATTGATGAATCCATCAAGGCACAGCTCCTGGAGGGCGGGATGGACGACTTGTTAGCTACCCATTTTGCGCATTTATTTATCCGCGATCCTATCGTTATCTTCAACGAAGACTTGAAGGAGCTGGATTTGACCAAGGCCGACCACTTTGAGAACTTGCAAAGCACCAACTGGCAGCATATGCGATTCAAGCCTCCCCCGGCAGGGTCGGACATTGGCTGGCGTGTTGAGTTCCGGCCTATGGAGATTCAGATCACAGACTTTGAGAACGCCGCTTTCTCTGTATTTTTGGTATTGATCACACGGGCCATCCTAAGTTTTGACCTGAACTTTTACATCCCCATTGTCAAGGTCGATGAAAACATGGAGACGGCGCACGCGCGAGATGCCGTGTTAGAGAAGAAGTTTTACTTCCGAAAAAACCCGTTCCCCAACCGAACTCCTCGGAGTGCCGTGGGATCAAATTCGAACTCGCCGACGACCAGCCGACCGGCGAGTCCCGTGAGCCCCGTCGAGGACGAGTACGCGCTGATGACTGTCGATGAGGTGATCAATGGGTCCAAGTCCGAGGAGCACGACTTCCCCGGCCTCATCCCCATCGTTGAGAGCTACCTTGACTCCGTTAACGTGGACGTGCAAACCCGCTGCGAGCTCTCCACGTATCTTGATCTCATTCGCAAGCGAGCGAGCGGCGAGCTGTGGACAGCAGCGAAATGGATCCGGCACTTCGTTGCTAAACATCCTGTGTACAAACGTGACAGCGTCGTTGACGATGAGATTACCAAGGACCTAGTGAGCGCCGTCATCGATATTGGAGAGCGCGAGCAGGCCAGCAAGGGCTGGAAGGGCCTTGACGTGCCTGACCTCGCGCATCTCCTCGGACACTTTAGGGGAGGCTGCGGAAGCAATGGTGTCAAGCGGTCTTCAGACGAGATCAACTGAATCACTCAGCTTACTGACTTGGCATTCAGTATAAGAAAGCTGGGCTGGCTGGGAAACGCAGCGTTACCGCGTAACAATCCCCTATTTGTGGCGTTTGCTAGTCCGTGAATTGACGGTACATGCGAGTGACACAACGCCTTTTAGGCTTCTTTTTTTTGCAATCCCTGGCTTCTGCTCTTCCCACTTTTTTACGGTTTACACTACTAGTCAGTTGTCTGCAAAGCTACCTTTTAAGACACCCACCATAGATGCGCTAGAACAGAAAGCGTTTATATATTTAGACTACCTACTTACTTTTGTCTTTCAAACTATAGTCCAGTGATATGTCTTGAGTGATGATAGCGCTCTGGTTTACTAGTTGGGTTCTTATATGATGGTAGCAGAGGCACAAGTACGCACTGCCTCATCAATAATCTACTGTCTGGTAATTTACCTAGGTTGTCAGCCCAAAATAATGATTAATCATTGCCGAGTTTAAACCGATCCGTCCACCCGGGTTAAACACCTCTTCCTCCATGCAAAAATCGTTCGATTGGGCTGTGATGGGCTCGGCCGGACTCTCTCTTTGCTTCCCCCCCGTGTGTGTAATAGGCCGTCTGTCACTTGTGGCTTGAGGCGTGAGCACACCTCCTTTCCCATAACAGCTAGTGAAAGGTGAGGGCTACGAATCGTAAACGCTGCTACTAGCTAGCATCCCTATGTGCATGGTATCACTTTCGTTCCTACCTGTAGCTGAGATATATGCCTACCAACTACCGATATACGATATAATCAGATTTAGCGCAAGTGGGTTGGGACTTTTGCCAATCGCTAATCGTTGAGTCAGAACTATCCTGGAACGATGCGGTGCCTGGAAATGCATAGCTCGTGTTACCTGCCTGTACCGTGCTTATAGCATAGACGACAAAACTAGATGCTTCGAGGACTTCAATGCGTAGCATCTCGGCGCACTAGAGTATTCGAGACGAATGTTAGTGGGTATTTAGCATCTTTCTCGATATTTATAACCCATAGGAACGCGATCCGTTCTGGACTAATTCATGCAAGCTGCACCTGCTTTCACTTCGCCGTTGACTCGGCTCGCGAAGGAGCGCTTAAATAGTTCGATGATAGTACGACTATTATGTACTCCTTGGTATACCTACTACATATGGCACAGGCATCAAGCATCAAGCATCAAGCATCAAGCATCAAGCATCAAGCCCGACCCAGCCCGACTGTTCGCGAAGCGTAAGGGTCCGACTATGCTTCACGCACAGCTGATGGCAAGTATCTATACTAAAAGCCAGACATGCATGTACACCGTGCCATCTCCCATGCGCCCGACTGTTCTGAACAGACATCACATCGTGCATATGCAGGGATGTGAATCGGCAGGCAGGCACAGGCACCAGAGAGCCGGTGAGCCTATCGCAGCACGCCCTCGAGGCCTTGTCCCAGAAGACTCGCGGGCACGGTGCGCCATCGCATGACCCCCAACATATCGATCGCAAGCTTCCCCGGCGGCGGCGCCCTCCCACCCAGGATGGCGGGACCATGTAATTACTCGATGCGGTAAATGCCTGGTCGGTCCGTGTACGGGATACTGTACGGTCAGTCCCAACGGTATATAATCGCGACAGGACCATGTCACCGAGAAAGACTGAGCAGTGATCTGATCTCAAATTCAAGGTGTGGGGGCTCTCTGCGATCTTCGGACACATGTTTGGGTGGATATAGATGGCTTTTTGGAGAGAGACATACATCTCAGCTACGATGCTTACAATCCAGTCCACCAAGTGATCGCTATGAGCGGGACCAGCCGCGCGGGAGAAGCAAAAATTGAGGAACCTCATTCTAGAAACATCAAAAGTACAGCAGGTACAGTGTAGTCAGGTTGGTAACTTGGTTCACGGTGAAAAAAATTGGAACGGTTCGATCCACGGATAGGCGTAACCAGCCAGCAGGGTTAATGAGTACGGGAGACCCTCTCTAACCGCAGCGGCAGAAACGCCACGCATTAGCACGTCTTCGTGCTGACAACGACAACTACTAACATGCTTGCTCTAACGATATTGTACATGACGAGATAAGACATACACTACTCCCGTTCTGGACGCGGAATGAATAAGAGACAAGAAGGGCAGAAGGAAATAAGCCACGTCTCGGTCCCGGAATCAAAGACGTAACCGTGAGGTCTCACCCGCGTATGCGTGTGATCGATCTTGCAGAGAGAGTAAGATAGGCACTTCGGTATATGTAGCTAAATCAGCCCGCCAAGGTCCACGTGCGTATACATACGAATGGTGATAAGGACTGACGACCATGAGACAACCCGGAACCATTCCGGCTGATTGTTTCTATCTATACAGTATATGTACCTTGGGTATTTATAGCAAAGAAATTTGTTTTTCCCTCTCTTCGCTTCGCAAAAATCTCCGCTAGCTTCTTTTCGTTTCCTCATGGCTAGTACAAACATGAAACAAGTCAGCTAGGCGACGCACGAGGTTATGAGGGTATACCTACTTCCCCGACAGGGGCACACCATAAGCCCGGATGTGACGGAATAGCGAGGGATCGCGGCAGGATGAGCATTATTGATATGCGCGGTCTACTATCAATGCTAGCTGATCTAGACGATTCCGGCTGTCTTACTCCCCCTGTTTGAAGGTAAACGCCGTACGATGCAATCGAGCGTATCTACGTGGTGTGATAGGATGCATACAAAGATTCTTAGATGTCACATGAAATCCGGCTTCAAACACAGCTTCAGCATAGTAGGACTTCGCGTTTACTAATAAAATCTAATGCGATACTCTACACACATATCTAGGTAATAGTGATGGAGATATTACAGCCGACAGTAATGCCACTCGAGGCTAACGACTCTTTAGGCGCTGCCTAGACTACTTCTCATTCCACATCTCATGGAGTTGCTCTAGGACCGGCCGTTCACAATGCCCCATGCGCGTGCGCGAGTCAGGCGCCTACAGTAGCCAATGACCAATCCACCCAAAAACGTCTGATCTCAATTATACCGTACCTATCTGGTGATAGATCGCACGCACTATATCGTGGCGAGACTGCAAGGGCGCAAACCGGTGTGAAGATGTTTGAGATCTCGATAATCGCCCCGCTACATCTACTTGGCTTATGCGTATACTACCATAGTTACTACTGTTAACTAATTTCTAGCCCTAAGGACTTGGGATCTCTCGGCCAATGGGTGGAACGCCATGGGGTGAACTGGGAAATGCTTCCGTATGGTGTTAGTAGCGTATGTACTTCGTTATTTCTGAGCTTGCGTGAGAGGTGACGTCGATGTACTTTATATCAAACACAACTGTACTACGGATCTATGCTAGTAGTATCTAGTTATCGCCATTCCTTCAAAGGTCATGATGCGATAGTGTGCAGTCTTCATTCAGTATTTCTCAAGTTTCAACAGTTCCGCACATAGTATCTGTTGATATCAAATTCGTGTTAAACGAGAGCACTAGGAGAGTGATATGATTGGAGAAGCATGCAATGGAACTCCATGTACGCTAGCTTCATGTAAGACAAGAGAAAAGAGGCAGGTATTCTCTTCATCACTAGTTAAGGATCCAATGCGCAATACGCAATATGCAATGTTGACACGACATCTGCCCATCATGAAACCCATCTCAGATCAGATGATCGTCCACGTTAGCCCTCCTCTCAGCAAGATTTCAAACGGCGTCGCTAGTAATCACTAGTAGCCAAGGAAAGGTTCAATGCGGAGTATGAAAGAGGCGTTGCCAGACTTCAGGTCTAGACGTATCTAGCTCCAATATGGTAAAATGCTTAACTAAAAAAAGAGCATAAAACTAGTCTGAACTTTCCGGCCCACGAGGCTTTCTGGTCTTGTGTATAACTTCGTCCATAGTTAGACCGGAATGACCGGTTTCCAAGTCATGCCATCGTCAGCTTCTTCTACGAAACTTAGCGTCGGGTGGGAGTGGAGAAAGGCGGAGAACGAAATCTATTGAATGACAAGATCGACGATGCAAGTTCGATTCAGATTTGTACTAGGCTACTGCCCTGCAGCGCGAACTCTAACTTCCCACTAGGTTGGTCGTCCAGCCTCAAACCCAACGATATCAGGAGTCGCGAGATCTTGCCAGCGTCTATGGTGCGTACAAAACCAATCACATGAAAGGCCAAGGCAGTTGGTAAATGAAATTATTATGTAATGGAGTCCCATTGATTCTTCGGGGCACACGAGTTTACAAGTGGTCACGGAGGCGAAGGCACAACAGGCTACAATAGTCATGAATTGAGTCCAACATGAATGGAATGAGCAAACTCGACGGGGAGGGAGCTGAAGAATTGCCAAAACTCAGACCACGATGGTCAGAGACATAATAGTTGCTGAGGCGTACGCCGTTCGGCGATCACTCGGCAGTAGCCGAGGAACTATCATGTCTTTCGATCCTGATTAACCTGACGAGCTAAAGTATGCCTGTGGGATGACGCTGAGTCTGTGCTTCTGATCGGGTGGTCAAAGGAGGCACCACGTGGCCCTCAAGTACGTTAAGCAATGCAAACGCCCTTCTTTTAGAGACATGCGCGCATTGATTTGTCTCAAACATGACTTCAAAAACAGATAGATAGATAGATATGGGGTCGGCGTTGAGATAGTCACACTTTAGATAGTACCGGTAGATGAAATTGGTAGATACACAAGGCTAAGACATAGCCGCTCTTGTGGGCGGTGATCTCAGACACCGATGGCGGGCGATGGCATCGATTGTACGTGGGGCCATGAACACCCGTCAGCCGGAGGAAGTTGGAGGCGAGCCGTCGGTTTAAGACATTGCCTATGGCTGGCAGGCCGTAGCGAGTTTGGCTTACTATGAAGGGAGTAGCGATGTTGGCTGATATTCCCTTTCCGCCGACTCTCAACCCATGGTGAAGACCAGGTCTTGGCTGCTGGCCGTGGGTGCATAGAGCCGCGCGCGGATGCGTATTCTGTCATCATGAAATCAGAACAAAGCGACATCTATTTAAACTCGGACCTTGCCAACGCTGTCGCATTATTCGGAGAAAAGAGATTAGCGTAGGCAGATACGGGTCTCATGCATACCACGGCGTGTGTGGCGACCCTATAGTCGTTCCAACGCGTACAAGTTCTGCGACATGGTACAAACGATGGCTGATTGCCGACTGTATCTCCGTAGCCGGGGTACTGCCGGGGTTTTGCGGGAGTGGTGATGACATATGGCACGGGGATAAATAAATCACATTTCGTTGAGTGTCTCAAGGAAAGACAAGAAAAGGAGACTTCCAGGAAGTAAGATTGCAGCCAACTAGGCAGGTACTTTAGGCATCTTCAAGGGGGTCGGAGTGGAAAAGTCATGCAAGCTTCTTTGCCTACCCTTAATCTTTTTTTTTGCTTTTGTGCAGATCTGATGCTGGGATGATCTGACATTGTTGGCGCGAAGGCCCTCTAGAGTTGCACACTAACGGCCACGACAATAGACTCTGGACATGCAAGATGGCGCCAACTGCACCCCAGGCTTGACTACTGCGATTCCTCCCTTGTAGACTCCAGACCCGATAAACCTGGCCAGGGTTGTAGCCATGGCATATCAAGCATTGCCAGGCTTGCCATGTGGCAGCGGTAAGTCTATCAGTGATGTACATAGGTACCGTAGCCATGACTGGTTGGCCTTGAGCCGCACATCGTCGGGGGCCATGACTAGCGCTTCGATCCTCAATGTCTCGCACAGCGGGCACATGAAGTTGGTATTTTCTTTTGCCAATCCTTCTGCTCTAAGAAGAGGAGCAATCAGGGGTTCGGGGTGTGCATGTGGTGCGCCCATCGGATGAGGCGCCTTTATCAAAAATCGCAGCAGTAACGTTGTTCCATACGGGCCATCGTCGCACCGACTTGATAGAAAAAAAGATGGAAGATCGGGACACAGGTAAGATTTCGTTGCAGGTGCAAGCCCATCAATTCGATCAATCATTCTGATTTGCGGCGGGCCCCAGAGCTGAGGTACTTGTTGCTGACGGCAGACCGCAGCCTCCCATCCAAGTCGCATCCCGTTTCATTGAGAGTGGCCAGAAGCGTACACAAGTGTACAGGAGTTGTCTGGTGGTGCATGGGGTCATCATGCAGCTTCCCGCCGGCTCTCGGTCGGCGTCATGAATATCACCACCTAAATCTCATTCTTGTTAAACACCTCAAGTGATCTCACAGGGAGATGATATAGGTAACATATAACGAGATGGATCTCATATGCCAGATTGGAATGAGGTGTCGGGTAGGCTTACCTCTATCCTCTTGAATGAAGCCGACGAGGAGAGGGTGAGCGGTATAGAATATGATAGTATCATAGTAACAACCTGTCTTGTGAAACCGTGTAGCTCGGAGAGCATGCCTTTCCAGGCCTTCATTCCATGTCTTGTTTGTGATTTACCCGGTCGGAATGTGTGTATATGTGTGTGTGACAGCTCAAGCCCCCTTATTCAGCTTCTAGCCTTATCTATACGTCATTGTCCTGGCCATTGGAGGCCCCCTTCGTTACAAGCGCTGTTATAGTTGGGCCGCAACGGTGTGAATACACAAGGCTCAGGGTGGCTAGCACGTATCTAGAGAAAAGAGGCAGAGATGAACCCAACACGTACATAGGTACGCATGCACTGCGCTGGCGCATACGGTCCTGTTACATGGGTGCTGCTCATTGAAGGGCACAGCATCAGTCGCGAGGTGAGACTGAGTGCCAGCTTCATCGAGGTACGTCCGTACGGGAAGCCTGCGTCAGCCACCGGGCGGCCAAAGCCCAGGCGTAGGTAAGACAAACGCAACCGGGAGAGGGAAAGGGGTCTCGGCCCCACGGCCTAGTCCAGCACCCGATCCCGTTTTTTCTCTGACCGGTCTCATCTAGCTGGCGTCCGTTCTAAGCAGGGCCTAGGCGAAGCTGTCCGTGCCCTCTTCACTTGTGTGCGTGCTTGTAGCACCACCAACTTGACAATAACTCGAGCACATGTCGTTTATCTGACAGCTCACGTCGTATGGCATGGGCTCTTGAAAAAGCACACTTCCCGCGTGGTGCTGTGCAACACCCACAATATCTGCATAGCCCTCTCAATGCCCATGCTAATAGTGCCATTGTCGTGAGTAGGATCTGAGTGTTTATTGCGTCGGCATATCGTAGATCGGGCAGGCGGGATGTAATCTTCCCCTCCTTTACGGGAAGTCCTCCACAGCTTGACTCGAGTTGGGTGTTTGTGTGTGTGCTCACGATCACCTAGTGCTGGGTCGACGAATCGCGACTGAGTCACGGAGCTGTCCGAGCTACAAGGATGGTAAGCTATTCGAGCTAGGACGGGTTTCCGTTCATTCCTCGGTCGGATGAGTGGTTGAGATTGCGCTCTAACTACCTAGCCTACCTCTACATACCCCGTGCGGGACTAGAAATAGGCTACAAACGAATGACCAATGAGTATCGACCATCTTAAACATCCCATGAGAGTCACTAGCTAGTGAATATTGAAACGGTAGTATTCTATCTGGGGCAAGCGATGGGGTTTCTTGTGCAAGTGAGACGTAGATGCATTTTTGGAATACGTATTCAGAGCGCCGCCCACGTTCCTCGGCGAGAAAGGCCGCCATCTATGCCATGCAATGATCTGTCAACCCGCGCAAAACTTCATGCAAACATTTGAAACGCGAAAAGGAAATCGGCTTCCTACACCCTCATGACTGATTGATCCACCCTCGACCGGGAAAGTAAAATAAGTAAATGAATAAAAAAGAATAATGGCCAATACACTATCTCGCCCCGACCATATGCCTGTCTCTAACGTAACAGAGATGACCAAAAAAACTCCAGGGAACCAAGCGCCGACTGATGCTGTGATCCAATGTGCCCAAACCCTTTTGCCCACGTGAGGGTATATACAATGAGACCCGGTAATATCAAAACAAAACGAGAGTCCATCAGCGTGCGAGGTGTTTTGATATGAATTATATATAGATTTTTATCGTAAACGATGCAAGTGCCCTTGTCAATGTCGGGGCTGAACCGTAGTTGTGAATTTTGCTATGATTTGTCCAAACCCAAGGATCGTGGGGACGGTGATGATTTCGGGTCGACTGGAAAAATTATGGTCTCTCTTCTACAGCTTTCGGACGGATAGATCGTTGTTCCATTTGTCGTTTGCGCTCAAGCTTGGCGTAGTGCAACCCGCACGCGTTACATAGTGTCCTTGCGCCGTCTGGTCCTCGTCTCCATTCGGGTGTGTCTATACGATTGCAGCTATGACAACGTCCAGGTGGTGCCGCGCGCTGTACATTATCCGGTCAGCGGCTGTTATTTTTGTAGGTTGAGGAATAACACTTACGCCTCGCCTTTTCTTGGACTCTCCCATGCCATATGTTGATGGCTTCACGTTGTCGCCATACATGCTGATGTCATCATCGCCGTCGTAGCTTGTACCGTCGTTTCGAGTGCTGTCTCGAGCCTTCTCTGCCATGCTATGTTGCACGATATCGCGAACATTCTCGAGTTGATTCTTGAGCCAAATCGATAAGTCGATAAGATCGCTGACTTCTTTTTCGCTGGGCAGTCGCTCGGGGATCGGTTCGCGTCCATGCTGCTCCGACGCCACTTTTATGTAAGCATCTGCGAAGTTACGGATGGTATTCGCATTCCAGGAAATCTAGATAATAAGTTACTACCAAGCGATTATTAAGAGTTCGGTGTCGCTCACTTTGTTGAGACACTCCCCATAGTTCCACGCTTCAAAGTGTTGATTCAGATTGGAGTCGTATCGAGCTCGATGCAACCTGTATTCGTCTTCGACACGTGGTGGCGGGGGTGGTCGATGACTTTCATATGGTGGAAGCCCGTGGTGCCGAGTCGAAGCGGTAGCTGCCGAAAGTGGCAATTGTCCAGGAGGGTATGGCATAGCAGGCGGGGGTTGAGAATTCAAGTGACTACTACTCGGGGTTGCTTCTGGCGCCTTGGGAGCATCACGGTGTTCTGCATATGAATACGAAGACTGGGTCGCGGTTGGTTGAGAGGGACCCGAGTCGTGACGTGGAGGATACCTGTAGTATTTATCGTCATGCGTGGGTAACGGTCGTGACTCTGGACCAGGTTCGGGTCGCTGCTGTGGTGGCGGCCCTACTGATGTAAAAGGGAGAGGGAGATTCTGAGACCCAGCCAGTGTGGTCGCCGTCGTAGGTGTATAGTGATTTGGCTTGCTGGTCGAGAACACTTCCGAGATAGACGGAAGCGACTGACGCGGGCCATTCGTGATTTCACTAGACATCCGCTTGACATCCCCAGACGGAATCATAGTAGTAGGTGCTGGCGGAGGCTGTGGTTGATGGTAAGGGGCCGAGAATGGCTGATTGTGAGGATGATATGCCGTAGCTGGAGTGAGCAAAGTAGCCGCAGCCATAGCTGGCGGTTCGTGAAAGTGTCTAGTGCGTGATTCGATATGGCCGTGAGTGTATGCTTCGGATCTTGAAGAGGAAAAAGCACTATGTAGACGGTTAAGAACAGCTGGTTAGCATATGCATTGACGACAGAGAGACGGCCTCTTCCCCCTACTAGAGTGTAAAGCTCTTGATAATGATGACAACCACCAACCTTTGCCTAGCGCCAGATTCACCCGCTTCCATAGCGCGACTACGACCAGTAGATGGCAAAGCCAGAATAACCCCCCAGCCAGAGTAAGTTTAGGACTGATGCATCTGACTCGGCTAGGACTATGAAAGTCGTTGAACCAGAGGTAGCTCGTCTAATAACGCGTTGCTACTATATCTTCAACTTGAAGTCTTCTCAACTCGGTAGAGGCTCGGCAATAGTGGTGAAAAGTTGGGTCTGACTCCTGAGGTATCTTGGACAAGATAGTCTTGTCAATTGCTGGCTTATTGACGTGCGGCCTAGAAGCCGGAAGGGTCAACAGCGATCAACAACGAGAGTGGCGTCAAGATGGCGAAACTGCCTCTCTTGTATGCTTTTTTATTTCTGGACCCGGTCTGATTAGACCAAGTTCACAGGCGAGCTGGGGGGAACGAGGTCTTATTAGTACACGGGTGGGGGTTGCAATAGGGTGCTGAGATGTGGGAGCTAAACTTCTTTTTATTTTTCTCTTTTCTTTTTTTTGCACCGTGTTGACACTTAGGAGCATCTGGCGTGACACTGGTACGGTACGGTATGTGGGTGAAAAGCCACTTGATCAATCACAAAAGGGAGAAATATGATCTCACCTCTGCTGTACTTGGCGATACGGGCCAAGATGCGATTGAAACGCGAACGGTGTTTCTCCTTGAGACTGGGATAGTTCAAAGAACTAGGTATACTAGCTTATGTGTTCGGTTGACAAGATCAAGCGGGAACCATGTCTCAGAGCAAAAACAAATCGACGTCGGATGGTATGATGACGAGTCTCGGAGGTAATATTTCGATTTTTCAATAGGGCTGAGTCGCTCCGTGTCCACCTCGGCTTCCCTAGGGTATCTTAAGATTCGGAGGATTTGGAGCGTATTGATTTGCTTAGCAGACAAGAAAGAAACGCGAAAATACAGTCGAAGCCGCCGGCTGAACCCAAGTGACGATAACAGGAACAGTTATTACAGTCGCGTGCGTGAAAAAAGTAAACGGGAGAAAGAAGCCGTCCAGAAGACAAAATGTGACCACGAACGGATGCTCTAGTCGTCTAGTCCAGTTTGTGCGATGGCGCCGCTTATTGTATGATGTAGTCTGCTTTCAAGACCCTGCCCACATGTATCGTACAGTACAAGCTTGAGTGGAAGAAGACCTAACAACACCCTGTCAAGCCCCTCCTTGTAAGCCAATACGCACATGGTTCCGTAACTATACCAGCATGGGACATATAATAAGCTAGGTCTTGTGGTGAAGGTGGGGGTAGACGGGGATCAGGCCAGAAAGAAAATCGACCGGGGGCAAGGGGTGGTTGACCCAAGCATGTGTCGAACCCAGGAATGCATTAGTACTGTCGTAGTAGCGCCGACTCGCCGCCTGCTCTAAAACAGTGCCAAATAAATCCCGGGAAAGAAAATGATGGCCGAATGGAGCGGAAGCATTATTGGTAACATTACCCCAACACCTTTTAGCAGCCACGGTCGCGCGAGAAGACTGAGGAGAAACAAATACCTACATCTAGGGGCGCGTTCATATCATGCAATTTTGAGATATATCATAATGCCTCGAAACGAGGTTGCATAACTTGGATCGCTTGAGAGCGCATTAGGACGCTTTGCTTCCCTTTGGCATATGTCATGGTTTTAGATGGTATTTAAGAGTAACTCTGACAGCCGTACTGCGTATTGACATGTCTAGACTCTACATACTACTGCGCACACTACTATGCATCTGTACACGGTATTGTATGTATGTACTATTGTAATACTTACACATATATGTACGTCGCCTCGAAGAGAAAAGGAGATCGGAATAGTACGTATGCAGTAAAGGACGAATCGCCATTGCTAGGTTACTTACCTCTACTAAGTATGTAAGCGTAACAAGCAGCCCGTGACAAGCCGTGAGCATGTGTATGTACACTTAATGTATGTGGCAGAATAGGGCTGTCTGTTACGACATATTCCCAAAACGTTTAACGGGAATAGCAGGATATACCCAGTATTTAAGCTGAAGGTCAAAGCAGTGGTCAGGGGGACCTTGGATCGCTATCTTAAAGCAATCATACTGCAATCCCACTAACGGGTAGGCAGGTATATCAGAAAGTACAAGTAACAGGTGGAGAAGTACGTGTAACTCGGAGCTTGTGAAGAGCCCGTCTAAGTGCCGTAGGCAGTGTGATCTCAGCAGCGCCAATATGTGAGATCTTCCTTCGTTCCTACACTAACTTCGCTCTATGTGGAGTAACATGCCCCAGCACGTCGCATGGCAGGTGGTAACCAACGGGATATAGCGTAGTGTTGTGTATACTAGCTGGTCAGATCGAAGATTGCCCAGTCATAGCGGTGGGCCTGCTACTAGCGGTAGCCGATCCAGCATGTACAGATACTTTTTATGTGTAATGGATGTTGTTGAATGTACATGGAGTACAGACCGGCCTAATGTGGTCCTACGTACAGTACACCTTTACTGTATAAGAAATAAAAAAGCCGTTGAACAGTGCCGTGGGCGTTACTTTAGGAACATTTTATTACATGCAGTTCTATATTACAAGTGATCAGTAGGTTCTCTCTAGGTGTAAAGTTCAGTACTTACACAGACGCGCATTTAGATTTTAGATGCGAGCGAAAAATCAAGCGATGATGCTACTTGAAAAAGTACTAGTAGGAACATCCAGCTCAGTGATCATCCGCTACCAGTCACAACTTGTCTATTACCAGAATGGTACGGACAGCAAGGTTTTCCATCTGCCTAACCTAGTGTATCTACGATGTCTCCATCTAAGTGGACAGTAATATGTACTAGTGTAAGGTATTTTTATGTATTGGGAATATGGAAAATGTATATCCAGTAACATGACGTGTAGCGGCGAGGACAGCCTCGTCACAATCCTTCACAACCTGGCAACTGTACTGTGATGGGATAACCTGTCAGAATAAAGAGACCTAGCGTAGTTGAGGTTTGAAAAGTGAGGTTTAAAGCGAGCATAATGTGATGCAGTTATCCGATGAACCGTAACTGCAAAGACGGAGTCTCTTACTCTTGCACTATATTGTTCATCTTGAAACTAGAAAGCGTGAACACGTATGAGCTATTGGATACAAGATTATATAACCCGCAGAGCTAATACTTGTTGGGTGGCGTTGTCAGATATATGGAGAAGAACGGTGGGCTCGCGAAAACTTGCCTGTTACCAGTGCAGTTAGTCTCAGATTTGTTTACGCAGAATATCTTTGGGCAGCTCACCGGTACACCGCGTCTCATGTTTCTCATATTACGATTGCGTCTTTGTAGGCTCAAGAGGCTGTGAGCCTCTATCGTGCCTCCAGCCTACGACTAGCTCAAGATAGCATCTTAGTAAGGCACCCGGATCTTATCTCCATGGCCCCAGTTGAAGAGTTACCTCGCTTAGCGTTTGTTTGACTGACATCACCAGATCGAGAGCGCGTGGACAAGAATCATGCAGGTCCTAGGCTTGACTACATACTTAGTATGCCTCCTCTACCTACTGCGTAGTCCAGCTACTGTACTAAGTAAGTATGCTTCCCTCCTCTTTATCACAGTGAGAACAGTCTACTTCCAAGCTACCTATCCCAGATCTTGCATAGCTGAGCAGATAAACTGAGCCAACCGACTGCAAACAAGATTGGCATCTAGGTACCAAGTATACCCATATGTACACTTACGTGTATAACTGTGAGCCAACCCTCCACACCTCGAGCCTCCCACTTACCGGGGTTCACTCTACCTCCCCACCTTACGGCAGATGGGCAACTCGAACCGGCTAACTCGTGAGCATTTCGGGGTCATCTCATTTACATCTCCAAAGATCTTGCATCGGTTTCGGCTTGCCTGTCTCGTCATTGGAGTTGTAATGCCAATCTATCTCACAGGTACCCCAAATCGAGCTTACAGAGCCGTTGTCAGCCACTATCTGCCCGTAACTAACGCGTCGATTCCCGCGTGGCTTGGAAACCCGTGACCCTATCCCAGCCTCTCCGTCCCTCCGTTCTAAACTTGTCGCGTTACCAATGGGAAACGATATTCTAGAAAAAGGTCACAGATATCTCAAGCCATCCGCAACGCCACCTGGCTACCGCAGCCTCCCAACATCACGTTGCCAATACGCTAGAAACCTAACACGAATAGTATGAGTACAGTACCGGCCACGGCGGTTTAAAACCAGCCTGCCTCGGAGACCCAATGACCAACGATTCCAATACATTGATACATATAACCAGACAATGAGATTTGTTGGTTGTGGTCCTCAGCCCCCTCGTCAGTATATGTAGCTAGTTGCAAGCTGGAGAGAACCTGCTGCTTGGGTTTCTCGGCACCGATAGCGTTAATAGGTGGCTCGGAATATTGTTCAGCATATGTTGGTGATATCTCCTAACGAGAGCTCACGTGTGGAAGGATTCCGCCTAACTTATGCCTGGCTATAATTCTTGAGGCGGTGTGCCTGTTTCTATTCTCCTCAAGAATAGGGGAAGTAAATTTATGCCCTGGAGGCTTGGCATTCTGCAGAAAACCTCACTGTGACGTAGCACAACTCGTACGATATTTTCATGAGCTGTTTGCTAAGATTCACTATCAATAAAACCAGGTGCTGGCCTCATTAAATAGTATTTTACATAACAAAGTGGACCATTCCCCTTCCCCTTTCTATCTTACTTGAAAGCGAAGTGCCTGGCATAGCTGGTTAATGATACAAGTAGTATCTAAGTGAATGGCTTACTTATTAATAGGACGAAGACTTTCACGTGTAACAAACTGTACATATCTATACATATTATGCGATCTCTTCTCCATGCACGGCGCTGGACCGGACAATGTCTGTCTTCCAACAGGGCTGAGGCGAAGATCCAATGAGTGAGTGAGTTTGTGTGTCCGCTTCGGCGGTGCTGCAAGGACGATCTTGCCTTATTAGGAACTAGAAACCTATTTTTGCCTAGGTACACGTAGTTTTATTTAAGCGCAAACGTACTGTGGATATTGACATGTTAGATGCCGGAACGAAATGTGCAAAAGTTCCGGGCACCTGTCCACGACTGCACTAGAGAAGCTCCATCTTCTATCATGCCTACATATGTACGGCGCCGTGATACTGCAAAGTGCCACGTTGTAGAACCTCTACGGAGAAATTCCAAGTCCTAATGCTTTGCCAGGGACGAGCTGAACAAGTGAATACTGCTACCCCAAAAGTCGACTAGGTATCTGGTGTGTCTACAATTTCCGCAAAGATAGGGTTCTAATAAATTCCCGAGACGAAAATGCCAAGCGATAGTTTGTCGATGGGCTGAAAGAATTAAACCATGAGCGCAGCAATATTCGTAGATCAGTTAATACCCGGTGAGTTTGTTACCGTTGATCCCATCACGACCCTCGTCGATGACCACTTGAGACACAGCTTGTCAATGTCTGACATTCCAGCTTGGTTCCACGACGCGACAACCAGTTGTGAATTGAAACACAACCACGAGCATTTTGTGTCCGCCTACCTAGCAAATTCAGTGGCCCGTACGCCACGTCGGGAGCCAGGATCTGATCTCGCTCATTTTCGGCGTTGATAGCTATCTGTTAACTAGGGTCGTGTCATGTCACACGTCAGCGTCGTGCTCCGATATCAGATCAATCACCGACGTAACTACCCGTTGCAAGATATCTACGAAGTATATACCTGGTGGATTCTCAGTGTGACGCGCTACATACAGCGCTATCTTGGTACGAGACTCTGCGTAGCCATTTGTTCTTAGGTGTTACGGAGTTGAGAGATATGAAGCGCTAATTCGTGCATTCTGGGTAGTGTCGATGTAACGGTAGCGCCCACATGCAGCATATATGTTTTTGTACTCTGGCAAGACAGCGAGATCGATAGAGTTGACAGGTACCAGATCAACTTTAGCGTCCTCTAATACAAGGTACCTCGCCTCGGCCTGTTTGTGATATGCTCTAACTTAGTGTGGGCATTCAAGTATTTTTTGAAAGTTGGGAAAACACTTCAAGCAGTCTAGGTCAGGGATTTTATACCCTGTCCGGATATAATGTCCGGGAATACCGTCACTCATCTAGCGCGATGCCCTAATGATAGTGTACTAAATAAGTAGGTATTTATATACATGTCGTGAAGTACCTCGACAGGTAGCGTTGAAACGACTGGTTTGGTTGGGAGAGAACAAGCAGAACCATGGGTATGGAACAGATAACGCACTGGCAACAGCCCAAGGAAACATGGTGGGAATACTAGTTAGCCCCAAACTTGTCTCTACAAAGTAGAATAATTACTATTACGGAGACCACCCCTTTCCTTAGGCCTTCAGTGACTGGACGCCGCATGCACAGTTATGTGCCGTCGATATGTACGTGTTCTCCTAGTGTTGCTGTTGTAAGACTTGATGACTTCTCAACGCACGTTGATCGGAGCTTATGCGAAACGTATCGCGGAGCGATATGTCATGTTTAGAACAAAAAAAGCAAAGACCACGCCGCCCGGAATATGGAGCCCCAGGCTCCCGGAACACATCCGATTCAGGAATGCGCCCCTGTGACCGACGAATTGGGTGCGATCCCCTGCTGGGTAAGCCCGGCGTTGTTATTCGCTGATATTCGAGCACAAGCGAGGTGCTTGGCCCAGATCCAGTCGCCTGCTGTAATATATCAAGCACATCTTGCAGCCCTGCGTTCCGAATGATGAACAGGGGTAGGACGTACTCAGATGTACGCGGTCTGTACGCGGTCCAGCGGCAGTGTAGGCAGTGTAGCACTGCACATTGTGCTCCCTATACAGCATCATCCACACACAAGGAGTGGCCAGCTTCATGGCTAGACAGGGAGAGTATTGGCTAGGTGGTAAGTTCATCGCTACCTAGCCTCGTATAACGTGATAGCAAAGAGTTCATTATCATGATTTTAAAGCACGGACAATCACGTACTCTTCATCTATCTGTTGTAACAGGCTAAGTCAAATCTCAAACATATGGCAGCGCTGTCTGACCTTGCACAGAAACGCTTTTACGTGCCCCAAAATGGGGTCTGATGGGGGGGTACTTCAGCTGCCAAACTTGCATTCACGGTACACAGCATCGGAGTTCATCATGTTTGCTCTTGGCTATGCGCGTGTCTCGCCCTAGTGCGGATAGAAATAACGACAACACCCGAAGACATGATTCTCTCTTGTCAGGACCCCTTCCGATGGGAAGCCTGAGTCTCTAGCGCCACACGCCTGCTTCTATTCCGGTGGATAAACAGGTAATGATCTTGGGCCGGTCGCTGTATCTCGTTGCCTACCTACCTTGAGCAGGATCTCGAGGCCAGTCGCCGCCGTCGGCTACATACTACATAAGTAAGGTCATGCGATTTTAAGTACACTACTGTAGCAGAGTACACCCCTGCTACAACATGGCCACTAGACCCTAATGGCATGGGATCGAACCTAGCGCATATGCATAAACTCGCAGTCCCATGTGTGTGTACCTACACGTGTATGGAGTACCTAGTATAGTATCGAGATTGGCGTCAGCGGCATCGACCCAACGGAATGGAGTGATCTCAAATCTCAGACGGCTGCCGCGGGATAGATATCCTAATATATTAGTGTCGTATACGGATGCCTAGGTGCCTCTGAGGTCAGTCAGAACCGGATCTCCGGCTTCATTATCAAGAAATACCTCACTTCCATTCGGATCCACCGTCTCTATCTCCTTGCAAATTCCTCGATAGGCTTGCTGCAGCAGCAATTAAGAAGCGTAGGAATGTCGTCGGATCAAACCCGACGGTATGCGATGTACAAAAGCCGGTTATGTAGTTAAACTTGCTGATCTGTGCAGCCGCCCGTCCTAGTTACTTGGACATTGTACACGTGAGAATGAACATGTCCACGCTGTTAGTGTATGTTTAACGCTTCAACCGCTCGCTCTGCTTGCGCCGGAGCGTTACGACCGCTTAAAGACCGCTGATCCTGGTTTCCTACTGTAGTATGCACTACGGTCGTGTGGGACCGAGTTTGAAGATCACCAGAAATCTGCGGTCAGCGACATATCTGGAGATAAAAAAAAATAAGTAATCAGGTTCTTGATTGCTCGTCATAGGGTTACGAGCATTCCACGTTATATTACCTGCTATGTTTGATCATAGTGTAGTACGTGTACATGAGGACACCTTTCCCACTTACCCGCACTCCATGTTGATGCCTTGGTATACACGCATAACCAGGGCTGTGCTGCCTAGGAACTGCAGGACTACTACTCCACCTAATATGGCCATGGTCGTCAACTCAATGTGCGAAATTTTCTGGTTCGGATTCTGACGTGAGCGTATCGGTGAACAAGTTCCACAACAAAGTCCGTCAGGGGACGTGGAAGTCAGGTATCTTCCCCGACCGAACCCGCGAGCCCACCGCCCGTCGTATCGCCTGGGGCCCTGGGGCTATGCTCGCCAAGGTAGATGCGATATACACTAAGTAGAGAGAGCATCTGACCCCCAGCGCATCCAACTGAAAGGCCCACGCCCTCTCTAGTAGTTAGTTCGTAGCTGGATATGGTGAGACATGCATCTTGAACTGCAGTTGAACCAACAGTGAAGCATCCTCTCAAACATTGGCAGAAGCTAGCACAAGCGTCGAAAGTGGGAGCGACTTAGTCAGCTGGCTTTGCTCGTGCCAGAACTGCTGTCTCTCTGATTGCTCTTCGGTGAAAAGACCGAGTGGTAGATATTCTCACACGTGATGCGCATATTCTCGATATATATATCTTGGCGTGGATAAACTGCAGCTACGGAAGACTGATCCACCGCAGTTTTATATGATGTTTGTTGATATAGCCAGCAGGCAGCCGGGGCTTCAGTTAAGTGTTGCGTTCCATCGCTGACGTTGAAATGTTACCTGATGAGAATGACAACGATGGGGGAGGGCCTATGCATGGGACTTGATGATACCTTGCACATTCAACTCCGTAGGGTTACGTCGCGGCCAACCTGATTGACAGCGGCTTCATGGGGGCAGTCTATAGGTTCTCCTAAAATGTGACAAGCCATTTTTTCCTGCTGTGCGGAGGGTCGACGGGGGGCTGATTGTGTGCCATCTGCATGGCCGCTACAGCATACATAACATTGATATCCGTGGCTCGGGTTCATTGGCTCTACCAGCAAGCTCCCCTCGTCTACGCCAACCTCGGCGACTGTTGAAACCCGGGAGACACCGCCCACTAGCATGTAAGCGAGCCCATCGCACCGGTCGCTTTGGTTCGTTGAGATGTGCCGTCCCAAGCCCATCACATCGCAGCTTGTCAGCTTACATGGCGATGCGTTGGGAATCGTCATGTCACCCACCCGGGACAACAGATGTGACGCTGTGGCTGCTTTCCGATGGTCGCAGAGCAACACCTTGGCCAGCTACGCAGATGGATGCGCAAAAAACGTTTCTTCCAGGGCATTCCCATTGGCTCTCGGCTCCATCAGGCACACGCACTCCCAGCAGCAAAACTTGTCGAGGCCTGGTCCTTGACAACAGCACGATCGGGAACATCTGGCTCCTAGATGCATTGCAGGATCTGACTTAACCTTAGCCGCGCTCGCTTCTAGAAAACGAGCCACGCGTGGAGTAAGAGGGTTCGGCAAGTTTGATAAGAGGAGAGTGGCGAGATCAGACCACCCCGAAGTCTACGTTACTTGCATTTTGCACCCTCTCCGTTCATCCTCCTAACGGTAAAAGGTGTCATCTACCTACTATGTACTGAGCCGGAGCCCTAACAAGTCAACGGCCGCTTGTGTTGTGACCTGTCACATTTTTTCCCGGACAGCTAAGCTTTGCGCATGTTGGTGAGCATGATCAAGCAAGTTCGTACCCCAGTACGTTACGAGGTGGTGAAAAGCGAGGGCATGTGGTGTACAGCTGTGCCTGTCGTGCCACTGGAAATCGCAAGACAATGGAACGGTCATCTATCTATATCGATGGTGGCGCTGTGCGCGGTAAGAGGCTGACAGGTCACGTTACCGTCCTCGCTTTTCTCTTATTTTCTTGAAGATTCTCTCGGTAGTAACTCATGTTGGAAACAGCCGCCCAGGCGTCTTTTTTCCCCGTCCAAGAGTCGAACGAGAGCTGCATACGTAGGAGCGATGTTGCGTACATACACCCTGCCCTGCCTACCCTCGCTCGTTGCCCAGTATGGACGTTTGCCGCATGTTAGACATTGTACACTAATCGGTAGCCGACTATCCCCGCGTCTGCCTCGTTCTCGTTCAATTTTCCTCCTATCATTACCTTAGGATTATATAACAAGACGGCTAACCGCAGTCGATACAAACCCGGCTGTACACTACCCAAATTGATCATGACGGCCGGAAACTGCACCTCTACTTACTACAAACCGCGACACGAGGACTTTAGAACCCCGGTCCGCGTCTGACAAGGGAAGATCTGTATTTCTCATGTCAGATTCCGATCTCGTGCATGGTCGTATCTAGGCGGGCTCGTGGCTAAATTGTGCGACAGCCAGCCTACTTCTAATCCCTGATATGAGTAAGTGTATACACTACTACGTATGGCCTAACACTAGGTATATGACTCCTTTTTCCCATTTCTGTGACATGTTCTTACTCGCGTACGAGCCAACCTGTGTGAAACGACGGGAATGCCTCCTGCAAACAACTCAGGCTTAGACAGCACCAGGCTTTACGAAAGGTCAGTATCGCCAGCCGGTACTAAATGGAGTGTTTATAGTAAACTCAATGCGCTGCATCTTCACGGCAAGATAGCGGTGTGATCACACAAAGAAACTGCCTATTCTGGCAATACAAACCGAATCTCACAGGACCTAGACGACGGCTTGCATGATCTCTCTATCATCCTTTCCATGAGATTAGACAATGCATCGATCTCGCGACGGGGAAAACCTCAACCCACGCCACTACTGTAGGGCACGATCGCTTGTGCCGTAAGCTTGTCCCAATTGAGCCGTAAGAAAAAACTGTTTAAGTACGAACTGAGATACCTCCACTAGTAGAAGTCTAGTCAAAGGTGAGAACTCGTATACACTAAGTCGTTGAAGAGGCGTAGCGACCAAGGCCCCGGTACACTACGATAGCTCTACAGTGCCACGCTCTTAGTGTATACTAAATAAGAGGCAAGAAGAACATGTATCCACTCAAAGCCATACTAAGTAGAAGCGATGTAGTTAGGTGTACACTACATTGTATCGAGAAACGAAACCTGGAACGCTTTGTTACCTGGTGGGTTGATCTTTGAAACCGAAAGATACCGAGGTTTCCTTGGCGGTGCCCACGTACCGCCCAATGTAGCATCAGATATGCCTACTAAGTACACTACTTAGTAGATCACCTGTTGTTTCCTACAGCATCCTAACGCTCCACCGCAGATCTTATTATGAACAACGTGAAGGCCGCTTACACTGCTACCCTACTTTATGTAGAGCGCCCAGGGCATCTAATACTGTATTCGACACTGTGGGTGTGACGAGCTCCCACTTCTGCTCCAAGGAGCCAAATATCGGAAACCATTCCCATCTGGGAATCGCTAATCGTGAAAATTAGCCCCATTTCTGGAGCCAGAGCACCCGTGCCCCCGGAGAATAGCGTACATAATAAGACGGGGAAGGGGGTATATGTGTGTGTGTGAATATGTGCTGTTGTAGTGCCGTGTACATAAAGATTGTAGGTGGAAAACTAGGTTGTGGAAGAGAAAAGTAGTTTTTTTTCCCCCGTCTGTGGTTTTCTCATCAGATGATCAAGCGTCCATTTCTGGTTCTCATGTATGTACTATATATGTATGTATATGTACAACCTATCTACACTAACCATGTTGATAGGTCGCCGACCAGTGCCAATGGCGTGCAGGCAGAAGGGGACCAGCCAGCCTCCTGGGACTCGAGCTAGGGGGTCCCGCAGCACCCACCTTCGCACGTAGATCTTTATTTACGATCGATTTAGTTTTTGATTAGGCTTCGCTTTTTGGTTGAATCGAATATAAAGCCCCTGTCCTAGTCACCGGCAATAAGGGGGTCATATCAAGTAAGGTACGATAGACGGGTAGGGTAGTGTAAGTAGTGTACACTATTTCCACCGGCCTGATGGTGTTGATGATGGATGGATGGATGGATGGATAGATGGAGATGGGTGGGTGGTAATGATTGACGATCTCGTTACGTGGGAATACCTCAGTAATGCATTCGCAGGAGAGCGCTTGGATATTCTACCCTACGCGGTGTAGAGTCGATGGCAGGTAAGGTACCCCAAGACAGAACTAGTGTAAGACCACCAGCGGCGATTTTGGTGCTGCTGCCCCGGCATCGTCGCTTGGACGCGTGGATTTGCAGCGGCCCAGGTAGGTATATGCCTGCTTGATGAATCAGCGAGGGTGATTCTGAATCTGATAATCATCCCACAATGACGCGGCCGCATAGCTAGCGAGACAGGGAATCTCATCCCAGACCCAAGGTTGCCCTTCTTCCCACAATATCATTCTAGAACACCCGTCTCGACGACACTACACCACAGTGCTGCGCTAGTTAGCCCCGAGAAAGACCCCTACCCTCGCGCCCCCATGCCCATGCCATGCCATGCCAGATACTATTTGCCGCCGTCCGTCCCGCCCGGCCGCCCATCTCGTCTAAATGCCTATACATATAGGTGTGTAATCTCGATGGGAAAAGGGTGAGAGAAGAAGAGCCTAAGCATGACGTCAAGGGCTGCCCGAGATGGCCATTGGGCTAATCTCCATCTCCTGATTTGGCTGACGGCTGCGCCGACAGGCACCACCCTTCTACATATACTAAGTACACACATACGCTATGGATACCTAGCATAATACTACTTGGCATACCTACATCGATCTCGCTCGGCCGCCGGTCATCAATCATCTCACCGCAATTGGACCCTGCCAAGCTTACCTGAACTACACTAGGTATATGTACAACGGTGTAGGGTGTAAGTTCAGTTTCGTACTAGTAGGGCCGGCACATCAGCCCATCTGAGATGAAAAACAGAGTTAGCATACAGTAGTGTACACTACATACAGAACACCACGTTACCAGGTCAGGGTTATTCCCAAGATCTGCTTTCCTATCAGGGGAAGGAAACAGTGGGTTGGCACCGAATCAGTGAAATGTCCTGCATAGCTAAACCTAGGGAACGAAACAATGGCAGTGATGTCGCTGCTCTCTTTCGGTTTTCAATCCCCGAAAACCAAATCCCGGACACACTGGATTAGGCAGTGTATGCACACACTACGCTACATACACGCTACACGCACGTGAAAGAGCTGCCGGGTTGGCCCTTGAGATCGCCCATGAGCTAGTCTAGGATATAGTAGTTCTGTTACTCAGTGTACCCTAGATTGTGCAGTCTTGGGTCTCTTCGGTAAGCAGAATAGGTAACTAGATCTTCGGTTACGCCCCTGTGATTCGGCAAGGTGTGTTGCAAGAGTCATGAGGCAGTGCGGTCTATTGATTCGTTTGTCAGGGTTCTGTCAGGGGATCGTAATGTCTGAAACAGTAGTTGGTGGGTGACAATGCGGACGATAGAGATTGTTACATACGTTACCTATCTCGCTTGAAAGTCGAGTTTATAATAATTATATTCTATGTGAAGGTGACAAGTTCAAGATCAACGGAAGTTTCCTAGAGTTTACAGGCAACTACGACATGATCAATTTCAGCACCTACATTTAGATAGCACCGTAGTAGGGTGATGGATAAGTAGGCGTCGCGATCATAATGTTCGAGAAATAATATATGCATTGACATGGTTGAAATGACCTTTAGTGAACCAAAAGCTATAAGAATAAGAATACGAGATCAAGGGCTGCCAAGTTGCTTATCAAAAGGGTTGGCACAATACAGTCTTGATATTGTGAGTGTATTCTAGGTAATCTCATTCTAGGACTATGTGATATTACACGCACTTACGAGCCCCTGGCACGTTAGGATGCAGTCTGTTTTGCGGAACCGTCTACATCTTCAAACTCTTGACCTGTAGCCCTGGCATCGTCTACGCCAGCCTTGCTCACATCAGCTTCTCTGACATCTTCTTGACTCGAACCAGTGAGGGCACCCCCTCGGCGGGATGGATCCATCGGGACTGCGAGATTGTCGGTACTCGAACTTTGGCGTCGAGTGAGGCTCTTATACGATTGTGGTGTACGGTTCAACGATCGGCTTTTCATTACGTAGTCTCTGTCAACGCCCAGCCCGTTTCCCCTTTCTGAAGCATTACGGCCCATAGCGTCTCCATTGCTGGGTGTCAGTGCTCGCGGTGACTGAGCGTAACTACGTTCCAATCCAGCCGACGGGGGACTCGCCGATGGACTAGGGAGAGAACTCGCCTGGCGACCATCCTTATCATGATCCTCGAGAAGCTCTTCATCACTACTTTCATGGCTGCACTTGCTTTGTAGGCTTCTCTTGCTAACCTTCTTCGCGATCTTCTCTGCGCTGTGGCGGGCACTATGCTGGAATTCATCGCGAGCCAAGGCCACAGCCTGTCGATTCAGATGTGCATTCTCGTCGATCAACTTATTTTTCTTGCGGATCTCGGTCCAGCGAGTCAGAGAACCCAACTCGAAAATGTTGATCCGACGGTATCTGTCTACAGGGTTGCCCAAGATGGCGGGTCTCCAGCCAACATCCTCCTCCTCGGGAATTTCATTGAGCTCCTTCTTACCTTTCTCCTTGGCCGCCGCCATGGCAGCCGCCCAATTGTGCAAGCTAACCCGGCGTTGTGTTGTCCATCGGTCCATTTCTGAGCACGTGCAGTCCGGGATGATTTGGACCCTCTTGAACCGGAAAAAGGCACCTAGCAAAAGGAGGCTAAGTATGAACAAGATGCCAGCGACGATGCCCGTTGCCGTTCTCTGGCCTACACGACGAGTGATAGAGCCGCCAAGGCCAGTTGCACCGGCCGCCAATATGAATCCAAGACTCTGAATGAGATTCCACCCGGCAGTGGCACGGGGAAATGACGAGTAGTTGGTACGCTTGTGACTATCCTTTGATGACTTGGAGCGGCCAGTCATTCCGGGCTGGAGGTCTGAACAGTCCCAATTTTCCATTAGCATGCCGTTGCATTCCGATATTGCAAGGCATGAGAGAAATCCAATCAGGGCAGCAAAGAAGGACGGAAAAAAGACATGAACCGGTGGCCCTGTAGAAACTACGGTATATACGATGCCAGCAATAGGAAGGACCAAAGTGAATATCGCACGGCGGACGAGGTGAGAACTCCAGGTAACCTTCTTGTCAAATGTTGTTTTGTTGGACATCGGACTCATGTTCCTGGCTCGGGAGAAAATATTGGCCTTCTGGAACGGAATGGCTAAAAAACCGCCTATTGCCACAGATGATACGACGGCACCAACATAGGGGGAGCGGTAACGATAAGATTTCGAGGTGAGGGATCCTAAGAGCTACTAATTCTTAGTCGAGCTGTATTATATCAGGTAGATTTGAGGTAGACTTACTACTATGACCAGAATGATCTGCGCGTATATCCAGGCGGAATACACAGCCATGATCGTGAAGCCAGGTTGCCGGAGCATCTCAAGAGACAAGGCAACGCCATGATACACCTCTTGGCCCCACCATCTCGGTCCAGTCTGTACTCGATGCATCATGACCTCGCCTCGCGCTAATCGCCGAGATATGGTCTCACCCATCCGGACTTCGGCAACAGATCTTCTCCAAGCGGAGCGCCGAACTTCCGGGCAGAGCACGTTGAGTAAAAGGACGGCAGCGATGATGATGATGCTGATGTACAAGCCCCATGATGGCTGTAAATGCTCGATCACCACCGCCCCCAAAACAAAGCCAACACTTATGGAGCCTATGAAACACCAGGTCCATATACCGAGCCAGACCCCAAGACCGCCGCCATGGCGTCTCACGTCATACTCATCAACTACTTCTTGATGTGGAGTGTTGCTCATCAAAGAAGCCCCGAATAAGTCGGTAAGTATGGAATAGAAATTCATCTTTGCAAATCCCAGCGAAAATCCCATCAGGCCTCGGGAAAGGAGTAAAGCCACTCGCCAGACAGAGGTAGTCGGAGATCTCTGAGTACTAATAGCAATAGCCTGAGGAAAAAGTAATGGCATGGCTATACAAAGGCCACCGACAATGTATGGCTTCCGCCCATGTAATAAAGGCAGCGGCCAACAGAAAAAGTTCGGCAATGCCATGCCAAGATACATACCAACATTCCCAAGTATCGTACAATGATGGAAGTCAGCAATGTAGTATTGTATCGAGGGGACAAGGCCAGCATAAATACCGACCAGGACGCCGATGAGTGCGGTACTGATACAAGCGACGGAAGCAACAAATCTTTTTCGACCCGGGGACCAGTCGCGAGCAATAGTAGGTTGTCGCCGAGCAGATTTTGTCAAGCTGAAGCGCTGCCCTTCTCCGATACTGACATGGGATCTATTTCGAAGACTGACATTCCGTAACTCATGATCGTGCTTCGTTGGAATGATCCGCCTTTTGCGTGGATTACCGGGCTCTTTTGCAGGCTTTTCAGTTCCAGCTTGCCGTGAAGCTCCTCGGAAGTTAGGGAATCTTGGAAACCGCCTCTGCCCGGAGCTATACTGAGTCGTAGAAAAGTCAACAGCCTCATCAGATGTACCTCCATCCAAGCTGCAAACACTCATGTCTTGGCGTCGGATCTCAGATAGCCTGTTTGCCCAACTAGAATCGGGTTCATCGTGCATAGATACGCTGCGTTCGTCAGGAAGATTTGAGCTGCCGCGATTATGTATCGGCGGCTGGTGACAGATCTTGATGTACTCCTTTACTTCACTGCTGCCAGGCACCTCTCCCGGAGTTAGGGCGATGCTACCTTTCATTGGGAGATCTGATGCCGGCAAGGGGAGGACACAGTCATCATCTATAGCATGATGGCGGCTTTCGATGTTGCTTGTGGTCTTGCGCAAGCGTTTGAGGAACGACGGCCTTGAGAATTTACCATCCCGCTTCATGGATTTGACAAGCCCAGTACGTTTTGTTACTCGGGGAGTAGAGACTTTAGATGCATCGTTCATGCTGCCAGTAGTCGTGATTGCGTTCTGAATTGGAGTAGCAATAATTGCTTCCTCATTTTCGCTCGAGCCCTGTCGCATACTTTCATGAACACTCGGTGTGTGTATGGAGATCTCTGATGGTGCCTTTAACGGGAGGTGGCCATCATCCACATGCTCACATTCCCGCCTACCAGCCTCATCGGCCAAAGACAAAGCCTCCGTTAGTATCTTCTCCATGCTCTCCACGGCTTTGTCTATGGCTGCTTTACCAGCTGCGTTTTCTAAGGAGTATGTAGTTGCACCTGATGCTATAGAGTCAGCATTGTCGGAAGGTTCTCTTTGGGGGAAAGACCTCTCCGGTAGCTTTGTTAATGTAGGAGAAGTATCGGCTTCTGGATATCCTAGCAGTCTCCGAAGCCATCCAGTTGTCCGACCGGGAGCCTGTTTTTGAAGGACGAGAGATTCTCTTCTCTCAAGGCCATTTGCAGAGTTGGAAGTTGGGAGTTGTGGGGGCGAAGTTGCAGCGATTGACTTATCATTGCGTTTTCCGCTGCTTCTAGAGGCATTTTGGCTCTCACTATTATCTTTGCTATCTCCCAAACCTCTATCACTCGCTTTGTCCAGTTGGCGGATATTTTCCTGCTGTGGATTTGATTCGGTATCCTCGGGTTGGATACTGGTCAATGACCTCCGAGAAGCTTGAACAGGGTAAGAAGGCTCTTCACGTAAGCTGGACGCGGGTTGTTTACTTTCTCGTCTGTCTCTGAACCTGGGAAGGAAACCCCAGTACATACCACCACCTTTTCGATGGACCTGGGGAGTGAGGCATGACGTAGATGCTTGGTTTGTCTCCTCGTCTCCATCTCGTAGGTAAGAAGAATCGACAAACGGAGACTCCGTGAATGGACGGACTTTTGGAGTACTTGGATGGCTATGTTGAAAATGAGGTTCCACGGAATATGCCTCGCCTGGCGGTATCTGGTTCATAGGTGGATATTCGTCCTGATTGTATATGTCAATATTTCGTTCGATGTCGTAAACAGTAGGGCGAACCTTTGATATCGGAAGACGCGAAGTACGAAAATGATCATAACCGTCCGCTGAAGAGTATACACCGTCTCCGGTCGCCCCCTGGATAATCGTATCCATCAGCTCTGGGGCGACAGGGTCATTAGGAGGCATGGGAGTTTCCGTTTGCTTGGAGTTTTGAGAAGCTGGCTCTCCTGGTCTTAAGCTCTGAACAATAGGGCATGAATCGCCGCTAGTAAGCACCGGTGGCACGGGCAAGTCTTTCTTAATGGACTGCTGTCGCTGCGAATTCGATTTCAACAAAGAATGACGATAGCTTCCAACACGCGAGGCCGCCGATCGCGTGGATCCTGTGCCATTGCTGATCGGCCTGAGTGAGAGGTTGGAGGCCCTTGGCCGGAGACTAGCTGTAGTTGGATCATCCATAGCTGGGCGTCCCGTACTATTGTATTACGTTCGAGCGTTAATGACGAGATATTGTAAAGAGATGAGCTTGAACAAGAGATGGATTCAGAGCCACCAGACTTTTCCAGAGCCAGCAACTCGTGGATCACAATAGAGTTGAAGGCGAGTGAGAGAGAGACATGTATACCTGTGTGGAGATGTAGGAAAAACTAGGAATTCTTTGTTGCAGGAAACACCAGGAGAACGATAACAAAAATAATGTCGATGTTGATGATAGAAAATTTTGACAGGCCGAGAAGGAAGAGGATTGTCATGCATTCTAGACGGTGTTTTTAGAACAGACGGCCTGCCGAGCAGCGGTTTCTTATCTTCCTAGAGGTCCTGCCATTTTTGCTCCGTGTTTCAAAGGAAGCTACATTCCCGCCATAAACTGAAGGAAAGAGTTAATATAAGTTTTTCGGTGTAGATTAATTAGCTCGAAGAACCATGCGGTATTCACTCGAGGAAGTGGTAATTACATCCATGACATGCTACTACCTACCCGGGATAGATACTACCCTTCTTATTTTCATGAAAATAAGTCACTAAAAAGCAACAAAACCAGACACGATTAATATTACATATGTATATTAAATATAAACGTATACATCTGATGAGGTAACTGGTAGTTGCCTAGTAGGTATTATATGAAATATCTACAAGAGAAGAAATCAAACAAACGAAATAGGGGCTTAAATAGCAGACAAGCATCAATTTCATCTGTTTATAAAAATCTCATCACGAACGGCAATAGTATGCCTGACTGGTGCATGAGAGTAGCGTTGTATACCTACTATCTTGTCTTGCTCGATCGGCCGCAAGACAATAATGAATGGATAGGAAACTAGACAATCAACGAACTAAGCACGCACACACCTACAAATGAGAAGAATCATGAATCACACAACATCTCACAAAATAAACTTATCAATTCATCACCGTTGTTAAATCTCCCTTGAATCTTCCCCAAATGACACGCATGATCGATTCCCCAGCACAACTGAAACTAGAAGGCGAAGAAAAATGGAAAGAGGAATTCAATAAGGAGATATTATTAATGACATTATTCATAATTCATCATCAAGGTCGTTACAAAAATATGATGCTCTTCCCGCCCTCTCTGTGTGTCTCCGTCTCCCTATATCTAATGCCAGCCATACCATAACGCAAGGGGGAAACAAAAAAGGAAATATAATTATGAAATCATGCGAAAATCAAGCCGAGAAAAATGATAAGGAACAAAAATAGCAAGCAAATCAGACACATAAGCCAGAACCATATAACCAATCATCTTATGAGGAAAAGAAAAAAAGAAAAAGAAAAAGGAAAAAGAAGTATGAAAGCAAGTAAGGAAACCCCTAATCGATAAATCACCGCCCGAACTGATCCTGCAACAAATGACCCAAAGTCCCAAGAAACCCGCGTTGCCCCTCAAGCAAGCTCCCAACCGTTTGCACGATCTCATTCGGTCGCATATGCGCCAGCTCGTCTATCGGAAAAGATGCCCACTCGCCACGCACGGCCAGGTCCCCGGGGTGTTGAGGTCGATACTCAAATCCACCTGATCTTGATCGGTGGCGGCGAGAAGTAGTTCGGTCATCGCGTGGATCTAGAGCTCTGCCTGAGGAATCGAAGCGGTCCGGTAAATCGACTACGTCGCTGTCATCTTCTGAGGATTCCGGAGAGGCGCTGCGTCGCCGTCTGCGGTCCCGGTGGTGGAGAGCCAGACGATTGGAAGATGATGGTTCTGAGGATGAACGTGTCCTTGGATGTGAGTCTCTTGACGCCCTGTCTTGTTGATGTCTTGGGATGTCCACTTCCGCTTCATCGTCATCATTTGAAGGTGTCTCCTTAATTGCTTTGTGATGTTTCTCAAGAACTCGCGACGATTCCGGCGAGAGACCACGGAAATGTACCCTGGGTTTGCGTTCGGCATTGGAGCTCGCAGACGATGAAGGCGTTGATGACGGCCTCGGCTCATCCTTTACACGATCTTTGAATCGTCAGCAATAAAATCTCAAGTAGTGCAGCCATGTGTCGTATAGTTCCACGCGAACGGCAGCACATTCATGGAGACGCACCCTGCTTAGTAGTTGCGCTCCTAGAGGCATCAGGATGGTTTCGGCTGACACCGATATTAGGAACTTGACTCACGTTCTCTGGACCAGGATGATGACCCGGACCTCCCGGTGGTGGGAAGTATGGAGCCGATGCTGGAGGAGGTCCCGGAGGTGGAGGAGGTAGATTAGCATAATCCGTAGGATTAGCATACGCCGTAGAATTAGCATAAGCCGCAGGATTATAAGGAGGATACGGGTTATTCAAGTTCGCGGTGGATTGGTTCGGGTGATTAGTGAAGCTACTAGGACCGGCGGGAGGACCGGCGGGCGGCGGGCCCTGATTCGCAGGGGGGATGCCAAAACCTCCAGATGCATGGGGGGGAGACGGAGGAGCTTCGACGTCGTAACCAGGGTAGTAAGGGTCCCCAGCGGCTGCTTCCTCCTCGTAGCCTGCCTATTGTTAGCTTATATAATTTAGGGTTTAGTCGGGTCTCCTACGTCTTCTCTCACGATCTCGTGATCGTCGGTCACGAGCCCTGTCGCTCCTGTCCCGCGATCTGGAATTCTCCACGCTCCTTTCGCCAGACTCCTCGCCCCTCTTTTTCTCCTTTTGGTGATCCGAATACTTCTTGATTCCTATCGCAGCGGCAGCTGTTCCCAAGCCTGCAGCTGCTACGTCACGAAATGTACTTCTGCTCCGCTTCTTTTTAACTTCCCCATCGGAGGCTGATGCTGATCGGTGTCGCTGTCGATGTTTATGTCGACGCCTCCTAGGTTCTTCGGAGGCTGATTCGTAGGGATCGAGGGGCTCGCTGCCATACTCAACGTCAGGAACGTGAACCAGGCCTAATTCTCTATCAGCCGGGGGGTCTTGTGGGCGGTGGTGGCGACTAAGAGACCTGGATCTAGATCGACTTCTTGGAATGCTACGATCTCTACTGTAGTATTCATCATCAGATGCTTCATGATTCTCACGGTCTTTCTTATCCTGATGGCGCTCCCAGAGCTTAGTGGCAGCAGCGCCAGTCAAACCCGCGGCAGCGATTTCAGCACCTGCCCCTATAGTTAGGATCATGTATATTTAAAAATTCTTGTTTTAAAACTTACCTGTTCTTAATTTAGATTTCGAGCGCGATTTACTACGAGACTTAGACCTATAATGGTGGACCAAGCCAGCAAGAGCACTGTATAGACTAGTCAGCATTATATCATCATAATATCGTTAGAAGGAGATGGAAGAGGGTGTGTATGTCAGAAAGACGTGATGCTAAGATAGGGCACATATACTTACGCAGTTGCTGCGCCTGCCTTAGCGACGTTTGACTTGCTACGACTGCGGCCACGGCGTGAGCCGCTTCGGGACACAGAATAGTCATCATTGGAATAACGGCGTCGTTGCCGACCACGGTGAGACTCTTCTTTCTCAACCTTGTTGTTCTGTATGTATTTTAAGCCGCCAGCAACGGCGAGAGCAGCGGCACCCTTCTCGACAGTTAGTAATGCCAGGTTTGTGACTGGAATATGCACTCACAATAGCCAGGCCGGTTGCAAGGCGGCTATGAGACTTGCTCCTACTCCGGCTTCGACTTCGACGGCGGTGTCGATCATGATCATCATATTCGTATTCATCATGTCTATCGTCGTAGGCACTCCTTGCTCGACGAATGACTTCAGTGCCGAGAGCGCCTAAGGCAGCACCCGCGAGGACCTTTCGCCCTTTGTGACTCTTCTCACCATCGTTACCCCGGCCGCCAACGAGAGCACCAATGCCGGCTCCAGCAAGTGCGCCTTCAGCAAGATGTCGCTTCTTATGATGATCAGAGCTTGAGCTTCGATCACGGCGAATGACAGTCCTCTTGATGTAATAATCCTCATCGTAGGAGTCTCTCTCATAGCGCTTCTCGTCCTGACGACGGTAATAGTCATCATCCCGTCTTGGCTCGCGATGCTCATCGCGCAGGACGATGACGGCTGGGTCGGCGCGGGGCATGATGATGGGTGCGGGAGCCGGTGCCTCGTGGACAATGACCTTTTGTTCGGGCATCTTCTGGCGAAGCACTATGGGCGCTGGTGGGGGGTCTGGTGCCGAGTAGTATTCGACCTCTCTACGATAACGCTCAACCTCGCCATCCCTTTGATCCCTTTGATCTCTTTCATCGATGTATCGGCGTTCGATCTTGACATCCCGCTCCTTGTAGAGATCATCGTGATGGTGATGATGATGCTTGTCCCGATGGATATCGAGGCTCTTCTCCTTTACCTTCAGATCACCATCCGAGTCTCGGCGCACGACACGTTTCTCGAGACGCACGTCAGTGTCGTGATCGTCCCACGGCTGTCGGCGTTCCCAGTAGTGATCGCGACTGGGCGAGACGATGTCTCTGGTCTCTTCAACGACTCTTGTGCGAGCATTTCGTTCAGGAATATAGATGTCACGGTCTCTTTCGACATCGCGCTCGTACTCGACCGTCCTCACATCGCCACGGTAGGAGTCGGAGCCCCGCGACGGCGCATCGAAGGCAGAGCGTGGACGGTCAGGATAGGCGAATCTCTCGGTGCGACGATCGACACGATCGACCTCGATGACGTCGGCGTCGGGGCGACCGACATGCGAATGGGAATATCTGGAGCGGCGATCATCCTCATCGTCGTACCGCTCCACGCGCTCTAGACGAGCAGTTGTTCCTCTGGGGCCACCGACTTTATAAGTAGAAACCGTCTTGTACTGGCGCTCATCGTCGGAAACGGAGCGGCTGCGGTCTCGTTCCCGAGTGTAGCGGACGTCGCGCTCGCGATAGACTTGGGCCATCTTTGGCGCAAGACGGCCTGCACCAAGTGTGTGCCCGAGGATGCGCTGTGGGTGACGGCGTGACGTCACCGACGGTTACCAGTTGTAGCGACGCCTGAGAATTGTTGGCAGACTTATAAAAAGAGTTTGAACTGGCCGAAGCTAACAAACTGTAAAGTGGTACACTATATATGGTTTGCAGGGACTGCCGCTGTGATGTGAAAGTGTGGAAATGAGAGGAAGGACAAGACTTGAGAGCTGGGAGACGAGGGAAAGCGGGAGAGATGGGGGCTAGACTTGCTGTCGAAGAGTGACGAGGGGTGTATTCTATCTAGGGCGCTTATGGTCCCGGAGGGAGGGACCTGCTTGGGGATGGCAGTGATGATGATAGTACCTTCCAATATTTCCACTAACAGGGATAGCCAAGTACACAACTAACGAAGCGCCTACTTTCTACACTAGCAGGTGGTTTTTCTGGTACAGCCTGCCAACAGCCAGCGGCATTGACCATGAGAGGTACGTGATGCGGGGTACCTTAGGTAGTAGTGATTTTATTCTACTCACCAATCTACGGCAGATCCAATAGCAGTTACGTCAGCATAGAAGTATCTAGTACTTGGCCAGTGTCAAATGATGACAGGATACATGTTAGGTATGATCAAACCCCTCTACCCCATCCATCGTGAAAGAACCTGAACCTGAAACTTATTCAGCACTTGTTGGGTTGAGTGTGTTGATGCGAAACATAAACTTAAGACAATAGACCGTCATTGTACTCATGAGGAATAACCAAGTGATCATTTAGTTTCTCTTTCTACGCTCCTTCCACTAGGCTCTAAACCTCCAGTATACATTTTGACATTGACATCTGCACTAGTCTCAAGTATGTGGCATGGTCTACCTATCACCATGCCACAATATAATACCGATGCATGTATGTGCTGCTTCAATAGTGCATAATGGCATTGTCAGAGCTGCCGATTCCCGCACTGCACCGCCCCAGCATCAGCATCAGGCAGACAAGGCGGTGGATCACCTGGTTTTGTACGAGCGCAAAACTATTGCGGACCAGCTGACCGACGACTCGAGAATGGGGAGGGGCGGTGCTGCAGTGTATTAGTGTAGCCCGTCGGCGAAGAGCGAAAAGCGAAAAGCGCGGCAACCACGAGATGATGAATTGGGATTAAGTGGACTAACATGATACTTACCGTCGCAACTGGTTTCGTGTCGATGCAACAAATTACCTTCGCTTTTCGTATTCTCGCCGCTCAAATCGAACAAGCAATAACAGTCTAAGAGCCTACCAGTATCTATGTAAGTGAGATGAGGGTCGAGCGCCATGACGCACAACGACTTGTTCAGACCCGAATGGGCATTGTAAAAAGTCGATCCCCACATTTCGAAACTGGGATATTTCTAGAACTTACCTGTCATCGTGTAATCGTTGATACCTACTTGAGCCTCCTTTCTCGGTTTAAACACGGCACGTGTCGGAACGGTCATGTTCGGCATTGCCTTAGAAAAATACGAACCACTAACCCATTGCTATCTAGTCTCACTAGCTATGCTTACTGACTACTTACCCTTTTCTTCTTCTGTCTTCCTTTTTTCCTCGGGGGATATTTTCATTTGCCCCCCCCCCCCAGTCACTTGTTCCTTTACCGATGAACAGGTGTTCCTTTCCAGGTCATCGGTATCCGGCATGCTGGCCCACACCTAACTCCAGCTGAGCACAGATAGCGTCATGGTTTGGAGCCATTTGCTTTGATGTCTCATTAGCAAACCTCAGAAAACCTCAGAAACACAAATGCAAAGCTGAGTCAGTAGCGGGTCAGGATTTAAACCACACAGACAGAGTGTCACCACCTACAGGAGAAAACAGAGGCTCTACATTGCATATCCGATAACTCAACCAGAAAACCCTTAATTAATTTGAAAAAAAACACCATACTGTTGACACTCTTAGACTCTACTCACGCTTTTTGTTTCGGATATTTCGAGCTTTCTTTGGCTGCATTATAGGCAGTCAAAGTGGTAGACTTTAGGTGGTAACCGCTATCTGTGTGGTTTAAATCCTGACCCACTACTGCTGAGTCTATTCGAGACAGTGTAGTTAGTCCTGCATATCTTGACAGGTAATACACAATTCCGCCTATGAGTCAACTGCGAACGTACATGATGCACCAAGCTTACTCAGCCCTGCCCCTCCTTAGAAGGATAGATTCTTCAACATTCAGCCTCAAATGAAGTCCTACATAGGTTGACGGCAGCATCATGATGATTCATATCACTGATCTGCTAGAACATGTCTCTGTCCGTTGAAGATATCTATCCATGGTTGACTTAAGTGGTCTATACCAGTTTGGATATGTAGCTTGATCATGAGAGAACCTACAAGTCTGCCCCAGTCAACTGTTTACACGAGAAGCTCTTCCTAATAGGAGATTACCCCCCTTGAAATAGGATGGAAGAGGGAGGGAAAAGAAAAACCCGAGTTCTGTTGCCACCAAGCCAGTCCTTCTGAGTGCTTACCTACATAATAAGTATTTATCTAACTGCACAATTTGACAGCCTTTAACAACACTACCTACGAATTAATATTTGATTATGCCACGTACAACTAACGGTTATCCCGTGTATCTGACCCCCCCCTCTACGGACTACTTCGATCGTAGCCTTGTTGAAGATACAGTTTGCTTGCCCTGTAAAATAAACAAGTAATAAACAAATAATAAATAAACACTACACATATAAGCACATTTAATTAGAGAAGCCTTCCCATTCTTTCTTTTCGTTCGAAGATAAAATTCTTTTTATCTAATTTAAGAGCGCTGCAACTGGTAGCCCTTGTAATACCTCGAAGTTAAGCCTAAACTTGTATTTTTTTATCGTTTAGCTTTTTCAACCGATATCGCAACCTTTTTCGGTTAAATTCTTTTTTATGGTTCCCTCCTTTTCTGATGTTTTATCAATCGTCCGACGAATTTTCATTATTAACTTCATGATCTTCACTATCGCTCTGATTTTCTGCTTCAAAATCGTAGGGATCATAACATTCAGCTTCAAAGAAAGGTTGGCGACTAGTTCTAGGTCGTACAGCTAAACCCAAAAGTAATATAAATAAATCAAAAATGTACGCATATAACATACCTTTATCATCCTCATCATCTGAGTCTTCATCGGACGATAACTCAATTAACCTGATAAGTATTTCCACGTTAGCACCTTGTCGAATTCGAGCTTTGGCCTGCCTCGTGTGAATTATGGTTCCTACACACAAGAAGTGGGATAACAATCGTACTTCGTACCTAACTAGCTATAGGAGAAATAATTGAAAGTATTTCATCGTCATCATCATCCTCAACCACCAATGAGTTTACGCTAAACGCCATCAACGCCAGAGCAAGGCAGTGCCCCTTGGGGCTAACGTTGGCTCAAAGACCTCAGGATACATTTACAACGCATCGTAGTATTTCGACAGTGGTAACAGCAGCGGAATGTTCGCGAAGTCGAGGCGTATAGAGCGAGGCCTTCAAGCCAGCGCTACAGTCAGCACTCTACACGTACAATCTCAAACTCCTAAAAGCCTATGAGCTATATTTGAAGAACATAGGGTCTCTAAACAAAACACTTTCTGCTGTTTTATATATGAATGCAAAGCAGACTGTATCAACGAGCACTTCAAACTCCTTTTACCCCCTTAACTTATATCACATATATTTTAGGGCTCTTGCTACCCTAGGAGAGCCGAGGTTCTCGTTTCCGCCGGCTGCGTTCAGCATTTGATAAAGGCAAAGTTAATCTTGTAAATAACGGGGCAGATAGGGTGGTGGTAAGCCCCTATCTGCCTATACGTAGCACACAGGTCAAAAGAAAAGCATACGAACACACATATCAGCTGGCAGGGAAAGAAGCTCATTTCAATTCATGAAAATTCGTTATCCGATACATGTATGTGCTTTCAGAAGAGTCATACAGGCTGAAGAGAAAAAAGCCCGTTATTCATGTGTCCTCATACAATCAAGAAGAGAAGAAGGAAAGAAAAGAAAAGAAAAGAAAAGAGGAATAGAAAATTATAAAATAGAATCTTAATCATCGTGACACTCATAAGTCCAACGTCATAAGAGAATAGAAAGACAACAGAATACACACACAATAATTCGTACCAAAGCAACCGACATCTTCTTTCCTACTTCATCGTCATCAAATTACCCTGTCGTGATTGGCCCTGTCTTGACTCCTTCCTCTCTGTCACAATCTACTCCCTACTAAGCTCAACCGCCTATCCATCCATCTCCACTGTCATATCTTCAAGAGAAAAGCTTCTTAAACACGCCCTTCAACCCAGTAGCCGGCGCATCTCTCCTCTTCTTCTCGGCATCGCGTTCCCTCTGCCGCTCCTCGCGTCGAGACGAGTGTCGGTGATGTTCGTCTTTACTGTTGGATGAACGCGGCTTATGTGATGACGACGGGGGCCTAGACGAGGGTTTGCCATCGCTGTCTCCTCGAGATCGTGTTGACATCCTGGCATTGCTATCGGCTCTGGTCCGCGTTGAGACCCGGGCTTCGCTCTCGGGCATCGATCGCGCGGAAAATTTAGGGTTGGGGTCTTCATCCACCTCGGGCCGTGAGGATCGTTCTCGGAATCTCTTCGACGAATCCTCCCGGGGCTCGTCGTGATGTCTGGAGCTCCTGGGTCGTTGGACCTCGCCAACAGACTCTCGACGTTCCCGATGCTCCCGTAGCTCGTGGTGTTCTCGATGCTCGCGGTGCTCGCGAGATTCTCGGTGTTCCCGGTGAGTCCGATGAGCCCGTGGTGAATCGCCAGACTCTCGATGCGACCGGGAGTGTGTCTTCGATGTGCTGGTGCGCTTGGGTGATTCGATTTCAGCTTCTGGCGATACGCGAGCCGCGTCTAGGATGCTTTCGCCGCCTTTGAAATCGAAGAATTTCTTATTTGGCACTGGCTCCGGCTCCTCCTTGATTGACACGCGTCGTTCTGAGTGAGAATGGCCTGGCCTCAGGTCGGAAGAATGGCCCGACCGCCTCGAACTGCGCGGAGACTGTCTTTCACCGGAAAAGGTCGTCGCATCTGCTTCTTTACCTTTGTGCTCTCGTTCTAGTTCCCGTTCCCGTTCCCGTTCTTGTTGTCTCTCTCTTTCGCGATCCAGTTCACGTTGGGCCCTACGTTCTTCTTTACGCTTGTCGTGGGCGGCTTGTTCTTCGGGGGTGCGGTGTCGACGGTGCGAGGGGCGCTGTAAGCCCTCATTCCCGCTATCATGTCGCCGGGATTCTTCTCTATTGTGCCGCGAGGGTATGGATCGATCCGAGCTCGTCTTGAGGGATTGCCCACTTTCGTCCTTGCTTCTGTGCTGACGGTGATGGTGGCGTTGGCGGTATTCGTCGCCGCCTACGCTGTCTTTGGATCGCGAAGAGTGTTGGTGGGATCGGCTGGATCGGTGGGATCGGTGGTGGCGCTCATCATCTGTGGAAAAGTCAGCAACAGTCGGTGAAAAGTCAATATCGTCAACGCTGTGTTCTGCTGATGTCTCTGATGATACAGATGATGCAACGTCTGAAGACACCTGAGCTGGTCCCTGAGCAGTGTCTAATGTCCCTGTAATGTTATTCATTTGGCCATAGTTGTACGGCGGACTTGGCGGAGGACTGAGCCGCTGCGCGGTGGCATATATAACAACCGCTGCTGCTACAGCTTCCTCAACCTCTCGAAAGTGCTGACGACGCTTCTTTCTAAGGCTTTTCGCTCTCCCTAGAGATTTAACTTTGGGATCATTGAGATCGGGCAAAACGATAGCCGGCGTTGGGGAACGTGGCTCCTCGTTAAATCTGTAATTGGATGGAGAGGAAGAGCTACGTGCGAGGTATTCATCTGTTTGAGTACTTGAATGCACTAAAATCGGCTGATGTAAACGTCTGTTGCTCTCGGGTAGGATTGATCTTTTGCGAAAAGATGCATAATTCCCAATCAAATCTGCACTAGGAGATGTCGTTTCACGTTTGATTGAGTGGGAAGGCACAGGTTCAAACCGGAGAGTTTGGCCACTGTTATCTTCAGCGATTGCGGTCTCAACATTTTGGAAGTTATTAGGGCCCAAGGCAATTCCAATTTTGCGGGCTTCATAAGAACTGGCGGATCCAAGCTCGAGATCTGAGATGCTAGCGTCTTCCAAAGTATGATCTCGGACTGGGCCAGCAGTAGGAGATTTGGTGGGAGCGAAGGCAACATCAATAGCACCTAGACGTTCGTCATCTAAGAGGGGTTCGAAGCTCAACTGGCTGGCATTATCTGCAGAGCTTGAACGGGTAAAAGACCAGTCCACGCCAACTCGTGAATTTTGTTGATATAACTGGGCCGCATCATTACTTATGCCAAATCTTTGGCCAAACTGACTGATTTCATCTCGCAGAATCTCAGACGGCACAGTCGTTTCTTCAAGTTCTCGGTCGGAAGAAACATGCCCAGCTCCACCGAAATGGGAGGCATTGGATGACTCAGAGATAAACCTGGTATAATCGAAGACATTCGGAAGTCGCTGGATTTCTACCTCACTTTCATCTTCGTCATCTCCTATCGCAGCTGGCCACCTTCCTGGCTCATTTTCGGCGGCATAGGTTTCGCGTAGAATAGCCGTCAGGGGAGGCGAGCCTGCAGATGAACTAATTTGAGCTTCATCGGAATATGCTGCAAGATGCTCTACCGGTGTCTCAAGTGAAATAGATTCAAGAGGAGCCTCATCTAGGAATGTTGCTGGATGTGCATTACGAGTGGGAGAATGATATCGTGTGGGACCATCGTCAACGTTCGTCGTGTTTGATTCCTTAACAACGACCTCATCATCAGAGCCTTCGGAGATAGTATCGAGAGAGTGTGGGTGGAAAGTCGGATTTTCCGGCCCAACAGCAACTTCGGTGTCCTCCCAACTTGTCCAATCGTCAAATGTGAGTTGCTTGTGAGACTCCTTCCCGTCTACAGTATTGGGAGATTGTTCTTTATGTATGGTTTCATCATGCAAAGGGTTGAGTGGAGCTCCTTCTGCCATATATTGTGATGATTCCTCCCGGCTAGCGTGCATGTCCACAGGGACGGACGAATATGAGGACGACTGTTGATGAGATCGATCTGGGCTGTCGGAGCGGAAATCATTATGGGGTATCTCTGCTTCTGGTGGGTTCAAAATGGGCTCTTCTGCATAGTTGAGATCGGAGCTGAAATGGTCATGTGCGAGGCCCTCAAAAGACTTGAGATCGTGAGAAACATTCTGGCTCATATAAGTAGGGCTACGGGTCGGACTCTCTCCACGTTCTTGAACTTCGGGTATATCGCTTAGAGTAAATTGCTCTTCAGAAAGTCGAAAACTAACCCCAGATCTCTCCATGGTTTCATCGTCGTCAGTCGTCTCCCAAGCTTGTTCTGATGCCTCATCTTCATCAGCCATCTCCCAGGCGGAAGTTTCTGCGGGCACATATGCAGGCTCGGCCACAATAGGTGCATGGCCTGCATCGATAATTGCGAACAGCCGGTTTTGGCGACTAATGTGACTAATACGCTTCATTGTTGCATTGTCTACATTGTCTTGACCATTGTATAGTTTGTGTGCTAACAGAGGAGCTCTCCTGTGCGACGATTCCGCGTAGACGGTGGGGCTATTTGGTAATATGTCGGGGATGTCACAAGAATTGAATGTGGCTGGCTCTAGATAGATTTCCGTTTGTGATAGAGTGGGAGATGGAGGTAGCTCGATATCCGCCGCATTATAGGTGATGGCCCTTTCCTGTGGTGGGGACGCTTGAAGGCCAGATGGAGCGACTGTGGTATGACGATGAAATTGTTTTGAAGAGTGATTTTTTGCTGGCGCCTCGTCATGTGGTGCTTCGTTAGGAGTATGGCTCTCTGTCACCATACCCCTCTCAGTCCCGTCTAAAGCATCGACATCTTCATTTCCGGGCGACACATGCTCAGGGACAAGTTCAGGTGCATCTCCGCCAAGATTATTGGCCTCAACACCTAGGAAATCTTCACAGAAACAGGGGAGGGGCTCTCTCTTACCTCGCGAGTGTCTCCGAGAAGACTTCTCTTCGCCTCGTAGCCTGCCCACAACATCCATGCTCTCGTCGGCTTCGCGTGACCTGTCGTCCTTGGCTTCGTCATGCCATTGCTCAGCGGCAGCGGGCTGTATCTTCTCGTCAGCAACGTCATCCAGCCACGCACAATGTAGACTCGCCAGGATCTAAGACACCCAGTTTCTACGACATATAGACATTGAGGAAGACATACTAAACGCCATCCATCGAAACCGGTCAATCTTGTGATGCTGCCAGAAATATTCCCTTACCTGAGGTTTTGGTGCTTCAGGCTCGGCGGCCAACGGGGGGATCTCCTTGGAGACAATGTGCTGTGTCTCAGCAGCGACTGCCACCTCCTCGGCGGTGGGCAATTCCCTCTCAGTGGCGTAGGCAGGTTCTGCGCTGGGCACTTCAGCAGCAGGAGCTGGAGCTTCTTCTACTACAGGAGCGACTTCAACAGGAGCTTCTTCAGCGGGGGGACCTGCTTCAGGAGCAGCAGGGACTTCAGCCACAGCAGGTTCTTCTGCAGCGAGAGTTTCTGTCGCAAGAGCTCTTTCCGTGACGAGAGCTGGATCTGCAGGGGCTTCTTGCTCAACGGTCGCTGCTTCTTCGACGATTCCTTCCTCGGCAAGCGCTTCTTCAATAGGAGCTGCTTCTGCGGCAGGTGTGACTTCATCAACAGGTGCTACTTCTTCGATAGGCGCTGGTTCTTCGGTAGACACTGCTCTATCACCTATCTCTTCTTGAGCAGGCACTTCTTCAGCACGTGCGTCCTCGACAGGTGCTGCTTCATCAGCAATTACATCATCGGCGGGTGCCTCTTCAGCAGAAACTGCCTTCTCAGCAGGAATTGCATCTTCAGTGGGAATTGCTTCTTCAGTGGGAATTGCTTCTTCAACATGTACTACTTTATCAGCAGGTAATGCATCTTCGAGTAGCGCTGGCTCTTCAATAGCTACTGCTTTGTCAACGATTTCTTCTTCAGTCGGTGTGTCTTCAGCGGGTTGTGCTTCGTTAATAGGCGCTTCTTCTTCGACAGGTGCTGCATTCTCGACAAGTGCGGCTGTTCCTCCAATGGCCACTGCTTTTTCAATAGATCTTTCTTCGGCAGGCGTTTCTTCAGCAGGCAGTAATTCTTGAGCGGGCATTTCCTCCGCAGGAGATGTTTCTTCTGTAACAGTAGCCACTTCAGCAGGAGACTTGTCTTCTCCGGCAGGCGCTGCTTCAGAAGCAGATGCCTCTGTAGCAGCTGGTGCTCCTTCACTAACTGCTGTGTCCTCTGCAATGGCAGTCTCTTCAGCAGCAGGTGTCTCTTCGGCAGTGGGAGCTTCACCAGAAATGGGTGCTTCGGCCACAGGGGCTTCTTCGGGAGCTTCTTCAGTAGTTTCTTCAGGAGAAGTGGTCTCTTCAGCAGCACCTTCAGTGGCATCGATTTCGACAGCTGACGCGTCATCAACCGGTGACTCTTCTTCTTCTTCATCCGATCGTTCCCAGGTGTCCGCTTCTGAAATATCATCAGGCGCTTCAGATGCAGGCTCAGCCGAAGGTGTCTCTTCGAGAGATGTTTCGTTAGACAATTCATTGGCAGGGGAATCTTCAACTTGGGGTTCCTCGACAGGAGCGGTTTCGTGGACAGCAGGTTCCTCAACAGAAGTGTCTCCGTCAGGAGCCTTCTCAACGGCAGGCTGTCCAGCCGTGGCATCCTGAGGCGGAATTTCTTCAACAGAAGCTTCTTTGTTTGTAGCCTCTTCAACCGGTGTAGCATCAGCAGGTGCTTCAGGAAGTGCTTCAGGAAGAGCTTCGGCCTCGGCCGCTGCAGGTTCTAGCGTGATTTCAGTATCCTCAGTGACAGTAGGCTCTGTAATAGCTTCGGTATCATCTGTTGCAGTGGGTTCAGAGATAGTAGTTTCAGTGCTCTCTGGGACAGCAGGCTCAGCGGTTTGTTCAGTAGGGTTGCCTTCAGTGGCTGCGCGAATTTCAGCGGCTTCATCATTAGCAGTAGGGCTCTGGGTGGGCTCTTCGACAGCAGCGGGCTCTTCGACAGCAGCGGGCTCTTCGACAGCAGCGGGCTCTTCGACAGCAGCGGGCTCTTCGACAGCAGCGGGCTCTTCGACAGCAGCTAGTTCCTCCGCGACAACAGTCTCAGAATCTACAGTTAGCTCCTCGGTCACCGGCGCAGTATCGGCGGCGATTATCTCCTTGGGAGCAGCTTCGCCTACAGCACTCACTTCAGCAGCTGATATCGCATCAACAGGATCTTCAGTTGCTATACCGGCCTCGGGAGTTGTGTCTGACTGTTCTTCGGGCGCATCGGCTGTTTCAGGCACACCTTCCGCCTCCTTCTCAGACCGGTTCTCCGCAGGGATAACATTGGTGGCCATAGTTGTTTCGTCTGAGGCTTTTTCACTCTTTTCTACGGAAGTTTCTGCAGTCTCAGGGTTAGACTCATCGGCAGGGGTTGCCTCGGCTACTGGAGGAGGAGCATTATCAACAGGTGCTGTCTCTGCCTCAGGTTGCGTTTGGGCCGCAATATCCTTAGTTTCATCTGCAGCTTCGTCTGTGGCTTTTTCTGCGGCTGCAGCTGCAGTTTCCGTTGGCTCAGCTGCGCCGGCATCCGTCTCGCTGCTTGGCTCATTTGAAGTGGGCTGTGGGCCTTCGATTGCTTCTCCCTCGTCCGTTGGCGCTTCTGCTACCGGAACGGCTTCGATTGGCTCCGTAGCAGTTGTTGCGTCAGCTTCTTTCTCAGTATCTGGTGAAGTAGCGGCCTGCGCTTCGCGTTCAATCATCTTTTCGAGGGCGAAATGTTCGTCTATTACGGCGTCACCTTCCGGTTTGCTAACGACTCCATCAGTGGAGGGAATATTTGCATCGGCTGAAGATGTCGCCGCATCTCCTTGGGCTGTGCCTGGCGTCTCCTCTGCCTCAGCGTGGTCTTGTTTCGGACTCTCTCCGACAGAAGCATCAGAAGTAGCAACTGCTTCTTTCTCTGCTAAATTTGGGCTAGCTGCCTCGGCAGCTGATTCTGTGTCCGGACTTGGTTCTTGATTCTCACTGTCCGCCGTAGGCGCTTTGCTTGCCTCCGCTTCATCGCTCTCGGGAACGCTTTCAGACTCTCCGCCGGCGTCTTCTGCCGCTGCACCAGCCTCATCAGGCTGTATGTCAACTTCACCAGCTGGCTCCTCACCTACATCTGGAGACTCGACTTCGTTTTCTGTGGAGCCCGTATCAACAGGTGGATCGCCACCATCACGGGTTAAAGGAGTGGTAATGCTGAGTGTAACACTGTTAGCATCAGAGGGACTATAGAATCTGGGGCCAATACCTACACTTCTGGGCTCTCGTCAAAGTGTACTTGTTTTTCAGCTGGTGGCTCTGGTTCCTCAGCGTCTTCCTTCTGCGTAGGGCCCTCTTGCTGTTCCGGAGCGCTTTTAGCGTCAGTTTCCCTAGACTCCTGCTTCGGCTGCTCCGACTGTTCCGAATTGTCGACAGGGTCAGCATTAGCTTCTGCTGGGTCAGTCTTGCTCGAGTCGGACTGTAGGCTTGCAGCAGCTTCCTCGGGTTTCGTCTCTTCTGTTTCTTCCGCCTCTGCAGACTCAGTAGAAGGTTCATCTTCATGAGTTGCGGCGGCAGGATCTGGTGTAAGTGCATTGTCGGCCTCAGGGGCTGCAGCAACCGACTTGTCCTCTTCAGCTTGGGGATTTTCTGTCTCGAGGGATGCACTTTCGTTGGATTCGGCCGCAACTTCCGATTCCTTGCTTTCTTCTGCCACTTTATCGCCGGGTTCTGTTGCCTGTGCATCAGGTTCCCCATGAGATGCGTCTCTAGGTTTAACTTCATCTTTTGAGGCATCAGGCTGCGACTGGTCGATTTCAGCAGGTGGTGTTTCGGAATCAACTTGGGGTTCCACCTTAGGAGTCTCCTCGACATTTTCCTTCTTAGGAGCGGCCATTTCGCCAGTAGCCACTTCAGTTGAATCTGCCCCGGCAGATGCCGCTTCTGTGACAGTTTCATCTTTCACCTGATTTTCCTCGTTCTCTACTTTGTCAGCAGTTGCCACCGTCTCGCTATCGTCAGAAGCTGCTTTCTCCTGTTCAGATAGCTCTGCATTTTCGGGTCCATCGTTATGCTGATCCTGTAGATCCGCTTGTGGTTCGTCAGCGACCGAGATATTTTGAGATTCAGCCGGAGTATCAACTACTCCCTCTGTTGCTTCAGGCTGGGCATCATCAACGACAGATGACGAAGCTTCCTCCGCGGTATCAATTGCCTCTCCTTCTGCATCGGGTTGAGCATCGTCAGTAGTGAGTGGTGAAGCTTCTTCCGAAGCCTTAGGCTCTGGAGAGTCCGCCTTCAGGGCAGGCGTTTCATCGGAAGCCTCGTCAATATTCTCAGCTACTTTCGAGGCTTCAACTGGCTCATCTCCGGACTTAGCCTCAGATGCAGCCTCATTTGGCGATTCAGTCACAGTCTGGGACGCACCCTGAGCATCGGCCGTGAGCTCTGTAGCTTCCTTGGAGTCGGGTTCGGGTTCCGAGCTCTTGGGGGGGTCCACATCAACAGATTCAGCAACAACTGTATCGGATGTCTCTTGTGGTGCTTCCGGAGCGGTTTCTTCAACGGAAGCCTCTTTCGGTTGGTCCGCTGCTGGATCTGTTGGCGCTCCTGCACTTGGCTCTGCCTCGGTGTTCGCAGTCTCTGGCGTAGTATCATCCTCCTTCGGGCTGTTGGCCTTTTCCTCAGCAGGCTCGTCCTGGGATTGGTCCGCAGGCGAGCTTTCTGCCACAGATTCAGATTCAGCTAAAGGCTTAACAGGAGGGGATACATCCGCTGGCTCGTCCTTAGTCTCGGTCGCGGTGTCAGCTGAAGGTGATTCATCTGCTTCTTGTGTCAGCTCTAGAGCCGATTCTGGTGCCGCTTCCGCTCCCGCTTCCGCCGCCGCTTCTGTTAGTCCTTCTGATACTACCTCCTCAGGAGCTGATCCAGGCGCTGGTTCAGGTGCTGATTCTGACGCTACGTCCGGTGCTACTTCTGTTGATGCTTCGGGTACTGAATCTGTTGTTACTTCTGGTGGTGCTTCTGATACCACCTTGGGTACGGCCGTAGGCGCTGATTCAGATGCTGCCTCAGGTGCCGGTTCTGGTGCTGATTCTGGTGTTGAATCTGATGCCGCTTCCGGCGTCACTTCCGATGCCAGTTCTGGCGCTGCTTCTTGTGCTGCCTCAGGTGCTGCCTCATTTGTTGGCTCGGTTAATGCTTCCGGTGCCGCTTCCGGTGCTATTTCTTGTGATGCTTCGAGCACTGAGTCTGGCGCTGCTTCTTTTGGTGCTTCTGAAACCACCTCGGGTGCGACATCAGGTGTTACCTCAGATGCTGACTCTGGTGTTGACTCTGATAATGCTTCTGGCGCCGGTTCCTTGCTATCTTGTTCCGGTATGCTTCCACTTGCGGAGTCAGCCGCTTCAGCGACATTTGTCGACGCGCTTTCGGAATTTACTTCTTTCGCTGTGCTTTCAGGCTCTGTGGTAGGTTCAGGTTCTTCTGGCGTCTTCGTTTCCTCTGTCTGAATGGTTTCGGCGGCGGCAGTTTCATTTTCTTCAGCTGGCGGTGATTCTGAACTCTCGATAGCTTCAGCCTTCGCTTTCGCCTTCTTTACCTTCTTCGCAGCTTTTCCCGGCAGTTTACCGCTAGCTTTCTCTACCAAGTCTTTCGCCTTCTTCTGCTCTTTCTTCTCTTGGTCTCTTTTCTCCTGCTCCTTCTTCTCCCGCGCCCTTGTCTCTTGCTCCCTCTTCTCCTGCTCCTTTTTCTCTTTTTCGCGAGCCTTCTTAATTTGTTTCTTGGAGAGCTTTGGGGTTTTCTCCTCTACATCTGCCTTTGTTTCCGTGCCTGGTTCTGGTTCTGGTTCCAGCTCTGGCTCAACCTCGGCCGCTGCTTCAGGATTTGCTTCAGGGTCTGCTTCAGGCGCAGCTTTAGGATCTGCTTCCGGCTCTGGCTTGGATCCCGACTCAGTTGCTGGCTGAACTTCTTGTTGAGGTTCTGGCTTTGGCTGCTCAGGTTCTGCTGGATCCCCATTCTTCTTTTTCTTCTTTTTCTTTTTCTTCCTTTCTTCGGCCTTAGATATGGGTTCTTCTAAGGGTATGGATTCAGAAGGTCCTTCGTCTGCACCATTCCCTTCTGCCTCTCCATTTTCGCCTTTTTGCGCGGTTAGTTCGCTTCGGAGTGCACGAGCTGAAGACGTACCATTTTGCTCTGTGTCTGAATTTGGTGGCTGGTAGTACTTGACTTCAGAGAACCTAGAGACCTGCACATTTTCCCACGGAGCTACTCGCTCCGGAGAGTATGTGATCCCATATTGCTCAGTCATTTTTTCTCTGAGACTTGGTGTGAGAGATGGAAATGAAGAAAAAGAAAAATTCTGGAGACTCCAGCCTCCGGAACAATCGCCAAACTAAAATAATGATTAAGGCACGGGTGTGTGCAGCGATTACGTCAAAGTGGTTGGATACTGAGATTTTGATCCTGCAGTCGGGTATTGGAACGCCGCTGCTATGAAACAATGTCAACGTGGTTACGGTAAAACAGACCAAATGCAGGTTCTGCCCATGGGACACAACAGTTATGGCTTGGAAAAAAGAGGAAGGGGGAATCAATCCATTGAGCAACCAACGGGAGCGTGGAGTTGAGAAAACGCACTCATGCGATCTCGGGATTTCGTGTCAAAGTGAAGGGATTGACGAGAGCACCCCACATGGGAGATCAGAAATCTACGCAGTCATATTCGATACTAATACGGTACAGGCAAGCATGCATGGTACATGCTACATGCACCTTCAAGCTAGCAGAAAACATTTTACCCCACGACTTGACGAACGATGCAAGCAGTGGAGAAGAGCCTGAAGCTGAGGTGATCAAAAACCGTGCCCAAGGATGATTGGCGAGCCGGAACCAATTGGCGCCACGTCGCATCGGGGACACTGGGTAGATTGTGGACAAACATCGGGGTGTTTGGTCAAGAGTGGGCCGGTGTGGTCTCATATCCATGGCATAGGATAGGTCTGGCATAGGCAAACCGGACGGCTTGACGAGCACACAGAGGACAGAGGGTGTCCTGTCACCGGCACCCTATACTACTACACTACCTTGGCTTGTGATCTTGTGATAGTGCGGCAATTTGCGGCAAAGCCGGACGAGACCGCCGTGGGCCGGTCTGTCGACGAGTGACGAGTGGGAGCTTGACGTGAGATTCACCACGATGTTGCTGCAGAGCTACCTATCACGGCCCAATCAGCGTCTAATGGGCGGTGTCGCTTCGTCTTGCCAGCCCCCTTTCGAATTCGGCTGCAGCCATTGGGCGTCAAGCTGCCCTACCTCTTGGGCCGTTGGCCGGTATCTGTCATCTGGACCGAAGCAGAGCGAGACGGTCCCAAATGGTTCCTGAATTGGCCAAGGCCAGGGGTGGGAAAAGCCGCCCAACCGGCACCTAAGCAGGGTGGGCTGCAGAGATGTGCATGGACCCGACGGGAGTGTACAGTACTATGTAAATACTAGCTGCAACGTGGTCGGCTTCGTTGGCACCGCTGGAAGGCGGCACTGGTGAGAGCCACGACAGCCAACCAATCCCAGTGGGGCGAGAAAGACGTGGGAGGTTCTCGGCGGCTCGACCGGGTTAAGGGCAAGGAGGCTTCTTAATGGGGATCACACCCCTGTTACTATTGACAGTCGGCTGTGACGTACGTATCTATCCGTCGATATGGTGTGCTGGATAAGACATATATTCACGTGTTCCCTCTCATCCCTTTACTGCTGGGATTTCCACGAGACTGCCACGAGAGTGGGAGTATTGGAGCATTGGAGCCTTGGGGAATGAGCGTGCAGACAGACAGGGGGAGGGACGATTTGTCGGTAGATGTGGCTTTCCTTTTCAGGAAACGCTCCGACATGTGAAGGTTGATGAGTCAGCGTGAGCTAGAATGGGTACCGTAGCATCTCAACGCAAGAGTCTAACAAGGAATGCTTCCAGGTAAGGTACTACATGTAGAAACATCATGTCGTGAATCATTTTACCAACGGCTTTATGTGCAGTGGTTTAGTTCTGTTGTGCATGATTCTGAGATCCCTGAAGAGTTACCTAGCTTGTGTCACCGAACTGATATGTTCTCACGCGACAGCGTCTCATACAAACAGTGGCGAATGCGTCAGTGAGACAGTATGTTGACTAACAAACCACGGGAAGTTTATGCATACATTTTACATAGACTATGGTTGCTACTCTAGTCGGCTAAGCTAGTGGAGAATACTTTGATTGTCTACCTAGGTGGTCTAGTGTAATAAGATATCAAGGGATACGATGGTAGTTAGATTAATGCTCATGAAACTATAGTATACTAAGTACTACTACGGCAGATAGTGGATATTGGGGTTGTTGTAAAGTGAGGCTTAGCGCAACTCGCGGTTTAGTGCTCATCAACCTCATCAACCTCACTATACTTATATACACTACATATAACTAGTGTAAATGGTTCAGGTAGATAGTGAAAGTTTTTGGTGCTAATAAATGTTTGTTCTTAATATAATGTACATGAAATATACTTGAATACTTCATACTATGCCACTCAGCGGCGTTGTTGCTGCGCTGTTGGTGAAATTGGGTAGGCAACACTTGTATATCCGCTTCTGCCTGATACCTACAGTAGGTACCTAAGCCAAGATACATAGGCTACCTAGTTACTCTATGTGATTAACTAGGTCGTGTGGGATAGAGCTGCTCATCATCGGGTGAGACTGCTTTTGCAATTCAGTCCTTCGCTTCTATGAGCTGAGCACTTCTACGAGACGAAGCAATTTCATCTCGTTCTTGGTATATAAGTAGTCAATTGTTAAATCTTTGAATTCCCATGAGGAGAGACATTGTCTTACAATCGAATCATACTGCCGTTTTCTGTCTCTGTTTGTGCCTATAGTTTAGGGGAGGCTGTGTTACGATCTTTGAGACAAAGGACTTAAAGAGTATATAGTTTGAGCTTAGATCATGAAGAAGTTTAGCGTTCTTCATGCAACAACAAGAATTCATGTAGCCCCTATACTGAGGTTTCTGACAGGCTAATAAGTGTGATTTCTGTGAAACTTGCTGTGTAATGTAAATAGAGTACATGAGATGAGCGGACGGACAGGAATGTATTGTATTAAGTAGAGGTATGATATGAACTTCGTAGAGTAACATCTTATGATAAGTGCGTGAGAGGCGCGCGTAGTTTTTGCTGTTTGTCATACGCTGAGATGACGCCTTGCTGCGGCGCTTAAGAGGAGAGAAAGGAGGGAGAAGAGGAAGAACGAAAAGAGAAAGCAGTGAAAAGGTAATGGGATGTGTAAGTACAGAGAGTGTAAAGTCATGTCTTGTGTAGTGAACACGATTGATATTCACGTTCACTTTAACAAGTTTGTGTAAGATAGACGGAGATTAGCCAAGGCAACACAGCATACAGCACTGAAACGAACGTGTATAGCTCACTTACTCACTTACCCACAAAGTAAGCAAGCGAGCAAGCATAGTAAATCAATATCATGACGAAACGGCTGAGATGGGATATCTGACGTAAGTAGTGTAGATTATGTAGGCACTCGGACACTCCATTTTATCGCCTCTGTTTCTTGACATACATCTAATTCACTTCGTTTCAATTTCCGTGTTTTCATTTCGACTAACCGCTTCTGCTTCGTATTAGCATTGGCAAAATGAAGTCCTCAACCCATCATCTCACGGAATTGCTGTTTGAAATGAGCTACGGACTGAGTTTATTTAACTAGCCGAGGAATGATATCACGATGCGCTTAGATACCCTTACACCAGCTGGCCTGTGACATCCGGTGTTGGGCTTGATTTATTCAGCCAAGTATGTAGTTTCAACGTACTAGTATGCTCTGGGTGTTATGAATGTAGCAGGGAGAAAAAGACGGTTGGAAAAGGGGTGTTATGCGGCATTTTGAAACGAAATGGCAATATATGGATGGTGTTGATGAGATAAGACCATCGAGTATGTAGAGCAGGCAGCGAGCGGCTTATAGAAACACTTGGTTCGCTCTGCTGTCGAGCCTCGATCAGTTATAGGGATATACTAGGGCTGAGTTTTTACGCATGATTTTCCCCATGAACTGGCGTGCTTCATCAGGCTCGAAGGTGCTTGCGTATTAAAACAGTTTATAGTACTCTAGATTATGGTGAACAGCTATATAGGGCCAGGTGGAATCATACATTTCGTCGAATGGCAATAACCCAAACACAGGACTATCGAGGCACGTACTCGAGAACGCAAAAAGCTAATACACAAAATAGCTTTGAACAATATAGTCGTATATCCATCTCGATAACTAGCGATGACGTGGCTCATCTAGACTAGTGCTGGCCAAAGAAAAAAAAGCAGCTTTTAGAAAACAAGAGTGTATCCCCTAGTAAAGAGCACAGTAGCCTCACAACGCCGACGCCTAAACCAGCAACAAGTAAAGGCCACGCAGGCTAGCAAGGGATGAGGTGTGGTGGGCGCATGTTATCCCATTAACAAACAAACCGCGGCTAATGCCAAGGTAATTATCTGCAATCTGAACCAACCATCCCTTATGACAGCTAGTATTTCCCTCCCCGGCAATTCTATGATCTGTAAAGACACATAAAAAGCCGGTATATTGCCAGGTTATACTCCTCACATGGCCATCTCTGCCTGCAGCTTCCGAAGCTCCGCTTCTTCGTCGTCCTCTTCGAACAAGGCTTGTGGCTGGCTCTTGACTGTTGAAAATGTGTCAGCTCGTAAAGTTATACATGTCTGGAGTGGGGGAACCGTACTATCTGGATTGGCCACGCTGGGAAGTTTGTGAATGTCGGACACGGGTACGGTGCCAGACTCGAGCATCTTCTTGTCCAGTGCTTCCTGCTGCAGGGCCTCAAGCTCTTCATCCAGTTCTTCCTCGTCCAAGGGTTCACCGATGTGGTTACTCGTAATGGCGGTGACGATCTCTTCGCTCAGGGCGTTTTGCTCGCGCAGTTGATCCCTATTCCAACAGTTGTCAGCAAGTCGTAAACAACAATGGACGGTGCATGCCAAAGAGAGGGATAGGGATGATGAGATATGGCATACATTGTTTCGTCGACCTTCTCTACGGTCAGCTTGCCATGGATCTGCTTCATGGCATCACCTGCCCTCTGCATGGCGGCGAGGGTCTCTCGGTTTATATTGGCCGACTCGATGGCATTGATCTGGGCCTCCAGTGTTCCTATCTGGGCACTGGTCTGTTCTAAGCTGTGTTCGTGGGTCTTCTTCCTCCGCAGAGCTGCCTTAGCAACTATTCAAGGCTATGGGTTAGCGGCCGCTATACGGCACACGCTTCATGTGAGGCAAAAGGGGAGACGAACCATTTTTATTTGTGTTTACATTCTTCCGCGCGATGGCATCCTGCTCGGCCATCTGGTTCTTGAGATGGTTCTCACGCTTCTGCAGCATGTCCAGCTGCGTGCGCAGACCGAGGATGGCATTCTTGGGAGTGTCCTTCTTCTTTGCGGCAGCGCCACCGCCAAACCAGCCCCAGACTCCGGACATGATGACGCTCGGGGGGTACGGGGCCGGAAATTTGTACGACTGCGGATAACGAGGGGGTAGGGACGGCCACGGGCGGCAAAAGGAACGAGGCTCGTTCTCGGTGGAGTGAGTGGTTCGAATGTTGCGATGACGAAGCCGACGACGATGGTGGGGTATCTAAATCGATGGGCAACGCTCGAAGTTGGGAAGTTGGGACAGGCACGCGAGGAGTCGATGCTGCAGGCAGAACCGAGTTATCGCTGAGCAGTTGGGTGTGGACGGAGAGAAGAAGACAATGGGTAGAGATAAAATGGTAGCCTGATGCAAAAGAGTTGTTGAAGGGGTAACTTTAGGAGGTAGATAGTTGGACGTTATCGGAATGGTAGGTTAGGTTTAGGTAGCCTAGATAGGCCGCGGCGGAAGCTGGAAGATGGACGATGATGCAAGCGGTGCTAATAATAATCACTGACCTTGGGTACTCTGCCGCCTACCTGCTGCTACAGAGAGCATTGTAGGTACCTACTGTAGGTGCTATTGTAGGTACATTACTGAGTACATGTGCCTAGCTTTAGGTAAGGTACCTGTGTCACCAGGCCCGGTCAGCTGGCTCAACAGGTACTCAAAGTGATTTATCCGGTGAACAGCCGGCCGAGACCAGTGTCAGCTGCCAGTTGCTTCATATCTGGAGTAGGCACCTAGAGAGTATCGTGAGTTCTTAGTCATAACCGGCCGGCCTTTTCCTCCTTCTCTTTCTTATCGCCGCATCTCCTACCAATATGCAAATCTTCAAGTGTCCGATCCATGGTTCATACTACGAGAATTTAAAAAATTGCAAATCGATAGCCAGGCTTTTCTCCCTCTCCACGAAAGCTACCTCCTCCTACGAGATGCCGAGTTGATAGGCTGAACCCACCATCTCATGTGAAAGAGCTTGCTCCAACGCCATCATGTCCAATGGGCCGCTCCCCTCACAGCGATGTCTTCTTTCTGAACTATGCAAGAAACAAGTAGGCGACAAGGTTCGGTTTCTAGGATGGTAAGACCATTCATTTGTCGCATATGTGACACTTCGTACACTGTCCAGTCTTTCCCTTTCCTCTAGTATTGAATATCGAGCATTCGAGACTCGACATCCAGGACTTTCGCATCCTACGGCTCGCTATTATGGAGCCCGAAACCCGAAAGCTCTTTGTCATTCGCCGTGGGAGCGGCCGAGTTGTTTTCTTTTAACAATCCCCGCTTGCGATTGCGCTGACCATACTCCTCAAGTATAACAGAATACTCAACTCACTCGGCACAAGTCACTCTCAAACACCGCTGCCCCAAGGAGAACGACGATGTTGAAGCTCTAGTTGATGTGAATCTTCTGCTCGGAACAATCAAATCCGAGCAAACTGACGCTGGGCAATGGGTGCATGTGATTGGATATCTTACCTTCACCAACCAGAATTCGTCGAGGGGCAAAACCGCGCCATGCGTTGGTGTGCAAGCCCTGATGCTCTGGATCGCCCAAGATCTTGACCTGGGGGCTTACGAGAAGTCTATGCTGGCCAATGCTAATCAATGTGCCGGGGGCTTGGCACTGGAGAATCCAAGTCCACAATGAAGTCCCCCAACAGTCGATGCGGCAAGCCACGAGAGTCTCGCCATTAGTCAACACCAATCAAGGTCACGTGTCGCCTTTTGCGTGCCATTCGTGATATACGTTGTTTCGCCTTGTCGTATCCAACCCTTCCGAGTTGCCATTTCAAACCCGTGGCTTGTTCTTATATGGCACATGGAGGACCCCATCACACAACAAGAGCACAGATGAATTGCAAAGATGGACGCAGACAATTAAAGCCCACCAATATACGCGACAACCAAAATCGAAATATAGCTGGGCGGTTCATGCTATCAAACTCACCTTGTCTGGTTGTCGAGGAATCTTGGAAGCGAGGTGGCATTCACTCAAATGAGAAGGGGCTATTGTGGGAGATTTACAGCAAAAAACAACCGACTCACTCCCTGCCCTATTAGCTTGCAAGCCGCTTCTTGAGCTTCCGACAAGCTACCAATCCCTGTCCGCAAGAGCAGTGAACTTCTCGACCGCGGCTCTCGTCGATGCTGCAGGCCACCGCTGAGATGCATTGCTTTTACGTGGCATCAGGCAGCCGATAACCAATTGAATCAGGTGGCAGATGGAATTCGCCGCAATTGTTTGTTGATATACCACGCATTACATTATGCAGCACATATCAATTAGATAGGATGCAGCTACCCTCTCTTGCCTGGCAAGGTTCCAATCTAGGTATCCACAAGGAAGATCAGCATTTTGCCAGATGGCACGCCCTTCTTGGACGATGACCCTCTTTATTCCAGATTTCCATCTCAGGTTCCATGTCCCGGCCAACTTTCGACACACCGAACCCGCTCGGCCTTCGCCAAAATGGGCGCTTAGCCTCCCGTTTATGTAACGTCAACTACAGCAATGATTAACGTATCACGCCAATCCTATGCGGCAACCAGATGCGATATTCTAGCATGCCGGCTTGTTGGATCCATGTCCACTAAGTGTCAATTTCGGGCCAATTCACACCCTCTCCTGTCGTTATACGCTCGCTTCGAGACAGCACCGCGTCGGTTGTTGCGGCGTTTTGATGCCTCCCCTTGTCCTGATCCTGCTCCCGATCCCGACCCTGACCCTGACCCTTTCGAAATCAGAACCGGCTGATGTAGCGGGCGCTTGAGCGGTCTTTCTAGGCTCTGCTGGGCTTTGGCTGCGGCCTGTCTTTCCCACATCTCTTTCGACTTGAGACAAATATCGTCGATTTGCTCCTGGGGCAATATTAATAAAACCGCATAGCCCGCGCTGAGAACGGACCCCAGCTCACATCCGTCAAGCAGGCCCCTGGGGTCGTAATAAGGAACCCATCCTCGCCCTGCAAGGATGTGTAAGTGTTGTACTTGATGAGCGCGTCGAGTCTCGTACTTGTCGCGTATACGGTCTCACTGTGGCCTCTGGGCCAAGATAACACTGAAGTTCCTGCGTGATGACTTTCTTGTTGATGTCGAGATGGGGAATCCAGTATCTATTCATGGACACAGACGACATGGTTATCGAGTTGCCGAGTCAGATGCGTGCTGAGTCTTCCTACCGAAGCACCTCAGATGTCATTCTTAGGCTGGTATCAAGCGGTCTATTTATATTCGGATTCGCTAGATCAGCCTTGTCACCCTTGGAGCTTGATCGGCTCCGCAGTGGAACTCGTATGTTCGGCAATATTACACTGCATTGTTTCATTCACCGCCGAGGGTGAGCGCTGCTAAAATGTTAAAGTGTATGCGTTGCATCTGTCTCTGCTTAATCACATCTATGGCAAGCGCCGAGTCCGCTTCCGGCAACCCTGTCCGCCTCACTTGTACGCCCCGTTTTTTTAGAACAGACGAATTATACCATCGAGTTTCGAGAGTCTCGAACACCCTCAACGCAGTAGGGGGATCATCTGCTGCTGCTTTCCTCTGTGGTTGGAACACTAGCATCCCGTAGTGCTACCATATTTTGATACATGCATGGTCCTAAAATATGGGCTTTGTTATTGCTGCCGCGGAAGCTCGTTTTTTTGTCGTCTTGCCTCCTGGACACAGAAGCTCTTGCCAAACTCGGCTTATGCGATTTACCTCACCACCACCACTCCGTTCTCCTCCTCTTCCTCCTCCACCACTACCTCAAAAACTGTACTACGACTTGTACCAGCTTCTATCACAGAGAAAAACGTACGTCTCGGCCTTCATGTATGTCGTAAATTATGCAGCCGGAGGCGTTCGTGGGTAAGACTGATCAACAAATGAACCATTACCCTTCGAATGTTCATGGGGGTTCTTTAATCTGGGGTTGGTAACAGCCGGACATGCACGATGCAACATTTATTGGCCTATATCAAGGTCAGAGGAGATGCATTAGGTATCAAGACAAGTGCTTTACATACTAATGCAGAAAATCCGCCGGCTGGGCACATGTGAGTGTCTCCCAGGAGCCGATGAGTGGACCTTGGAGAAGCATTTGGACTGGTCATGTCAAGGCACTCAAGTAACCATGACCTGTTCCGGTCTGCGTGCTAATGCCGTATCCAGTGAAGCCATGGTTGACTGTAGGGACATGAGTTGGCAATCAGGCCACCCGAGCACAGTGCTTTTCTTATTAAGGATGCCTGCTTCAAGCCAATATGATGGCTATCGAGGTTTTAACGCTCCTGCCGCCAAGAAAAGAAAAAGAAAAGGCAAAAAGTTAAAAGAAGGGAAATGAAGGAGTGAGGAGAGCGAGCAACCACAAAGATAAATTAAATAAATGAAATGAAGATTGATGAGAAGCAGAAAGACAGTGACTCCTTATGACTTTTATCTCGTCACAATACTATGGAACAGACCGCTCAATAGGTATCCGACTCCGGCGCGACATAATCACAATACCTAGCAATAATTAATACCTGTCACATTCATTGAAAAGGAAGAGCAAGCAACAGTGAAAAGACGCCAATTCTACTTAGGTAAGAGGGGTGTCGGGAAGGCCTCGACGCTCGAAGTAGCTAAGGTAAGGTGCGTTGTCACGTGTGTCAGCGGCTTCGCTCAACAAGGGTAAGGTAACGTTAGTGTGAAGTTATCACCCTTTTTACAGGTAGGTAGCCTGCATACTTGGTCTGTACTAGGTTACATACACATGCCTATTCCTCGTCTTGACTTCTTTGGATATGGTGAGCTCTATGTTCTGTATACCAGAGTCGGGGCCGTCTTGCTTCATCAAGTCCACAGTAGAGGGGCTTCGGAACGAAATTACCTGCCTTACATTACACACAAATAACTCGGCATTGCGTAGGTACAGATACACTGTTCTTCTTGTATGTAACTGGCAACCACATTGTCCATTTGGCGCTTGTCAGAAGCATCGCAAGGCATTTACCCAAATAATAAATAAATGTTTAAAGTTATGGATATCGCCATGAGCCTCGATAACTTAGGTAATTCTTATGTTACGGACTCCCAGAGCTATCAACCCTGTCAATTGACTCGGAGCTGCCTCCGGCACTCTGAATAACCAACCCAAGCCTCCAAAATAAACAGAGTCAATATATATTTTAACTTTTAGATGGCATGTATAAATAACTAGAACTACCTCGCCTAGGAAATACCCTACCTATCTGAAACGACTGGTGCGTATTGTGAATTTCTGCCCGCGTTGTATTTATTGTCCTTCTAGGTGTTTGTATGCATAAACTCTTTTTCTGGACAACGAGTTGTGCATGAGAATAATGTGTGTATCCATCATTGTATCTGTTTTCATAAACTTGATCTTATGCTTGATGGCGCTTGGGCGCTGACTAATGGCGATCATAAGCCATGGTGGCTCTGTCATTTGTGGCTTGAGTTTAGGCAAGTATTGTATGTATGTATATATCGCCCTGTACCATGCTTGTAATGCAATTCAATATTTCATATTTCCCTTTTTGGGGGTGGGAACTTGGTGATATGCATCTTGCCGATGTGCTCCAACGAGCTGTCCTCACTGCCCCTCATGTCGGAGAGAAAAGGGGGAGGGGCAAAGCAAAGGTCCTAACCCCTATGCTGGTCGACATAACACGTTCATGATTCATTGAAGCCCATCACCGGAATTATGAACGCAGCAAGACGCTCTTCGCCCTCCCTCGAATCTTCTGTACGGCAGCCATTCCGAGTGACGTTGCCGTCTCACCACCCAATATCTCAACGCCAGCAATGTTTACCTTGAACACCTTGATACACCAATTTCGCAACTCCACTGCGATCAGCGAGTCAATACCGTAGGAGTGTAAGAGCAAAATCAAATTAAATCGATCGCTTACGAGCGAGGGAGAGAATGCTGATTACCTTAGTAGCTAGACCCTTGACAGGGATGGAGCCAACTTTTGGCATTGATGGTGCCTCGATAGCTCTGTGTGGACAGGCTTGGGTCGGTGCCCTGTGCTCTTAAGAGTGCTCCGATGATGGATTTTCATTCGTCGTGGTGATGTGACGAAGGTTGACGAGGATTGGCTCATACATGCAAGCTCGATGGCTGCATTCCGGGACCGGTAACGTCCGCAGGTAGATACAGGCCTAACACCACCTGCGATCATAGGAAATTGACGTTTCGCGATGCTGGCGGAATTTTTTCGTGTTCCCACACAGCAAGTACCTCAGGTTATGACATAATCAGCATATGTTCGATATTAGCGTAGCGCATCAAAAATATATTGTTCTCATTTATGTACCGTTCAATTACCCGGAAGCTCAGAGCCAGCAAGATGGCTGCCTGGCTACGGGCTAGACGGTATGCAGTCGGCTTGTCTTGGAATGCGTTGACTGCTTGAGAGCTTATAATTCCCGCATTCCAAGTTCCATGTATTTTTAGCCTCAGGTACTCGCTCCCTCACTCATAGGACGTGTCGTCGAACATGGAGTCCTAATATCTCGCTCTGCCAACAAGTTAGTCAAGTATAATCATCCGATACATTTGTGCGAATGTTCATAGCTGCCTGAAGTAATCCCTTAATTCCCGGCATGTGTGCCCTGCAGTACTCGAACGCAGCCCGGAAAGATGCTGGATCGGCAATATCGCAAGGGCAGTAGATCTCAGCACCGTTTTGTTCCAACTCCTTTACAGAAGTTGAGCGCTTCCCCTCTAGGGACCCGGATCTCGACAATAGGAGAAAATGCCTTGCTCCCTCAGATACCAACCACTTGACGACACTGCGCCCTTGGCCGATAACCCTCCTGCGACGAGATACATTCATTCAATCAGCAGTAAACCTGCACGAAAACCCAGTGCTAATAAAATATATAGTAATTAATCTAGAATGCACACCATTGTTCGACGGGCGACTCACAGACAGTTCCTCATCTAGATCCAGCTCAACCACAACTTTCCCAGGATTATTTCCACCTTGTAGGTAGCATAATGCATTCTCTATCTGGGAGGCCGGAAATGACTTAATTGGTGAACGTATAATAAGCTGTCTCTTTGAAGTGTGCCTGCTTTGAAAGATAGAACCTCTTCCATGCGATTCGGTCGCTCATTGACCATAGCAGCTATGTCGGCCGCTCTGATTGTCACATTCCGCGCGGACTGGTACATGTAATGAACGAACATCTTGCCGCGAAGTACAACATCAGATGAAGGAGTAATATTAGAATCCAAGCTCCAAGCCGCGAAAAGACCAGATTCACCTCGTCAGGTTCCATGCCTCGGACTTCTCCCTCTATCTTGACACTGCGCTGACTAACACCCCCCGGTGAACTTTATACTTTCTACGTACTCAAAACCTAAGCGTCGGGAGTTTATATACTCTGATGACCTGAGAGGTTTTTGGCCGGGTTGGTACGGCCTAGCGAAGCATTTCTACCTGTATCGTTACTTAGCGGTCATCGTTCACAGCGTCTCAGCGTTTAATATCTTTACTCTGCATCGCTAGGCATTGGGGGTTCGATTCCCTCGGTGGCCATAAATATTTTTTCTCTCTCTCTTTTATTCCCACCAATTGACTGACTGCCCTCCTTCTTCTACTATTATATTATTGCTACGTATGTATGTACACATACATATACGACAGGTTTCCATGAGAAAACATGTCCTTCTTTCCTATTTCGTCAAACCGACAGTCAGGATCTACACACTCCCAAGATGCGAGCAGTGCGTCACAAGCCAGAGACTTCAACAACACATCTAATAATTACTTCTTTTGTATCAATCAGCCGCTGAAGGCCGTCACGAAACGAGAGGTCTCAGCTGTTGTCACACGTAACGAATGCGAGGCTGCAAGTCTCAGACCCTCTTAACGCGTTACACGCGCTGAAACGCGTCTTCCCGTCTATTACTGATATTCTTCCTGGTGTCCTACGTGAGGTTATTCAGCCCTCGCTTAACTGAGACATAGGCGCCGAGGTCGGAGGTTTACTCTTTGGCCAGAGTTGTATATAGATTCGTAGCCAAGCCACCTGAACGGAAGAGAATCCGAATGGTCAAGGTCTTAGGCAGCCATAACAGATTATTGTATTATGAATAGAGTCAATTCCAAGCCCTGAAACCAGCCCTTGTTATAGATGTTGAATATCCTTTCGGAAATAATACCGTAGCGATCAACAGCAAGCCTTCTTCCAGGACGAGTCGATGGTCGTGAAAATATCTGCTCCCAGCAACTGCGCGACTTGGATGGGGGTTTGTCCGGTCCCCCCAGCTCCAAAGTGATGTAGGATAGACTCCCTTTTTTGTAACTTAGCGATGACTACCAGTAAGTAATAAGCAGTGACGAAGTTTGTTGCTGTGCCTGAAGCTTCTATAACAGTTTCAAGCATCGTTAGTATGCAGTGAAGCACCTTGTTGAAGATATCCTGCAGCTATATCTGAATCTATAAGACTGAGGTTAGGTTCATACACTATTTCATGGCACAACTTCTGGCAAGTCCCCGCCTGCTTTCCTTTTTCCTTGTCCTGAGTATGTCGGTGACGAGCGTTGATTCTAGCTAATCAGTGACGAGAATTTTGTTACGGCCTTCCGGATCATAAGCCCACAAAGATGTTATGAGCCGCGCACTACCGGATTGCCTTGAGGTAGGATTGCTGGCTCGGACATACGTTTGGACGATATTTGTAACGGTTCCTGTACAAAATAGCCTCAATCTTGACCACGACGGGTTCTTTGAGCACATTGGATATTTTTGTTAGAGGCTATGGTTAACATAATGGATCCTTAATGCGGATATAGTGGCCTATGGGTATATAAAGGGGGTTCCCCACCCTAGATATTGGAACACTGAGGAGCCATGACCATCATACCCTATTATTGTACGCAAGGCCACCAAAAAGCCATTTGTTAGGAGGTACGCCGGCCGGGCACATGGAAGGATCACTCATAACCATGGCTTATGCCAAATGGCTTAAGTGGTGTGGCTATTTACAAAGGCGTTTTCCGGTATCAAATTTATCTCTGTAGGTTGATGCACCAGACGTCAAGAGCCTGATGTGACTTTGATTAGGCAGAAGATACTCATTATTATGTGAAGGTCCTGAAATCCTTCATGGGAACTATCTGACTGTATACATGAGTCTCTTCGTGTTTGTGATATATGGAGCTATAATATCATCGAACTTGAAGATAACCAATGCATTATCAAGGCTATTTTATATCATCCTCTCCCAGTCAACGAATTGATGCGAATAGAGTTCAGTCTGAGAAAGTCTCATTTTTTGATATTTTTTTAATGGGAGACGAAGATGAAAGATAGTTGTTGAAAGTGGTTTGTCCATTCGTAATCTAGCTAGGGCCGCTCGGCATGTGTTAATTTTCCTTCAAGATACCTACTATCAAATCATGAACAGTTTCCGATCATGAAAGCTGAGAAAATGTAGCTGCCGTGGATCCCACTATTCGAAGCATAACTGAGTGTCAAAAGGAAGGGAACATCCCAATTCAATCTGCAGACAGAGCGATCATCGGTATCCAGCGGCTAGGAGTACGCCACCACGCCATCAGGCGCATCTATTCCGGTAAGGCACCTAAGCCACTTGCTACCGCCGGAACAGGGCTCGCTTTTTCATACCCGACCATGGTCTCGGCATGAGGAAACTCTTCCAATTCAAATAGGGCGTGGTAGCGATTGGTTACGGTCTGCTGCACGGCCATCGCGCTTCGGTGCTGGATCCGATCACGGGGAGCCAAGTGCCATAAGCAGAACCAAAGTAATGCGATAGGTGACATTCGCTTTCGGCGAATGTGATAAAGATGATAACAGTTTAAGTAATAGTTCAAGTAGCATGCCTGCAGGCAAGCCTCAAATTTCAACTTATTCAATCAAGTATTTAACGATCAAATTTAGGCAATTCATTGGCGATGAATATTTGCAGTCGAAGAGTCGTCCCAAAAGTGTCACTAGTTAATATTGTATTAATTGAGTGTTCACAAGCTGTTATCTCATCGTCTTGACTCTCAGGACTAACAGTCTCGGCCGTCACGCATTATCAATATGCAGGTGTGGTCATCCCCCGCCCTGCGTCGACAAACGGTGTAGTCTGATTGGAGAATCACACATGCATGGAGTATCCCTGAACTCAAGTGTATGTAGTATTATCAGACCGTACATGGTAATTGTGACGTGGGTAGCTGTGATATCGGATGAGAACTGACTATAACACTGGACTACTGCCGATAGTTGCAATATATCTATGTAGTATATTCTCGAAGTCCCCATGTAATTCCCGAGAAGGGATTTCAACCCATCTCGGCTTCCATCTCACGATGTCGTTGTTAACTTCAGTCGCATTGGGTTTGCTCCTGCCCCTATGGGCAGTTTTCTACTGGATAGTGCCGTACTTTACTACGTATAAACATCTCAGACATCTTCCGGGACCGTTCGTCGGCAAATTTAGTAACGTGTGGTTGGCTCTGGGTGCACGAAATGGCCAAAAATATGCCTGGGGTAAGCAAAACTTCGGTTCTTTTTCCCGCTTATCATGGCAATCTTTGGGAGCAATTGTTGTTCCCTTTGCGGCCTAGAACCATGTCATAAGATTCTTCCTCGATTTCAAAGAAATACTCAAATAGCGATAGCTAACCACGAGCAATGTAGTGCATGCCGCTCACCAAAAGTACGGAAAGGTTGTCCGCGTCGGCTTCAATCATGTCTCGATAGCCACGTCAGAGGGATTGCGCACCGTCTATGCGCACGGCAATGGCTTCTTGAAAGAGTACGAAAACCTAGCATTCCATGCGGGGATTTCTTTCGTTCGTTTCCTGATAGATAACCAGTACCTTCTACGAAGCATTCGTCTCCGGTGTCCCAGGTGTTTTCAACGTCCGAGATAGGGGCGAACACACGAGAAAGCGGAAGATCGTGGCACATGCCTTCTCCCCCGGTGCCGTCCATGATTTCGAGCCCTATATGTCCGCGAATCTTCAGCGATGGATCGATCAATTAGACCGTATAGCGAGGACTCCAGGCAAAGACGGCTACGCACGCCTGAATATAATGCCTTGGTGTACCTTCCTTGCCTTCGATATTATTGGGGATCTGGCCTTCGGAGCTCCTTTCGGCATGGTTTGGCGAGGACGGGACGAATGCGAATCGACTGAGCCCGGCCAGCCTGCCACATATGTCCCTGGTGCCGAGACACTCAATCGGAGAGGAGAAGTGACCTCTACTCTCGGGTTGCTCCCAGATTTGCGTCCTTGGGCGTCGTACTTGCCCGACCCCTTTTTTACAAAAGGTCTTCAATCGGTCAAGAACCTCCACGGGATTGCAGTTGCGGCTATCAACAAGCGCCTCGATGATACAAAGGGCAATCAACCGGTCGCCGAGCGTCGTGATATACTGGAGATGCTCCGCCGCAGCAAGGACGCCGAAGGCAATCCCATGCAACGGGACGAGCTTGTTTCCGAGGCGCTCACGCAGCTTATTGCAGGTAGCGACACAGTGTCAAATACTGCGTGCGCCATTATCTACTGGATATTAGATGGCGAGCGACGGAAACCAGGTGCGATAGTGCCACATTTGCAAGCAGAGCTTGATGAGGCTATCAATACAGGTTCATCGATTGCTGCGCACGGAGAGGTGAAGAACTTGCAACTCTTACGACTGTGCATAGATGAGGCCATGAGACTTCATTCGACATCAGCGATTGGCCTCCCCCGAATCGTAACAGCGAAAGGCGGCGTTTCTTGTGAGGACGAACACTTCCCAGAGGGTACGGTGCTGTCCGTGCCAAGCTACACACTCCATCACACTGCGGATATCTGGGGCTCTGACGTCGAGGAATTTAAACCAGAGCGCTGGCTCGACGCAACACCGGAGCAGAGGATGTCATTCAATCCGTTTTCCTTCGGTCCGAGAGCGTGTGTTGGCCAGAATGTCGCGCATATGGAACTGGCACTCATCATCGGCACTGCTTTTCATCGCTACGATTTCAAACTATACCAACAGAAACTTAAGTCTCACGAGGGTTTCTCGAAGAAGCCTGTAGAATGTTGGGTTGGGATTAAGCGTAGGAATATTAAAGTGTAGAACATTTAAAGGCACATGACAAATTGTTCATTGAGGCGAATTTTACCTTGGTATGGGCATGCTTATAGGGGTCGATGACTAGGCGTCGTAAAATGCTAGCACGGGTCTAACGGCCAGATCGTGGAATAAGTGACTTAGCTGCAGAAGTCATGGAGTTATCAAGTAAAAATATGGTACATATAGTTGCTAATGATTATCAGTATGCATTCGATATGATTGACTATACGCAAATATCAAGTCAGAGAATGTCAAGCAATTCCATGTACACTGTGAGATAGTCAATCCCCCTCTTTGGAGAAAAGTGCGAGGACGGGTGAGACCGCTCGGAGACTTGCTATCACACGTGAGCTCTTACCAGAAGTAGCTTGCGCTCTACCGGCTCAAAATTTTAACTAACCTTTTTCCGATCACCTGTTTAACTATATCGCTAGGTGCGCAAAATTGCCGAGAGTAGTCTGAGCTATCTCGGTTAACAGTGCATCTCACTTAAGTGCCTGTAAAGTTCTAGGTATAATCTGAACTCCTAACTAGAACGTTTTCATGATGCCATTGTTTATTATTATGACGCACTAAGAGGACATGTTCGGCATCTCTTGATGAGTATCACGAGGTCTTCTGGAGGGAGCAGCACCGACAGTATCGCCACTTGATAATGTTGGTATCCATGGAAGACGCAACAGATTAAGTAGGGTGTGGCGTAAACAGCAGCTTCACATTAGGCGGAGTTTGATACAGACTACAGTAAGATGATGAACTATCGCCACCTCCTAAATAAGTACGTATCAGTTACGAGCGCCTGATGCCTTATGATTCTAAGCTCATATCCGAAATGAGTCCCAATAATCCAGCCCAAGAATCATTGCATCCCATGAAGCCCTCATATGACTCAGGCCGTCCTCTGCCACTCGAAGTAGCGAGAAGATGCGTTTCTTGTTGTGAATGGGACTGCAGGGTTTAGCGTCGTGGCAGCGAAGGACGAATTGGTTCGAAATGGCCATGGGGTAGTAAGAACGTTCTCGGCGACCGCTACTCCTAGAGGGGCACCGATACGGTTGAGATCTCGTATTCTTTGGTCCTCCCACTCCTGTACTACCTCCTTCTGTTTCTTGCTTAATATGCAGTGGTTCATAACTAGGCTGGTGTACAATTCAGGGGGCGGCAACTGGTCGAAGTCTAGTCCATGAATCAACACGAAAAGCCCAGCTTCCACCCAAAAGGCGTCGAAGACCTTCTTGGTTACATTGTAGCCCTCCCTGCGGAGCGATATGAGCCGTGCACAGGGGTTGATCGACTTGGGCTTCAGAAGCGGAGATAGGCTCTTCAGCATGGGTTCAACTCCCATGTATTGATCGTCGGCGAGACTAGACGTCTGTAAAGGTGAACTTTTAGCACGGTCCTCACTGTATTGTGAAATCTGGACGAATCGCACGCACGTGAATACTATCGAACTGCTGTCCGGCTAGCTCAGTCCTCAGGGTATTGGCATCACAGTGATGCACTTCCATATCGATGTCGGCGGACTTCAACCGCACTATGAACTTCTCGACCATGTCGCGGACGTAGTAGAACAACTTGCCGTATATGTCGTTCTTCGGCGCAAGCTCGTTCTTGGCAACATCCTCAACGGACCAACTCTCAAGCGGGTCCGAAAAGCTTGACATTGGAGATTCGAAGATTAACATGCCGAAGTAGAAACTAGTGGGCGTGAGATGTCTAGATAGTCCAAAAGAAAGAATCCTGTGACTTACGGGTTCTCGACCCAATTGCCGGTGTTCTCCGGGCCCGGCCTTCTTGGTCTTCGGAGACGGAATTAGTGCCGAGTAAACTCGTTACATAGGTAATCAACTTGTGGACATTGCTTACTTGTGGACATTGCTTACTTGAGAGGCTTCGCCCAATCTGCGTTGCGATCGTGACCAAATGGGAGAAGCACAAGTTCCTCGTAGTACGACTTGCGGGAAACCCGCCATTCTCTTGGCGTACTAGCCATTTTGCGGCTCCAGTACGTCTGTGATTCCTCCCATGGTCTCTGTAAGGCTCGATAGTATTGGTTTATGCGCAGGGGATACAGCATATTACCGCCGATGTTGAACGGCCGCCGGAGAAAGGCAAATGCGTCACCGACTTCAGATCCAGACTTGCTGTGAAGACGGCAGTTACGGATCCTCCACTTATTGTTTTCGTCTGGTGATGGGGCTTGGATTTTGGGAGTTGCCGATCCGCGCTTGGAAGAAATCAGACGGAGTCTAGCCAATACTTGAGGGTCGCGAAGCATATTCACGGGGTCGCGTAACGCGGCTCGACTACACGCGTTGCAGGGTTAGCAACGGTTCGTCATGATATAGTAATCGAGGAGCGGCTAAAGGCAAAAGATATGTTAAATAGAGAACTGATAGCCTTGGGATATGTACTGATAGGGGCTCAAATGGTCCAATATTTGATGCATTGGATCCCGCGGTGAGTTCTTCATGTATGGCTCAAGCTGCTCGAGAATCCTGTCCAAATATCCGATAGGCATGAAGGCTGAGTACCACAGCTGGACAACTAGCTCAGCGGTGGCTTTAGGATCGTCTGAAGTCATCGCTAATAGCAAGATTGCAACATTGCGCGTACTAAGACACCAATCTTTGTCGTTGAGCACAACGCGCATTCGAGGTATTTTCGCATCCATTGGCAGACTCGCAATAGTTTTGATGAAGTCCGCCATGTCTCCGCAGCCTGAAACAGGCAGTAATTAGTAGAATCCATAACATCGCGCAGCATGACTTACCAGCGAAGAGAATATTCAATGGCTGATCGCTACGGTCAGCTTCGTTGTTGTCCAGCTGTAGGACATCTATCGGCTGCATATCGTCAAAAAGCCATCTGCTTGTACCAGACTCATTCTTCAAGCTGGCATCGATTCCGTACATGTTCGCGAGATCTTCCGGCGGGTCCTCAGGTGTACGGATAGGTTTATTCCTTCCGGATGAAGATGGTTCGGCTTTGAAGAGAATCGATTTGCAAACAGACTTATGTTTAGACCAGGCCTGCTTCTGGCAAGCGGTGCTGCAATACTGATTATTTGTGTTAGAGCGACGAGGTAAAAGAAATATTTGATCAGATGCATATTGTCGGGGACGGGGAGTGAAGCGTGGGGGTACGTATGAATTCCTGCCGCTATATGAAGGAAACCTAAGTTCCCTCGTGGCACAGTCCTTGGCCAGGAATTTATTTGTTCTAGGAGTATCGTGACATATACTAACATGGACAAGCCAACATCCGGCACAAGCCTTCAAGATTGGGCCGATGGAATTGCACCCAACCCTGGCGCAAGTCGGCCTCGTAACGTAAGTCTGTTGCGTGGCTCGGGACATGGTGTGGAGTTGTATTAGACTGATGGTGAAGCTGGAGAAGAGTAGAGTCTGGAGAAGAAGAGATTGAGAGCTTAAAATATAAGAGAGGACCAGGGGGTAGATGAAATGTTGCCAGGCCAGAATCTCCCAAAAACAAAGGCCAACAGATGACTCTTAAGTTTCAAACGGGCAGAAGCACCAAAGTTCTTTGACTCGCCGCCTGAGTGACAGCTCATTTGCATATCCACGCATATTGCATGGCACAGGTGACTGGGTAGACAGATCGTAGAGTTGCCACCCGAGACATACAAGGCAGACAGATGTCTGCCGGGTACGAACTGCAGCGAAATGAATCTATTTAGACCTCTCATTCACCCACGGAGGCAGCATTCGTGTATGTAAGTATACTGCAGCCATATCTACAGGCTTGGATGTATACACTACCAGTAGACACGGTAATAACCAAATATACTTCTGCCTACCTACCTACCTACTTACTCACCTAGTTACCCAGATATCACGACTCGCCTTATCAATAGAACTTACGAGATTCCCTACGAGCTGATAATCTTTACCCAATCCCACTATCACGAATTACAACAAAGAGACTCCTTGCATATAGCTGTAGCCTAGGCACGAAGGCTTTTGGAAGTCTTCGTGCGACAAAAATTGTCAGACAGTGTCAGGAACCTCGTAATTCGGAGTAGGTAACGACACTTGTTGTTGCACGAAGGTCTGAAATATTCGTAGGTAACTATCTAACTATATACCAGTGTTTCTTTCATACTAGCAGCCCTGACACCAAATCCCATTTCTTGACAAATTTCTTGACAAGAACAGATACGAATTCAAGAGCTAGCAATGACGTCGGTGATCAGGCTAGAGATCACTAGAAGAGTCATTCACTTCTTACTCTTTTAAGCGAAGGAAAATCGTGCGGTGTCTTTTCATGCTAGTATTCTCTACCCCTGACGGCTATTGTATGTGGCATGTCGAAACCACACGGTATGCTCAATGCTTAATGGTCGATGCTCAACGGCCAGATACCGACAGGAACAGGGTCTAACGCAAGAAATGATACTAGTGTATCGCTGTTTGAAGGTTATAGACTACCTAAGCAATTAGACCAGAAAAAGACACCTTCTAGTCAGAGCATCAAGCGTCAAGCATCATGCATCGCGCCAGGCCCCGGCCAGGACAAACAAACGCATGACTAATTCTGAACACAACATGAGTGCTAGATTAGTCACACCTAACACTTGCTCGAATTCCCTACCAAGGTAGCAACGCACCAACGACCAGCATACCGCCTCATCTACTTATTCACCTACACCCTTCCCTGCCTACAGACTACCTACCACGCACTAGGCAAGGTGCGTATCCGTAACCGACTAAGATAGATCAAACGGACCATACAGAATACAGTATTGCGGCCTGAAGACAGCCTGAAGTGACATCACGAACACAGAACAACCAGTAAATTCCTTGAGCTACTACCTCCTGCAAATCAGATCGTCCTTGCATAGCATGTATAAGTATGTAGTCCAGCATGTCGATCTGGACTCAGCCCGTTCTCCGGAACCATGATACCGGCCGTGCCAGCGTGATATTCCACATACACAAACATAGTTCCCTGACCCCGACCCAAATCATCCAGTGGGGTGAATATTTCGGTGAGAAACCTGACCACAGCTTCGCATGTTGATTGGTAAACGGTGAAATTTTATTTATTTAGCAGTTGGCAACTAATTGTAGCTGAGGCATGAGGCAGAAGGCAGTAAGGAACCTCCGAGACAAGCTAACGATACACAAAGTCCGTCTTTCATTGATGAAATAGTGCTCTGCAACCTGAACCAATTTCGCATCTGCCGAGAACTCTGTAACTACACCATCAACATAGCCCCTAGTGTGATGTTTCATTTCATATTTTGTTAAGATGCCATAAGACATGATGTAATGCCAGGCAAGATAATTCATACATTCATACAAGATAACGAAATCTCGTTTCCCTTAGTAGTCGTCGCCACGACTGATGACCTCCTTGACCGTAGGCCGTAGCAGAATCGTCTGACGTAAACATCAGTACTGAGCGCTCAACCTTCGGGGTAGTAATGACTTACATGTTCAAACTGTGCCGTGTACGATCCCTTCTTATCAACCAGAGGCGGATAATCCTCAACAATACCAGATTGGACCAGGTTATTCAGCTACATCAGTGTCAGCAAACAAATATCAATCAAAGCAGTAGACATGAAGTAGCCTTACACCGAGGAGATATTTATCCTGTCCCAATCGATCCAAATACCGTCTGCAGAAAGGGATGGTGCCAAAGTTCTTCTTGATCACATTCAGAATGGACTTGGCAGACGACAGGCGCAGATCCACCTTGGGAGCATCGCTGCGAAGCGCATAGTGCGAGACCTCGCCCTGGTCGTGGACATAGCCATTGCCGGTACTTCCGAAGGTCTCAATGGCGAAGACATCGCCCTCCTCCATCTTAGTGGTATCAGCCGACTTGACGATCGGCACGCTCTTGGTCCCGTGGATGCTGTACGGGAGAATAGTGTGGCCAGTTAGGTTGCGGATCGATTTAACCGGGTACGTGGTGCCGTTGATCTCGCACTCGTAGCTCTCCATGGCTTCCTGGATCTTCTCTCCCAACTCCCCCAGACGCACGTCGATACCCGCTTCCTTCACGCCCGTGTTGGTCGCGTCTTTGACTGCGGCCAGCAGGTTGTCGTACATGGGGTCGAAGGCCATGGTGAAGGCGCTGTCGACGATGCGGCCGTTGACGTGCACGCCGATGTCGACCTTCATGACGTTGCTTTGCTGCAGCACCGTCTTGTTGCCGGCGTTGGGGCTGAAGTGCGCGGCGATGTGGTCCAGGTTCAGACCCGTGGGGAAGCCCATGCCAGCCTTGATGGCGTCGCCTTCAGCGAGCCCGTCGTGGCCGACGAGGCGGCGGACGCTGTCCTCAATTCCATTCGCGATCTCAGTCAACGTCTGGCCAGGTTTAATGTTGCGCTGCGCCCACTGGCGGACCTGACGATGCGTCTCAGCAGCATGGCGGTAATCATTGAGGAAATCGGGATCGAGATTATCCAGATGGCGCTTCTCCTCATTGGTGGTTCGATACCGGTTCTCGTCGACGTACTCGACTTCTTCGCCGGCGGGGTAGATCTTGTTCGGGAAGAGGTCAGCCAGTAAGACGCTGGGGGGCTCCGTCTGAGCCGTAGGCGTCGCCTTCTTCTTCTTCTTGGGCTTTCTCTTCTTGTTCTTCTTCTTCTTGGCCGCTTCGGGTGCGGCGCCGGCTACTTGTCCATCCGGGTCGTCGTCGGATTCGTCTCCCGAGTGCTCCGCCGCATCGCCGTTGGTTGCTTTTGCGCCTGCATCGCTGACTATAGGGTAGATTCCTCACGTTAGAACTATGATTGAGCGTCAATATATATATTACTGAGTTTCTACGTACTGTTGAGCTTCTCGAGCCCTTCGGAGGGCGCTTTAGCAGCCATGATTGAGAGTGTGTTGAATCTGTATGATGAACTCAAGCTTCCAGTAGCGCGTGTATAAGTAGGTCTCTGCCGTGTGCCCCGCCAAACATTTTTAGACCATGTTAACTTTAGGGCGTGCAGGTGCGGCGACGGGGCAGCCCCCATTTAGACATTATTTTGGTTTACACAATCCGGACTGCAACACATGTTTCAAGGTAGAAAGTTGAATTACGATACATTAGACCGAGTTTCGAGGCAATGTGATAGATCGTTTACATACATAGGTAGGTAGAATACGTGTCCATACATTTGAACACATATTAGTTTCGGAGAGGTCGAGTTCTGAGGTTTCACTATGCGGACTCGGTGCTGTAACAAACGAGTCAAAGTAGCATGATTCGGCCCCATCAAGATCAAATTGGGAGTTGTCTGTTAAGTTGCGGCAGAGTAAGAACAGCTCTCTACTAATTTTTATGAATATGAGACGTTTGTGTAAGAATAAAAGATCGTTAAAACATTACTTATTGTCAGTCAAACAACTTCCATGTTTTTATAAGCATTATTGAGCATGTACTAGGTGATAAAGCACCCCGGATGGCTAATGTGGTGAGAATGGTGGTATGACCTGAGTAGGTATTGACCTAGCCACTCAATCACAAGTTAGGTTTAAGGGCAAACACAATTAGTACTGTTCGAATATTCGAAATCGCTATACTATTTTTTTTATTGAATTACCTAACTACCTACTGCAACCATCAAACAGTACCCGAGGCTTTCTACGCTGCAAGATCAAAACTGAGAAAGCAGACTCCTTTTATAGATATCAATGAAGCGCGTCCAAGCGCCACGCCTCGCCTCTTACAATGCCCCAGGTCATCGGATCTCGAACTTATTGCAGTGGTTATTACATCATCTTTCCGCCCTGTTGTCCTTTTCCCCGGTTTTTGCCTGCGTTACCTGTACCCCTCTGTGGTAAATCTGTCATCTGAATGTCCTGCGTGCCAAACGGATTATCCCCAACGTCAGACATATGGCCCTTAACCGGATTCGCCTTATTACCTTTCTAGCGCTTCTTGACGCTTGGTCGAGGTTTACATTCATCTCCTTGAACCGGGTGCAGCATCACTTTGTTGGGGTATTGTGGGTTATTGGAGAAGTACCCTTTGCTCCAGTCGTATCCGACAGCATATGCGAAAATGGATCCGGAACTGTTGAACGTGGTGGCTGTGATGCTGCCGCCGACTGTGGGGTAGCCCTTGAGTCGATGCTTCGCGTCCTTGTCCCAGAAGTGGAATGTGCCGTCACTACCGGCAGTACTGAACGTTCCGTGTTGGGGATGGAATGAGATATCGTTGACTGAATAGACTTGTGTGACATTGCCCGATGGAGCGTCACGGTGACATTTGAAAGAGAAATTTGAGCTTCATTGTTCAGTGTTAGCATGCATAGCTGGGAAAAAGAAGGGAAATGCTTCTAACCTCGAGTCTTTGTCCTCCACGTATTGGATGGCACACCGTCCCTCAATGCTGCCGATTGCAAAACCAGATGCGTCAGTAAAACAGCTGACAACACGAGTCTGCCATTTCAAGGGGCTTTGAAGCGTCTTGTAGAATTTTAAGGGGTCTTGTAGGTTGATGACGTTGATATATCGGTCCGCAGTGCCCACGACGAGGAGACTATTGCGCACATCCATCGAGTATACTCGGTCTTGACATGTCACAGTGCCGACGGGCGTCTGTGCTCTCAGATCCCAATACTTGATAGTCTTATCCCAAGAACCAGTTACAAGCATTGGACTGTTGGCGTTGGGGAGCTCGAAGAATCGCGCGGCTCGGACGGGGCTGTCGTGTTCTGCGACTTGTACAGTCTGTAGACTCTGAAGGTCGCAGACCTTAGCCTGTTTGTCGGCGCCACATGACGCGAGTTTGTTTCCATCCTATAAAGAAGGTCAGCGGGGACCACCCCTTGAGTAGCACAAAGCAGAACAAATCAAAGAGATCGCACCTTTGAGAAATCGACACTGAATACCGGCGCCGCGTGCTCGTAGATGTGCTTCCCCTCACTGCTTCCGTTTCCGGCTATCTGGTAAATCCGGACCTTGTTGTCCCAACTGGATACGGCGAGGATGTCGGCAGTAGGAGAGAAGGCGAGGTCTGAGACGGTGTCCTCGGGAGGATTGGCGACGGGCACATCATTCTTCAGGTCGCCAATGGTGTTACTTGTTGACGTGCTAGAAGTGGCACCGAAAAGCCCCGACATTGTCGACTTGTTACCGGTGAATTATGTATGGTGTGCAGGGAGAGAAGCGAGGCCGTTTTGTCGTGTACTGAAGTGGTAGCTCGAGGGATGCGCGTCGGGAGACGGCAGACGCTGGTGTATTTGTAAGACCGAATATATAATAACAATTCCAACCCAACACGTTGTGCTTATGAAACTCAAACTTAATAATTACAGGAGTGACGAGGAGTGCGTAAAGTTAAAAAAAGAGAAAGTACATACAAGAGGTGAGACGGTTCAAAGAGTTTAAAGGAATGATTGCCTGCTTGATTATATGCGGTCGCGAAAAGTTATAGCCTCTTCAGCTTGCTTGTCCACCTGTTACTGCCTGCAAGGTACGTACCCACAGCCTAGCACTACATGTACTAACTGTACAGGTGCTGTAAGGGAGCTTAGACCAATCAAATCCATTATGTACAATGGGGGTGGTGCTAGCTATACGTATGTGCATTGAGCATCTCATTGGCCGAGTACTAGACCTGCAAAGAGCCGCCCCACCAGCAAAAAAATACAAAAGCGCGTAGCGTAAAATCTCAATGGGGCTCTTCTTCTATTCCTTCTACAACCCCCTCGCCCAACAAATCGCTATCGAAGCTACACACAGAGACCTCGTTTTCGTCGTCTCGCCATCCAGCTTTGGGAGAAAGTCCCCGGACACCTCTCTTTCGCCTATGGCGCAAAGAAGAGACTGCGGAAACGCGCCGCCATAGAAGCACAGCGGCTCACGTTCACCTCGCGCTCGTTCTTCTGTAACGCCAGCATTTGCCTTCCGCATCCACCCCTCCTGCCCGGCCTTGTGCTGTAAGAAAGTCGATTCCGCCCACCCATGCGGTTGCCCGACGTTGCGAGTACTGTTTCGTTCTCTCGCCGGTCTTGAAGCACCCCATGGACGAAGATACGAGTCCGCGGCTTCTTGGCTTGGGAGTTCGGGCGTTCTTGTGGTGTCACCGTGCTCGTTTGGCGGCGGTTTAGATGGCAGGTTTGGACGTGGATCGGACGTGTTGGGTGGGAGGACATGATGGGTGTGGGTAGAGCACCTTTTTGTCGAGATCGATAGTTATGCGATTGCCTAGCTTTGCGCGCTTGCGTGCAGGCTTGGTTACTCGATGGGGCTTATTCTTGGTGCGAGGGGGTTCATCGTTCCAAACTTGGGGGTTTTGTGTGTCGGTCAACGCCTTGGTCAGCTTTTCCAAAGTCATTGTTATACGCCCTCCTTTACACTCTAGGCTTCGTGGGAAGTCCCCTGGGTATCGTTGATGCTTTGCATGGATTGGTTTGATCCAAGGTGCCGTGTTCAGGTGATGATATCCATTATAGAGTCAAGCACTGAGGTGATCCACTTGTGGTGAACCCCTTGAAGACCAAAAAATGCGTTATGGTATCTGATGAACTGTTTTTTGCTTCTTTTATTTTTCGATATCTTTCCTCTCTTGCTTTGTCTTCTCATAGATCGCCTCGTATCATCAATATATATAGGTCTGTCACGAATACAAATGATATTAGCTATATCCTAGTCCTGTGGAGGATTAAAATCTAAATCCTCATAAATGCAAGCTCCTTACTCCTCTCGCTTATTCATGCAATGATCTCTCCATCGTCAAGATAACAAGTAACGCCCATATTCCCTGAGATCACAAAACAAACATCATGACACTCATCTCACATCAGCCCCCCAAGAACCACCTTGCCAACGTTCGCAACCTCTTGCTTTAAGCCCGTTCTGCTTGAGTCTTCGAACTCTTTCACCACTCCTTGGATGATGAGTTTGCGTACACGTTGATCCGCTTTCGTGAATAGCTCTAGAATCATGGGTGTGCAGTCCTTCGGGCTCGATAAGAGGCTCATCAGTCGCGAGTAGCAGTCGATGAGAACGTCGCATAAAGTTGCGAAGGTTTCGAAAAAATCCGGGTCAAATGGTAGATTTGGAGTAAGCAAGTGCGTGTACTCTTCTCCTGCCAGCAAATCATTGCCTTCTCCGCCGAGGCCAAAATTGATTACTGATGCAGGGGCCGAGTTCACTGCCGACCCGTCCTTATTAAAACTAGCACCGTTGGGATCTGCATAGTCCATGCTTGCGGCTCCTGATTGGCGACGCCCCTTGCCACCCGGTCGACGGAACATCTGCGGTAGGCGCGCGCGCGATAATGAGCTTGAACTGACTCCATTCTCCGTGTGGATCTGCTGATACGAGTCGAACTCGGTAAGGAGGGTATTAAGCGAACGCAGGAATTCGAGGGGTGTGGAGGAATTAAGGTCGATGACAACAGGGATGGAAAGTCCGAGGAGAAGGTAGTTTGTCGCTCGGCGCGCCAACTTGCGACTATCGAAGTAGGGCATACGCGCAAAATCAGTCTTATCGAAGAGAAGTGTATTGAGCCAGTATATGCGGCCCTCGTGGCTGTAGTAGACAGCACTGATGTCAGCTTCAGGCCCCGCAGCATGTAATCAATAAGGCGAACTCACGCTTTACGTAGATAGTCCAACGTTGATATCCGCTTGTTGGCAACGTCTTGAATGTGATTGAATAGCGATGGTGTTTCTGTCGGTAGCATGGGTATACTGGACTGGGGAGACAAGTTGTTCCCCGATACTCCAGACATTGTCTGATAGAGCCCGCTGGAGGGCGCAGACATTGTACGGCTTATCATCTTGGAGAAGGAGTCGACCGAGGTTGGCGACACGATAACGTCGGGATCCCTGGATATCTTAGCGGCGGCGGCGAGGGCGTAGTCCGGGAGGGCCGGCGGTGCGGTTGCGTCGGTGATGATCTGGTCTCCGCCTCCTCCGCCATTCGAAGCCGACGAGCTCGCGCGTCGCTTTCCCTTGGAGGGCGAGGAAAGAGAAGACTTGCGGCCGAAGGAGGGTCGGCGGCTGTGTTCTCGCGATTGGTCGCCGCCAGCGCTCGTGCCAGGACGTGATCTGCTGTTGCTGGTGCCGGTTGCGCCCTGTGCCAAGGCTGCTGAGTTCGCGTCCGTCTTCGACGACGAGCTTCCCCAAATGTTGGTTGAGAAAAAGGGAATAGTCCCCTGGATGGGTGCCGAGCTAGCAGAACGCTGCATGGCGCACTTGTCCTTTGGAAATTGCCTGTCTGCGGCACACTACTCGGGATATTACAGTAATTCCTAAGAGTTTAGCGCAATCCTTTGGCAGGTTGACAAGGCCCTGTTCCGTCAGCCTGGGGTACCGGTACTTTGGGCTTGGCCCGTGCCCCTGCACCTTCTGATTGGATGCTAAGCGGGACGGCGCAATGTTGGTGAAAGGTAGGTAGTAAACAAGAATTAAAAAAATTTTTGTCCGAGCAATTCTCTGTGCAGGAAGAGTTGGTTTCAATAATAAAGGACAGTAAGTGACAGAAGAACTATTGGATAAAATAAAGTTTCAGGTCGTGGATGGCGAGGAACGCGGAAGTGTGTCAGTCTTTCGGCAAAGTCCAACGCGATTGGACTGCAGCGTACTGGATGTTTGGGGGCCAATGAATGGACTCGCCGATGCCAAATCCAAGACCAAGAAGTGCACTGCAGAGACAGTCGTTCGAGGCAAACCAGAACCGAGGGGGATGAAATATAAAGAAAAGGGAAGAAGCCTACAAGTAATAGATATTGTTATTATGATTACTCGTCAGCTAGGACGAAGAAGAAAAAAGAAATATCTCCACACTTTTGACTAATTTAAACCGTTAAATGAACGTGTACAGCGATGCTTTTTGGGAATGGACTCACCTCAGCCCGTCAGCATCGCCCTGCGCGATGCAACAGTAGTGTTGGCCAGCTAGGCTAAATTGAGCACGGTGAGACATGAAACGCCGTTGGCAGGTGGTCTCCAGTCCTCCGGGACGTCCAAAGAGCCGGAGAACCCTGGCTGCGCAGGGAGTGATGACGCCCATGGTGATTGGCAGAGCTGACGATATCGTACCAGGACAGCAGCCAGGGCCCAAGCCAGGGCGTTTTGGGCGATAGTGAAGCTGAAGATCCATATCTTCCTGCCTTACTAGACCGATGTACCGGAACTACCAAACCTACGCTAAAAATAGGAATCGTTTAGACGAAGAAAAAAAAAAAGGACGCCGCCGAGGGATCCCGATAGGCTATCGAGCTGGGAAGCTATGCATAGATTTATGAGCTGGACAGTCGTCAATGCAGCTGGAGTAACGGTGCAAGACAAATATCAACGATTCCATCGCAGAGTAGCAGAGTAGATAAGCTGCATGGCTCTGGAATAAACAACACAATTAAGCAGGAGATGGTCAAGGCTATGTGGTCGCTCCAAGTTCCAAATGATAAAGTTGATCATTGAAGGTGACGTAGGTATGTAGATAGTGTAACATCCTAAAGTGCATTATGTATATAAGAAGTAGAAGGCGGGAGATTTCGGGTAAAAGGAATAGGTTAAGTATGTAATGTTTGATATGCACTTATAGAGATTAACTTGATGGCTGCATAAGATAAACGGATGTTCAGGACTGACAGCCTATCTCGACCCCGCGAAACGCGCGACGCGTCAAACTATTCCCGCCAAGATAGCTTAATTAGAGCTGTTAGTTGCAGCTATTATCTTCCGTTGATGTACCATACGGCAATAAAGATTATTGGCATTTGTGACAGATGTCGCGATAATGCCTAGGTAGGTCGGCCATAATATCACACAATATACACTTTACTTATTACTGACACCCGTTGAAAGGGAGATCATCACCATTCAGACGGGCCAATGCGGCAATAGCAGTGAGTTCAACGGCCCTATGTAGTTGCTTGAGACGATTCGCGGGGCGGGATTGCTAATTACATCCAGTCGGCAGTCAATTCTGGCAGCAGCTTTGCCAAGAACATGGAATCAATCAAGATGGTAACCTGGAGGACTTTGCAACCGAGGGCGGCGACCGCAAGGATGTCTTCTACTACCAGAGCGACGATACAAGATACATACCCCGAGCGATCCTCATAGATCTCGAGCCTCGTGTGATACACGGAATACAATCTGGTCCATACAAGAACATATACAATCCAGAAAACTTCTACATTGGCAAAAGCGGCATAGGCGCTGGTAACAACTGGGGCGATGGATACCAGTCAGGCGAGGCTGTCCACGAGGAGATCATGGAGATGATAGACCGAGAAGCCGACGGTAGTGACTCGCTTGAGGTATCTTGACTGCTGCTCCCGCCAGTCTTCACCGGCGACTAACCGCTTTTCCAGGGCTTCATGTTACTTCACTCCATTGCCGGTGGCACAGGATCCGGGCTGGGCTCTTTTCTTCTCGAGCGGATGAACGATAGGTTTCCCAAAAAGATCATACAAACCTACTCTGTCTTCCCCGATACCACCAACGCAGACAATGTCGTTGTTCATCCCTACAACAGTCTCCTTTCGATGAGACGGTTAACACAAAATGCCGACTCCGTTGTTGTGCTGGACAATGGAGCATTATCTCACATTGCTGCGGACAGGCTCCATGTGCAAGAGCCTTCGTTCCAGCAAACCAATCAGCTCGTGTCGACAGTCATGTCAGCAAGTACTACGACTCTACGATATCCTGGATATATGCACAATGACCTAGTCGGCATTCTGGCTTCCCTGATTCCCACACCACGCTGTCATTTCCTTATGACTGCATACACACCATTCACAGCAGACCAGGTCGAGCAAGCTAAAACAGTGCGCAAAACAACTGTCCTGGATGTGATGAGGCGTCTGTTACAGCCGAAGAACCGCATGGTGTCAACCATGCCAGGGAAGAAGAGTTGTTATATCTCCATCCTTAATGTAATACAAGGCGAGGTTGACCCCACAGACGTGCACAAGAGTCTACTACGCATCCGAGAACGCAAACTTGCAACGTTTATTCCATGGGGACCAGCAAGTATCCAAGTCGCCCTCACAAAACGCAGCCCTTATGTTCCAATGAGTCACCGTGTCAGCGGTCTCATGCTGGCAAACCATACAAGTATAGCCACGGTAAGTCCTACAATTAGTCCCTTAATCACAGTCGGGTTCAGCGACTAATTTCAGTATAATAGCTATTCAGGCGTATCGTCAAACAATACGATGGTATGCGGAAACGAAATGCTTTCATGGAAGCCTATAAAAAGACAGCACCCTTCTCAGAGAATTTACATGAATTTGACGAGGCCAGAGAAGTAGTTACGGACTTGATAGCAGAGTATGAAGCCGCAGAAGACGCCAATTATCTCAATCCAGACGAAGGAGAAAAAGCAACATCTGCCGAGACGGATAAAAGGATAGGATGATGCATGCTGTACTCATACCTTGGAAAAGCAATAACTCGCATTCGGAAGTAATCACGGCCGAGGTCTGCCAGTGATAACTTTGGTGATTCAGTGGCTCTGTGATTTCGGCGTTTCGGTATGGGAGTGCATTCGTTTCATAGCGGATCATCGCGACTAGATAGATACCACTTGACAATGATAAAAATAAGATGACCATATGCTGCCGTTGAAGTCTTGGAGTGGAGTGCTGACTCGAATCGCTACGTAGGGTGGGAGGGCTCTTGGAGAAAGACAGGGTAACCGACATTTGTTACCGTTACCAAGACTTGAGTCTTTCCTACACGACCTTTCTACCTAACGACCTACAGCTCTTGGTAGAAGCATCTCGAGCCGAGTAGAATTAATGGGAACCCGAGTTCAAGAGTCAGATCCGAGGCTCGGCGGAGGTCACAATGCCTTGTTCAAACACGCCAAAGTAGTGCTCGGCCCCTTTCTCCTCCCTTCCCGTTCTGCCCGTTCTAGAATTTCAGGGGTCAACTTAGGCACCATCCAACTAGTTTTTTACAATTGCGTAAAGTAAATTTCTTCATCGTCACAGATGGGGCTGCTTTGACTGCATCCTCTACCCATGTGCACATATATCGACTGAGTTACATAGCTAAGTCCCACATTAGATCGCTATTTGACGTCACGAAGTTGAGCCCCTCGAAATGTTACGTCACAGGCCAAGATGCTTAACACCTCGACAACGAATATTAAAAGGTCTTTGAATCCCGACGAGAAATCAATTTTTTCATTCTTCATCAGATACCCAACAGAACAAAGTCATTCATAAAAACAACTTACTCAAATCATATCTTCAACATTTCTTCTCACCACACCACAATCAGTACGTGCCCTACTCCAACCTACAACCGCTGCTCTCAGCAACATTATCTTATCGTAAGAAATTCAACTAACTCGAACCAATAGAAATGACTCACGCATCTATCGACCAGAAGACCAAGAAGATCAAGGAGGCTCGCTCCAACCTTCCCCTTCCTGAGCAGCCCCCCGTCGCCTCGGACTGGCAATCAGCCGACGCCCGCAACGTAAATGTTGGCTCGGGTGGTGTATCGAGCGACATTTCCACTGGCGCCGGCTCTACATCAGGACTACGAGAGCCTGCCTCCAAGGCTGACGCCGACCTGAGCCAGGTCGGTCGCCAGGGCAAGGACAACCTCGAGGGTCCTCCCAAGGATGCCGCTGCCCGCTAAGGCCTAGGCATCACCCATTTACACATCTATAACACATAAAATCTATCCACAACACAATCACGCAATCGATTTGATGGTATGGCGTTGAATTTGGCCTAATTGGCAACAACATCTTGGCGCATTGGGTGGATCTGATGGGCCTTTGTATGAATATTATGATTATGGAACTTATGGTGCATCATGGTGGTTTGTATCGGGCGGCTCGCTACGACGACTTGTCGGCCCTAGATAGTCTATAATTGACTATTTGAACAAATTATTAATGAATCAAAATGACTTTCGTGACATTCATCTGAACAAGATCCTCGAGGAGAAAAGATGTAAACTATCTCATGAAGTAGTCAAGAAATGTTAAATTACATGTGATCACCACCCTCTGGTCTTAATTATTCCTAAAAAGGATTAAAGTTGGTTACCAATAGAGTGTCACATTATGTCTTTACTTTCTCTTCATTTACCAATATGTTGTCAGACATGATAATCCAATTCCTGACAGGTTTAGAACACAAATCTCCAGCCGTTGTTTAATTTACCAACATGACCAGCCCGGCTCGCATGCAAGTGAACTTATTTTTCACGAGTTATTCAACTAACTCCCCCAATTATGTATCACCCTACAGAATAATAAACTCAATGCTGGCCATATATATCAATGGGAAAATTCGTGTTTCTTTTTGTATTTTTTGCTAGATGAGTCCATTCAGGGATGTTGAAGATTCGGTCTCATATAAATTTAGTAATCCCTCGAAAAAACTGGCTCAAACCCTTCATGAGCGCGATGTTGTTCCTAAGAGCAGGAAAGCGGACTAAATTTTTTATCTTGATAACTGTAACAGTACGGTATGTAGTACCCATTGACCGGACATCAAGCTGCTGTGGCGTGTAAGTGCTTTGAAATTTGCGACTAGGCTTATGTCAAGAACTTATGTCTGTCTCTGTTAACCTGATCCCCTGAATACTTCAGGTAGTACGCTCTTGGTATGTGATCTGGGAACGTATAACCGATATCTGCCAACTGCAATATTTATACATCCACTATCTCCTAGTGAAGAAAAAAAGAAATTTACTAACTGGTACTTTAGCTAAATTCTTGTACCTTGAAACTTTTTAGAGAGATAATCTCTAGTACTAGGTTACCGATTTGATTAGAGTAGAAATATGTTCAGGTACCTAACACGATATTTTTATGCCCGCCTTTTCTTTCATGTTTTTGCTTTAAAAATATTGAAAAAAAAAAGGACCTAGGAAGGACAATAAATATGAATACAGCTTTAAGCACTATTTCGACAAAATGGAATATAATCAAATTTATCCAACGTAGGTATAGGTACCTTAGAGCCCATGTGGTAGCAAGATGTTAAGCGAGGGCAATAAGGGTGCTTATATATTTTTCTCCTATCTTTTTTCTGTTTTGTGAATGTGTCACTGTATTATTGATCTTAGGTAGTTTAGAAATAGGGGCTCTCACTAGGTACGAGGCACTTTTTCATTGTTCAAAACCATGTTATTGCTGTACCTATGTGTCTCTTTTAGACCTATGTAGCAGTCCACAATACATAGTTGTTGGGCGAAGTGAGTGTGCACAATGCCCGGGGACGTGAATACTGAAATACTAGATAAACCACGGGCAACATCTGAGCTAATTTGGTTGATGCTGTAGTAAGGAAACAATTTTCAGTATCACTGATTTTCAATATAAAACTTTGCTGGTTGCTTTGTATGGGTAGATGCAAAAGACAAGCTCCAGGTTTGGGATTTGTGTTGAGGCGTGAGACTTGGAATGTCTTCAAGAGAGTTCACTTGAGGTGGTGCACCTCCATAGGCGCACAAACATCACGATAATCTAAGCAGATAGATGATTGAGTCTCCTTGAGGTGATGAAATAACTGTCGAGCTTGCATCTAACTAAAACTTACCTACATGCACATGTACCTTCCTAGTTGTGACTCAGAACCCTTTAAGTACCTAAGGTATGTGCATGCCTTTGTCATTTGTTGTGAAGCGTGGTTGCTACCTCATTTAACGCGTATTGCCTCAGCAATAACCCGGGCCTCCTTCTCATAAGTGCTGTACCTGCATTAGGTATGCGTTTGATTGCCCCTCTTCCGGGTGGTTCCAATACAAACAGACATACCTTCCACTCTCCTCCCCCCAGTCCCTCTTTCCTTCTCTCTCCCCCACCAGTTCCCAGACAGAGCTGGCCACCCCAAGTCCAGAACCAGATCCCATCATCACCTTCTTTGCCTCAATTTCCACCTTTTACCAACTGCAATCCAGGTCTGCACACACTGTTCAGTTTCCATACTAAGTGTTTCTCTGGGTTCTCCTCTCTGCAGGCAAAGGTACAATCAGCAGTCTCAGCACCTCATCTCTACCTAGGATGCCCCCGTCCTCTTTCTGTCGTCCACCATCTAACCTACATATTCCAGTGTCTCTAGCCTTCTGTCGTACTATCAGCTCGGGTCGCCTATATACTGCAGACATGGCTGCAAAAGGTCTCTCCAGTCGGCCTGCTGATGAGCGAGTTCTGGCGGCTATGATGGTAAGCACTGATCCTTATAACTAGTCGGCGTTTTTATCATACGCCGATCCTGATCATTACTCTTCGTACAATTCGGGGCTCGCTGACCATTCCTACTTGTCCTGCAGGACGATTTGGGAAATCACCGGATGGAAGAGCTTGCGCGGGATAACGATCGGTCGTCTCGTCACGGACCATTTCTTCCATTTAGCGTCAACCCCAACCGCGAAAAGCCCAAGCCTGTTGCAAAACGTCGCAATAGTCTTTCTGAGATGTATCATTGTAAGTTCTACGCAAATTTCGTGAAGTATTAAATAACCGACACGCTGCAAAGCTGCTATCAAGGATGGGCTCTTCGACGACGATGACGCGGCCGGTGTCAGCGGCTTAGATCCCTTGGATGGCGGAAACGCACATCGTATCAACCGTCTCGGCCACCAGCCATTTGCGGCTCAACAATATGATAGGATGGACATCTCCAAGAAACCCAAATACGATCCAAGGTACGTAGAGTTTAATCCGAATGCGCTAATGCTGTAGCTAACATGCAAATAGCCAACCGACTTATACTCGGAGAGCTAAGCTTATAAATAAGGACCTGAACGTCAGCCAGGGCCAATCGCCCCGTGTGGGTTCCTTGGGCGGTATTGTTCCCGACGGCTGTGAAGTTAGGAGATGGAATCCAGCACGGCGGGCGGACAAAACCGACCATATTGATAAACAGCCAAGTCAGCCCGCCGGTCAAGGTCATCCTGTCTCTGACCAGAAGCCTTCTTCGATACCGCCTCGTCAAATTTCCAGCCAGGGTCGTGGAAAAATGGGTTGTCAAACTCCACCTCGTCAGCTACAAGAGAAGACTGGCCAAGGCGATGGCCAACAGTCTCAGCCTTTGGCATCCTCTACGAATGAAGTCTTGCCAGCTTCTGGAGTTACCTCCAAACCACCGGTACGGCGTTCGGCCTCAATTTTACCAGCGACAACGATGGATGCAGCTTCCAAGGGGACACCAAAAACCGGCCGTGAGACTTCGGAAGCGGATTGCTCATCGACCCGCTCAAGTTCATGGGTACCACCTCACCTCCGCGGAGCAAGTGAGAGTCAGGCTTCTGCTTCGCAGAGTCCTACCATTTCTCGCCAGTCATCCCCTCGACCATGCCAGCAAACGGCTGAAGCCACTGCTCCCTGTCAGATCACTAACGTTGACAAGATAACGAGCTTAGACGCACGCGAAGTTTTCTACCAGGACGATCTTCAAGTAGTAGAATATGGTGGTCAAAACAAGCCGACCAGGGCCAGGATGGTTATTTACGAACTTCTTGAGGCGCCGGTTTGCGTTTGGGAATTGACGATTGAGAATAAACAGAAGGTGATCAGGGGTGATATTCGTGAACTGTTGGAGATTCTCCCCTATGGAAGTACAGCGTACCTCCGCCGACGCCGTGGAGACGGTCCGGTTCGGTCCAACCCACTCCGATTTTCTGGTATTGAAGCAGCTCGGAAGTTCATAGACGAAACGAATTTCCGAAGAAATCAGTATGCTCAAATTCCCGATGAACTTTATACTGAAACCACAGTAGAGCTCCCGCCGGTTCAAAATGCAAAGGTACACAAGACAGCTGCTGAGCCTGCTGCAAAGGACAAACATGAAGTTATAGCTACAACAGCATCTGGCCCACAGCTCGATACGACCTGTCCCAAGTTGCCTCACAATAGACTACCATCACGCATGGGATCGGATCAAAAGGTGCCTGAGCTGGCGGAACCGACCCAAGATCGCCCAGAACAAAATATCAGACTGCGACCACGCACACCGCCTATCTCATCCCCTGTCGCAAAAGGGAGATCAACCCCGCCCATTGTGACGGCTGGTGGCTCGGGTTGGGATGACAACGATCTGATCAGTTTTAGCCCAAGCCCGGTCAACAGGTCTTCGGGAAGTGGCGAGCTGGTCAGATCGCCATCCCCGGAGCAAGTAGATCCGGGAGAGCAAATTGCCAGCTCTATGGCAGAGGAAGCTGCAAAGTTTCTCCGGAATATTGGGGACGTTAGCGACGTCCACAATGTACCGCCTAACTGCCTTGCATTCATCTGGGGAGCATCCGTGGACTTTACGGAACTGATCAAGAGGACCACGTTGCTATCTATAGCACTCGATATCTCGTATCAGAAGGCGGCGTTCACGGCTACCTTGGTATACCTGGTAGAGAAAGACGGGTTTCTTCAACTGTCATGTGATGATCAGAAGAGAAGTCTCGGCCTTGTCTGTACCATTGTACGCCATGGCAACAGGCCGATCGTCCGCTCACAGGAGGATATACTCGCATTGCGGTCAGGCGAGGAGCCTTGCCCCGAAGCGGTCAGAGAGTTGAACGCGTTCATCAGGGGGCGGAAGCAAGGAGAACGGCCCGAGAGAACACCTCGACCTGTTAATGGCCACCGAAGGTCATCGACAACTGACACCATGACTGCGTTAGCTGATCAATTAGGGTCGTTCAGCATGAGGTGTGAAAAATAGTTCATAGCTCTGAGCCGTATTTGGCGAAGGGAAGCTGGCAGATATCCCTATACCGACCGAGGATCATGCGGCAACCAAGAAGATGAGCAAATAGAGAATTGCTTCTGTTACGCTATTGCTTTGTTGTCCAGCCATGTTCGGATATATCGATTCATCACTAGGACAATAGGTCCGAGAACGTCACCACCGGCTGCTCGGGAACCTTTGCCATGAGCTTCGACGATACTGACAGCGACGAGACTACTTCATACCATAGCACATAGAGGAATCCGGAGAGTGTGTTGCTTTACGCGTTGCCTTGCAATGCACAGAAGCACTTAAATGGTTGTGGCTTTGCTTCGAGATGATGTAGGATAAATCGGACGGGAATCAATGTTGGGTGTATGGGGCTCCAGTTTCTGTATGTGTGGAGATGTACTATAGTTATACTAATGAGAAAAAAAAGCAAAATGGAGAAAGCCCTAGATGAGATATCTGGTTGTGTCTATTTAATTGGTATCTGAGCCTTTACTAACTGGACAAAGGAGTAAGCAAAGCTTTAACAATGGAATTATTTTCCCGCAGGTCTGCATTAAGCTACCCCTCCAGGCAAATGCAAATGCAAGCAAGAAGAATTGAATTATGGAGCTGCCGAGTTACGTCTACCTTGGTAGACCTACATACGTAACTAACTAAGTATTCCTAAGGCTAAAAATCATCCGTTGATTTGATCCAAGCTGACCAACCATAGCTTGCCAACGATTTAAACATACCCAAGGTAGCTACCGTTAAGTTTGGAGCACCGGGGAGGGGCTGCAGGCAACTCTATATCAAAATGTCTTATATATACACAGTAGCGGTGATGGGGTGAGACACCCGGAGACCACAAGCCCACTCTAGTGTACTACTAAGAGGTAAGGTAATGTACGTAAGGTTGTCAGCTGCCAGTGTCGCAGTTAGTCTGTTAGTACTACCTCTAGAAGTAGGTAGGTGGTTCTGCACCGGCGCTGTGACAACAGTGACAACAGGGGAGGCGGGGTACCAGTACTTGGCAGGCAGCATGACTTGGACCTACGGAGCAGGTAGCGCCCGGTAGCTCTCACACAGACCCACTCACATTGGGACAACAAACCCCATCCTACCCATCCACTTCTTTGCCTCTCATCAAATCATCACTACCGCCTCCTGCCTCCCGACCTGCTAATACCTACCTAGTACCGCCGCGAGCCAGCCCAGCATTGTCTGTCTATCCTTGATGCATGAGCAGTGGCCCTTCAGCTTTTAGCTTCCTGCTCAGCCAAGGGAACTGCCAGTCCTTTCTCTGCTTCTCCAACCCCAAGCAGACCCAAGCAGACCCAAGGCCGATCCTCAGGCCAAACAAACCCCCCGTCCCCGTCCCCGTTCCCATCTCACACAACTCGACCGTATTTTCGATCCATCCCGTCTCTTCTTCCCATCCACCCTCCTCTGCTCTGGCCAGGCAGGTCTCCGTCCATCCGCCACCAACATCTTCTGTCCACATTCCATCAGCATCGCATACAGAGCATACCAGCGTCATGAATGTCCTACTGTCGCCACAGCCGTCCTTCTTCCACCCTCACGATACTAGTCGACGATCTCCGACCCGCTCTAGTATGTTGCCCATGCTCCTGTCCCCCCTGATCCCTCAGCCTCCATTCTATACTCTTGACCCGAGGCATCTCCTGCTGCTGAACCGAGTAATGCTCACCATCCACTGATAGTGTCACCGTTCCACAATGCCGTACCTGGCCATCGAAAACGCAAAGCCGACGATGACGCCGACGAAATGTCTGTCTCGCCCTCAAGCTCTCCCGCTGTGCAGTACCGTCAACTCTCTCGACCAGCGAAAAAGGTCCGATCCAGCGACCCTACCGGCCGACCACTGTCTCTTCCTCGTCTCCTAGAAACCCTCGATGTCACGCAGCTCCGAACCGTGCTCCAGACAATCTGCGAACGACAGCCCGAGATTGCGGAAGAGGTCGTCAAAGGTGCACCACGGCCGTCCGTCGAATCCGCCTTGCAGGTCTTGAACGAGTACCAGGCCAGACTGCAGGCAGCATTCCCCTATGGTGGCTCCAGTTCCGACTATACCTACTTCCGAATCAAGCAACCTCTTCTCGCGCTCGTCGATGCCCTTGCCGATTTCACACCCCAATACCTACCACCGAATGAACCCCAGGCGACCGTCTCTCTGCAGTTCCTAGACGGGGCAACGAAGCTGATCCATAACCTTCCAGAATGGGAGAGCCAAGGTTATCGCCACCACAAGGAGAATGCATATGATGAGATTTCGAAGGCCTGGGCGCTTGTCATCACAGAGGCTTCAAAAAAGGGAGCAGGCTTTGCACTGCATTCCGATGGATGGGACCAAACCCTGCTGAAGCACAATCAACAGTCTGGCGGCCGATTACATACGGCTATGTCGGCTATGGCTTCAAATGTTGGCTGGGTTGGTGGGAATCCGAATGAAGCAACACCGAGCGCCACGTCAAATTCGGCATCTATCCTTGATCAACTGATGGCTGGGAATTACGCCTCTTCTGTACGGGTTGGACCTTGGTAGAAGCAGTCCCTCCCATACCGGAAACGATGATTCAGAACTGGTCTGACTTGCGCGCGGGGCGAAGAGAAGCATATGATCTTACTGCATGGGGGAGCGTACGGCATTGCCGGTTCATGCATCAGCATAGGGGAGGTCGCAACCGCACATACTACTTTTTCACGACAATGATTTCACGGCGGGTTGTCTTTTATGGGCCATAGATTCGGGGGAGGCGTTAAGATTTATACATTTGGGCGTTTATAGTGTCATGCTGGGGCGTTGGACCATTCTTTCCGACTTGATATCCCTGTTACCGTCCGAATTCACACCCATCAGCATCGTTGGCGATTGGATCCAGAGCCAAGTAAAGCCTGGTTTTCTTTATGTATGGACCTGGCTAGGCTATTGTCTGAGCCCAGGCTCACCGGCTTTGTACATAGGAGGACTCATAGCTGGTATGAATAGGAGTAGCCTTCTGGGCATAGGCAAAAGTTTCGTATAGAGATTCTCGCAAACTAGGGATAATACACATTTCCTGACAACGTAGTCAACAGCTTGTCATTCCATGTATTGGTTGTTATGATACCTTACCTGATCAGTGCAAGGCTAACTAAGAGTACACTACCTATTCAATCATTAAATTTCCTCAGCAATGCTTCCTAAAGAATACTGTTTTTAGTCTGTCAAAGATAAAGGCATATAGAGTAGTTCCTTGCTCACGAAGTTGCAGTTGGGTACTTTTTGCGTGCTTGGTCCGATACCAAGCTGCCTTACATTTAATACAGGTCTATGATTCTATTCCATTGTCTGATGCCATCTGTGACGTATTCATGCATGCTGGATGGTAGGCATTATGCAAGCATGATATGGCTGCTACCAAGATCATGGACCTAGTTAAAAGGATGTCAAATTGATCTATAGACTCGGGGCAGGATTGAAAACCATAAAATTCGGTACAATTTTAGTATTATAGTTTTCCGTCTCAGCTTGTTCTTAACATTCATTACTAACCGGAGAGATTCTCTATGTCAAGATAGTGGGGCCAGGAGAAAGTAAAGGATATTTATTAATTGAGCGAAAATAGGAAACTTAATTATTCATAAAATATGGTTGGCTCCTGTCCGTAGTGTAGGAAAGAAGGTAGTTGAAGTGGAATTCATGATGAGATGGAAAGTGCTAACATGTGGTAGAAATGGTCTCGTGACCTGGTGTCTGCCTATACGTATTATGTAATCATGGTGGGGATATTTCCCCAGACGCATTAACGCGTCTGGTGCTTCATTCACATCATTAACAATCCACGCTCCGCCCTGGTTAGTGAAACCCCATTTCCGACGTAGACTTGGTCGGCATTGCATCGTATCCGAGACTGCACACCCGCACCACCCACGGCTACGTAATAATCCAGTCGACTCGACTCGACAATTCAAATGGTCTAAACTCGCGGGACTACCCTGTGAATCTGTCGCGATGCCGGCGTATGTGCTTGTCTGCCTGTCGTGAATAGACGCGTCGTGACGCAGCTAACCGTTGCAACAGTCCAGGTGACCAGCACAGCAGCATCACGAACCCTTTCGAAGAAGCCAAGCCCCGCATATCAGAGTTCACTGCTGCCGAGATCGCCACCCTCCAGGTTCGACTGGAGAAGCAGCTGGGACCAGAGTATCTGTCCTCCCGCAGCGGCCCCTCGGGTCAGAAGGTCCACTACATTGCTGCCGAGAAGTGCATCGCCCTCGCCAACGAAGTTTTTGGATTCAACGGCTGGTCATCCAGCATCCAGAACATCCAAGTTGACTTCGTCGACGAGAACCCCCAGACACTGAAGATCTCCCTCGGTCTGTCCGTCATCGTGCGGGTCACGTTGCGGGACGGCACGTTCCACGAAGACATTGGCTATGGCCACATCGAGAACTGCAAGGGCAAAGCCGCCGCCTTCGAGAAGGCCAAGAAGGAGGGGACTACGGACGCCTTGAAACGCGCTCTACGGAACTTTGGCAATGTGCTGGGTAACTGTATCTATGACAAGGACTACTTGTCTAAGGTGACTAAGATCAAAGTCGGGGCAACCAAGTTTGACGAAGAGAACCTCTACCGTCATTCTGATTTCGCCAAGAAAGAGCAGGGTATTGTCAAGATTGAGCCGAAAGCCGTCGCTGACGGGCATGGGGATCGGGGCAATGCGAGCGGTGCGTTTGACTCCGATGATATTGACTGGGCGGATACTGATTTACTGGGTGTGTAGTAATATCAGATGCTTTAGCTCTGGAAGAAGAATTCGGCGATTTTGATATGGCTGACTTTGGCGTTACCGAGGAGGGTCATCCGGACGAGGTGGTATTACCTGGATCGCATGATCATGTTGCTCACTCGAGCGATAAGTCGCAGACTGCATTTTCTGGTAATGCCAGTGATCGCAATAGAACACCGATGAACGGAATGCCTCCTAGGCCAATGCATCCACCCTCTAGGCCCGCTGTTCCACCACCTAGACTACCCCAGACCCCCAATCATCAAGCCAACCACCAACCACACCGGACAGGTGGGCAATTCCAGGGTCGGCCTAATCCACAACCACAGCCACCTAGGCAAAACACTCATACAAACATCGCGGCTCAGCAAGCAGCCGCAAACAGGAGAGTAATGACGCCCCCCCCTAACGCCGCCTCACGACCACCAAACAGTATGAACCCTCCGAACGGCGCACCTAATGAACCCGCGACGTTTTTTTCGGCGCGAGCAGTGAAAGACGTGCCAGAGACAGCAGATCCAGGGACAGCAATCATCATGGAGCGAGGAGCCAAATTGTTCGATCCCCGCGCTGAGAGTCCCTCGATTCGAAAGACGCCCGGGATCGACCACAAATCCTCAAAGCCTTTGTCTAGGGGCGGAGTCCATGTCCCACCAGTAAAGCGAGAACCCGACCAGCAACAACGTCCCGCTTCTAACGGTCCGCCAAATGTCGTCAATCCATCGCTCAACCAGATGAGGCAGATAGGTGTACCTGGAGGAGGAGGGAGTCCGCTGGGGAATAGGGGACAGTATCGTCCGCCTACGATGAAGAGACCTGCGCCTGGTGGCCCCGATGGTGGTGGCGGTAATAGGACACCGCTTACTGAAGTTTCCTCGAATGGACCGCCTGCGGGTGTTGGAGGTGCAGTGGCGGACTCGAAGAGGCAAAAGACGACGTGATGAGCTTTGAATATGATTCAAGGTCGTCACGGCGGCGTTTTTCTTCTCTTTCAACTATAACGAATAGGAGTTATCAGGGCTTGGAACTCATCAGTCATGCCCCCGAAGCTGACCTATCAAGACATATTTGGCTTAGGCTTGTAGCGCAGTTTGGCGTTAGGAGTAATTAAACATGCTTGCTATTATAGAGGCTACGTATGGTGGATTTTGTCCGGTTTTGAAACCGATGGGTATGAATTGTGAGTTAGGCGAGGTTTATTTAAACCTTGATATACCTATTTACCCCTTTCTTTGTATTCGCTTGAGTCCCGAACGCAAGGATTGTGGCTTGTAATAAATGTATTCTCTCGAATATTTTACAGGGGTCTAGACAGATTACATACCTTTCTTGAGGGCTATGTAGATTGGTAATTGAATGGATAGTATTGTGTGCACTTATCATTGATGTAGTTGTTTGGTATACTGTTTTTTCAGCGCTATGCAAGGATGTAAACCCAAAAGTGGAAATTTTTGAAATAGTCAACCTTTTTTAGGATGTTGCAACGTGAAATTTATTTGGAGAGTTTCAAGTGAATGTTGTCTCTGCATAGAACTTTGAAGACTATCACGAACCCCAGTAGGGGTGCCAAGAGGGAGGTTGACTTGGGCTATCAGGTGGCTTGGAAAAGAGATGGAAAACTAAGAATTGGAAAGAATGGTATGCAGGAGGAAGACAATAGGAAGTTGACTGATTATCGTGTTCTATTCAGTCGTTTTTCAGTAATAAAAGTACATTGATACCAAACTAATCCTTTCCTTGCCAGAGGGAATTGTTATTCCAAAAAGTGTAGACTTTTCAAAGAAGTGTAGACCTGCGTGGACAAGGAATTCACTTCGTATACAAGCATTTGTGACAAAAACCACCAGTGGTCTACATTACATCTTCCTCCTACCAATCGCCCTCACCAGCAACAAGGGTGAACTCAATGCTGAACTGTGCCCTTTCGCCCTCTTTTGCCGGCACCTTCTGAACCGTCAGCGTGCTGTAGTCCCTCCGTAGGATGTCGTCCCGCAGTAGTTCATCAGTCCACTGTTCCGGGCTGTTTATATCTTCCCTCGCTAGTCGTTGCAGCTCGTCATGGAGGGCTGCCAGCCGCCGCCGCCGCCACGCTCTGTGAAGCTCCTCGACTGTGCGGGCCGGTTCTTCTGTCAGTGGGGGTGGTGTGGCCCGTTTCTCGTTACGGACGGGGTCAAAAAACAGTGAGTTGCTGGCAACGAAGGGACAAGGTGCCACTTAAAAAGGAATGTGAGAACATCGCATTGAAAAAGAAACAGCTTGGGATGAACTTACTCTGTGAATCCTGTCTCGGCTGCTGGTAATACGGCTTTTGTGAGGCTAGGCTCGAACGTAGGAGCTCTCCCCAGTTAGGACGAGGATTTGCAGTTGCGTTCGGCGAGGTCCGGTGTAAAGTGTCGAGCTCCCACTTCTTGTCGAGTTTACCTTTGGGGACAGGACATGCGCGGTCATTCGATGAAATGGAGTTGTTGACTTTGTTGTAATACTCCACGACATTCTTATGATGCTTGACGACATTCTTGTGATGCTCGACGATATTGTGGTGCTCAACGCTATTGCGAGGCTCGGTACTATTGTGATACTTGGGCATGGTGATTGATAGCTGAAGGAGCAATGAGATATGTGATCGATGTGATAGAGTGAACGATGTGATAGAGTGAACGAGATGACTAAGAGACCGAAGCCGTTTCTTGTAATGGTGACAAGATATCGAGGTAGGGAGAGAGGGTTTGCTAGGAGGGAAGAAATGTAGGTTCATATGGAAAATTTCGTCACACCCAGACAGACCATACTCAGCACACCGCCTGGGCGAGCAGGAAGGACCATTGTGCCTACCCGCCCATGAAGGTTTTCATATCCGGAAGATCAAACGGGCTTAAAGCTGGTTTTCACAACGACGGACTCAAGCAGTGTGATTTCAACCAATGGCGTTGAGTCATACTTACGAGTAGCTTTAGATAAACCTATTAACGTGGCCTATTATACTATATTCGACGTTCTAGACTCGGGTAGCTTACACATATCTCGAGGGTTATCAGTTCCGTTACCGATTCAAGGATAATGAAACCAAAGTATAAAGTAGGATGCTATAGTACGAACAAGATTCTGGCCTCTCCGTGACAAACTCAATTCACATATATTGAACCGGTACTATCTACATGAGGTCCTCGTCCCGTAGGCTAAGAAAGCGAAAGGTGGAAGAAAGTTCATAGCACTTTCCCCTTATCCTGACACAATGATGCTGAGCCTGTCTCGTCTAGTGCGAGTTAACCCCCTTTCGGGGGTACTCGTCTTCAACGATGCACTCGAACTTGTACGGAGGCGGCTTGTATGCCTGCGGATTCGGAGGGGGGACAATAAGCATCGAGGTAGTAACGTCGTCACTAACTTTACCATCCTGCCCCTCGACGAGCTGAAGCTTCCCCTCTAGGTTAATCCACGAGGAAATATCCTCCACAAATTCCAACCCAGGCAAGTGCCCCTCCTCATCCTCCGTCCAGAGCGCATGGTCCGTAATATTCGTACCCCCCGGCGGCGGCTCGTAGACTAGCTTGCATCGCGAGCCGTCTGGGCAAGGCGACAGGAACGCCGGCTTCAGCTTCTTGATGGGGACGTGCACGAGCTTGCAGTACACGCGCACCGACATGGTCTCATTGGCGGGCACGTTGGGCGGGAAGTCTATACATTGCGGGCCCCACTTCTTGCACTTGAAGAGCATGAAGGACCAGCCGCCATATGGAAATGGCTCCGAGAGTCTGAAGCTTGGTGTGTAGATCTCGACTTCGCCTGCTTCGGCGGTTGTGAGGTGGGCTAGCTCGGGAGGATGGCTTTGGCGGTGGTTGTGGCGGGGGGGCGGGTTGGGGACCGCGAGACACGCCGCGGCGTTGAGCAAAAGATATTGAAGACGCATTTTCGCTTTGAGTTACTTCAGATGAGTATTTTGGAGACGAGATTTGATATTCAGTGGGGAGAAAGGGGTACCAGTATATGATACGAAAAGCGGGGGAAAATGATAGTTTGTGACTAATAGTAAGTTTGATATGGCGAGATCCGAAAACTGGATTAAGGGTTAATACCGAAACATGCGGGAGCCGCGATTCATCTTGCAGATATGAATCCGTGGAACTTGATGGGCGGCCTTCGGTCGAGTTTGTACCTTGCGTGTATAGTTATCTGATGCTGCTGGTGAGGAGTTAATTCACGTACAGTACAAACCGGGAGGAAACTAGATAGATGGGACCTGGTATAGGTACCTAGCGAGTTACTTCTCGACAGAGTTATTGAATTGTACGGTCTTCAACTTCTTGAAATCTTGTTCTACTCTGTCAGGGCCTAGTAGGTTACAATTGTATTTTCCAAATGAAGCTGAATATGAAAGTATAAGGTACCTCTCTTAGAAGTTCCTTTACTTTACTTAGAGCCTCTCATTGCATATTGGTCTCGAGCAGTGTCGGGCCGGTGAGTTATGCGCAAGCAAGATGATTTAGGTTAACACTACGGAAGATACTTATTGAGACTTGTGAACGTGATGACCGTCTCAAAGTTAGGTATACTCCACCCCATACCAATATATGTCTCTATCTCTCACATAATCTCTCACCTGTTTTTCCCCCCTTAATTCTATCCTAATCGCAACTATTATTCTGCTACGTCTGTACGCGTCTCCACTCTCCTTAACATAAATCGAGAAATCAGTCGGACAAACTTGAAGAACCGGTTTAAGCGAGAATACGTCAGTTCACTCCTGATTATCAAGAACTCTATAACCGAGATACACACTCTTTACCAATAAAGCAGAGTATTTGAAAATCCAGATCACAACTATTTCCTCAATTCGCTATCTGGACAATATGTTCATCGTGAATATCCTTCTTTGTCTGCTGGCACTCGCTAGCGCATCGCCCATGCCTCCTACGCTCAACACCAACGAGACAGACGAATCCGTACATGCCAACTACGATCTCGGTGGCGCCAGTATACCCGTGACGGAGATCGGTTGCTGGGATGAGAAGGTGACCAAGGCGGGGCTGAACTGGGATAATTTCGACGAAGCGTCGAATGAGCTCAAGCTATGGGGATATACTCACAAGATTGGCGCGGGAGATTACCACGGCTTCGATCATGGTAAGTAGATATTTGAATCTACCTTTCCAGCTCCTGTTTTCCGTTTTCCTTTCTTCTCTGTCCTCTCTCTTCCCTTCTATTCATGCGAGATGGCCATCAGTAACTCGAAGGTATTTCTCTCCAAAAATTGACTTCGTATTAACGCTCAATTACTGTCAAATATAGGTATGGAGGCCGTATGGGTTTGTAACTGCAAGCACTTCATGAAGGACCACGTCGTTCCGGCGGAACTCGACGACGCGGCACGTCGCATTAAGTTCCAGTGCGATAGCCACGGCGGATGGGTTTGGAGCCAGCTATGGCAGAAAAGCTTCAACTGTACGTCAAACCCCCTCGTCTCTGGTTAATCATTCGTGATGATATTTTTGTTTTTGCGATCCGTAGCTGGATCGACACCACACCTCCCCATCCTCCCCATCCCATTTCTCCTCTTCTACATACACCTGCACAGCCTGGAATAACGTGACAAAGATGTGCTGATATAAGTGTGGACGGACAGTCGGTACCGCTAGACACATGAAAAATCATAAGCTTTTTTCTGGAAAGTGTCCCAAATATTGCCTGTGGTCACTGCAATAGATAGTGTCAGGAACCAACTATTGGGCGTACAATAAGACTTTTATTGTTGCGCGGCGATATCTAATAAGCTCTAAATGCCCCCACGCTATATACAATCTGAATGTCTTTGTTACACATCGTAACATAAAAGACACAATGAAAGATTAGGATGGCCACTTGGTGTGCCGTGATTTATTGTCAATTTCACTTCGTTATATTAGTCTAGATACCCGCCACACAAGTTCTTCACCCCTACAAATATACCAGAATCCTCATAACTCTTAGTTCGCCAACCATTGTATATCTCAGCGATTCGAATCTGATTTTCTCCTCGTGTTTTCCGCTTTCCACTCTGAAAATATAGCGTTAGGTTGTGACTGAGCTGTAAAGGGGACCTGTCCCCTTAATACGAAGAGGGAATAACACCCAGTCTACCTCCATCCGTCACAAGAACATTCCCGTTGATGAATGCACCAGCCTTACTAGCAAGGAATAGAATGGCACCGGCGATATCCTCCGTGTCCCCAGCACGCTGTTCTGGCACGAAGGTTTTCGGCCAGTCATTTTCAAATTGTGGTATAATATCTGCAGTCAACTCGCTGGGGTAGACTATATAGAGTATATCAGTAAGGTACCACCAGCATGATTTTACTCCTACCTAATACTCAATGGGTATATTATGAGTAACACATGCACATAAAAGTAATGAGTGAAAGGGTGAGGGCAATAGAACTCACTTCCCGGCGCAATCACATTGCTCCGAATACCAAACGGCACAAGGTTCGTCGCAAACTGCTTCATCATATGGTGAACAGCCGCCTTTGAAGCACCATACGCATAACCCGCAAACGGGACGCGGTTGTACGCCCCAATACTACCAGTAGCGATGATCTGGCTGCGCTGCTTGGGCCGCCCTTCGCGCTTGTTGCCGGCGTCAAGCAGAGAAAGGAACGCGACGACTGTGTTGAACACGCCCGCGACGTTCGTGGTCAACGTCTGGTTAAACGCATCGGCGTCCCAAGAGGCGAGGTAGTTTTGAAATGTAGCGAGGTCTGCGTCCTTAGGGAGACCGCCGAGTGTTGGGCCGCCAATACCCGAGTTGGCGATCACCAGGTCGACGTAGCCACCCGTTTCCTTCCCGATAGCTGATGCGGCGGCTGCGAGGGATGATTTGGATGTCACGTCGCCGACTATCGGGTGGATATTGTTGTGTTTCTGTGCAGGTGGTTAGTAATAAGAAAATAATACCTGAAATGGGGTGGCGCCGTTGATGACATAGACCGGTCAACCTTTTCATAGAAACAGAAGATGGCGGGCTCAACTGTCCGTTATCGACGCACAACAGGAGAAGTCTCACGAAATGCTAGATATGATACAGCGACGAGAAAACTTAACATACAGCAGTAGCAGCAGCTTTCTCAAGCGTCTCCTGGCGGCGTCCGATGATGTAAACTTTGGCGCCATTGGCTTCCAATGCCTGGGCCGCCATAAGCCCGATGCCTACGCTGTCTGTCAATTGCTGTTTCATTCGAACAGGACTATAGGAATTGATTAAAATCCAAGCAGCAGGGTCAGAGTAACTCACCACTTCCACCTCCAGTCACAACCGCCACCAGCCCCTTGACGTCAAAGATGGACTGGGTTTCAAGCGATACGGACGCCATCTCTATGAATCCGGAAAGATAACTGATAATATCTAGGCTCTAGAGATAAATGTCTCGGATACTAAGGCGTATTGCGATTGAAACAAGAAAGAAATAGGCCTGGTTGATAACAATGAGCCTGTGTAGCGTACGACAGGATTCGTGTATTCACACGACAATTCAACTTACTAAGATGTGTTGAACTCTCGATGACGCAGCTTACCAATAATGGCAGAGAGTCGGCTATAAGATGAATCAGAATGTTTGAGATGATTTAATGATTAGAAGATTGGGTTACGCGCCTCCTGTACCCATGTCGTCGTAATATGCGCGGATTCCGTTGGGGTTAATTATCTTCTCCTCCAACATGCGGGGGTTCGGAAGCATGCAGCGCAGCTCTATTTCCCCTATCTTGCACTGAATATTAACTGCCTTGGCCGCCTTATAACGCCACCCGTAGAGCCCCTGAATATGCATCTTATCCTGTATCAGTAAGTCCGTTGAGCTCTTTGTACCTGGCGATTATCAATACATCTTATTTTGCATTCTCTGTGTGTTGCAGCGATTTCACAAAATAGGGGCTGAATGATGTGATTTAACGGAGCCAGTAAAGGTTGAGAGAGACAAGAGGATAAACATACTAAAATATCAGTACAGATCTTGTTAAAAAGCTGACTTAAAACTGTAATACTGTTGTACAAAAATAAGCCACCTACATTACAGTATATGCATACCTACCTAGGTAGGTAGATCGTATCTCCAGGAGAGATTTCGAGATCCTTTCCCCGCTCTATCGAGCCCTAGCCAACACTGCCTTTTTGAACTATTCAATTTCAGAAGCATCACGAAACGCGAATATCAAAGAAAATTGAAGAGCTCCAAGCTTCATCTGGAACATAATAGGAAAGCTGGAAGCGGAGCTTATGTCGAGTGTTATCGCCGCGTTGATCTAGCCCTGCTTACCCCCGAGAGCCCAACCCTACCACTCCTAACCTTACAACCTCCAACAATATTCAGAGGTAGTAGCTGTGCAGAGCTCGAGTTTCTGATGAATATCCCGATTTCAGGGATTCAGATGCTGACAACGCAAAGCTGATCGTGCCTCATTACGTATGTCGCTAATATCGTTCGACCTCTCTTCCCTAATACTGCATGTTTCCTAGGTATCTTGTGCGGTCGCGATCGCAGTTCCGCTACCTCGCTACTGTGCAGTCCTGTATCGTTCGGCGCGCGGCTTATCGCGGAACTTTCTATCAATGTATCTTTCAGAGGAGACCGGGCTGATATGCTCTAGAATGTAGGGTTCTGACTTATACATGAACTCCAGTCGTAATTTACGTTACACCTTTCATTTGTCTTGTATCGAGCTGGAGTTTCAATGTTACTGTTTGTATTTATCACGACAACTTAAGAGCACAACTCGGAAGACATATTGTCTCACGTTACTGAGCCTCAGCATGCTCGTAGCTCAGGTGGCACAACTCACCTTTTTCCTACAGTAGCCAAACTACACAATGACGAGAATCGCTAATGATTATGAGGGTAAGGTATTCCTCTAGTTTACTACGGCGATCTCATGACGCATATAGAGTATAATGCAAGAGCACATCCGAGCACATCTCAAGATAAAAAAACAAAGCAATATTTCCCATTTCGTAATGTCCTGTATAACATTGTATAGACGCCGTGTAAGCCATGCAATGTGCTGTGGGAGAGGGAGACCCGCTTTCTATGCTTTTGGGGGAATAATTTCGTAAAAAAAGAATTAACCGCCTACCAACCCCTTGACGAAGCACTACAAAACCTTCCTCACATCAAGAAGCGCCACTATGCACTCCATTTACCCTTCCCTTCACTTGGTGCTCGGCTTCTTCTTGACTTTGCCGGCAAAGATGATATGTCGCTCCCAGCGTCACCGCCTACCACTGGCGGCGAGTACCTGGCCGAATACCGAGCGCTGCGGGCGCCGGTACCAGTGACATTTTCTTTGTTGGAGGATTCGCTCTCGCTACGAGAGGGGCCCAAAGAGCCCAAGCTGGGCCGTTGGTATAGTCCTGATGTTCGGGATATTCTATTTTTGCTTCTTACAGGGCTGCCCATACCAGACTGTATGTCACCACTAATGCGACGGGGAATCGAGCTGACAGGAATGCCTGAACCCCCATCTCTACTTCTGGGCCGTTGCAATGCGGAATCCCGATCATGAGTTAAAGACACTGCAGAACGCTTTGGACTGGAAGCGACTTCGATGTATGCGGGAGATTGGGCATGCCGAGAAGCGTGAGTGGGTGTCTGGATAGACGAAGATGATTGAAGAGAGGGCGGAGTGTAAATGCGTCTCGGGCCCGGGCGGGAATAAGTAGTAGCTGATGCAGATGTGGACGTGGCCGAGGCGGGTTGGTCCGCATTACCATCAATGTGTGAGACAACAAGGTCAGAAGCAAGGTTGCGGACGAGCACTGCGGAATCTTTCTCTGCAAGAATTCGGATCGCATCCAAAAGAGATTTAAGTTGCTTTTCCTGTGGATTTATCGCGATTTCGTATTCTCCTGCCTCGAGGATGTTTCGTACAAGACGAAGAAGATTGAGTCGCACAACTGCTTTCTTGTGTGAAAGCCGCTGAGCTATGCCCGAGTACATGTCAGGCTTCGCTAATGACGCTGCCACCGACGGCGACAATCGAAGGAGTTTCAGTAGCGGTTCCAAAAGGTTGGGGTCAAATGCGTTGATCTTCGGGTTATGAAAACATGACATAATGGCGTCAGGAAACTTGCCATTCAAAAGATGACCTTCCACTTTTGCTGTTTCTTCTTGCAACCTAGGTTTAAATTAGCGCAGCTTTCTAATCAATCTACTGGGGATAGCCTTACCAGACAAATATAGCGTCAAGCGCAGTAACTTGCCAGTATTGATCAACAAGAAGTGACACGTAAAAGTCCAGGCCCTTATTCTGCCATAGGTACCTGCGACCTTTGCTACCCGAATGGGCCATGTCACACAAAATGGGCAACGCGAATTCCTTGGGTGGCCGGTCGGTTTTCATAATCTTGAGAAGGATAGGAATGATTCCATTAACAGCCGCGTACTCTTGGCGGTCTTTACTCAATCGACAAAGATTGAACATGGTATTAAGGACCTGGTTCGATATCTCACGGAAATGGGGGTGGCCATTTTTCATACTACTACTCAGGAGCTCAATGAGTAGATCGATCGCATCAGCTGAATGAAGGGTGTCTAGTGTTGTCGATAACATAGAGAGGTTTTTGATGAACTTCAACATAGTGATTTGATGCAAAGGCGTCATACGTCGAAGGTCTTTCAGGACGCCTAGTAAAGAGTTAGCTGCGAGTTCTGTAGTGAGGTGGCAATGAGCTTACTCTTCAGGACTTGTCGGTCAGCCACTACCTCTTTGACATAATTCTCAGCCTGAGAGAATAGGTAGAAAATATTCACGATTCTCCCTTCAATCAATTCCGTGAGATCAGTCTCGACATCTTCGTCAAGGACCCTGTGTAACACCAATGCTAAAGGGTCAAGAATTTTGCTTCTCGAGAAAATGCGACAGAAGTCGTTTTTTGGAGTCGGCCCCTATGACACTAATTAGGCGCTGGGCTAGAGCTGCAATAAGAGAAGAAATTGTTACCTGAAGCTCGAAAACATTCCAGATGCCGTTTACACCGATCAGAACTAGATCGCGGGCGCTATCGTAATCTTCATCCAGGAATTCAACGAGCACATTGAGACCACCTGCGCTGACAAACATCTGGAGCGTTAATGTGGATGTTTGGTACATTTGTCTAACGAAGGCGGCCGCCTCTAGTCGTATCTCGTTCGAGTATTGACGCGCTGCAAATTTAGTAATTATCGGAATGCCACCAACAAAGCAAAGATTTTCCTGGAGTTCAACGTCATCTAATACGATCTGCACCACTGTCAGTACAAATTGATCTATACGACATAATAAGTGATAACACGAACCGTATTGACGACTTTGAGCAGTTGTAAAATCATATGCTGCCGGCTCTTGACTGTGCAGGGTTCTAGGATTTCAAGAATAGGAAGTAAACCATGTGCACTGATGATCAGTTCTTTAACCTCGTTGCTCTCCCAGAGCAGCTCAAGCTGGATCAAGTCAGTGACTGGTAGATGGAGGCCAGAGAAGGTGCTTACGAGACTTCCAGATAACTCTAAGAGCTTCTCTTCAGTATCTGTTGATTTAAGAGAGCGAACCAACTCTTCGACTCTTTCCGCTAGCCGGGCATGGCGGTCTCGCGCAATATTGGCCTCAAGGTCCATTTCATCCCAACCCGGATCCATGGAAGCAAAGGGGTCATCCTCATCTTCATCATCCCCTAGCCAGGAACTGTTTGACAAGCGCGACACGACCATCAAATTGCCGTCCTCAGATCCGCGATCGCTTTCGTCCTTTTCTGTTAATTTTTCACTGGGGCCGAATATATCAGAGAAGTCCTCGTCGTCATTTTCAGCAAATTTTTGGATCTCAATGGACGATTTGGACCTGTGGAAGGGCCGGCCAGGGAGTACCGAGGGCCGTGATGTTGCTTTTCGCCGTGTGCTGCCAGTCTCAGGTGACTGCGTTGAGCGTGGGAGACTAGTAAGATCTGAAGGATGAAACAGCTGGGGAGCATCAGGCTGCAGTTAAAGCCGTAAGTCCTACTGTACTCGAAAAATAAATAAGTCGGGGGAACCCACCTTCTTTAGACCCAACCTCTGGTGTAACACGCTATCGTTATCAGTGAAAAGGTCTGAATAGTCCTCAACTGATTGTTCCCTAAATGCCATGCCGGGGTGCGGTGGGAGCTCAAACTTGTTGCTCACACTACTCTTTGCCCGCGAATGGTGCCTGTGATGATGGCTGCTAACCGATCGCTTCCGAGGCGATGTCCTGGATGTGCGCGGTTTCGACGAGTCATCAGTTCTGTCGGATTTGGCTGTGATTTTCCAATTCGGCCTTATTGTCTTTTCTAACGGATCTTCATCCTGGATAGGCTGTATCTTCTTCATAGTCATCAACTCGCCACCCTGGGGATTTAGGTCCCAATTACTGGACATATCACGCGAGTTGTCAATTGAAGCAAAAGCCTTTAAACGATCGGCAGACAGCAGGCCTCCAAAATGGTCATGTGGCTTGATGTGAGGAAGCTGCAAGGCGGCCGGTGATATCGCGGTCGCAAAGTCATTGTCCCAATTATCGTCATCTAGTGATCAAATCAGCGCCTTGTCCAAAATAACAAGTATGTTTCAAACCTACCAGCAAGTTCGGGTGACCGAAAATCTTCCGCTGTAGGCCTCGGCTTCGCAAGTGTGAACGGGCCCTTAGCCAGAGTCGGCAGGTTAGGTTTGATCTGATCGTGAGGTACGAGACGCAGGTTTTGGTAACCATATTGCGGAGGTCCGCTGGAATCTGAACCTGTAGATGCTCGAAGATTGCTATCGGATGAGGTGAGGGCCTTGTTCCACTGCTTGACTTCTTCAACCGCTTGACTGAAGTTACCAGGCGCTTTTGATACAGGCGCGTCGCTCCTCCTGCAACCTACTATCCAGTTGTGTTTCAGCAATTTTCGTGCCGATACACGAAGATTTGGATCTTTCTGGAAGCATTGCATTAAAAAGTCGCGGGCAGCCTATCGGGGCATTAGTGTAGTTCCTAGAAATAAAAAAGAAACAAAAGGTGACTGACCGAGGACACACCCTCGGGTAGTGGAGGATGATCATCGTTAACAATGGCAAAAAGAGCAGGCATAGCCTGGAGGTGATGATACGGAGGTCTTCCGGAGAGCAATTCAATAACCGTACAGCCCAAACTCCAAATATCCGACGCCGGAGTAGCACCCGAGAGCTCAATAATCTCCGGGGCCATCCAGTACGGGGTACCGACAACCTGGGCCTCCTTATCAGGACCAGCCAGGGTGCTGGTTGACACGCCAAAGTCAGCAAGCTTGACTTTTCCATCTTTGGTGGTGAGGATATTGGCTCCTTTTATATCTCGATGGATAACACCTTGGTCATGGAGATACTGCAAGCCTTGAAGCACTTGTGTCATGTAGACACCGACAAGGTTCTCCGGGAACTTTCCGTAGGCTTTACATATGGAGTGAAGCGAGCCGTTCTCGCAGTACCTATAACGGATGAGTTTGGATCATTAGTCATGTATAAGCATACGTTACTTACTCGAGAATAATATTTAGACAGTCGGCTGACTTTACGAAGCCAATGTACTTGACGATGTTGTCGTGCTGCGAATTATCAATACCGCTAGGTACGCCGAGGTACAAATTAGGGGAGCCAGTCTACTTACATGAAGGTTCTTCAGGAGGTCGATTTCAGCCTATTCAACATTAGCACGATGAGTACGCTCTTGGAACTAATCCGTATAGCCCATATGGCTAACAGGACTCTTACCTCGATCATGCGCAACTCGCTCTTAGGGAGATTGACTAGCTTGATCTGCTTGACAGCAACGGCTTCGCCTGTTCCCCAGTTGAAAGCCTTATAGACGGCACCGAAAGCGCCTTTGCCTATGCACTCCCCCAACCGCTGCACACCATGTTCAGTCAGCCTCGGTATCGACCTACTCGTGTCCCTTGCCGCGCAATATACAGAACATGCATGTATACATACGTAGTCCTTCAGGCCGGGGTCCTGCAACGCTCGCTCGCGGCCATTGCTTTCCTTCCTAGGTGTGTTGGGTGTTCGATCGTGTCGTGAGGCCACAATGCTCGGCCTCCCATTCCCATTCCCATTCCCGTTCCCGTTCGTCGCATGGTACTGACGCTCGCCGGAAGAGGGGCCACTATCGAAGGGCGGTGGCTTGAGCGGCGAACTTGGCGCCATGGCCACCGCTACCGGCCTCGGTTCGACGGCACTCGGAGTTGCCTCAGTGCTTCTGAAGACGAAAGCGGTTGGTCAGTCAAGGTTTAAGGACAGCCCGGCTGCCAGGCGAAGTACGGACGGTGATTGAAGCAGATTGCAGAGTTGGGGCGGGTGCGTGGTTGATCATCGGATGTGGTACGCACTTGTCCGCGTGCGGGAAGCGTTGTTGTTCATGAAGGCGGCGGAAGCAGACAGACAGGTAGGTGAGCAAGTCGGTGATGTAGACGACGTAGGCGATGTAGGCAGGTAGAGGTAGTAGTAGCCGTAGTGGATGGCAATCATGCAAGAAATTACTTTAGGTTAGGTGGTTAGGCGGCTCGAGGTGCAGATCCCGCGGGGTTGTACGCGATTTAGAGGCGTGCTAGGGCGGTTCCTTTTCCTGGAAAGCCTTCAGGGGTCTCGAGAGTTTAATTGGCCAGGTGATGGATATAAGTGATGCGGGAGTGGGGAGCTCGGGAGCTAGGACCGCTGCCTGGACCACCTATCTAGATACGGTACCTACCCCTAGGTGAAGCTTAGCTCGGTGTATTAAGGTATGCCAGGAGCCAAGTGTATCATAAATAAAAGTCCCGAGGTCTAAGACAAACTAAAACTCTCTATTCTCCAGATTCTACTTTCTCTTCACCTTTGACTCGGCTGCCTACTTACATCTGCACCCTTTGGTGATAACCGACCATATGAGAATTCGATAATCTGCACCATCGCAATAATACTCAGTATAATGCCTTTTCAGCCGCTTCTTGGCCGGAGCTAAGAAGTCTTATTATCATTTAGTGTCTTACTTGGAGAGAAAAACAACGCTATGATTATAATATCAAATTTGGCTAATTATCATCCGGTGCCACATAGCCTCAACGGTAGAAGATAAGGGAGAAGAGGGTAAGAAAAGCAAAGGCGCGGGTATAACAACAACAATAATAATACCCGATATATTGAGAATCGAAGGATAACGAATTACATACTGAGTCAGTGGTGAGTCAAGTGTGTAGCAGAGGGAAGCTTGGCTGCATAGAATGGCGTCTCGTTAAAACACAGACTGTTTGAGTCACATGAAGATGGATCTACCCGCACCGTCTCAACATGACGCCCCCAGCATAGCTTTACGAAGGTAACATCTTTCGCATTTATGTCTATTATAACAAAGGATTTAATAAATTCACTGGATAAGATTTCTGGATGTCAGTGATGTTTGTACAGAAAAAATATAGAGAGAGTAATGCACCTCTGATTCAACCCCGTTTGGTTCTGTTACAAACGCTTATAACGGACCGAAGGGAAGAAGAATAGATCTCCAGAGACATAACACTGCAACACGTCAGCCCAGATAATCTAGGCTGGCAGATATGGAATGAGTCCCTTGAAGATAAAGTCGGCGATTTTCATATCGTCGATTGACCCTGTCTCCCCGTTTTAGTGGTTGACATATTCGGCTTTATTATCGCAACAGTTGGTGCGTAAAGCACTTGGCAGATAACGTAGAAGTGCAGAGTACACTGCGAGAAGCGACCAAAAGTTGCCTTGTGCTGCTTCGTGCAGAGGTTGTAACCTGACAATCGATGAAATAATCAACGTGCGCATTCCTTACTTAGAGGCCGTAATGAAGGGGTCTCTGCGCTGCTCAGCAACCGGTCCAGTCGCTGATCATCAAGCAATAGATGATGAACACGGAATTTTTTGATCGGGTTATCCACGGCACTATCAAGTCGGTAAAGGTGCGAAAAAGATGGAGGTGAACACATACTCATATATGCAAAAGGAATAGAGCATATGACTATCAATGTCATTCTCCATCGACTATCCCAGTCTACTGCCCAGTTCAATGAGCAAGATGGCCATTCCTCTCCAAATGCAGTTGGTCCCTCTGGCACATTACATACTCTTGCGAGCTCTATGATCTGTATTTGCGCCATACTGTAATAACAGCTGCACACCAACATCAAAACCGGTGTCAATCGCCGTGAGGAGCGGCGTAAGTCCAGAACTGTCAGAGCAATTGAGAATGGCTTCATTTCCTTGGCAGTGGTCTAAAAGTCTCCGCAATATGCCTTCTCGACGCTCTAGGATAGCCACGTGCAGAGCACTGCGATTTTGATTCTCAAGATCCTCAATCCGGGCTCCGTGCTCGATCAGACATATCACGGTACCCTCGTGACCCCCAGCAATGGCGTAATAGAGAGGCGTCTTCCCGTCTGGGTCCTTCTCGTTGCACTCTACATGGTTGAGAAGCATTCGAACTATTCGCTCGTGGCCCTTCTTTGCTGCCATATGAAGAGGGCTGTGTAAGTCCTTGCCCTCCTTAGGGCTAGTTGCTGGGTTACTAGGTGGTGAGAAAGCCGGGTGAGAGCTTAAGGAATTCTCAAACGGACCATCCTCTGTTGCTCGCAGGGACGACAAGCCCGGAGTGCGACTGGACTGGGTCCCTCCTATTTGCATCTCCCCTGAATGGGCTTGCTCCAGCGACAGTGGGGTTGCGGACCACGACCCCATGGTGGAGTTGATGTTGGCGGTAGCTGAACTGGGAGGTGAAAAGAACGGCGTTATGCGGGGGACTGGCATGGCAACCGCGACGGGCTCACGCGTACCTAGAAGCGCCGAGATTCCGAATAGTGTAAAGCGACATCCTTTCACAGCATCTACAGGAAAGAGGTTAATTAACGGTGGTGATGGCGATAGTGGCGGACGATGCCGGGCATGGTAGGTGCTGTATCCGGCGTTGCCGTTGGAGCCAGCACCGTCGCCGCCGCCGCCGTCGGTTGAGTGAGTTTGAGACTGGTTTTGGGTCTCCTTGCTGGCAATTATGCGCTGCTTTTGCTGTTGCTGCTGCTGCTTCTGTGGCTCGGCGGCCACTAGATTCTGCTTGCTGTTTTTCCCTGGCCATGGCAATGACGGATTAGACAACGAGGCAGCAGATTGCGAACAGGAGACCAAAACTCACAGCGGAATCGACGCTGCGCCAATCGGTTCTGAGTCCGACGGCGAGCAATGGCATCGGCTTCCGCCGGCTCCATCGGCCTGCGATCTCTAGCCGTCGGACGTGACCGGCAGGACAGGGCAGAGCTTAGAGGACTCTTCAAATGACCAGTAGCAACCGCGGAGTTGAGGCTCTTCCCACCTTAGCCAGATTACAGTATTATATCCGGAACTGCCGAGGGCCACTGACTAAAAACGAGTAACCATGTAGCGCTAGTGGATGGATTGTGCTCCACCTCACTATATCATTCCTCAGGTCACAGTCTCACATCACCAATCTTACTTAAGATACCCAAGCTGTTAGCTCGACATGCACATGCATATGCACGTGCAGATCTGACATTGTATTTTGGGGTATGGAGATGTCCTATCGAGCTCGTTCAGGGCGACTCCATGTGAAATACCTACCAGTACATACACACCGTACGGTGATCTCAGGCCACATAGATTGGCCGTGACTTTTGACTACCTAGGTGGGCATCCATCCCAGGTATTGATATGAATTTTTCAACAATGGGAATTCTCAATATGGACATAGACATATTCATATACTTTTTAGAGTAGTTATCACTTAGGGAACTAGGCGATCAAGTGGAAACCAACCTGATTCCCGAAAAGAGCGAATAGAACGCACCGTCATCTCGCCACATAACTACTACAATGTCACTCCTTGATTTGAGGTAGTTTGTGTTATACGAAGCTCTCATAACGCACACGTGCATTGGACGCGAATTCAGGTGATGTTGGTAATGTCTCGAGTGAGACTATCATACTAACAAAATTTGGAGGTTAGGTGTGCCGACGAGTCAAAATATGAGAGAACGGGATCTTTTCATATTTCTTTACATAAGATACAGAAGGTTTCCTCACGAATAGACTACAGGCCAATAAACCGCAACGGGCTGTTTTGCCGACGGCGCAATGGGCATTGGTTGATTATTACCGGCCGAGTAGAAACGGTACAACCTTCTAAAGCCACTTCCCGCATCTACTCTATAACTAAAGTTTCACTGTAGTCACTTTGCTATGACAAACCGAATTGTTTGCGCTACCTGGGCGCAAGAGTGAAACCGGGACGCTTATCAGACCGGCGGGTCATCAAGTTTACTAGACTGTATTTGGTATTTCCCAACTAGGTATGTGGGGACGGGGTATAGATGCGTCTGGGTAAGGTAATGCTTATCCTCAGCGTATGTGATTGGCTGTGAATATATTGGATTGCTCCGAGGTCTCTGTAACTGTCTCCAGGACTCAGAACCCTCAGTCGCGCCTATGTCTGTCTTTAGTTTTCTATTGTTATTAAAATGTAGACGTCTAGTTTTATTTAATTTCCTCTAATGGCACACGATTACCTCTTCTCATCACTCTCAAACCCGACCCAAAGCGAACCGAGACTGACGCAACCATGCAGAAAACCGTCTTGATCACAGGCTGTAGCGAAGGGGGCTTCGGAGCCGCCCTCGCCAACGAATTTCACAGCAGAGGCTATTACGTCTTTGCAACGCTACGCAACACCTCCAAAGCCGGAGCACTAGCCGAACTTCCCAATGTCCAAGTCCTCGAGCTTGACGTTACCAACCTCGACCACATAAAACGCGCTGCTCAGGAGGTTGCCAAGCATACCGGCGGAACTCTCGATGTGCTGATCAACAACGCCGGTGCCGACTATGTCATGCCGATGCTCGATGTAAAGCTAGAGAAAGCACGGCAGATCTTCGAGCTCAACTTCTGGAGCGTGTTCAATACGACGCAAGCCTTTGCCCCTCTGCTCATTAAATCTCAGGGTGCTATCTGCAACATCTGCACAACTGCAGCAGCTCTACCCCTTGCCTGGTCATGTACGTAACTTAATCTCTTTTTCATATGCAGCATAAGATACTGACGATGATATCTACAATAGCTATGTACAGCACCTCCAAGGCCGCAGAACGTCAACTATCAGATGTCATGCGTGTTGAGTTAGGAACCCTAGGGGTCCGGGTCACAACTGGAATGATTGGCGCGATGCATACTCAGGAGAGCTGCAGCTGCCCGAGGGTTCCTACTACGAATGCATAAAGGACGGTCTAGCTTCCCAGAACAGAGGAGATCAGAAGCCAGGCAGTCACGCGCCCGAATTGACAGCAAAGCGCCTTGCCAATGATATTGTCAGTGGTAAAGTTGGAGAGACTTGGCGTGGTGGTCTGGCTTCTGTTGTTCGATATTGTGCAGCCCTTTTGCCTCAAATTATTTTCGAGCATCTGATTAATGGAGACAAGGGCTTAGATATTGTCCAGAGGGCCTATAAATTTAAGTCTCAATAGTAGAGCTATCTGTTACCAGCGTGTCCGTATTGGATTAGAGTCCCGATGCTCCCTCCAAGTTTTAGACTTGTTGGACGGATAGATAGGTTCACTGCTGGCTAGACTGATACTATCTTTTTTTTTTTTTTTTTTCAAATTCCTCCCATAGCAAGTTCAAAATAGCGTACCATTATCTGAGCTATCCATTTATGATATCATACTCCGTTGCAATCAACAACTACGTGAAAAGAGGGAGTAACTATCTCAGCTTGTTATAGAGCTACAGGGGTCCTACCTCCTCGAAAATGGCTATAACCTGCTTCTTTAAAGTCATCGGGATAAATCTCCAACATTTCACCCACTTGGAGTCGGACAGCCGTGGCTAGTTTCGGATGTTCTAGATCTGTCTCCTATCATGCGTTCTATCGCAATGGCTTGATAGCTGAGTATGTAGGTAGGTAGTGAAGTGGGGTTATAATTACGTTTTAGAGCTAAAGGGCTCATATATGCTACAACTCGAGTCAGTTCATTCGATAGCCTGAGGCGCTCCGTATTAGTGGGCTTCTCCCGCTCAGCTGACAGGTATATACGAGTCAATAATCCTCCTCTATGAAACTTAACAAATATTCTTGCTTGAGACATATCAAAGACCAGAAAGATATGTCTCTTCTAACAACAACCACAGATAAACGCGATAAAACGAGCAGACATATATCAAGACCTCACTAGCGAGCGTGCCACTCAAAGCTCAAACTACGAAACAGCAAATCTCCTCTGATCACAGCAATGACTACGTAATATTGAGTGATGATAAGGATCTATTAATACTAGCTACCTATATTTTATTCCTTCCAGGATTAACAATAAGGATGATAAGCCACTACACAGTCCCAAGCAATCACATATTCAGCAAAGCAGCAACAGCCACAGCGCAAACACCCCAAGCGCCCGCAACACTTACGGAAGCCGCGGCGCCCTTGGTCGGCGTGCTAGTCGTCGAGGCCTCGGTAGTCCCATTAACACTTCCCGTCGCGTACGTCGCGGGCCCGGTGCCGTTGCCAAGGGTATCAGGCGCAGGCTGCGTGACATTAGGCTCGATGGAGAAGGGCTTGGTAGAGCTCAAGCTATCGATGCGGCCGAGGAGGAACTCGAGGTGGCGGAAGGAGGCACTGGGGGCGTACTGCGGCACCATGTGTCCCGAGAGATCGATCCCGACATACGTGAGGCCGCGCTCGGTGTGGGCGGCGCCCATGACGCCCGCGCCGGCGATGGAGCCGAGGACGGTGGCGTTGGTCTCGACGTAGATGTCGTCGGGTGTGGAGTCCTTGTGGTACGGCACGAAGAAGGGCTCGATGGGCGGGGACTGGAACCCGAGCTTGCCGCCCCAGGTCATGTTCTGGATGCTGAGCAGGGTCCCGTTAGGTAGGAGGATCATGTCCAGCGTGCCGTGGCCGATGATCACGTTCTGGGTCGTGTCGATGACGTGCGGCAGGGCGTGTACGATTGTCGGCGCCGAGGTGTCCTCGCCGTTCACGAAGACGTTTTCTTCGGCGCATTCGGTCCATGTGTGGTTGACGTCCGCGTGAATGGCGAGCTTGACGTCTTCGCGGTCGAAGTAGAGCGGGCCCGCACCCTCGGGGCTGTAGGTGATGGAGCCGGGGAAACCTAGGACGTCCCAGAGAAGAGGGCACGTCGTAGCGACTTGGTATACGTCGAAGCAAGGGTTGACGCTCAGCACTTCGTCGGTGACAGTACCCCAAAGACCGATACATTCGCGACTCACGGTGCTGCTGTAGTTCGCTGGCTGCGCGCCCGGTGGCGGATAAGTCAGATACTTGTCCTGGTAAGCAGCAAAGCCGCAAGACTCGTGGAGGTCGTGAACATGCTTGCTGAAAGTGTCGTTGAAGGTGAACAAGTTGTGGTGGTAATCGATGAAGGGCACAGTGGTGACAGCGTCTTGCACAACACCGTCGCCGATGACCGGGTCGTAGATCAACAGACCCGAGAGGTCATAGTATGTCGTGTCATTCTTGTCAAGAAAAGCTGACGCAATATACGGGCAATATGCGCCGGCGTAGGATTCACCTGCAATGTAGACCTTGTACCCCTGCAGAGAAAAGGTCTCGGCGAAGTTCTTCCAGAACCCCAGAAATTGCGCTGCAACGTCCTCCTCGCTTGTCGCAGTCACCTTGCCGCGCGAGAAACCAGTGCCGACAGGCTGCTCGACCCAAATAGTGTTGACCAGCCGATTCCACGCCCAAGGGTTGGGTACTGGCTTCAGCGTACCGTACTGCCACTGGAAGGGCCCGTTCTCCTGCAGAATACCCTCGAATGAGGAGCAACCCGGCTGCGGTATTTGTTAGTCAAAGTGTGCAGCGGGCAGCCGTACTGAACAGGTCGGTGAGGGAGCACTTACGCCTCCGTTGAGCCATATGAGGATTTCTTTGGCGTCCGAGCCCTCACTATTGGCAAAGAACCAGAAGAACAGCTCGTTCTCATCATCGGGGTCGTCACTAATGGGCAGGTATCCCGAGTACGACTCGCCGACGTCGAAGTCCACGTCAGGAACGCCCGTTCCATTGACGGCGAATTCTGTTAAGACACTTGTCAGTCTATTATGCAAGTGCTCAGCATCAATTGGCGTCTCTTACTGGTCGTATTGGCATTCAAGAACCTAGCTTCGGGCACCGCCCGCGTAGCGAGGTAGTGTTCCAAGATATTGACTTCGCTGCGTGCCTGCTGATGCTGTTTCTTGCCGACGTGCTGCCAGCTTCGTGCTTCCGCCACGGAGGCCACGGACAGAAGGGCCGTAGCAATCGTAGAGCCGCGCATCTTGAACTAGAAGCAAGTTCACAACCGACTGGCTCTCCTTGTGCTCAATTGCTGTTTCCTATTGCTCAGGATGACCCAGAACCACGGTACAGCCGACCAGCAAGCTTTTCTATACGCCCAGAGTCTGGGCAATGCAGGAACCACAGGCTAGTGGATTAAATATTCACAAGAGAGGTGTGGGAACGGATGCTTCCACCTCTCAGTGCCAACATAAATACCTTACTCATTATACTTATCTGCCCCGGGGCAACACGAACCTAATAGGCAGATGGCGGGCTTCTTGCTATCTGAGCCAATACGATGGCTGGTGGAAACTAGCTCCAGTGCAGCTATCTGCAGCTCCCCATTCTGGTACAGCCGGGAGCGGCCCATTATCGCATCCTGGTATGTCACGCGATGATTCGATGCTTCCAGAGAGGGTAGCTGGGCAAGTGGATCTGCGGAGAACGTGGGAAGGTCAAACACTTGCCGAGACAGGAAGCTGGTATCACAGTGAACTACAGTAGTGTAAATCGCTCTGTTGGTGGCTGGTATTATCGAGATAAGGGAAAACCTTGTTGTCCCGCTCGGGGTTCGCCGCGAGAAAACCCGGCAGAACGGGCTGTGAGGCTATTCGGCAGAATCAGTCTGTATGACGCGATGTATTTCACGGAAATGAACTCGATGGGAATCAAAGTATTTTGAACTGGAAATACAATACGGAGTACCAGAGTGAGTGTATGTTCCTGGTATGGGGGATGGAGCAGCACACTAACCCCAGACTCCAAATCTTGGCGTTTTTACGGCGTATGGGGAAGTCGGTGTCATGTATGTCTTACACGTACGTGTATGCAACGGAAAAACCGGCAATCTGTACCCCTCATGAGCTGGAATGTGACCACAGGATCAGCAATACATTGTGTACGACGGACGTAGACTAGTATTATTCTGCGATTTCGTTCAACAAGAACATTCACATGAGCTCACCTTGACTCAGTTCACGAAATATATGTACTCAGTGGTCGCAAGGAGCTGAGGCGTCTGTTTCGGGTATTGTGACGAGTTAATAGCACAATGATATACAGGATCTACATAGTAGCACATGCGAAAAGGTTTACCGCTTCGTTTTTTTCGTATCCTTTGACGCAGCAGCGGATGCTGTGGCTTCTTCCTCGGCGACCAACGCCTGAATGTCCCGCTGGATCAGCCATTGCTTTGTACTCGCCATGAGCTTGTCGAGTGTCTCTCCGCCAACAAGGACGTCCGGCAAATTATGGACGTCCAGACCGCTCCTATGATCCGAGCATCGGTCCTGGTTGTAGTTGTATGTCCGGATTTTATCACCGCGCGTGATCCTATCTTTGCTCAGGACGCTATTCCTCAGCGCCCAAGCAGCCTCTTCTCTCTCTTCCCTTCGCTTTTGCGCGATGCGCGATTGAAGTAGCGCCCAAGCAGACTTGCGGTTTGCATGCTGTGACCGCGAATCTTGCATAGACACAGAAATACCGGTCGGCTCGTGGGTCAGCCGAATAGCGCTTTCTGTCTTGTTGACATGCTGTCCGCCCGCGCCACTTGCGCGCATCTTTTCTTCGCGGACTTCGGACGGGTTCACGTAAAAGAGACTGTCAGGGTCGTTAACGTCCTGATCAGATGCGCTGTTCTCCGGGAAAGACGGCAGAACCCATACAGCGACGGCACTCGTGTGTGTGCGCCCACTCTTTTCTGTTGAGGGTTGGCGCTGAACTCTATGCATGCCCGCCTCACCGCGGAATATGTCATATGCCCCAGCGTCTTGAATTTCCAGAACGGCTTCTTGTAATGGAGACTCGTTCGCGCCGCCCGTGGAATCACCACCATCTACAACTTCGTATTTCATCACTTGCGATCGCAGCCCTGTGCGGGCGCAATATTGACGATACATATGGAAGATAGTATCGGCGAAGTAGCGTCCCTCCATGCCTCCCGGCCCAGGACGGATTTCAAGGATGCAAGGCATATCGGCAAAGGGGTCGCGAGGTGTTAGAGAAGCGGAGAGGGCTGTCGCAAGGGGTTCGAGGCTTGAATTTGTCGAAGAGAGCTCCTCGCGGGCCAATTGTTCTAACTCCTCATCCTTGGCATCTTTGGATTCGAGAAGAGCTGTAAGCTCGGCGATAGATGATTGCGCGGTATCCCATTCTTTCAGGGCCGCCGTAACACGCGATAATTCGCCAATCCGTTTAGCTGTTTTGGGATTGAAGTCGGCTTCGAGTGCGGTCGTGAGCTGCTCATGCTCTTTGGCGATTGTTCGGGCGCGTTCGAGTAGGACGAGTGGAAGAGTGCTCGTGGTATCTCGGCAAAGGTTAGTGTTATGGGTGACTGAATGGCATGAGAATGGCAAACCTACCTGTGCTAGCTAAGCGAATAAAAGACCGATTCAATGGCCGTCCCAGGGCCGTAATGCAGCGCCGGCATATCCATTGTGCTGGCAACATCTTAAGCATTAAAAGTCTAGATGTCTGAACAAGGTCGCACTGCTAAAAAGCGCCGAAATATTCTGCAGCCGATGACACAGCCTGCCGGCTGTTGCCGATTGAGCTGCACTAAGCCTTACTGCACAGGGCACAGGGCACAGGCCACTAGGTATCTGACGCTCTGTACCTTGAAGTAACACTCTCATGCCATGCCATTTAGACTGCAAGATAATACTTTAAATTGTCATGGGCTCTATAGCTGAATTGCCACATGGGTGTGCGAAAGATACTCAACTGATTATCTCGTAAAATCTAAAAGCAACAAGCTCTCTTTTCACAGCGGCGAGATGACTGCCTAATATCCTGATATGCTCGTGGTTTTGCATGTGATAAGAGAAAACTGCGGCGGGGCATTGTGATGAATATCAGTTATTACCTTGCCTACATAGGTAACTACCTACCGAGCTACTTATCTTTATTTATACTTAGGTGAGTGGTTAGTGGAAGCGAGCGCGTCTAGGATATGTCATACATACATGTAGTATATTACCTAGGTATTCGAAAGATAGGGGCGGCGGTGCAGATTGTATTTCTGCCTTTCGGTTCCCAACAGTTACATACTCAACTTGTCTAATCCAGTGTCTTTAACAACCCTGACCGCTATATCAACATTGTCGGCAATCCCGAGCAATTTTCAAGACTGAAACGAAGCTTCCATATACGTAGTAGTTACGTTCAGGCCCAGGCCAAGCGAGATTTTGTGATCATAAACAAGCTTATTAGCGGAATCAAATCGAGATCTTAGCTAACCAAGTTGCGTTTAAGACCCGGCATTGCCCCTGAGACTAATGCAGCACCCCTGCGTTTGCGTATACTGTAGTGGTATTAAGCCGCCAAACGTGGGTGGCGTTTCAGACATTGCCTCTTCGACATTTTTGTTTGTCAAAATAGACCCAAAAGATGACCTGCTCGATGATGTTCTTTGGCATGTAATTGAGTCTAAGAACGTCTATACGCGTCGCTGTAAGTGATATATGCAGTGGGTGCTGCGCACTAAGTCATTGGGATCGTATATAAATTCTGGATATGGAGACTCTTAAAGCTCTATTGCCCCAAGTATCACAAAGGAAGCCAACCGCAACGACCCTAGTTACTTTAAACCTCCTTGACTATGCGAGTGCAGATGTCTTATACCCAATACCAACTAGGGCAGGAACCAAAAGGAAATGTCAAATCAACGGCTTCAAACCCCTCCTCGGTACCTAGCAAGGGGAAGGCACCGCCGCCCGATTAAGGCAGGGCAGGTAGGCAGTCATATTTTAGGTAGACAGGATGTAACGTTCAGCCACCAACAAGGCTCGATGTACACTAACTACTACACTTATTAAAAGCAAAGACAACCGACCGATTTGAACCAATTCGCAAAGCACTTGTTCTCTTCTCAGTCATTCATTCACTTCGCCGTTTGTTTCCATAATACCGTATCCTTTTCCATCGTAAACCCAGTAAAGAATTCCACAGTCGCGTTCTCCACAGCTTCCAAAATGCAGTTCAAGACCGTGGCCATTTCGCTATTCGCAACCCTCGTCGCCGCCGAGAGCATCGACCAACTCGCCGCGGATATCCCCTCGTGCGCCAAGACGTGTATCGACAACAGCGCCAAGCAGGCAGGCTGCGACACCACCGACTACACGTGCCAGTGCACTAATCTCACCGACATCACCTCTAATTCCCTTCAGTGCATCTCGAGCGGCTGCAGCACCGACGATCTTACGAGTATGTTCTCTCTCTCTCTCTCTTCAACATTTTGAACATGTCACCATGTCCCTTCTGGTTTGCGCCGTGAAAGAAAGAAAAAAGAATTTAATGAGGGTTAGAACAAATGGGAAAGTCATAGACTAACATGTCGTTCGCGCACCAACAGAAACCTCCGAAGCCACCTCGGCGCTCTGTCTAGCAGTCGCCAAACAAATCGGCGGCGACACCTACAGCTCAGCCATCGACTCGCTGACGAGCGCCGCCGGATCCGCCATCGCGACGGCGTCTGCCGCCCTTAGCTCTGCTACGGACGCCGCGGGCTCTGCCTTCACCTCGGCTACAGGTGCCGCCGGTTCTGCTTTTACCTCGGCCACAGGCGCCGCTGGCTCTGCCTTCACCAGCGCCACCGGTACGGCTGATTCCTCCGCGACCAGCGCTTCGCCGACTGCGACCCCGGCCGCTGCCAACCAGGCCGTTGCTGGTATGGGTATGGTCGGTGCTGCTGCCATTTTTGTTCTTGCCTTGTAGATGAGGGATTGATCATATGGGGGCAAGATGTGTGAATTTGACAGAATAGAAGAAAAAGGAGGGGAGATTGTGGCGTTGGAACATACCCTGATACCGTTATTCATTTCACCGGCGACATGGAGGCTAAGTGTCTATACCGGTTTATAGGAACTTTGACTCCGTCCGCTGTAAAGTAGTCTTATGTAACTCTATTTACCAAAGACCTTCTCAAGGCCATGGTAATTCTATGCATTATCTATGTGGTATATGTCTAAATGCCCGCTGTATCCATGTTTATAATTCTTTCGGAAAGGCATGTAAAAGCTTAGCCGGGGCCAAATCTTCCTAGAGGACCATCCTCGCCGGATTTGAATTCAGTGAGGAGTCCATCGAGAGATGCAAGGTTCTCTCCATATTGCATGCCCTTTCTCCGCTCCTCTTCCGTCCGCTTCCAATCCCACGCAGTAGATTCAGCGCCATCAGTCTCCGCATGGCCATTAGCAACCTCCACAAACTCATCGGGACTGCTGTCCCCGTCGGCCCTAACCCAGCCACCAGGCCGTTCGGGAAGCAAACCGCACGCCCCGATGAGTATCGCCGGGTGAACCGTCAGTCGTCCGATCTTGAAAACGTACTTGCTCAGCCCCGAAGCGAAAATCTTCTTCTCCCAATCCTCAGGCTTAGAACCAGGCTTGACGGCACCGGGCTCGACGAAGTGCGTGACGACGTACAGCCACTTGCGGTCCCAGGCGAGGATGCGCGACCACATCTCGTAGCGCTGGTACGGCTTCAGCTCCTTCTTGAAGCTGCACTGCACGCCGCCCAATACGATGCCGAAACTGCCCTTCGCCGCCCGCGACGGGTCCGAGGGGTCCCTGACGAGCTTCGTCGAAGCATTGTTGTGCAGTGCCCGGCACCCCCGCGAAAGCAGGTGGCCGACGAGGTGCGTGCGGCTGACGTCGAGGTCGGCAAAGTACGTCGAGTTCGACTTGTGGATGTTGTAGTCGACCTCGAGCAGGGTGACGTGCGTCTCCGTCTTGACGGGCTCGAAGAGTTTGTCTGGCGTGTACGTGTTGCTCGGGCGGACGATGAGGTGCGAGATCATGCCGTTGAAGACGCGGAACTAGACACGATTGCTCTGTTAGCGGACGAATATCGTAAAAAAATAAAAAAAATAAAAAAAGGAATCGCGGGATTGGCATTTGTAGAAAAAGGGGCAGCATGCATACCGTCCAGGCAAGCGGCAAGCTCTTCCAATTCACCAGGACCACAGCCAGCGCGACGATGCGGCTCGTCCTGCCGGGCCCGGTGAAGAACGCCTCGATCGCCGCCACGGCATTCCCCTTGTAAGCGCCGTACAGGATCGCTGGGACAAGCGCAGGCCCGGCGAACCGAGCAATCTGGCTCACTGGTCCGGCGGCGGACGCCATGGTTATAACGTCGTCGCCTTACTCGGGCTGGACCGTGAAGAAAGCAATCGAGGGTATGCGGCAGTGACTCGCGACCAGATGGCCCCCAATGCTATGATCAGAAGAGCGATCGCCCACAGTGGGACAGCTCTGGTAAGGCAAAGGGCCGTGCTAGTACACTTCGCGAGGAGTCCGGGACTAGGCATACGGGGAGGAGGGGTATCTTAAAGAACGGAGTGCGAATAAATACCGCCAAATCGGAAAGTAATGATTAGAAATAATCTACACACTGTAGAATGGAATATCCTTCTACACGTGCAGGATTGTGCCGCCGCTTATGTACAGTAAGGGAAAAAGACAGGCCGAGAAAGTAATACACAGCAAGAATGGCGTTGTGAGGCCTGGCAGCAGCGGGCCTCCGGACTTGGCGAGCCGAGGTCCATCGATAAGGGAGATACCTAACGGGTTAGTTCATTACAGCCAGCTTGTGAATAGCTCAATACTTCACCATTATATTTAACGCAACGATTATTTGAGGACTATACATATATTTTATCTTATAATACCGGAGCTATCATATCTAACATACTGTTGCCGTAGGTTGAAAGCGATTAGAATCTCCATCAGTCTAAAGCCATCTACAAAGCCTTTTCCCGATGCGAGTCAGGGGCTTATGACATGACCTACAAGCATATTCTAAGTAGAGTGATCATCAAGACGAACGCTCTCAATACTATTTATCAGCCAGTCCCTCAAGTCCTATGCATCACGCACGGGGTCATAATACAACGTGTTACTCTCTTGGCGGGGACGAGGTGCCACTGATAGGGATGCGACTTTCAGCTCATATCGCCAAACCAGATACGCGAAAAGTATAGCCTTACCAGGAGGTCCGCGCGGTATATTGAGGGACCAAAACGTCGGCCCGAGATGGGTCGTGATCCAACTGCTGTTGAAAGACAGGATGGCCATTCCTAGAACACATCCAACCTTGATGGGCGAACAAGAGTTCCGCTCTATAATGGATTGCATCCAGGCATCTGTGACCCTGTGGAGCTCCAGTGTGCTTGGCTTCTCGATGCTTGAGAACTGGTCGCGCAGCCATAGGGAGTAAGACTCTGCCTCGTCTCTGAGGATCTCGGCATCTGCGGGCGGACACTCTGTGTTGAGCCACCTCACGACCTCGAGAGTCGTTGGAATGTTTGGAAGGTAGCTAGTAGCCATGATGACACTTTTTGAGTTTCGATTTGGGAGATGCTCTTCAATATGCCTTTTGTTGTTTTCACGCACTGATATTGAGTAGATATGCGTGTTATGGAAAAGAAGATATACATATAATCATGGGCATTGAACTGCTCATCTACTGCATATAAATACCTATAGGTTCCCTTTCAATTCACCCGAAGCGCTTAATTATAGAACGAGTGCTGATAGCTATCTTTGTGCTCTTAGAACCTAATACTAAGAATTTGGATTGCGGACAATGTTTTGTTAAACCTTGGAACAATAGCGCTCTGCTTGCTAGCTAGTACTTTGCTGTCCCCTTGTGGCAGATAATATCTTTGTTCTAGTAGAATAATTAACTAACTAGGTATATATTTGTTTAGAGAGATAATTGATTATGTTTTAGTAATAAAGGAGGCTAGCTGTGGAAAACTACATACACTAAAGAGAGAATATGATCTGATCGAAACAAAGAGGGCCTTTTATTGATCTTATCTTCTGCTATGAAAAGTTAAATTTTTTCACTCGCTTACATATAGATAAAGAAAACAAGAGAGTAATGAAGAGAAACAGGTTCATAGTAAGGAATGATGACATGTAGTAGTATGAGTTGACCTAGATCTAGTCTGAACTCATGCTATTCAGATCCTGTCTGCTTTGAGGTAGGAAATGCCGCTTTGGCGCCCTACTCAGTAGCCTGTATGGCAATTAGCTGCCGAATGGTACGAATCGCGTATGCTCGAAAGCTATAGGAATTCATTTATTGTAGTTTATAGTCACTGGCCATCACAAATAACCCGAAGCAAATCTGGCTGCGCCTCATATGCCGCCAGTCGCCGGTTTAACTACACATCAGAGAGCAGACGGGACCCTCCCTGAGTTCTCTGGAGGCTATGGTTGTACGTGCTGGCTGGCATGAGAAGTTGTCCGATCCTATAATGTTAAGTCTTGGTCACGCGTTCTTCCGAAATGGTAGTTTAAGAAGCATAAATCAACTACCTAGTGAGAAGAAAAGAGACATGCAAGTAAAAGAAAAGAAAAAAGAAAGGTTTATAGTTTGGCCACCGAGGGAATCGAACCCCCAGCGCCTAACGATGCGGAGTAAAGATGCTTAACGCTGACGCTAAAGTAATGATATTTCGCTGCCACACCAGCCCGGCCAGTAGCTCTCAAGTCATCTAGGTATATATGCTTTGCTTTCTGCAGGGCAGGCAGGATTGAGTTGATATAAAGTTCACACTGAGGCTCACTCACCTCATTAGCTAGGTGGCTGGGTGGGAAGATTTTATTCAGTCGGGGGTCACCTCTAATCCTCTCGATAAATGACAGGTAGGTACTAGACTTATACAATGCAGTACCGCTTGCCCTTGGGTATACGCTTAAATCAAACCCCGTCATCTAAGTACTCAATGTACACTGAATGTTGTAAGCGCACATCTAGGTAGCTTACTAGCCATAGCACCTCTTCAATAGATCCTGAAGTGTCTCGCGCACTCTGGACCCAGACCATCTCTCCTCACAGTCCTCATCAATCATAGAAGTCACGAGCTGTACAACTCTCCCTGCAGTCTCCGAGTCATGCCCCTCAGCTTCTATGTTCTGTCGTATTGTAGGGGGTATCTCTCCACACTGCAGTCCCTTGAGCATTTCAACTCGTTCCATTGCGGTGTTGCAGCGACATAACATCTCGGTAAAGACCACGCCAAGCGCAAATATATCGATCTTCTCATCCTTCCTCTCGCCTTTTCGGGGCGGCTGGTAATACGCCGTTCCTGCATTATTCCCGGAATCGCTTGGGCTTTGCGATGGCGACGGCACCTCCCCCTGGGCGAGTTGATGCACGAGGCCGAAGTCGCCGATCCTGGGGTTGAGCCACCTCGGACTTGAAGACGTATTGGTATCTAGTCCCATACATGATCTGCAGGAAAGATCGCAACAGCCTCCTTCGAAGGTCGTCACTAGAGAGGAAAGAAATATGTTCCCTGGCTTGATATCTTGATGTATCAGGCCTTTGGAATGTATGTGTTGTAGCCCTTCCAGTATGGAGAGCGTCAGATGTAGTGTTGGGGCAAGGTGGAAGCAATGTCGTAATGCTCCATTGGATGATGAGGAAGGGGATAGGAATTGAGCCAGAGTCATTGGGTACAACGACATTTGAATGTACAATGCAGGTACTCCGGTATCAAGAGTAGCTTGGTTGGGAGACGAATCTTCCGATTCAGTTTCCCCTCCTGTGAAGATATTGCTCTCATCAACTGAAGTGATGTCGACAACACCGAGCCCTGAGCTAGCGTCTTCAGACCATCCTCCATGAATGGGGTACACGCTCTCTATTGCATTCGGGTTGGATGGCGTGTCTTCCCCAAACACAACGCCGCCGCTGACAGATGATTGCTCGCTCGATTGCTCGCTATATTGCTCAAACGCATGGCTATCTAGTAACAGCTGCTGGCGGCCACTTGGGATTCGGTTCATGGGACCTTGCAGGCAATCGTCAGTGAAGTGAACAGGAATGATGATGCGCGTTCTCTAGATAACCGAGGGCATATTGCAGCTTACCACGACTGCCCAAGGGTTCAGGGAGCTGCTGTGGCTCCTCAACCCATGTAGCATGGTACCGAACAATATTGGGATGATCAAGTACAGCCATAGCTTTCACTTCCCGTAAAACATCACCCAGCTCATCATGTCTTCCGTCCGAAAAGCTCTTTACGAGTTTCCGCGGCAGCACGATTTTCTTCACTGCGTATGTCTTTTGGTCCAGAACGTTATAACATTGATACACCTTTCCAAATCCTCCCTTACCAAGAAGACGGTCTTCCCTGAATGACGACTTGTAATGGCTGCGATGAGGCGGGGGTGGCGGATTACGCAATGCCAACCGAAGATCGTTATCAGGTGAAGGTGTTAGGTTGAGTTGTGCCGTTTGTGCGACGAGGTCACGCATCGAGTCAAGTATGTTGACTGGCTGCGCTCCAGCAACAAGACTGTCAAGACCTGATAGATACTGTTGGCGAACTCTCTGAGATGCATCAGAAGTTGCCCTCGAAGTGAGCAAACCGCTGGCTGAAAGGACCTGACTCGCTTGGCCGAACAAACGACCAGCAAGAGATTGGACCTCTTGTGATTGTTTCGTAAAACTCTGACCGGGATTGGCAGTATTGAGGAATTCGAGAGCGCGACTACGATAGTAGTCCTCGAGTAAGCTGGCAAGCATCATGTTACGATGCGTTTCCATACCGAGTGCATCTTCACGGTCTGGCAGCGCCTCTGCCTGATCCTCCGACTGTTCGCGAGAGGATCTACTAATGCTCTGGACGTCATCGTCGGTGGAAGCTTTCGACCGTGCCGAGTCATCTGCAGAGTCCATAACAATTTGAAGAAACTATCCTTTAGGGGGGAACAAATCGCCAACGAGTGCTGTGGTCTGGCGACAAGGTTAGCGCTCGTGCCAGCGTCTTAAATATGGGTTTAAAGCAGGGTGCTGCAATAAGACCTAAATACAAGACAAGATACTCATTTCGCCGCAAGAATATGGGCTCAATGATATATCACAATCGTGCACTAAAGGTAATCCTCATGTAGATAGAATGACGCGGGGTGTAACCTGGTGACACATCACACAGGACGGTGTAGAGAGAGTACATCTCCCTGTCAACAGCGCCCTTCAGATGACATACCTGTTGACATTTAGGCCCCTAGCTAACCCCCCAGCCCTGTCTCTTTCCCAAATTGAGCTGTCAATGAAGCTGTTACCGGCTTAATTTGCCACGCGTTTCCATGTCTTTCTGAGGATTCGTGTCACTTCCTAGGGTGGGGATAGTAAGCCCAATTGCCGGGCCATTCATGCTCTTGAGAAGGAGAAAAAGGGGTATTTGGTAGAATAAAGTCAAGCTCCTTCTTTAATTCATAAAAGCAAAGCACGCAAATTACTTGTGTAGAGAGATTGGTAAATCTGAGAATAGGAAGCGATTGCTCATTTCAGCTGCTTGAAAGACGGCTATCACGTGCCTAGACGATCCGAGATATGCATAAGCTACATAGTGGAGCCGCATTGCGTAGCCGGCTAGCAAAATATGTATTTACCAGGAAATTCTTCCACAACGAGACGATTCTACGTTTTCCAGTCTCATCAACGTCCCCAGAGAGACTTCTAAGATGAAGAGCACCAAAGCTGGATTCATAAAGGTATGCATAAACTTACAAAATTCTCAATCTAAGTATATCGCGGTATTATATACTCAGCTCTATTTACCGGTATGTCTATTAGTTGCAAATCATTCGGACGATAAGTACATTGGTGAATCGTACATTACATCAGCCCAACAGCCCGTCTGAAGATCATAACATCGTTTTCTCCTGACCGCTTCACTCACATTTTCCTGTCTTTTTTCGTACTCTAACGTCAGAGTTCCCATAGAATGTTCAGGAAGTCCCACATGGGTATTGTACAAGCGATAACAGTCCGGTAACGGCGGTAGTGTGAGATCTTGTTCAGTAGGTATGCTGACAAGCCCGAATCTGTCGTCTTTATCAAGCCCCTGATAGTATTCTCCCTCTTCGATTCGCATGATCTCTTTAGCTATAATGAGCGCGAGTTTTGCGTCCCATATTCCCTCCTTATGTGCTGTCTGAGACAGCAGTCGGATCGCTTGTAGCCTAATTCGATGAACCCGGCACTTGACGGCGACATAGTAGAGGAGAGGGATCCATCCCTTGTCGCCGACCGAGTGGGATATTTTGCGAGGCATGTCAGCCGTCAATGGATTGATGCGCCAGGCTGGCCGAGCGACGTGGGCTTTCCAGATCACGGTTAGTTGTTCTAAAAGCTGCATGAAACCCGCGGTATACAAGTCGTATACGGTTTCATATGTGGGCCAAGTGCAGGTGTTCAGCATGAGGACTGCCATGGTATAATAGCCACGCATAACCTTCATGTAGAATTCGTCTATGGGGGAGAACCATTCGCAGGCTTCCGCGTTGGTAGCGTTGTACGCCACTAACCATAACTCGAGATCACTATGCAAATGCTGCTGACGGTCGTTTAACACAGTGTGGAAGATGGAGTTTACAGTACTGTCTTCTGGCGAAGAGCATTGCTGTTCCAGATGCAGAATGTCAAGTATCAGTCGGTCCATGTGGTGTGCACCTTGGTTGGTCGATTCAAAGAAGGTAGGTATCGGCGTGGTCGGAAATGCCGGAAGCCTTGGATATAGACCGGGCAGACCTTGACCCCATAAAGCAGCCTGAACATGTAATCTTACGAAACTCTCGATAATCCAGTCGTCTACGTACCCGCGCGGTGTCGCAGTGGTGTTCTCACCAACTAAACAGTCAACAGAGCCGTAGATCTCCGCCAGGAGCCTTAAGCCAGAATGAAGATGTGCCCTCGCAGTGACATAGCGACCGAGCAAGTTCTCGAGGAAGGTAAACAATGCGCAAGCAGTGAGAGCTACGTGGATGGATTTCCTGTCTTGACTTGTGAGGTGCGACTGAAGCGAGCGGATAGCTTCGCCGTATTCCCGTAGCATGAACTGCTGCCGAGAATCCAAAGCTACACAGGCTTCTTTCGGTCTTTTTTCCTCGAGACTCTCCCTTTGATGAGCCGAGCTCAATGCCAGCACAGCATGTAGAATGGAGGGTTCGGCAGTACATGCTTGCAGGATGAGTGTATGCCAGAACGGGGTGATAAACGGAAGTGGAAGTTTCGTATAAGTGCGGTGTCTGAACCATTGGAAGCAAGTCTCCTGCTCAGAGCTGAGCTTACCGAAATGGCTCGAGAGAGCGAACTGCACAGTATCGGTGGTACTGGCTCGGGGAGCGCCGGCTTGTGCGGTGAATTTCAGTGTTCCGCCGCCCCATATCCCATAGCCTTCACAGGCACGACCCGTGGAGATGCAACGATGGCAAGCCGGGCGGCCCTCGTCACACTTTACACGTCGTGCCTTGCAGGTGCGACAACCTGTCTTAACTTTCTTCTTACCAGCGACGAGGTCATGGGGCCGAGCCATGGTGTCACAGCAGCGGGTAGGTAGTAATCACATCCGCCCAGTAGGAGAGATGGAGAAGTCAAATTCCCGGTCGTGGCACCCGACCTGCGGCATCACTACAGCGTGACAAGCGCAGAGGACAGAGGACAGACAAGGGCGGACTTATGAGTCCGGAGACGCTAAATGGTTGGTTCAGGAGTACAAAATGGTAGTCAACGGGAGAAGATGAATTGCTGATTGGTTAATCCGTGAGCCGTACCAGGTAATATTTGTCCCAGTCTATACCCGTGCGCTAACCTATTTCGGCATCCCCAGACAGCCACCGATTCAGACTCACATCGTCCATCTTCTTAGTGTAGTCAATTACTTTCTACATCTAGCTATGTAATGGTGTCTCTACTCACTATGTATAGACCTATGTGCATTTAAGGGTCATATGCCAGAGTTAGATAGATATGCTCGGTAACAGAGGTATTTCCGTAAGTGTCCAACCACCTATACTCATTATGAAGTGGGAATGTTGAGAGTCTTATCGATTTCAATATTTGCTTCCACTGCTGCGTTCATCTAAGTTGTGAAAAGAAGTACCGATATAATTTGGAAAAGCTAAATAGATTAGAGCTTGGGTTTTCAGATATTAATTAGTATATGCATCTAGTATATATGGGTATTGGTTGTTACGGCTAAATAGTATCTACTGCAACCCCAAATGACAAATACTGTTTTCTTGAATCTATGTACAAGCTGGCTACTAACACAACTCCCACACATAGAGCCTTCTCTTGGTGTAACATCGGTTGCAATATATCTCCCTCAACCCATCGAGACAGGCTGAAAATGGTAAAACCTTCCCGCAATAAAGTACCTGTCTGAGTCCGGAACTAAAGTCTTTGCTAGGTTGTGTTTACATACCAATTCTCAAAAGAGGACTTCATTGGCAGACGTCTCCAAATATCTTTCACGGGTTAAAAACGACTGACAGTCCACCATCAACGAACTAGTCTAGTTGTTAGTCACTCGTACTACCCGCTGAATACCGCGGCAAGCTATTTCTTCGCATAGCTCATGCAGATATTTAAAAATAGTGGAGGCTTCGGATCTATCCGCGCCAAGAATGCATACTACAGTACCGACTTACATAGTACTGGGGAAGAGTCTGGCTACGGCCAATGTAGCGAGACAGTGAACATGATGATTAATGGCATGCGAGATGTAAAACAGTTATGTGCTTATTCAGTTGGCGAGTTTCACTTGCTGTTGGTTCATGCACCCAAAAACCGTCCATGTGAGAAAGACATCGCGAGAGCCAACCATGTCACGGACAGGGATACCCCACTACTAGTCAGATAGTTAGCAAGCGTCTTGATTGATAATCGTACAGTAGTGTAGAATAGTCAACTAACAGAAGAACGACCTCTAGTTAGCTAGAGTACGAAATCGAACCAACGTGTCTAGCTTTCTTTTTTTCTTTTTTGGTTCTAGATCCAACAATGGCAGAAACAAACAACCCAATGACAGCGCAGTCAAGCAGCTCCCCGTCGGTCTCAAAGACGACGCTCCCGATAGCGGGGCTGCAGGTCGACGTCTACGGGCTCGCGGAGCTGCCGCCTGCCGCGACGGAGATCTCCTGTCTATGGCTGCATCACCCGCGCCTACGCAGGAAAGAGGACATGGCCAACATCGCAGAAAAGGTGCTGTCGGCGTTCCACAGCGCCTCTTCCTCCACGTCTACGCGGGGCCTGATCGCCGTGGCTTTCGACCAGCGGAACCACGGCTCGCGGCTCATCAGCGCCGTCGCGAATGACGCGTGGCGACAGGGAAACGCCACGCACGCCCAGGATATGTTCGGCGTCGTGTCAGGCACCGTCGCGGACACCACCCACCTGATCGACGTGCTGGAGGGGTATCTATTTGCGGGGGAAACCAGTAACGACAACAACAGCAGCAGACACATTGATTCCAATTTGGTCCTCGGCGTGAGTCTGGGCGGCCACAGTGCGTGGCAGCTCCTCTTCACAGATCCCAGGGTCACGGCCGGGGTCATTGTCATTGGGTGTCCCGATTACATGAGTAAGTGCCGAAGCACCGAGAGGGGAGGCGGGGAATTATGCGATGTGCTAAACCCATTTACTGATGATGTCACTACTTTTCGCTCTTAGACCTCATGCGGGACCGCGCGCGGCTTTCTAAGCTGGAGACGTTCACTGTTGACCAGGGCGTCTCGTTTTTGGGTAGCAAGGATTTCCCTCAAGCCCTCATCAGGGCAGTTGAGAAGTTTGATCCGAAGGCCATTGTTTTCGGCGCCGGGGAGGTCTCTGCTGAACCATCGGCTTCAGACCAGGATAAGATACAGGTGATTTTAGACTCGAAGATTCGAGGTAAAAAGTTCCAGATTCTCTCAGGCGGCGCCGACAAGCTGGTGCCGTATAGAGCAGGTCGGGGGTTCTTGGAATTCTTTAAGAATGCTACGAACGGGTGGTACAAAGACGGGAATGTTTACGTTGAGGATAATGTTTATCCGGGCGTTGGTCATGAATTTACCGCTGAGATGCGTGAGGCTGCTGTCCGATTCGTCCTAGATACAGTAAATTCTCGTGATGCTCCTGGCCGGGTGGTATCTCCAAAAATCTAAAGCGGCCCTTTCTCACGGTCGGGTCTCGTGACAGCGGGCAATGCCGGCTCATTCAGACCAGGGTTGAGAAGCGCCGTCTATGAGATACTCCTGCCCGTCTTCGAGGATGCGAGAGCAAACTCCACTACGGCCGCGCTCCTCTTCTGTCGGGAATAGGGTCTGGGATACGCCCCACGGGTTTCGCCGCATACGCTTGGCAGCCAGAGGGCTCTGCTCTCCGTGGGGGTCATTTTTCCACTGCTCAACAGCTTCCATAGCCCCCAGCATCGCGGACTTGTTTGAACCATCCGCCATGCCTGGTGGGTCAACTCCAACAAAGTTGACGCGGTGCGCGGGAAAGCGGATAGCTCCGCAATGGCAGTCGACTAAGCGCTCTCGCTTGAAAGCATGGCTCACGATGGTCAACTTGGTGGGCCAGATGCTGTAGGTAGACCAGAATTGAATGATAGAGAAGAGTATATTGGAATACGAGTCCAGGGCGCCTTCCTCGCTGAATATCCTTGGTTTGGCAGTACTTTCTGGAAGAATTTGGAAATAGGAATTGGCTGCGGCCAGATTGGCATAGCCGCTTGCTTCAGATGACGACGTCTCTTTGCGTGTAGGGCCCCTAGTTCGATGTGATATCTGTCAGTAGGGACATACTCTTTAGATTTCCGGCTGGGGAAGTAATGACAAATAGTAGGATCGACACTTCGCCTTTCTGCTTCTTCTTGGGTCGTGTCGAGCCCCATTGGCTGAGATAGGTTCGTAGAACAGCTGAATGGAGGAAAGTGTCAACTAACCCCGAGAATATTAACACGGATCGGGCGTCATTCCTTAACACATGTAACCCAGCCTTGATATGTTCGATGAAGGTGGGTGTCTCGCCAGCTTGAAAGTCAGCCAATAGCCATTCGTCTTCGTCAGAGCCCTGTGAAGCCCCGCCCAGCCAGACTGCGTGGCAGCAGACAATAATAAGATGATCAGGTGGTTCTATTGACATGGTGATGATTATTGTAGTATTGTGACTGCGAAGCAGCTATTGGATCTCTTACTCATGTAGGCAAGGTAGGTATCGGCTGTAGCTTCGAGTATTGGAGCAGCAAGGCACCCTGGTACGTGATGTATATACGATGTCTGCATATGACAGTTCCCGGACCCTACCGTTGTTATTGCATATCGGCAGTTGCTTTTGCTCAGAGGAAGCTGGCAACAGTCGGCCCGATAATTGCATATCACCGAGTTGTGCTCCATGGATAGCCGATGGCCGAGTTGGGGGAGGATGGAAGCAGATGGTCCGCATGATGTAGTTCAGTCCAGACTCCAGTAGATATTTCTATTGAGTCCCCATCGAACAATGTTCTAGAGGCGCTTGCCTGCGAGATCATGAATGTCATAATACCAGAATCAAACCGCCTAGCTCGAGAAGCGGAGTCGCAGATCCTAGCCCACATAGGCTATGACGGTAAGGAAAACAGAGTCCCTTGTTTTCATCACGGGCGCCAGCATGGTTGTCGTGTGCACATGCTGCCCATAATGCTATCGACTTAGCTACAAGGCAGCAAGGATGACGACAGACTATACGAACGCAGCTTCTCAGCTACAGGGATGAAACGCGATACAGACGGGAGGTTACCGAAGGCGTCCAGACATGGGGATATAGTAGTCTGCCCGCGAGGGTAACCATCGATGTGCACGCTAACTATATAATAGCCCACCACGCAGTAGGCATCGTGTCGAGGTATTTCCTACAAAAAGCTGTTTCAGAACTCGAACGTTGCCTTATTCAAATCCTCGCACGCCAACATCGTATATCTAGCTCCGTCCCGTCCTATCTTAACACGTCGTTAAGCACACAAGCTCTGACTCCTCAGTACGCCTACATTGAGCAGTATCATTCTCACCTCTTCCACCGTGTTGCGAAATGGGTATCTACTACCTGAATAATGGAGAAAAGGGGTGGGAAGAGGAACGCCTCGACTGGAGCCATCACAAGATGATAATGCCACTCGTAGGCAATACGCTTCTACCACCCGAGATCATGGAAGACCTGGAATCTAAGTCGTCATCCGTAATTGCCGATGTTTGTACGGGAACAGGCGTTTGGGCGGTTTCCGTGGCCGAACAACTACCCCATGCCCAAATCCGAGGCTTCGATATTGATATATCCAAGTTCAAGACGAACCTGCCTTCCAATGTTCAGCTACAGTATGGAGATGTCTTCGAATCATTCCCGTCCGAACTTCTAGGGAAATTCGATCTTGTACATGCTCGCTTTCTGGTGGCCTTACTGAGAAAAGAGGACTGGGTGCCAGTAGCCCGCAATTTCATGACTCTATTGAAACCGGGTGGCTGGATCCTCTGGGAAGACTCAGGGCCATTTGAATTCAGGGTCCTTCCAATTACCCCAGGCTGGACACGATATGCAGCGCTTAACTGGAAGTTCTGTAATGCTCAAGGCATGGATCTCAAGTATGACCCCAACTACGTGTCTGGATAGTACCTTGGTGGCGTATGCTGATTTGTTTACTTTTCATCTAGGATGCCAGCAACTTTGATAACACATTTGGAAGACGCTGGATTCGTCGATCTCGTAGAGAAAGACTACCATACCTCGCCATATGAGAAATTAGATACAGGGACTAAAGAGTCCATGCTTCGATTGGCGTATCAAAGTTTTCTCGGTATGGTCGCAAGCGGCAACGTGGAAGAGATGAAAACAGAGGCACAAGCAAAGATGGCTGTGAACGAAATCCGCAGGGAATTCGAACAAGGTACGCTCTGCTTCTGGACACTGAACAGAGTCTGGGGCAGAAAACCGGTCGAATCGTGAAGACTTGGAAGGTAGTGATCAAGCGTAGTTAGCAATACGATTGAATGCGATATGGTTTCTCGGCTTTTGAACAATAGCTCCTCCTCACCCATATGTCGAGTGCGAGTGAAGATATTTATTTGAGGCGAGTCTGATGGCTCACCAGTGCCTAACCCGCAGCGTCGGGGAGATGGATCAACTAGCCTTCATGGATCCCTAAGCTTGGAGGTTCTTCAAAATATCGGATACTAGGTAGAGACTACCTGCAACTACCAGGGGGCCATCATGGGATATTTCACTAGCCCAGTCCAGCCCTTTTACTACATCCGCTTGAGCATCATGATGTGCTGAGAGTGAGATGCCGATGTCGTTGATAGTTTGAAGAATAGTAGCTGACGTCGTCGGTCTGACCCAGGGCATGCCATCGACAGGCCCAAATTCCACTGTAGCAACATTGTCACCGTCGCAGAGAAGCAGTTTCAAGATCTCAGAGATATCTTTCCCTGCCGACGCAGAGATAACCCACGTAACGGGTTTACCATGAACCCGGAGTCGCTTCTCAACGAAAGCCGAGAGAACGTCTGCGCTCTGGGGATTATGGGCACCATCTAGAAGTATGGGTTTAGTTCTCCCTGTGATTTTCCTAATATCGACTGATTGCAAGCGGCCGGGCCAGACAGCATTAGCGCCAACGCTCAAGAGCTCATCCATCGACATAGTGTTATTGGGAGAAGCGAGGCGAAAAGCATCATATGCACAGAGTAGATTCTGTTGCTGATGTGGCTCGAGCTGTTCGCCGAGCTTACCTGCAAACCCATTAGACGGTAAAGTTGCGAGGCTGAAGCTAGCGTCCAGTGAATTAGCGTGCGACCGGATGACATCTAAAACGGATGGAGAGTTGCTCGCATCGACCACACAAGGCACATTTGGGCGTATGATGCCGGCCTTTTGAAGCGCAATCTCCTCGAGGGTGTTACCCAGGAAAGACTGATGGTCAAGACCGATCTTGGAGATGATGGTCACGGTCTTGTGGTGCATGGCATTTGTCGCATCTAGTCTCCCGCCAAGCCCAACCTCGACGACACCGAATTCAACCTTTTCGGCCTCAAAGATCTCAAAGGCAGTAGCCGTGAGTAGCTCAAACTCGCTAGCCTGCAGGCGTTGCTCATCGTTCCGCCTCTTGACCAGCTGTTCGAAATGGTTGAACTTGGCCTCAGACACGGGGCTGTCATTGATGGTGATGCAGTCCCAGCGGTCGACCAGGTGAGGCGACGTGAACCTCCCACAGGACACACGACTAGCGCGCAGCATGGCATTCAGGTATGCACATATCGAGCCCTTGCCGTTGGTGCCGGCGACGTGGATGGCCTTCCAGGTCTGCGGCGTGTTCTTCAGTAGCGTGGTGATGCGCGCCAACCCCAGCTCGATCATCTTGCCTCACCTTATGCTGCACAGCGACGAATGACTGGCCGTGATCAGGGGTGCCTCATCCCGGCGTGCTGCAGGTGGGAAAGCGGATTGAAGCGGGTATCCCGCGGAAATCGTCGGTCCGGGTTACTGATTTGCTGTAAAGGCCGGTGTAGTGAATTATTATCGCTGTTGTTTACATCTGAGTATGAGTCATTGTTTTGGTGCGTCCTTGGAGTTCAGATAGCTTGTTGCATCGGCACTTGGAACAAAACAGCCTCAGCCTGTTATTTGTCGCCTGGTTGCACTTTTAGCGGCAAGCGTCTATTCTGTCAGGTACGCAGTGTGTAGATGGAGGAATACGCGCTAAGGACTCATTCTAGTTAGTTAGAGACACAAGCTTTGAGGCTTATTCACTGCTACACTACATGTACTCTACTAGTCAAGCCCACATTCTACCCAGGTACCTCGCCATCGCTACAGCCCTCTTTATGCCACTGCGCTTGAAGTCGACTTTGCCCAGCCACAGTCTCCACCTTTCATGCTCTCCATGCGTTTCTATTGGCTGGCTTCAGATCCCTTATGCTGGCTGGGATCCCATCTCTGGGGTCTTGGGGCTTTCCTCATCTGCTTTTGATTCCTTGTTTCCCGCCGCCGTCTTCCGTCCTCCTTCTCACCACCCATCGATCAGCCGGCCGCCTTGACCCCTCGAAGGAGATATTTCCATCTCTCCAGCGCCGACAAATACTGGAAGATCCGCGCGCATTTCCATCCCCAAATCGCGCGCATCGCATCACATCGCATCGCATACTTCTATCTTATGAACGTTGTACCATCTATTATTTCGCCATTCTCTTGTTGATTTAGCGGCGCTGTCCTGTTCTGGCCCGACTTCTCTTTACCTCTACAGTACTTTCCAATCTATCCAATCTGACCCAAAGTCTCGCGCGCTTGGGTGCATCCCGGTCTCGATCCAGCCTCTCCAGTCGCCCGCCTATCATTCCGGTTTCCGTGGTCGGCCGTCTGTTGTCCGTTGTCCGTTGTCCGTTGTACGCCATTCGTTCGCGTCTGTTACCACAACGCGCTTGCTTGCGCGAAGCGACTCGTTACCATAGATACTTACTTCACCTACTAAAATGGGTCTGCCGTAAGTCATCCCGGATCGCGCGACGCGCTTGCGCCTGTTCCACCGATGCACCAATGCCTGGCGCGACTTACTATGATCGCGTATACCCGTTATTTCTACCTGTCACATTCATGTCAATCCCACAAGCAACCAGGCATTCAAGTTTAAATCATAATGACACGCTGAGCGCCTTGTGCGCGGCACCCCGCCACTCTAATTCGCCCGACATGCATCTAAATTATCGCTAATCGGCAATCGGCTATCCCGAATTGCCTATACCACTCGCTGTTGCGCCACCACTTTGACTGACCGCAATGTGTGCTCCCTTGTAGACTATTCGTCCCCCCCGTCGAGTCCGACGTGCTGTCTAAACCGTCGACGAAATGCCCCGCAGACCCATCGCATGCGCGGTCCCCGATACGTCGCACCGACCGTCGTCGCCAGCTCGATATGAGCCGAGAACAGCGCCTTCGCATATTAGACACGCTGCGAAGCTCAGCGTCGGACAACAATACAGAACCGTCGCTGCTCACTACTCTACAACGCGCATCTGCATCCGGCACTCGGCCGCCCCTCCCTCAACCTGCCGATCTACTCCGTGTGTCGGGACGTCAAAGTCCGCGCTTGGAAAATCCCCGCATCTCCGAACTGACTGACCTGGAGCGACGTCGTCTGGGTCGATTCACTACAAATGAGCTGTCGCGCAGCTTTGCCATAGACGATCTTGATGATGCCTGGACACAGCTCAGCCATGTGATACCTTCGCATCTCCAAAGCATCCAATCTGTGAGTCCATCCTTCGTCTCCTTACTGTCTGCTCATCGAACAATCAACCAGTATCATACAGGATATCTGCTAACATTTCACCTTCTAGTCTTTGTCTCGACAGTCTAGTGCGTTGCAAGTAGCGGCCCGTCACAGACCTGGGTATACTACCAGGCGCGCAGCGTGGAGGCGTGGGGCTGATCGTGACAATGAGCAGTCAGGCATTCGTCGGAGGCGCCGAGACGCTGAGCGCGAAGCTGAATTTCATCGCCTCACAGCTGAGAACGCCCTTATGAGTGAAATAGCTCACCATCAGACTCACCGCCATCATCACGCACAGCGCGTCAGATATGTGGATGGACTGGGGGATAGGGATCGTAGCCTCAGTCCCGAAGGTGATGGAGTTTGGGACACACTCCAATCCACCTTAACTCCTGATCCCCAACCGCCGAGTGTCGGCTCATCTTTTGCATCGACCAACACCTCTGCCACGACGTCCGAAACCAATGGGTCCACCTCGGTGAACACATCGATGACGACTCCAAATGAGGAGGCCGAGCCTCCATGCGACCCTATCACGGATAATCCCGGGAGCGATGGCGAAGACGAGATTGAAGAGCGACCCTCGCGGCAGACCACGCCTCGAGGTTGGCGATCATATGCAGATGTCGCAGCTGAGGCACAATCAAGGCAGTCAACCGAGTCTGCCGATGCGAGCGACCCGGACAGGGAATGGCTGTCAGGTATGCATCGAATCGTGCGAGGCCTTGCGTCACGAGTAGACATTCCTGATGAGTGGTGGGCCCAAGCAGGATTGTCTCGCTCCATGTCATGGGAGGACCCTATCTGAGATTGGAAGGGCAAACACGGCAATTGCAAACCTACTTGGCCCTAGTAGAAACACAGAACTTAATATTTGGCATTTTTGATGATGATGACGATAAAAACTGTTGGTCCCCAGATATTCCGGGGAGACACGGCCGGCGTTGGGAGCATGCGGTCAAAATCGATTTTGGGCAAAATGAGATGATCAAAAGATCATGCTAGGTTTGACGGCGTTGGCACAGCTATAAAAATGTATGATAACGTGCAACCTGGTGGGTTGGACTTGGTATGCCGGATATTTATGGCCTCTACGCTGTCACCGGATGGAGCTACAGCTCAAGCTGAACGGCAACGTGAGGCATGAGGCTCGTATTGTTTACCCGCCTCGTCGGCTTTAATATTATGCTAGACATCCGTTCTTTTCTGTGCATATTCTCTCTGATCATGTCTCCATTGAACTATGGTGATGGCTTGACGACTCTGATCGTGACATACAGTAATGTTGCCCTAATCACTGATCTCGTAAAGTATCAGAGGAATAGGGTTAGGGATAGGCCAGCCGTAAGTCAATGGTGGTCTGGGTAAATGCGGCCATAGTCAACTTTTCGAGACAAGTAAATAGTTGTCCTGATCATACCTAGTACCCTGAGTAGTCTCAATACGTTTTTGGTGCCCAGGTCATCAATTTCTATTGATGCTTCTTAATGTTGGCAGGCATCTATCAGTCAAATTTATGCCGATTGAACATGATACTGTTGGAGTTTCTACAAATCATCGTTTAATCAATGTACTAAGTGCAGCAAGTTGTGATTTTCTCGACCTATTATTCATTACAATGCGCCGAATGCATCTTCATTACTTCTAGTAAATTGAAAAGTTGTTGTAGCCAATGGCATACAGCTTTCTTATTCGCTTCTTCGTTTGGTAGTGCGCGTTCTAAAACATTACCCCAAGATATCACCATATCACGAGTAATAGACAGTTAAAGTTTGATGAACTTTCAATCATCATTCACATTTACTCAATGTTAAATATCTTTAAAAGAATTGCGTAACCATTGATTAATCGTTGTCTCTTGATACGAAGTTATTTGATGCCCAAGAAGGCGTGAGTAACTGAGCGGCAATTAGTAAATTTTGACTAGAGGTCGTCCAGTACCTCTGGTAATCTAGCTTGGAATAGGTTATAGTGGACTTTGGGTCACTATTACTCTACAAGACGAGTTTCAAGGAATTCACATGTCGCCAGGGCAAATGTAATATGAGAATCATGGAGTTAAGCCCATCGCTATCCGAACAACTTTGAGAGATCCTAGCCTACATGAAGCTATTGGTGGTTATCCGTTGTCGATCTTACGATTAACATGCAGACTATGTACTTACTTAGGTAGACTGGTGCTTTCCCCCCTTTCTGTAGAAGCACTAAATAAGTACTAAGTAGGTAGACAGGAATATAGTTTACGATTAGCAATGGGTAGGTAGCTCATCAAAAGCTAATTTAGCTTCCTAGCTGTAAAACACATGTTAAGTAAAAGTAGGTAGGTGGAGTTGGGGTATCACACCATTGCCCACGCCGTTGTCGATACCCCAAAACATGGCGGTTTAATTCCGTGGTTGTCAGACTTATCGTATTCTGAGCAGATTCCGGTTGACGGCAAGTCAGAAACGCATCTTGTCGACGACGATCCCAACAGTCGTTACAGCGCATAACCTACCCCTGATTCGGCTATGAGCCCGTCTCATTCGCCAGTCTCTGGTGATCCGCACACCTTCCGGAAATAGTTAATGTCTCGCCCGAGACCGTTCGTGTACCTAGCGTACACGCCTGCAGCACATATCACGTTACCGTAAGCTCGGCCTGTATGGACCACTTGGGAATGTCACTTGTCTTCGTAACGGCCAGCGTGGATACCAAGCTTCCCCCTGGCGATATTTTTGGCAGTTCAGGAACGTGATGTCCTTATCTGTGAAGGCCACAAAGCGCGGCAAGTCTCTTTTCTGAGAAATCTTTGTCGTAGTCATGGCGACTAATTTCTCGGAAAGACTTATATCGTGAACTGATCGACGGCCAAGATAGATAAATAAACACATCTATCAGGGTCCAGTAGCTAGAGTTACATTAGTCCACCTTACCCTGGTCTACCTATCAACTACACTCGTACCACATCTTCCTTACCATTTCGGTCAGCGGTAATGGAGCGCGAAATAAAACGTGCATGAAGAAGAGGCAGCACTACCTATCAGCAGCCGAGTTACAGATCAGATTGTCCACGTTTCAGGTCCCTGAGAGGAATTCGAACAGGAAGCTAATGCAGCCAGATCCTTCAGTGCCTCGATTAAGCTTTTGTGGACGGCTTGGCGTCCCCTAATACCGCAACTCAAGCGTGCTCAGGCTATCTATTCCGACTACGCTGCTGTAGGCAAGTAGGTAGTACATAGCTTGCTCATCTTCTTTCTTTTTCATGAAAATGAAATATCAGTTGAGCGTAGTGAGATATCTCGACACCACTAACTATATGGAGAGCTGCGAAGTGGGCTTGCGCGGAAATACAGAGCGGAAATGCTTGGGATAGGCATGGTTTGTTTGTTGATTCGGTGAGAGAGGAACGGCCGAAATAAGCATGAGAATCAAAGCTATTCGAAAAAAGAAGGTCTGAAACATGTTGAGGCCGAAAAACTCCGTTCTTCGGCGACTTTCAGATCCTCTGCTAAGGTGAGACTGATACGCCCTCGTGCACAAACGGTTGGATTTGGAAGAGTGAGCGTGCCTAGTTAGGTAGGTGTCAATGGGGGCATGATAATCGTTGGGTTTTGTAGGAGAGTTTTGGTAGGAACGGGGCCGGAACCGGGTCATGAGAACTCCCAAGATGAAACATCACGAAATGTATAAAAACCAGCTTCCCCTCATGGAAAAATTAATAGGATAGGCCTCATCCCCAACCTCAGCCATCCCTCGAGTGAGCTATTCTCAATTCCGCACCTCGCTCCCATTCCCCAAGATATCAAACACGATGCGTTCCACAATCTCTGTCTTGGGTCTGGCCGCGATGGCTGCGGCTTATCCGTTGACACAGAGTCAATCCGCGATTACCTGTGTCTCCGGGATATACCTGATAGCCGCTCGCGGGTCTAACGAGGACCCGGGCGAGGGACCCCTGAGTGAGATCACCGACGCCGTCATCGCGGCCGTCCCGGACTCGGCGGCCGTTGCCGTCGAGTACCCAGCGGCCATCTTTTCCGACGGCACATACCCCGTGTCCGTCTACGAGGGAATCGATGATGCGCTCTCCAAGATCACCGACTATATCGACGCTTGCGGGGCCTCGAGTAGGGTCGCCCTGTTGGGATACAGCCAGGGAGGCAACGTCATGACCGACGCCTTGGCCGGCGGCGTGCTGAAGCCGGATCCGCTAAGCTCGAACTACAAGAGTAACAGTATGTGCTGACTTCCCCCTTTTTATCTATTTCGTTCCTCGCTAACAAATATGCGTGAAGTCCGTGCCGTCGTGACATTCGGCGACCCGACCTTCACTCTCGGTCAAAGCTACGATGTCGGAAACGCCACGAAGAGCGGTATCTTCTCCCGGGGTGGTGACAGCCTCAGCAAGCTGAACACGTACGCCGACGTCCTGCAGATGTACTGCATGGTCCACGACCCCGTCTGCGCCGAGGGCGACAGCCTTGACACCCACTACGCAGAGGTGCCCACTTTCGCTTCTGCCGCTGCCGACTTTATTATTTCCATTGCTTAAGCACGCAAGTAAGACAGGATACTGGGTCGTATCTCTTCATTGTTTGGACATGCATGGCATTTTGATATGATTTATTTTGGAGCGTGGTGTCTTTGGGTTCTTATTCAGCATATCGAGCAGTTTGTTCGATGGAGTTGTTTAGCTGCTTTAGCGTCGTAGGATTTGATATCTATTATGAGCTCAGAATATGACAACTATACCCCTCTAAGAATTGGCATGAATTCACGGTGAGGGCTATGTTTTGAAAGCACACTGGGTCCGAGCACATTGGGTCCGAGTAGTCGTTGTAATGTTCATCTTTTATAGTGATTTCTCAACGCATCGAAGCATTTTTCTCTTATTAGCTATGCTTTCACCTTCGCATAAATACTCAGCAGTTTTTAATCCCCTATTCTCTACTTAGTATCTTTGGTCGTCCTCTCATTGTTGCTCATACTATCACTCCCACCTCCATGTTCCTGCTTGCAGATAAAGCTGTCTGAGCTCACTAAGACAAATAACAAATCTTAAGCTGTAAGTAGCTTAGACGAGCACGCTTTTATCAAAACACCGTAGTAAAATGTGCGTGCTACCTCCCTGGGCCTAAACACCACCATAGACCAAAAGGCTCTGAATATTAACTTCGCCAAATCCACGCTCACGCAACAAGAACCGGCCACGATGAATCGGGAACTCGGCTAGGGCAATAACTGTTATATGTTCAGGACAGATACCGGCCTTGTCTAGAAGCTGAAGCACCGCACATAGAGTCTCACCAGTAGCAAGAACGTCGTCAAAGACCACTACTGGGCGACTCTTGGGGACAACGTCTTGGCCAATTTCGATTCTCTTCACCTGTGCGTTCTCAGATGCCGCAGAGATATGCGAAGGGGGCTTGATATCGGAGACGGTAGGCGGAGGCAGTTTCTTGGCTTCGCGGACCAACGCCAGGGGCACTTCGACCTCCAGGGCTAACGGCGAGGCGTAGATATAACCGCCAGCCTCACAACACACTACTGCACCGACTTTATTCCAATCACCCTTGAAGAGATCGCGCAGCAGCTTTGTACACAAGGACAGCCCATCAGGCTGCTGGGAGATGCCGAGAACATGGCGGAAGTCGAAATCCTGGCGCGGAAAGTCGGACACTAGGGGCACCATACTGGTGAGTTGTTGCAGATCATTGCAGAAGAAAGGACGAATTAGGTATGCTTCGGCGAAATCTTTTGCTTCCTCGGGCCCAGACTCGTCATTGTGAAAGGTGAGATTGGGGCGGTAGGTCAAGGCCGCAGAACTCAATCTCTTCTCGATCTTTTGAACTCGAATGTCGATAAGCCTACTACTTGGTACCAGATGTGACAAGACTGCAACAGGTGCCTCTTCTCTCATCCCTGTGATGAATAATACATCCACGACATCAGCGTTGAGGACTGCCTGTACGAAATGTTCTTGTGGCAGATTTGGCCGCTGCCGCACCTGGTCCTCAAAAAAAGCTGTCAACCTTGCCCGGTGTTGCTCTTTGTAGGCGCGGTCATGTAACAGACGGTCTAAGTCAGCACGTCTCGCGGCGGCATATTCTCGCTTTGTCACGTCGCTGATACTGACTACGCGCGCTGTGAGGTCCATGACTCGCTTGTCGTTGAACACAGCGGCCCAGACGCCGGCACAGTAGTCTTTGCCGACATTGTGCTCACCCGTCACAAGGAAAATAGTCTTCGGAAGGATTGACGGCTTCGGGAGCGGGCAGGCGTAAGCCAGAACATTGTGTGGATCATATTTACTTTTGAGATGCACCAGGCGCTGTCGGTTCGGCCCAAATGCCTTGGCTGCGAGAACGGCATCACGGGGATTAGGTCCCAGGTCGGTACTGTAAACACCGATGCTCAAGGGTAGCAGGTCCTTGGCGATGTCGTAAACCCACTGCACCGCGGCTTGAGCGACTTTGGTTCCGTCTTCACCGCGGGGCCAGACTCCGGTTATCACGCAGGCAAACTCCCAGCCTCGACAGCCGAAAGCAGTCGCATCCGCCGCAACTTCGTCAATAGCTCCCCCGCCATGCAATAGGTGGAGATAGCAAAGTGGCGATGGACGAGCTTCAATGGCGGCTACTAAGATGTTGGTAATGTTCTGGGCTCCAATTCCTTTCAAGAACAAGCAACGCTTGAAAGAAGAGGTCTTTCCACCCCCATGTCCACCGTGCATCTTTCCCATGTACATCTCCGTGTCGAACAATTCGATACCATTGACGATCTTCAATTTGTGTTCGGGTCCAAGCGAATCAGAAGGGGGAGCCTCAGTGCCGAATGTAGCCGTGTAAGGTTGAAACATCGTCACACCTAAATGCATGCAACCAGCGTCCCAGTAAAGATACGCGTCAGCAGAACATTTCCGAGAGAGTTCCTGGGCAGCCCATCTACCAAATTCCTTGAGCTTGTGCTTCACATCACAGTCATCGCTCTGAGAGAAGTCCCAATGTCGGACCAAGTACTTTGGGGCCGCGTAAGTCTTGAAAACCACGCTGACAACGATGCCGAAGTTAGTACCGGCACCTTTCATCGCCCATAATAGCTCCGCTTCTCCCGCCTCATCTTCTAGACGCACAGCACCAGCCGGCTGGTGATCGCTTGGGACCTGGCCAACAAGGATAATTCTGCCGGAGTCAACACTGACGAGCACGACGCCAACAATGGCATCACACGTGAGGCCATGTTGCCTAGCTAGATGTCCGATTCCACCTTGCAGCCACGATCCTGCCCCCACGCTTGGGCGACTCCCCAGCGAAACGGTCAAGCCCACAGCAATGGTTTGGGCTATGATGTTACCCGTATTGCAGCCGGCCTCGACAACGGCTAGTGAAATTGAACGCGAAGCCCCATCTCGTTCTCTTTCCCCACACTCAAGAACATGTACTTTATTGAACGCCCTCATATCAATCGCAACCACGCCAGGCTGGACGCAGTGGGCGGCGTGCCCCCCACCTATAACAGTCAAGCCGACCTTGTGTTTTACGGCCCATCGAATGCAGTGTTGGAGGTGTTGGACTTCAGTCGGTCGGATGATAGCGGCGGGACCGTGGCGGCCATCCTCTCGGGTTTTAAGTATCACATCCCCGTCCAATAGTGGTGCATGTGCCACCAGTTCCGCCAATGCAAGTGCGTGTCGAGTGAAGACCATCATGACCTCAGGTGCACTGAACAAGAGATATTCTTTCGGGTGTTCTTCTTTGTTGTGGGCCAAATCGCGACACACGTTACGCCACTCCATTTTGACATGTTCCGCATTAGCCTCGTCTTTTAAGGAGAATCCCGAGATGAAAGTAGCAAATTCGTCCAGCACCTTGTTATCATTCGCCACACGAATAACCCCGGTAGGAAAAGAAACCGTTTGGTGGCACACCAATCCGGTGAGATCCAGATCGCCCTGGCGGTGGAAGACTACTATTATGCTATCTTCCAGATGTTGATCAAGCATCGATAGCGCCTTTTCGATGTACTTATGATGAGGCTTCATTCCATACATGCTGTGGCAAAAAAGAATGACACCGTATTTTTTCTGGCATTTATCGTAGTCGTCCAGATTGGGTAAAACTCGTCGTCGAATCTCAGGTTTGCTTTCCAGGCAGGGAAGTGGGGATTCTGTCTTCGAGGAAAAGCTCAACCACTTCTCTAACTTCCCAGCGAAAATATCATTGGGTTCATACGCGGCGTATGGTGACGCGGACCTCCAATACCACGACGACAAGATGGTGGGCGGCAACCTCGGGCTCGCCGTGAAGAGCGGGACCGTGTGCCGCATGGTCGACTTTGGTCCGCAGTACGTTTGCATGATGCACCGGACTCAGTCCCTAGACTTCGGCATCGTGATTGAGGGTGAAGTCGATCTCATCCTCGACAACGGGAGCTCGACGCGCATGAAGCGTGGCGATATCGCCGTGCAGCGCGCTACGATGCATTCCGTGAGTTGCGTCCCATTCATTACATCCGGCGGCGATCACTGTGTGACGTGATGTACTGCAGTGATTTACGTATTGAATACCCCTTTTCACTGACAAAGGCTCGCAATGGACAGTGGCGCAATCCAAGCACGACGGGCTGGGCCAGAATGGTCTTCGTCCTCCAAGACACGAAACCTTTGGTCATTGACGGTAAGAGGTACGGCGAGGACTACGGTAGAGGGACCGAGGGTCTGCCACGGAGTGGAAATGACGACTAGACCGGACCTAGCGCAGCGACGAGTCAAAGTGGTTGATCAGGCTGTTTTTCGTCTAGAATGAAGGAAAGTCTACTGCCCAGATACAGGTTTCTGGGGTATGAAGAACTGTATTCAATGATCTTTCGTCTAGTGAGGGTGGGTAGACATCCCAGCACGCTCTTTGGGCCAGGTCCAATTTCCAGCACTGAGATTCCGTCACGGGATTCGAAGAGAGGAGCTATAACTTGAGATAGTTGCGGGGTGATGAAGCTTTCATATGCAGTTGAGCCTTGTTTTAGGATACCGAAACCAACCCCGTACTCAGTCTCGGATAACGGCTGCTGCACTGATCCCCCAGCTTTCTGCCGTAGGGCCTCTTTGAGGGACTTTAGAGTCGCCATCTCAGCTCAGCGTGGGTATTCGTCTCTTAATACACGAAAACAAAGAAATGACCAAGAGGAGAATAGTGAAGCTCAATGGATATTGGTTATCCTCGAAGTGAGATGGGAGGGATGTCAGATGTAAGAGTAATTGAGTGCATGGTTCCGGACTGATCGGTGGTCAGGAAGTAAACGGCCAAAAATACAAAGCATTGTATTGCAGAATTGTAAGGAATTCCCTGGAATTCCATTTACTTGGTAATTAGTGCCTAGACAACAGAGCATATGCACCTTCCTAAGGCATTCGACAGACTTTTTCTTTCTCTAACATGTACCTGCGTTTATACGACAACAGGTAGGTACCTAGTAACAACCCTCAATATTCCTAACCATTTCATCTGACGGTGGAATCAAATTGAGACAGCTGTAACAGCTCAAGGTTACAGTGACCGATAATAAGTTATAGAGGGACGTATTATTTCTACCTAGGTATCTCAGAATAGCTTGTAGGAGTATATTGCATACTCCTAGCTGATAGCGATTTGACATTCATCAGCGAGATTAATGCTCGGCTGACAGCCGCACTCGATTCTCGAGCTGCCCACTAAGAATGATACTCTTTCATATTTTGTTCCCGCTTAGAACAGCCGGCATCGTAATTGGAAAGGCGCGCATCTATTAAAAGCCGCTGAACCTATCTGAGAATTGGCGTGGGGATGAAGGCTGGTATGCTAGACAGTTAATTAAAGTGCTGTGGTATTGGTAGTTCATATATCGCCTAGCGATTGCCATCGCCTTTTCATCTATGGAAATAAATTTGATCATATTGATGTGAACTGCGAACGGCTTCAAACTCTAAGTTAAGTAGCAGTTGGTGCTCTTCACAATCTTTGTAACAAGGTATATGGCCAGCATATTTCACAGGACGCCAAAATTCTACTGTAACGAGCTTGCTATCCATCACCTGCTAAGATACAGTTAGTCTAGTCAAGGGTTCTTGACTTGCAGGTAACAATAGGTTGGACCACGGGTGTTAGAGAGAGACTTCAAGGGATCTCCATATACTCGAAGAATGTAGTATGCGTAAGAATGGACTTTGAGATTGATAGCTAAGGAGCGAAACTAAGAGTCAATGAACTATCTCCTCGAGTTGTGGACTTGCGTCGAGTTATTTCTCTTATGCATGTGTCTGAAATTTGTATCAAAGGAGTGTGATCTTATAGCGTGGTTGGGTCGTTATAAAGGGCTGACTTCCTTGTGCTTCGTAACATCAATCGAAAAGGAAAAAGAATGAATCCACCAGCTCACGAAGTGGCCAGTCTGAATTTAAGCAAGTTGTCTTTAACAATCATATCCTTCTTGCCCAAGAGCTCCTCCATATCCCAAGCAACAGAGACCAATCTCCCATTTAGCCACGGCCGGTGCTCCTTAGTTAACCACACAGTGGTGTCGGCCGGAAGTGCGAGCTTGTCACTAAGGTGGACGTGCAAATCCTTAGGCATTTTGGACGCAAGTTCCGTTTTGATGGCGCCAGGGTGTAAAGGGTAGCAGACAAGGCCCTCGCTGCCGTACTCCACCGCGATGAACTCGGCGAGCCGGCAAACTGCGAACTTGGTCGATTGGTACCCCGATGCACCGGGCCAGGTGACTGTGGCGCCAGCACTTGACGTCAGGATACTAGTCTTAAGCTCGCTCTTCAAAAGTAATGGGATAAAAAACCGATTAAGCAGATATGGACCTTTGACGTTAATTTCCCACGTAGACCACCACTCGTCAGGTTTCGACTCGGTCATCGGCTTCCGTTCTTCGAGGTATCCCGCATTGCAGATCAGGATGTCTAAAGCACCACCGAATTCCTTAGAAATTATGTTGGCGGCTGCTTCGACGCTCTCTTCCGACACCACATCCAACTTCAACGAGACGACATGGGGTGTACCATTGCTGACGGTTTTGATCTCTTCAGCAAGGCTTGTGAGATCGGATCGCGCTCCAATAGCGATCTTGGTGCACCCCGCCTTGGCATACGATAGGGCCGTTTCCTTGCCGATTCCCTTCGAAGCCCCAGCTATGAAGACCGATTTTCCGGATAGATCAGCCTTTTCTGGAGAAATATAAGGATATGTGTCTTTGTGTACTTGTGTAAAATTGATGAATTCTGCGTGATTCGCCAAGGAAACATTGGGATTGGTTGTAGTGAGTTTCATTTCGAAATATATCGGGAGTCTAGATGATATTGAGTCACGATGGTCTATTGATGCGACGATACGTGCTTGTGCTTTCTTTTTGTGTACGGGACCTTGGATGTTTTTACCCTCTTATACATCAACCTAAGCACTGACATCAATATTTACGCAGTTATTGTTATCTCGGCCTAGTACCAGTGTCCACGGTGTTACAAGTCGAACCCCGAATCTATTTAAGAGAAAACGCGGAGATAGCGCATTAAAGCCTACCTCCGGGTCCCAGCTCGCCAGATCTTGGCATACTGATATGACCGGCTCGACTTCAGAGACAATAGCTTGTGAGGGATATTGGGAGCCAGATGCTTGTCGATGACCCATCGTGCTTGCAGATAAATGGCGGTCAAGATCATGCTTCCTGTCGAGCTTAACGCCTTGCGATATGAGACGGATATACGGTGCGAGAATTGCGCCACAAGAGCTCTCCAGCGTCTTCTCAATGCCCATACTATTGGCTAAGAGAACACCGAGCGTTTTCACAAAGTGGTACAAAATAGTAGACGAGTGACTGCCCAGAACTGGTGGGGTTTGAGGGTAATGCTAAAGCCTTGGAAACGATGATAGTGCTTGGAACTTGCAGAATCAGTTGTGCCGGGGTTGTGCCCTGAGAAAAGAATTACGAACCCCCTTATATCATCTTCTGATCTTGTATCCAAATAAAACAATGCATCATGCATCTGATTTCATCTAACCCGTCGGTGAGATCGATGGGTCCCTAAATAACAGTGAGCATGCAGCAGAATCCCATTACCCGCTGGTGTTTTACTTACCTTAGGGTCGAGGGTACCTGGCGTATCAAATCAGGAGTGGCACCTTTCTTAGTAGGTAAGGTTAGACTGAGCTCATTTGTCGAGCCTCACAGCCCATCATAGGCATAGTCTACATAAAGGCGCATGTGACGATTTCCATCAGAGTCCCCAGAGGAGGTGGCAAGTCAGGAAATGTATGTACCCACACTGAATGTATGCGCATCATGACCTAGGTATATGAGCTAGGGTTAGTTCAAATCATAGACAATAACCTTGTAGAGAACAGGGCGCAATAGTAAGATGTCGATAGGACATGGAAGAGCTTGTTAGAGTCGTCTTAAAAATTGACGAAGAGAAGGGCTTTAACACTTTATGTAAGGTTTCAGTTGCTTAACATAACCTTATAGCTCCTGACATATACGCTTCTTAGTGGAATCTTCCAAGTCATCTCATTTCTCGGTCAGAGGCGAGCCTCGAAGGTGTTCTCCAGATCTGGTCCCATGGGCGACCGCCGACGAAGTTGAGAATGTAGGTGTACAGTGTTGATTGATTATCTTAGGAGTAAGTCTAGTTACAGTGGAGTTGGAGATACCTCTCTAATATATAGTGAATGTATGTGGGTTGTAAGTACCAGCCACCGGAATTACCAGCCCCCTGTTTTCAATACTCCTACTTAAATTATATTTATTTATATAAGGCTATTATTATTTTTATTTTTTAACTGTTTTATATTATGCTTAAAATTATATATAATTTTAAAATTATATGTTTTTAATTTTTTAATAAAGTAAATTATTTATTTTAAATTATTTAGTAATTTTTAACAATATATTAAATAAGCATTTTTTTAGCTTTTTTTGCTATTATTAATATTATATTATATTTATGCTTTGTTTATTTTTTTTTATTTTTAAATAATTAATAAATAAGCGTTATTTTTTAAACAAAAATATTTTATAATGTTTTAATTTATTTATTTTTATTAAATTATAATTTTATATTAAAATTTTTATTTTTTTTATTTTTTTATTTTTAATAATAGCTATAATAAAAATATATTAATTATAAACATTTTATAAGTTTTTTATAATAAAGCTATTTAATATATTAAATATTTTTATTTTAATATTTTTAAAAATTATATTTAAAAGCTTAAAAAAATACATAAAAGTATTTTTTATTATTATATTTAATATATAATTTAATTAATTTATTTTATTTTATTTATTATAATAAATAATAAATTATAAATAAATATAAAAATTATTTAATTATTTTAATTTAAAATAATTTAAAATTAATAATATTAATTAAAAGTTAAATTATTATAAATATATTTTAATTTTTATTATAAAAGTTTTTAAATTTATAAAAAGTTTATTAAAATTAATAAATGTTTTAATTATAATATAAATAATAAAAAATAAATTTTTTTTTTAATAAATATAACAATTATTTTAATATTATTAAAAATTATTTATAAAAATTTTTTTATAAAGTTAATATAATTTTTTAATAATAATAATAATTAAAATAATTATATATAATATAAATAAATTTATTAAAAAATATAAGTTTTAATAATATATAAATTAATAATATTATTTAAAAAATAAAATAATTATATATATTAAATGGTTTTTTTATATTACGCGTTTATAAGCTATTATTTAAATAATGTTTTTATATTAAATGTTTATAAAATGCTATAAAGTTTTTTTTATTTGCTTTATAAATATAAACTTAAAGCATTTTTAAAAATATTAAACTTGTTTTTTAACAATAGCTTTATAAAACTATTAATTATTTATTTAAATATATAAATTTATAAAAAATTAACGTTGTTTTATTATATTGCTTTTTTGTAAAAAGTTTATTATATTAATATATGCTTTATTTTATTATAGCTATAATTTTTTAATTATTTTTAAAAATAATAATAATAAATATGCTTTTTTTAATAATATTTAATTTTATAAAAAATTATTATAATTATATAATTTTTTTAATAACTTACGTTTATTTTATAAATTTTAATTTATAAAAAAATAAAATAATATTTTATTATTATTTTAAGCTTTAATTAATAATATTATTGCTTATATTAAAAATATATTTAATAATAATTTTTTTAATTTATATATAATTAATTTAATTAATATTAATTTATTTTATTAAGTTTTGCAAATTTTTTTTATAATATAATTTTAAGTTAATAATATTATAAAAATATTATAACATTTTTTTAATAGCTTTATTATATATTAACGTAAAGTTTTTTATATATTTATTTAAATAAAATATTATATAAGCTATATTTAATTTTATGCTTAGCATAACATATATTAAATAATTAATAGTTTTAATATATTATTTTGCATTTTTTTTAAAAAGCTTTATAATTATTTGCTAGCTTTAAAATCTTGTTTATATTTATTAAAATAGCAATAATATATATATTTTATTAGCTAAGATTTTTAATTATTTTTTTTAAATAAGCTTTTTAGCTAAAAAAATAACGGTTATTTGTTTAATTTTATATAATTACTATGCTTAAATAAAAAAAACAAAACCTTAAGTTTTATATTTTAAATTTAATAAATAATGCTTTTTTAATTTTGCTGATTTTTTTTTTAATAATTTAATAATAAATAAATTATTTATATAAATAGCTATATATATATATTTTTTAGCAAAAATATTAATATTTAAGTTTAATAATTTAAAATTTAATATATATAAAAAGTTTGCTAATATTTAATATTATATTTTAAAAGTTTATTTAAATTTATATAATATTTTATTTAATTTGCAAACTTTATTAATATTATTATTAAATTTAAATAATTATTATATATATATTTTTATTTTATTTTTTTATATAAAAAAACAATTTTAATATTTATTTATTTAATTTTAAAATTTAAAGTTATAATAATAATAAAAATAGCTTTATAATTTATAAGTTTAATTATTAATATAAACATTTTATTATAATGAAAATTTATAGCTATTATAATTAGCTTTAATTTTTAATTTTTAATTTATAGCTATTATATAAGCTTGTGACAAACCTTAGATTCGTTAGGCGTGGTATACTCGGAGCTCCCGTGTGGATTATGCTAGGTAGTATAACAGGTAGTGGTTATTGTTGTGTGGTTATTAAGTAGTTAAGATTGCTCCTATGCAGCTATTTCAAAAAGTCGCTATATGCTTAAATTAAATTATGAAGTAAAAATTACAACTAAATACATAGAAAATATTGGTTTATTATATAGGCAGTCCTTTTTTTACTAATTTTGTTGTTGCTTTATCTGCTTTAAAAGCACTTAAAGCGCCTGCTTTATTAGCTTTTAAAGCACCGAAAGCGCCTTGCTTTTAGTCTCTACAGAGCTGCGTATTATGTAACCACACCTGTGCTGTAGCTTGTTTTCTAGTTTAGCCTAGTGCCCCTTATTGGGTTCTTTGGTCACTTTAAGTCTTTTAACAGGCCATTTTATTGTTGGTTTATAATATTATCTTTTTTTTCTCAGGTTTATTGTTTGCAATAAATATTAATGCGTTTTTTCTCCCTTTGGTAAATAATGTTGTTTTTTTTTTTTTTTTGCCTATGATTTATTGTTAATATAGCAGGTTAAATTTTAAAGTTTATTGCGTTTTTTTTTACCGATTATTATTGCAACGCTTTTTTAACTATAAAAAGTTTTGGTTTTAAAGTTATGTTTTGCTTTTGTTGTTTTAAAAAAAGCTTTATTTGCAAAATATTAAATAATATTAACTATTGTAAAAACTGCAATAATGTTAACCTTACTACTTATAATAAAAACCATGTTTTTATAAATTTACTTAAGCGCATTTTTATTAAACACTAATGTTTTAATAAAAAAAAGCGTTTAATTATTTAATAACTTTAAAAGCTATTTGGTTAAATAATATGTTTAAACTATTAAACAAAATTTCTTTGTTTTAAAGGTGTAAAAATAACGCAACAAAATTTCAAAAATTTAAAAAAATTAAAAAAACAAAAGCGCTTAGAGAAAAAACAAAAGCGCTTAAAATAAAAACAGTTTTAACTATAAAACATTTTTGCTTTTTTTGCTTTTATAAACTAAGGTGCGCTTAACTTTTTTTTTTTGGTTAACCTTGTTTTTTAGCGTTAATCGGTTAAAATGCTAGCGGTAAAACAAATTAACTATTTAAATCACATTTTTTAAGTTTTTTTTAAGTTTTTATATAGTTTTTGCATATAAATATCCTTTTTATTTAACCAAGTATTTATAGGTTTTATTATTTTAACGTAAATCCAATATTTTTTCAACGTTATATATATTTTTATTTGGTTTAACTTTTAGTTTTGTTTAAAGTTTAGCGTTTTTTAATACTAGTTTAAAAAAAAAGATATGAAATTTTGGCTATATTTTAGCTTTTTTAAATAGCTTAAATTAATAGTTGGTTTTTAAAATAATTTCCTTAATTTTAAATGGTTTAATTTGTTTAAAGTTAAGCTTATTGTTTAGTTGCTTTGTTTTAATGTTATGCTTTAAAAAATACACTTTATCTCTTTTTTTTAAAGTTGGCTTTAATAACTTGTGCTTATTGCTATAAGCTTTTATATAGTTTTGTAAAAATACTAGTTTATTTTATAATTTTTGTTATAAACCTATGATTTCCTTTGCTTATATCTTTGCTTTAAGCGCTATTATGCTATTAATTATAATTTGATTTATTTTTAAGTTAAATTTATAGTTTGCTATAAATAAAGACATTTTTATTAACTTATTGTTAAAACTATTATAAATATATTTTGCTATAAGCAAAAGCTTAACTTAATTGTTTTATTATTTATTAAAATAACAGCGTAAATACTGCTTTAAAGTTTAATTAAGTTTTTTTATTTGTTTATTTATTTATAAATAATAAGCTATAAATAATTAATGTTTAACACCTAATGTTTTTATTAACAATTAATAAAACTTAAAAGCTATAGTTATTTTTTTATTTATAATTACTTTTTTTAAAATTTTATATTTATTAAAAACATGTTTAATTATTATATAAGCCAAATTTTTTGCCGTACTAGATTTCAGGTATGGTATAAAATATTTATACTTTATAAGTTTTTTCACAATAATTAATATTAAGTTATAAAGTACTCCTATCATTGGTTTTTTTAACTTAGGTAGCTTGACAATAAAATTAAACGCAATAAATTTCCAAGCCTTGTTTGGTATTTGCTTTAGTTGTAGCAATCCATATGGTTTGTATTGTAATGCCTTGCTTTTTTTGCATAGGACATATTTTTAAACTATTTTTTTTACTATGCTTTTAAGTCCTCTGCATTTATAATTCTTTTATATTTGTGACAGTGTTTTATACACTTTTTAATGTCCTGCTAATGGATATTTATGCATTGCTTTTACTAGTTTTTTAATTGTGTGTTGTTGTTTAAAATTTAAATATACCTTTTTATTTTTGTTTTTGCTTTGCTTAAAGGTTGGTGGTGTGTTAGTTGGCAATAGTAGTGCCTATAAAACTATTTCATAGTTTTTTTATAATTGTTTAATTTACTTATTATAATTAAATGAAATTATAGCTGCAAATGTAATTCCTTGTTAGGTTTTCTTTAATAACACTTAGCTTTTTGTTTTTAGTTTTTTATAGTTGCTTTATCGACTTAAAATATTTGCTGTTATATTTTTTTTTTTAATGTAAAAAATAATAAAGTTAAATTAAAATAAAAACTTTGCCTATTTAATTTATTGTTTATTTAACATTTTTGTTATTATAAATATAATTAAATTTTTATAATTAATATATACTTTAATTGGTTTTTTAAGTTTATAAAAATAATGTTTCCATTTTTTAAATGTTTAAACAATAGCTATAAGCTTTTTGTTTAGTAGCATATATTGCTTTGCTGGTTTTAAAAATCTTTTCAAAAAATAAGCCACTAGGTGTAATTTTCCATTTTTATTTTGTTAACCTAATTGTTTGCCCATTGCTTTTTTGCTAGCATTAATTATTACTTTAAATTTTTTATTTAAGTTAAAAAGCTTTTAAACAGGCTTTTTTAAAATAAAAGCCTTAACCTTTTTAAAAGATTTGCTTTTTTTCTTTTTTTACTTAAAAGGATTATTTTTTTTTATTAGGTTTAAAAAAAGCCTAGCGTGTTCACTAAACTATTTAATAAGGCTTTAAATATAATTTATAAACCCCATAAATGCTTTTATATTATTTACCGATTTAAGTACCGGCTAATTTTTTACTGCTAAAATTTTAAACTTTTAAATTTTTATCTTTTTTAAAGTTATTGTAAATTTAAGAAAATTAACCTTTTATATATGAAATTTGCTTTTTTTAAGGTTTACTTTTAATTTGGCAATTTATAGTATACTTAGCATTTTTTTAACGTGCTCTCGATATTTCTTAAGATTTTCGGAGTATATTAAAATGTTGTTTAAATATATTATTATAAATATATTAATAAATTTATATAAAATGTGTGTTATTTGCGCCTAAAATGTTGCTGGGGCATTGGTAAATTCAAAGGGCATTACTAAGGATTTATATAATTTATATTATATATAAAATGCCGTTTTTTATTTATCACCTAATGTTACTTTTGTTTAATTATATGCGTTTAATAGGTTAAATGCTGTAAATTATTTTGCGTATATTAATTTATTTTATAAGTTGTTAATTTTAGGTATTGGTTTTATAAATTTAATTATTTTAAAGTTTATATTTTAATAGTTTATTATTAATCTTTAACGTTACTTTTTATTTTTACCAGTTTTGCGTGGTATTTATAATACCGGTAATTTTATTAATAATTTTAAAGATTAAATAAATTCTTTTTTTAAATTTCTTTTAAGAAATTTTTATAGTTTTTCTAATTGTTTTTTATTTATGTAATACAATAAAAATGATTATAATTTAGCTTTTTCCTTAAGCGGAATCTTATGGTTTTATAAACCATGCTTTAGTAATTTATTATATGTTTTACTAAATATATCGCCGTAGTTTTAATACTTTATTGGTATTTTATTGTTAAGTATAAGCTTAAACTCTTTGATTATTATGTAAATTTGCAATAATGGTTTAATAAAATTGCTTAATACCTATGTTTTAGGTTTTTTATTAGCTAATTTTTTTCTTGGTATATTTTATTAAAGTTGGCCCGTTTTTTAATTTATTTTAAAATTGCTTTTTTGTAACCAAGGTATTTTTATAATATTAAACACAAGTTATTTTTTATGTTTAAAGATGTTAAAAAAAAGTTCTGTAGTTTTTCTTAAAACTATTTTATTTTTATATATAATAAGACTTTTATTAACGGTTAAAAGTGAGTAAAGGTTATTTTTAAGCTTTGTTAATATATTTAACTGCTTAATAACTTATAAAAAAATAAAGCTCGCTTAAACTTTTGTATTTATAAGCGTTTATAGCTTATGTTTTTAATATACTAAATTAATTTTAATATGTTTGCTTTTTTTAGCTATTATAGCATAAAGCCACTTTGGTTTTTAAATTAGTTATTAATTTATTATAATTGCTTTTAATTATTTTTTAATTAATTTTAGTTAATTGTTGCCTGTGTTAATATATTGTTAAATTATTTAGCTGTATTAATTGCTGCCTAAGATTTTTTAAAGCGTACTAATATATTTCCGTTAAAATAATACCTTATTACCTCACTTTTTACTTTTTAAGTAATAAAAGGTTTTTTGTTTTTATAAAGGTTAATTATATTTTTAAATAAACTTTTAATAAGTTGCTGTTTATTTATAGCTTTTTTAGGTTTTTTTTCTTTAAATGTTAATTAATTTAAGCTAATTTATTACGTTTGTTTTATTATTTTACATAACTTTATTGCCTTTTACTATATATAAATCTTACATTTATTATTAATGCAATTTTTTAAACGTAGGATTTGCTGCAAGCATTCCATAAGCTACTATAGGTTTTCCGCAAATACTGCAAATATTTAAGGGTTTTAGTATATTAGTGTTATTTTTTTTTTATTTGCTTTATATAAAGGTTGTATTATAGGTTTCCTGTTTAATTGTTTTAGGAACCACATATATTGTAGTTTTTCCTGCAAATAAGTTATATATTAATATGTTACACAGCATATCCATAAAACCTATTTATGTCTTTTGTTTTTTAGTATTAATTTTGCTAGTTTTTAATTTATTATAACCTTGCTATAATAATGTTCTTTGGCAATAAGCTTGGTAGCTAAACTAAGTTAATTGCTGGTATTTATTCCGGCTTTTATTATAAGTGCTAGGTTGTACTGCTATACATTGTTTAAAAATGGCTATATTTTTATGTTATTTTTAGCCTTTAGCGTATTAATTATTGTTGTTTTGGCTTTTTTTATTTAAAATTTTTATACGTTTAATGTTTTGCTAAAGCATTTTTTTTATTAAATAAATTTTACTACAAAGTTTTTCAATTATTTTTATTTAAATTAATAGTTGCATTTAATATAGCTATATATATATTCTTTTAAACAAAATTTTTTTTTAAGCTATTTTTAATATTTATATATTAAAGTTTTAACTTTTTTTTATATAGGATTTTTTGGTTTAATGTTTTTTTAATTATTTTTATTATTGTTAATTTAAGTAAAATTTTCTTAAAAAGCTATATTTTTTTTGGTTTTATTATTAATGTTTATATTATATTTTTAACAATTAATAAAGTTGCAAATACATTTGTTTTGTTTTGTTTTTTTTAATTGCTTTGTAAAAAAGTGCTTTAAATACACTTGTTTTTTTTTTTTGCATATATTACAATATAACACTTTTTTAACGTGTTATTATTACAGTTAACTTTATTAGTTATTAATTTTTAATATAACAATGGTTATAAATAAAGCCTGTTTTGCCTTTTTAAGCTTTTGTTTTTTTTTAAGCTTATTATAACTTTTTGCGTAGTGTTTTTTTTAATTGCAGTTATAGCACTTAATTTTGCCTAGGTTTTGTTTTTTAATTGTTGCATTAAGTTTTATAGGTTTTGCGTGAGTATTAAAGGCTGTAAAACCTGGGGTTTTTGCCTTTTTTATATTAGCTACTCGTAGTGGTTTTTAATTTTGCTGTTTTTTTTGCATTTTTTATTTAAACAATTAATTATTAATTTTAATTATTTTTACAACATATTTTTTTAAAGTTTTTAGTTATTTTTTTTAATAAAGGTTATTTTAAACTTTATTTTTAAGTTTTTTATAAAAAATAATCATAATATTTTTCTTATTATTTTATAAGGTTTTGCCGAGCTGCTTTTAAAATTCCATAGTATATTTATATGCTAGTTTTATTTGTTATATATTTAATAATTTTTGTTTCGCTTATTTTTGTTCCTTTGGGTTTTTATATATTTTAGTTAATATTTTTCCAAACTTTGCTAAACTTGCAAAAGCTTTCTTAGTTTTTGTTTATTAATCTTTTTTTTTAACATTTATATAATCGTATATAATAAGTTAAAACTATTTTATAGCGTTTTCGGTTAAAAATCCTGTTATATATAGCATTTACTTTAGTTTATTAGGCATTTTTTGCTTATAATAGCGTATATAAGCCTAAACTTAAGTTAAAAACCTATTTAATTAACTTTGCGTTTTATTAAATTATGCTAGTTTATTAAGTTTAAACTTAGCTGCTTTAATTTATAATTAGCCATTAAGTTTTATTATCTTTTGCTTTAAAAGTTTAATAGTTTTTTTTTATTGTTGTTTTGCATTAATAAAGATTTATGCATTGTTGTTTATATTATTTGCAGTTTATTTAAATTAAAACTTTAAATTAATAATTTAAGCTTTTATGTGATTATATTAAGCTTTAAATAACTTAAATTTATTATTTGCTTATGCTTATTATAAGGTAAACATGGCGTTGTGATAACCACTGCGTTGTTTTTTAAACACTAAGTAGTTAAATAATTTAAAATGTGACAAACCTTAGATTTATTAAGCGTGGTATACTCGGAGCTCCTGTGTGAATTGTGCTAAGTAATATAACAAGTAGTTGTTATTGTTGTGTAGTCACTAAATAATTAAAATTGCTTTTATACAGCTATTTTAAAAAGTCGTTATATGCTTAAATTAAATTATAAAGTAAAAACTACAACTAAATATATAAAAAACGTTGGTTTATTATATAAGCAGTTTTTTTTTTATTAATTTTATTGTTGCTTTGTTTGCTTTAAAAGCACTTAAAGCGCCTGCTTTATTAGCTTTTAAAGCACCGAGAGCGCTTTGCTCTTGGTTTCCACAGAGCTGCGTATCATGTGACCACACCTATGCTATGGCTTATCTCCTAGTCCAGCTTAGTGCCCTTTATTAGGTCCTTTAGTCACCTTGGGTTTTTTAACAGGCTATCCTGTTGTTGGTTTATAACAAAGCTATTTAATCGGTAATTTTATTAGCTATTTTATTAGCTAATAAATTATCACTTAGCTATATATAATAATTAAAACGTTTTATAAACTTTAATGTCGAATTTATTTTTTATTACTTTATAATTAATATAATATTTTTAATATTTATTAATAAACATGCCTAGCCGTTATTTATAATAATTATAAGGTTTTTAATTTTTTTTAATAGTTTTTTTTATTAGCTTAATTTTATAATCGTTTTTTTTTATTAAATAAATTAACGTATACCCACGTGGTTAACTTTATACCGGCAGGTCGCATTTTTATAACTGTTTAAATTAAAGCTTATGCGTAAATAGCTATAATAAACTAGTTATTTAATATTTAAATATATTGCTAATATAATTTATATATAAAAAACCAGTAATTTATACAAGAAAATATAAAAAAATGTTTAACAAAAAAAAATAAATGGTAATAAAAGGTATTAAATTAATAAATAGCTAATAAAAAAAGCCGTAATTAATAAAAAAAGCTAAATAAATAGCTAAAAAAGGCTAAATTAATGGTTTTTAAAAAAAAGCCGAAATAAATAACTAATAAAAAAAACTATAGCTAATAAAAAATAGCCGTAATAAATAGCTTTTAAAAAAAAGCCGTAATAATAAATTAAAATAAATATATAAGCTTTGCGAAAAAAGGTTAATAAAATAAATTTTAAAAAAAAACTTATTTGCATAAAAAAATAAAGTTTAATTAATATATTATAAATTAACTTTTATATAATTTATATATAACACTTATATAATAGTTTTATTAAAAATCTTAACAATTAAGTTAAAACTTTTAAAGTTATTTACGTAATAAAGATTTTAAAGCTATGCGCTATTTTAAATGCTAATATATTTGCTTTTATTTAACGCTTTTAATTTATATTATTAAATTTACCTTTTTTAATTAATTTAGCTAAATTTAACGTATAATTATTACGTTTAAAAAGCAAATTACGCATTAATATTAAAGCAATTAATATTTTAAAAGCTAAATTTATTTATATATATAAAAAGCTTAAGTAAAAAATATAATAAATTATATGTTTATAATTATTTGCTGTAAAAAAAACTAAATAAAACTTTTTAAAAATAATAAAAGCATTAAAACGTATATATTATAACTTAAATAAAATTATATATATATTATGTAAATTTAAAGGGTTTACGCTTAAAAATATTAATTTAATATATAGTTTTCTTATTATTTAAAAAAAAACTATTAAAACGCCGGTATTATAAAATAATTTAATTTATTATATATTTAAAACTTATATTTAGCTTTGTTAATTAAGTTATAAACTAAATTAAACAAATATAAAATAATTTTAAATATTTATAACAATTTTATTAAATTATTTTTTAAGTTAAAAAGTAAATATAAGTTATTTTATATAAATAACCATATAAATAACGGTATTAAATTTATAAACTTTAGCTTTATTAAGGTTAAAAGTTTAAACGTACTTAAATTAACTTTTAAGCTGTTTGCTTTATTAAAGCTTATAATTTTATTTATTTAAACCTTTAAAAAATATATGGTTATTAATTTTATTAAACAATAATATTTTAAACGCAAAAAACACGGTGATTATAAATGTTATAGTGAAATTAACCATTTAATTAACGTTTGTTAGCTATTAGCTTAAAAAAAATAAATTGCATTTCACAACAAAAAATAACCTTTAATATACCTTAATACTTTAAAAGTTTTGTTTACCTAGCATTTTATATATAATTAAAAACTTTAAAAAATAGTAAAGGTTTATAACTATTATAGCTAACCTTAACCTTTAACCTTTAACTTATAATTATTACATAAGCCATTTAATTAATAACTTTATTGGCTATTTTATTAGCTAATAAATTATCACTTAGTTATATATAATAATTAAAACGCTTTATAGGCCTTAGTGTCGAATTTACTTTTTATCACTTTATAATTAATATAATATTTCTAATATTTATTAACAAATATATTTAACCGTTGTTTATAATAATTATAGTTTTTTTTAATAATTTATTTAAAGCTTTTAATTATTTATTATGCTTTATATTTAATAATTTTATTATAAGCGTTTTTTTTAATTTTATATATTTATTTACTAATTATTACATTTTTATTAACAAATAATTTATAAAAAGTTTAAATATAATTATTAATAAAAAATATATGTTTTAATTTTATAGCTTTATATTATTTAAATTATTTAACGTTATTTTTTGCTTAATTATAATAGCGTTAATAAATGCTGGTTTTTTTTAAATATAAATGATTTTTTAAAATTATTTTATAATTATTTTATATAAATAGTAAATATATATAAGTTTAAAGGTTTTATTAAAAATAAATTTAAAAAAACTGTTTTTTATAATATAAGCTTTTTTTTATTTTTTTTTGCTAAATAATAATAATAATTTAAAACGTTTTTTTAAATAATTTTTTACCTTTTTTATAAATATATATAAATATTTTTTTAATAAAAAAAATATTATTAATATTAATAACGGTATAATTATTAAGCTTATAAATAATATAATTATAAATTTTATTATTTTTATAGCTAATTATAATATAAAAAATAATTTTATTTTTTAATATATTTAATTTATTTTATAACATATATTTATTATGCTTGCTAAAGGTTATTATATTATTAACATTAAATTTTTTGCTATATTAATTTTAATAAAACATTAAACCTGTTTTTTTAAACCATTTTTTATTTTTAATATAAATTATTATTTAAATAAAAATAAGTTAATATTTTAATAATAATTATATTAAGTTTTTTATTATATAAATAATTTTTTTAGCTTTATTATTTTATTAATATTAATTTATAATTATATATTTTATAATAATACCTTTTTAATTATAATAATAAATAAAATTTTTGCTTATATATAAGCTTAATTTATTAAAGGTAATAAAATAACAGCATTTTTTAGGTTTTTTTTATTTTTGCAAAAATAATTTAAATTTTAAAAACTAAAATAATAAATTTTACAATAATATAGCTTATATTTAACCGTTAAAGCGATAAATAATAATTTTTTATTTTATAAAGCTATTATAATTTTTAAATATATTATAAAATATATTAGCATTATTAAAGTGTATTAATTTTAAAAAGTAAGTTTTTTTAAATAGTTTTTTTTATATAGCTTAGCTTGCATTTTTTTATTAATATAAGCTTTATATAAATAATATTTAATTTATAAGTTTAAATTTTTAATTATTATTATTAAGTTTTTTATTTTTTTATTATTTATATACTTAAGTTATTATTAAAAACAAGTGTTAATTATAGCAAATATAAATATTATATTATAATTAATAAATAATTATTAAAAGGAAATATAAAAGATAAATATAATGTTAAAAGCAAAAAATATAATAAGTAATAATTATTATATTAAATAAAATAACTAAAAAAATAATTAAATTATTTAATTATTTAAATAATTAAAACATAAAAAAAGTTTAAAGATTATATATTTTATATTTTAATAAATTTAATGTTAATAATATAAAATATATAATATATTATTTATTTAAATAAAGAAAAAATTAACTAATGTAATTATATTAAATAAAATTTACAATTATTTAAGCTAACGTTATTAATAATATTATTTAATAAAAAGTATAAATTAGCCGGCTTATTTTATATTAAATATTATAGCTAATAATTAACCTTAAAATAAATACTTTATAATAAATACCTTATATAAAGCAACTTTATAATAAATACTTTATATTTTATTTATTTATATGAAAAAATAATTACTTTATAATATTATTTTTAAAATTAAACAGCTTTATAAATAATGCTTTAAAATAATTTATAAGCTTAAGTTTTAATGTTTATATAACTTTATATTTATTTAGCAAAAACTTTATATATATTTAATATTTTAGCTTAATATTAATAAAGCTTTATAATTATTTATAATATGTTTTATTATTAAGTAATAAATATTATTAAGTGATAAAAGTTTTAAGTTTTTTTATTTTTTATTATTTAAACTTTATTTTTTTTATTTATAATAATAAATTATGCGTTAAAAAAAGCTAAGTTATTAATTATTATTAACGCTTTTAAATATAACTTTTATATTTTTATTTATAAGCTTGCAAAAATATATAACGTTTTTAATAAAGCTTTTTGCTGTAAAATTACTAATATTATGCTTTAATATAACAGTAAAAATATAAAGTTAAAATTAACCAACTTTAAAAAATAAGCAATTATATAATTTATAATTTATTTAAATTTAAAAGCGTTTTTTTTTAAATATATTATATTTAAAATATAATTAATTAATTATTAGCTAAATAAAATAATTAACTTGTTAAAAAATGTTAAATAATATATTTTATAAATTATATATTAGCTTTTTAAACGTATTTAAATTATTAAATTAATTATAGCTAAGTTTTTTATAAAAGTTTTATTAAATATAAAAGCATTACAAAAAAATATATATATAATTTTAATAAAATAAAGTTTATAATAAATATAATTATAATTAATATAATTATAATAAATATTAAAAAGCAAAATAAGCTTAAATAAGTTTAATAAAGCAATTAAAATTAATTTATAGCTATTTATTTAATTAATTTATAAAATTAATTAATATTGCTTTTTATTATTTTAAAAAAAAAATTTATTTTGCTTTTTAATAATATAATAACTTTTTATTATTTAAATAGCAAATTATAATTTTATATAATAGCTAAATTAATAATAATTTTAATTTAAAATAAATTAAATATTTTAATAAATATA